>CM053789.1:212253497-213453497 GCA_028749045.1 Cupressus sempervirens
ATCAAGAGACCAAGCATCCATGAATTGTCAATGGCTTCTAGAAACTAAAAGGAAAAAGTAGAAGAGAGAGGCAAAGCATGAAATGAAAATTTATAGGTTTGGGTATACCTTTGAAATCATATCAAGTGCTAAAGGCTAAAGTACTCCAAAATATACACTAAATTCATAGTTGTATTCCATGGAAAAAGCATGAGTGAAGTGTATGCCCCCACATTAAAGCAATTGTAAATGCCTTAACAGGAGCAATAGCTTTAACAAAAGCATACATGCATCCATGAAAGAACATTTCCACCATGAGATGCCCCCAGGAGGAGCAACATATCAAGGGAAATGAACACAAGAAAAAGATAGAGTACAAAAGGGATATATTAACTAAGGAGTTTGTAAGATCATATGATAACATGTAGTATTATGTCAAGTATGAAAATAGAATCATTCCCCAAATCAAGTAAAACTACAACACAATGGAGGAAAAAGACACAAAAGGGATACAAAGAAGAGTCTTTTTTGGGCCAATAACATGGAGAACAAAAATAATCAGTGCTACCATATCATAAGTAACCAAGAAGACTAGAAAAGACTATTGGAATTCTTTAGAATAACTAAGAGAGGGAGGAAGGGTGAATTAGTTATCTAAGGTCTAGATGTACAATTAAAACTTTTCACAACTTAGAAAACCAATATCCATAAAACATTTTCATCATGCATGCAACCATTAGACCATACAATCACTTAAACTTGTAGGTTACTATCTAATCAACTTTGCATAAATGTAAATATGAAATATAAAAAATTTAATAACATATTTGACACAATGATTTAACATGGAAATCCAATTTCAGAAAAACCACCAGTAACATGCTACTCATTCTCACTCTTCTAAAGTGATGCCCTATGAAAGGCTAACCCTATTAAAGGTTACAATGCACATTGTTAAATTTGACCTAGTTAAAGGATTTCAATCACCCTATTAGGAGTGAGCCTTATTAGAGGACTTTAGATCACTCTTCTAAAGTGATGCCCTATGAAAGGCTAACCCTATTAAAGGTTACAATGCACATTGTTAAATTTGACCTAGTTAAAGGATTTCAATCACCCTATTAGGAGTGAGCTTTATTAGAGGACTTTAGATCATTCATTTGGAATGTCACCTGGTTAAAGGATTTACAAATGAGTGTTAGGTCAAACATAATCCAAATGATTTACCCTAGACTGGTAAAATGATTAAAAAGTAGTAGTAAGGATTGATCTGATAACAACTTACAACACACTTGCAGATTATAGATCTTTGTTTTAGTCCTCCATTCTGCTTAGCTTTCACACACTTCAACTTTGATAGCTTATTTACCCTTCAAGAATTCATACACTCAAGCATTCTTTTTTTGCTTGCTAATGCAATCTCTTCTCTTAGGTGATTGAATGAAGCAATATCCTAGACTCCCTATCTTCCTTAGGTTCTCACACATGACAACCTTTGCTTCTGACCAACCATTTCTATAAAGAGAGAATTATTTTTTCATCCCCCATTATCCATTTTAGGGTTAGGTTAGATTAGGTAGGATTCAATGAATCTACCCATCATTTAATTTCACTCCCTTCTAGAAACTTATCTTTAGTTCTCTTTGAATTTTTCTCAAACGGTTCACCATGAATTCTGTGTCACTAGTTCATCAACCTTATCTCCTACATAGTTCACACAGTCCAAGAAATCAAACTCGTCAGCTTAGATTCATTAAATTCTTGATCTTCTCCTTAATGACGACACTCGATATTAACTGGCTTTTGATGCTCGACACATATTGTGTTGCTCGAAATCCTCTATCAAATCACTCAGCATGAACTAAAGTTTACTAGTTTTTGACATCAACTAAACTTTACTCGACTTACACTGTATCACTCGACTTACATTAAAATTGACTTTTCTCAACTCCAACTAATTTTTTTCTTTAATTACACTAGCTTTGTTCGACACTTATTGTGCAAATTGTTAAGCTTAATAGACAAACTTCGTTTGACTTATTCTTTTGAACCTAATTAGTGTAAGTTTGTAACCATCCTTTGCATCCTTAAGTAGATTATCAATGCACTATAATATCATCGTCTTAATTGATCCTTGAACTCCTTTTCCATATCATAACTCAAACTTTCATCTAGGTTATATTGTTACCTCATTTGATCAAATTCTTTTCATCAATAAAAAATATGATAGTACTCAAATCATATAAGCAATTGTCTTACTAACAAGTAGCATGTTTGACATCAATGACAAACAATGATTGAAACACATTTATCATACTTGTATCAATCTATTTTCAACAATCTCTCTCTTTGGCATTAATGGCAAACCAAACTGACCAAACTTAATTAGTATAACCAAAAATATACCAAAAAGAAAATAATTCCTTGTAGTGAAATCTCTCCCTCTATCAACAATTTTCATCTTCTAAACAGGTTACAAAATTCTATTCTGATCAACAAACAATCAATCAACTCATCCTTATGACTTCCTCTTGATCACTTCTTATATAACCTTTGACATTAACTCCCTCATGCTAGATAGATGTAACCAATAGATGATGCAGGAGCATTTGGGGTTTCTATGTAATCTCGTACTTTCGATCTTTCTGCCAATTATTACCGAGTTCCAGTTTCTAGTTACTATTGAGTTTTAGTTGCTACCAAGTTCTAGTTGCTACTAAGTTCTATTTTCTACCAAGTTCCAATTTCTATCGAGTTCCAATGGCTACCGAGTTTTAGTTGCTACCGTGTGCTAGTTGCTGCCAAGTTCTAGTTGTTACTAAGTTCCAGTTGCTACTAAGTTCCAGTTGCTATCGAGTTCCATTGGCTATCAAGTTTTAGTTGCTACTGTGTGCCATTTGCAACCGAGTTCAAGTTGCTACCAAGTTTCCTTGTGTTTGACAAGTTGTCTGTGTCTAGTTCCAGCTTGGGCCGATTCTGCTCACATTTAATTTTGGTATAGGTAGTTATGTTTGCTAAGAGCCAACTTGTGGCTTCTCTATGTTCTAGAATATTCTGTAAGCCATTTTGGCTAGTATAAATAGAGTGCTTAGGCTTAATTTTAGGCAGAACTTAGTAAGGTCAAGTAGAAGATGAAAAATTAAACCTAGATCATGGATCTGGAAGTGGTATTTTGTATTTGGCTGTAACCCAGAAGGCCTTACAACTGGGAATGTATGAAGATATTTTCATGAATCGATAAAAGTGTTTTTCTCTCCTCCTTTGGTGGTTATTCCTTGTGTTTTCTTCCATTGTGTTAACTCTTGTAGGGTGGTTTGGATAGCTAGGTGAGCCTCTTGGCCCTAGTCATTCACACATTTTCCTGTGTAAGTTGGTATCAGAGCTTGAGGTTCATCCTTATGGAGATTGGATCATGTAGAACCCTAATTTGGATTTCATTGTAGGGTGGTAGATTTGAGGATTTGACCTTAACTTGCAGAGGGTTACAATCTTGCAGGAACTTGATTTGTAAAGATGGTTTGTGGTAGAAGAAATGTTGATGATGCTATATTGGATCACTTAAGACAAATTGCAGCCAAATTAGATGTTGCGGAGATAGTCCAAAGGAGAAGAGCACATCTTGATGATGTAAGTGATGATGAAGCAGTAGCACCAAACCATAATCCAAAACCTAAAGAAGATCAAGATGAGGAAAGATTGTTGCAAATATTGTCTAGGGAAAATTCAAAGCTTGCTGTAGAAGTTGTTCCTTATGATGGAAAATTGGATACTAATGTTATGTTGGATTGGATCTCTGATATGGAGAAGTTCTTTGAGTATGAAAACACTCCTAATAATAGAAAGGTGAAGATTGTAGTCACTAGGTTGAAAGGTCATGTGTCACTATGGTGGGAGCATTTGCAAACTAATAGACAAAGGAGAGGAAAGGAGAAGATCAGAACTTGGCCAAAGATGGTGAACAAGGTAAAGAACAAATTCCTTCCTTCTGATTACCAAGTTAGCTTGTTGAGAAAGATGCAAAATTTGAAACAAAAGGACATGACTGTGAAAGAATATACCAAGGAATTATATAGATTGGACATTAGATCCGGACATGTGGATGATGATGTTGAGAAAATTGTAAGGTACATTAATGGATTGAGATATGGAATTCAAGATGAAATAAGTTTTGTGAAGTTGGAAAGTGTAGAAGAAGCATATCAATATGCCTTGAAAGCTGAGGAGATCTTGACAAAGAAGCATGAACAAAGACAAAGAGGTAGAGGTGGTAGATTCTAGAGAGGTAGAGGTAGATCTTATGGAGAAAGTGGCAGATCTGACAGTTCTATGCAGGACAAAGGTAAATTTGAATGAAAGAATGATGACAAAGGCAAGACCAAATGAAGAAGTGGTAATTCTTACTGAGGAGGCACTAATTCTTACTAAGGAAGAGGTAATTCCTATTCTAGAAGTGGATTTCATGGTAATTGTTTTAGATGTGGTAAAGAGGGACATAGATCTTTTGAATGTAGATCCTCTGAAAGTAGGCAAGGTAACAAAAATGTTGTGATTCAAGAAGATGATGAGGGTTCACCAAGTGGACCTGAGGCTAGAGAAAATTTGATGGTGAGAAGAACCTTATGTAATAAGGGAAGTGACGAGGGACCTGTTTTAAGGAGAAGTCTTTTCAAGACCAGATGTAAGATGGTTGGAAAATACTACAATGTGATTATTGACATGGAAGTTCTACAAATTTGGCATCAGAAGAGCTGGTTACCAAGTTGCAATTAAAAAGGCTAAAACATCCCAAACCTTATCATTTTTCATGGATCAAAGATGAGCATAAGATATTGGTAAGTGAGCAATGCTTTGTGAAATTCAAAATTGGACATTACTTTGATGAAGTCTTGTGTGATATTATGATCATGGATTGTTGTCATATTTTTTTGTGTAGACCTTGGCAATATGATAGATATGTTGTACATGATAGAAGATTGAATCAATATACTATTTGGGTAAATGGGAAGAAACAAATGTTGTTGCCTTTGATTGACAGTCCAGATGAGGTTAATTGTACTACTATAAAAGTTTGCATGGTTAAAGGAAAGAAATTTGAAAAGGAAATGAAAAGGAATCAAGTTTTTTTTGCTATAATTTTTAGAGGACCAAGTTGTGTGACAACAAATAGTGTTAACTGAGTACTAGTTAGTGGTGACTGAGTGATAGTAGAAACTAATGACCGAGTGATAGTAGAAACTAATGGAAGCCAAGTACCAAAAGAAATTGCTGAATTTTTGAACGAGTATAAAGAAATTATTGATGATGATATTCTTGATGGTTTACCTCTAGTAAGAAGTATAAGTCATTGTATGGATCTGATTTCTAGAGCTAGTTTTCCAAACAAAGCACCCTATAGATTGACACCGACAGAGAATGAAGAACTTAACAAATAAGTGCATGAGTTGTTGCAGAAAGGTTTGATTAGAGAGAGCTTGATTAGAGAGAGCTTGAGTCCATGTGTTGTACCTATTGTATTAGCACCTAAAAAGAATGGAGAATGGAGAATGTGTACTGATTCTAGAGCCATTAACAAAATCACAATGAAATATAGGTTTCCTATGCCGAGGATGGATGACATAATGGATTATTTGAGTGGAGAAAAGTATTTTACCAAGATTGATTTGAAGAGCGACTATCATCAGATTAGAATCAGAGAAGGTGATGAATGGAAGATTGCTTTCAAGACAAAAGATGGTTTATATGAATGGTTGGTTATGCCTTTTGGTTTGACTAATGCACCTAGTACTTTCATGAGGTTGATGAATGAAGTTTTGAAAAGATTATTGGGTAAGTTTGTGATTGTTTATTTGGATGATATTCTAATATTCAAAAATACTAAGGAAGAACATCTTGAGCATATTAGACAAGTATTGTATTGGTTGAAAGAGGAAAAGTTGCTGATTAATCTAAAAAAGTGTTCTTTTATGCAAGAGGAGATTGTGTATTTGGGATTTGTGATTTCAGCTGATGGTTTGAAGATGGATCCTAAGAAGGTTAAAGATATTTTGGAATGGACTACACCTAAGAATGTGGGTGAGGTAAGATCATTTTATGGTTTGACTAATTTTTATTGAAAGTTTATAAAGAATTTCAGTGTTGTTTGTAATGTTATGACTGAAACAATGAGGGGAGATAAAAAGGAATTCAAGTGGACACATGGAGCTGATAAGAGTTTTGAAACTTTGAAACAAAAGGTTGCTGAATTACCTGTATTAGCTTTGCCCAATTTCAACAAAGTATTTCAAGTGGAATGTGATGCAAGTGGTAATGCAATAGGAGCTATATTAAGTCAAGAAGGTAAACCTGTTGCTTTCTTTAGTGAAAAGTTGAATGATGCTAAAAGGAAATATTCTGTGTATGATCAAGAGTTTTATGCTATTGTCCAAGCCTTGAAGAAGTGGAGACATTATTTGATTCCTAAAGAGTTTGTGTTGTATAATGATCATAAAGCTTTACAATACTTGGAAGTCAACATAAATTGAATCGAAGACATATGAAGTGGGTTGAGTACTTGTAGAGTTTTACATTTGTGATCAAGCATAAGAGTGGAGTTACTAACAAAGTTGTTGATGCATTGAGTAGAAAACATTCTTTGTTGATTGAAATGAAGGTTGAAGTTCTTGGGTTTTGATGAAATGAAAGAGTTATATGATGTTGATCCTGATTTTTCTAAGGTGTGGAGAGAGTGCAGAGCACCAAATCTGACATACCACATAAGTAAGTATGATGAATATTTCATTCAAGAAGGTATGTTGTTCAAAGGAATTCAGTTGCGTATTCGTAGAAATCCTATGAGGTTGAATCTGATTAAGAAAAAGCGTAATGGTGGGTTAGCTGGACATTTTGGAATTGATAAGAAATTGAGTTTGCTGAAAGAGAAGTATAAGGATGTTCAAAAATTTGTAAAGAATTATGGATTTTGTCAAATTTCAATGGGAGTGAGTCAAAATACTGGTTTGTATACACCTATTATTGTTCCTAAGAAATCTTGGACTGACATTAGTATAGATTTTGTTCTTGGATTGCCTAAGACAATGAAGGGGTATGATTCTATATTTGTTGTAGTGGAAAGATTTTCTAAGATGGCTCATTTCATACCATGTAAGAAGACATCAAATGCTAAGCATATTGCTGAATTTTTCTTTAAAGAGATTGTGAGATTGCATGGATTACCATGAAGTATTATTTTGGATAGACACAATAAGTTTGTTGGCTATTTTTGGAAGACTTTGTGGAAGAACATGGGTATTGAGCTGAAGTTTAGTTCTACATTCCATCCACAGACACATGGATAGATAGAGGTTGTGAATAGAAGCTTGAGAAATTTGCTAAGATGTTTAGTTGGGAATAAACCAAGTAATTGGGAGATGGTATTGGCACAAGCTGAATTTGCATATAACAATTTTGTGAGTACAAGGAAGATACCTTTTGAGATTGTTACTAGAATGCACCCTAGAGGTATATCAGATTTGAGAGATGTTGCTAGTGAAGAAAAGAAAAGCATTGCAAGAGAAGAATTTGCTTATTTTATGGAGTCTTTACATAAGGAAGTGAAGTTGAGGTTGGAACAATGTAATTAGAAGTATAAGGAGAATGCTGATTAGTCTAGAAGACATCATGATTTTCAAGTTGGTGATGAGGTGATGGTTCATTTTAAGAAAAGAAGATTCCCAGTTGGAACATACAATAAGCTAAAGATGAAGAAATTTGGACCTTGTAAGATCTTGAAGAAGTTTGACAGTAGTAATGCTTATGAAGTTGAGTTACTTGATGACATGGATATATCTCCTATATTCAATATTGTTGATTTATACAAATATCATGAGTCAGATGATGAAGTTGTTGTGTCAGAAGATTATCCTAAGAAGCAAATTGAAGAGGTTGAAAATCTATTGGATTAGAGGGTTGGTAAGAGTACAAGAGGAAAAGATTACTATGAGTATCTGGTGAAGTGGAAGAATAGACCTATTGAAGATGCTACATGGATTTCTAATTCTAAGTTGGATTCAACTCTGGTTGTAACACTTGCATGATTCAGGAGTCTAATTGACATAGGCAAGAGGATGAATAACTAGGGCCAAAGGCTCACCCAGCTCTCCAAACCACCCTGCAAGAGTTAACACAACAGAAGAAAACACAAAGGAAAACAACCAAAGGAGGAGAAAATGAAATTCCTTTATTGATTTATCAAAATATCCTCATACATGCCCAGTTGTAAGGCCTTTTGGGTTGCGACTAGATATAAAATATGACTTCTAGATCCACGATCTAGCTTCAAATTTGCATTTTTTTTAGCCACATATGCATTCACCTTTCAATCCTCTACCTTCTACCCTAACTCTAAGCCTAAATATCCTATTTATACTTGCCAAAATGGTTTATAGAATGTTCTAGAGCATAGAGAAGCCATAAGTTGGCTTGCAGCAATCATAACTACCTATACCAAAATTAAATGTGAGCAGAGTCAGCCCAAGCTAGAAGTAGACATAGACGACTCAAAAAAATAGGGAAACTCGGTAGAAATTGGAACTCGGTAGCAACTAAAACTTGATAGCCACTGGAACTTGGTAGCAACTAGAACTCAGTAATAACTGGCACTCGGTAGCAACTAGAACTCGGTAGCCACTGGAACTCAGTAGCAACTAGAACTTGATAGAAATTGAAATTTAGTAGCCATTGGAACTCAGTAGTAATTGGAAACTAGAATTTAGTAGCAACTGGGAGAAAGATCAAAAGTGCAGGATTACAGTCAAAACCTAGGATGCTCCTACATCAGACAACCAGGGTTGGAGAAAAATGATTCTCTTGAATCATGCAAGTGTCACAACCTGAGCTGAATCCAACTCAGATTGAGAAATCCATGTAGTATCATCAATAGGTCTATTCTTCCACTTCACCAAATACTCATAGTAGTCTTTTCCTCTTGTGCTCTTACCAACTCTCTGATCCAATACCTTTTCAACCTCTTCAATTTGCTTCTTAAGATAATCTTCTGACACGACAACTTCATTATCTAGCTCATGATATTTGTATAAATCAACAACATTGAATATAGGAGATATATCCATGTCATTAGGTAACTCAACTTCATAAGCATTTCCACTATCAAACTTCTTCAAGATCTTACAAGGTCCAAATTTCTTCATCTTTAGCGTACTGTATGTTTCAACTAGGAATCTTCCTTTCTTCAAATGAACCATCACCTCATCACCAACTTGAAAATCATGGTGTCTTCTAGACTGATCAACATTCTCCTTATACCTCTGATTACTTTGCTACAACCTCAACTTCACTTCCTTATGCAAAGACTCTATAAAATAAGCAAATTCTTCTCCTACAATGCTTCTCTTTTCCTCACTAGCAACATCTCTAAAATCTAATACTCCTCTAGGATGCATTCCAATAAAAATCTGAAAGGGAGTCTCCCCTATACTCCTATTCACAGAATTATTATATGCAAATTCAGCTTGTGCTAATACCATCTCCCAATTACTTGGCTTATTCCCAACTAAACATCTCAACAAATTTTTCAAGCTTCTATTCACAACCTCTGTCTGTCCATCTATCTGTGGATGGAATGTAGAACTAAACTTCAATTCAGTACCCATCTTCTTCCATAAAGTCTTACAAAAATAGCTAACTCAAAGGATAGCAACTAAAGGAGGAGAATAATGAAATTCTTTTATTGATTCATCAAAATATCCTCATATATGCCCAGCTGTAAGGCCTTCTGGGTTACAACTAGATATAAAATATAACTTCCAGATCCATGATCCAGCTTCAAATTTGTATTTTTTTCAGCCACATATACATTCACCTTTCAATCCTCTCCCTTCTACCCGAACTCTAAGCCTAAACATCCTATTTATACTTGCCAAAATGGTTTATAAAACATTCTAAAGCATAGATAAGCCACAAGTCAGCTTGCAACAATCATAACTACCTATACCAAAATTAAAAGTGAGCATAGTCAGTCCAAGCTAGAACCAAACATAGACAACTTAGTAAACACATGGAAACTTGATAACAACTAGAACTCGGTAGCGACTAGCACTCAGTAGCAACTGAGACTTAATAGCCACTGGAACTCGGTAGCAACTGGTACTCGATAGCAACTGGCACTCGGTAGAAACTGAAACTCAGTAGCAACTAGAACTCAGTAGCAACTGGAACTTGATAGCAATTGGCATTCGGTAGCAACTAAAATTCAGTAGCCACTAGAACTTGGTAGCAACTAGAACTTGGTAGTAACTCAAAACTAGAATTTAGTAGTATCTAGCAGAAAGATCAAAAGTGTAGGATTACAAGGAAAACCCAGGATGCTCCTACATCAAACAACCAAGGTTGTAGAAAAATGATTCTCTTGAATCATGCAAGTCTTACAATCTGAGCTGAATCCAACTCAGATTGAGAAATCCATGTAGCATCTTCAATAGGTCTATTATTCCACTTCACCAAATACTCATAGTAGTCTTTTCCTCTTGTGCTCTTACCAACTCTCTCATCCAATACCTTTTCAACCTCTTCAATTTGCTTCTTAGGATAATCTTCTAACACAACAACTTCATTATCTAATTCATGATATTTGTATAAATTAGCAACATTGAATATAGGAGATATATCCATGTCATCAGGTATCTCAACTTCATAAATATTTCCACTGTAAAACTTCTTCAAGATCTTACAAGGTCCAAATTTCTTCATCTTTAGCTTACTATATGTTCCAACTGGGAATCTTCTTTTCTTCAAATGAACCATCACCTCATCACCAACTTGAAAATCATGTTCTCTTCTAGACTGATCAGCATTCTCCTTATACTTCTAATTACTTTGCTCCAACCTCAACTTCACTTCCTTATGCAAAGACTCCATAAAATCAATAAATTCTTCTCTTTTCCTCACCAGCAAAATCTCTCAAATTTGATACTCCTCTAGGATGCATTCCAGTAACAATCTCAAAAGGTGTCTTCCCTATACTTCTATTCACATAATTATTATATGTAAATTTAGCTTGTGCCAATACCATCTCCCATTTACTTGGTTTATTGCCAACTAAACATCTCAAAAAATTTCTCAAGCTTCTATTCACAACCTTTGTCTGTCCATCTATCTATGGATGGAATGTAGAACTAAATTTCAATTCAGTATCCATCTTATTCCATAAAGTCTTCCAAAAATAGCCAACAAACTTACTGTCTCTATTTAAAATAATACTTCTTGGTAGTCCATGTAATCGCACAATCTCTTTTAAAAAAAGTTCAGCAACATGCTCAGCATTTGATGTCTTCTTACATGGTATGAAATGAGCCATTTTAAAAAATTTGTCCACTGCAACAAATATAGAATCATACCCCTTCATTGTCTCAGGCAATCCAAGAACAAAATCCATATTGATGTCAATCCAAGGTTTCTCAAGAACAGTAATAGGTGTATACAAACTAGTATTTTGACTCACTCCCTTTGCAACTTGACAAACTCCATAGCTCTTTACAAATTTCTGAACATCCTTATACATTTGTGGCCAATAATACTTCTCTTTCAGCAAACTCAATGTCTTATCAATTCCAGAATGTCTAGCTAATCCACCACTAGGCTTTTCCTTAATCAGATTCAACCTGATAGGGCGTCTAGGAGTACACAACTAAATACCATTCAACAACATACCTTCTTGAATGAAATATTCATCATAATTACTTATGTGGTCTGTTAGATTTGGTGCTCTGCACTCTCTACATGCCTTAAAAAATTCAGGATCAACATCATACAACTCTTTCATTTCATTAAAACCAAGAACTTCAACCTTCATTTCAGTCAACAAAGAATGTCTTCTACTCAATGCATCAACAACTCAGTTAGTATCTCCACTCTTATGCTTGATCAAAAATGTAAAACTCTGCAAGTACTCAACCCACTTCATATGTCTTTGATTCAATTTATGTTGACTTCCCAAGTATTGTAAAGCTTTATGATCAATATACAACATAAAATCTTTAGGAATCAAATAATGTCTCCACTTCTTCAAGGCTTGGACAATAGCATAAAACTCTTGATCATACACAAAATATTTTCTTTTAGCATCATTCAACTTTTCACTAAAGAAAGCAACAGGTTTACCTTCTTGACGTAAGACAACTCCTTTTGCATTACCACTTGCATCACATTCCACTTGAAATACTTTGTTGAAATCAAGAAAAGCCAATACAGGTAATTCAACAACCTTTTGTTTGAAAGTCTCAAAACTCTTATCAGCTCCATGTGTACACTTGAATTTCTTTTTATCTCCCCTCATTGTTTCAATCATAGCATTACAAATAGCACTAGAATTCTTTATAAACTTTTTGTAAAAACTAGCCAAACCATGAAATGATCTTACCTCATCCACATTCTCAGGTGTAGGCCATTCCAAAATTGCTTTAACCTTCTTAGGATCCATCTTCAAACCATTAACTGAAATCACAAATCTCAAATACGCAATCTCCTCTTGCATAAAAGAACACTTTTTCAAATTAATCAACAACTTTTCCTCTTTCAACATATGCAATACTTGTCTAATATGCTCAAGATGGTCTTGCCTAGTCTTGCTCAATATCAAAATATCATCCAAATGAACAATCACAAACTTACCCAAGAATCTTTTCAAAACTTCATTCATCAACCTCATGAAAGTACTAGGTGCATTAGTCAAACCAAAAGGCATAACCAACCATTCATACAAACCATATTTTGTCTTGAAAGTGGTCTTCCATTCATTAGCTTCTCTGATTCTAATCTGATGATAGCCACTCTTCAAATCAATCTTGGTAAAATACTTTGCTCCACTCAAATAATCCATTATGTCATCCATCCTTGGCATAGGAAACATATATTTCACTGTTATCTTGTTAATGGCTCTTGAATTAGTACACATTCTCCATTCTCCATTCTTTTTAGGTGCTAATATAGCAAGTACAACACATGTACTCAAGCTTTCTCTAATCAAACCTGTTTGCAACAACTCATACACTTGTCTATTAAGTTCTTCATTCTCTACAGGTGTCAATCTATATGGTGCTTTGTTTGGCAAACTAGCTCCAGGAATCAGATCCATACAATGACTTATGCTTCTTACTAGAGCTAAACCATCTGAAATATCATTAGCAATAATTTCTTTATACTCATTTAGCAATTTGGTAATTTCTGCTGGCACTCGACTACCGTTATCTACTATCACTCGGTCATTACTAGCTTTTGCTGCTCTGTCATTACTACCAACACTTGGTCCTCTAGGAACTATGGCAAAATAGACTTGATTCTTTTTCATTTCCTTTTCAAATTGCTTTCCATTAACCATGCAAACTTTTACATCAGTACAATTAACCTCATCTAGACTTTCGATCAAAGGCAGCAATGTTTGTTTCTTCCCATTTACCCAAAGAGTATATTGATTTAATCTTCCATCATGTACAACATATCTATCATATTGCCAAGGTCTACCCAACAAAATATGACAATAATCCATGGGCATAATATCACACAAAACTTCATCAAAGTAATGTCCAATTTTAAAATTCACAATGCATTGCTCACTTACCAATATCTTATGCTCATCTTTTATCCATGAAACATGATAAGGTTTGGGATGTTTTAGCCTCTACAACTGCAACTTGGTAACCAACTCTTCTGATGCCGAATTTGTAGAAATTCCACTATCAATAATCAACTTGCAGCATTTTCCAGCCTACTTTCAGAGGATCTACATTCAAAAGATCTATGTCCCTCTTTACCATATCTAAAATAATTACCATGGAATCCACCTCTAGAATAGGAATTACCTCTTCCTTGGTAAGAATTAGTGCCTCCTCGGTAAGAATTACCACTTTTCCATTCAGTCTTGCCTTTGTCATCATTCTTCCATTCAAATTTTCCTTTGTCCTGCATAGAACTGTTAGATCCGCCACTTTCTCCATAAGATCTACCTCTGCCTCTCTAGAATCTATCACCTCTACCTCTTTGTCTTTGTTAATGCTTCTTTGTCAAGATCTCCTTAGCTTTCAAGGCATATTGATATGCTTCTTCTACACTTTCCAAATTCACAAAACTTATTTCATCTTGAATTTGATATCTCAATCCATTAATGCACCTTGTAATTTTCTCAACATCATCATCCACAGGTCTAGATCTAATGTCCAATCTATAGAATTCCTCGGTATATTCTTTCATAGTCATGTCCTTTTGTTTCAAATTTTGCATCTTTCTCAACAAGCTAACTTGGTAATCAAAAAGAAGGAATTTGTTCTGTACCTTATTCACCATCTTTGGCCAAGTTCTAATCTTCTCCTTTCCTCTCCTTTGTCTATCAGTTTACAAGTGCTCCCACCATAGTGATGCATGACCTTTCAACCTAGTGACTGCAATCTTCACCTTTCTATTATCAAGAGTGTTTTCATTCTCAAATAACTTCTCCATATCAGAGATCCAATCCAACATAGCATTGGTATCCAATTTTCCATCATAAGGAACAACTTCTACAGTAGGCCTTGAATTTTCCCTAGACATTATTTGCAACAATCTTTCCTCATCTCGATCTTCTTTAGGTTTTGGATTATGGTTTGGTGCTACTACTTCATCATCTCTTACATCATCAAGATGTGCTCTTCTCCTTTGGGTTGTTTCCACAACATCTAATCTGGCTGCAATTTATCTCAAGTGATCCAGTATAGCATCATTAACATTTCTTCTACCACGAACCATCTTAACAAATCAGGTTCCTACAAGATTGTAACCCTCTGCAAGTTATAGGTCAAATTTGCAAATCTACCACCCTACAACAAAATCCTTATCAGGGTTCTACATGATCCAATCTCCACAAGGATGAACCTCAAGCTCTAATACCAACTGACGCAGGAAAATGTGTGAATGACTAGGGCCAAGGGGCTCAACTAGCTATTTCTATAGCAAGCTTTGAATTTTCTCCAACCCTGGTTGTCTAATGTAGGAGATTTAGGGTTTCCTTGTAATCTTGCACTTCTAATCTCTATACTAGTTGCTACTGAGTTCCAATTTCCAATTACTACCGAGTTTCATTTGCTACCAAGTTTCGGTTGCTACCAAGTTCTAGTTGCTATCAAGTTCTAGTGGCTACCGAGTTTCAGTTGCTACTAAGTTCTAGTTGCCATCGAGTTCCAGTGGCTACCAAGTTTCAGTTGCTACCGTGTGCAATTTTCTAGCAAGTTCTAGTTGCTATTGAGTTCCAGTGGCTACCAATTTTTAGTTGCTACTGTGTGCCAGTTGCTACCGAGTTTCCCTATGTTTTCCAAGTTGTCTGTGTCTGGTTCTAGCTTGGGCTAACTCTACTCACATTTAATTTTGGTATAGGTAGTTATGTTTGCTGAGAGCCAACTTGTGGCTTCTCTATGTTATAGAATGTTCTATAAGCTATTTTGGCAAGTGTAAATATAGTGCCTAGGCTTAGTTTTAGGTATAACTTAGTAAGGTCAAGTAGAAGATGCAAATTTAAAGCTAGATCATGGATCTGGAAGTGGTATGAAGATATTTTCATGAATCGATAAAAGTGTTTTGCTCTCCTCCTTTGGTGGTTGTTCCTTGTGTTCACTTACATTGTGTTAACTCTTATAGGGTGGTTTGGATATCTAGGTGAGCCCCATTGGCCCTAGTCATTCACACCTTTTCCTTCATCAACAGGTACACTATCTCCCTTTGAGTAGATTTTCCATGTTTCTTCTATCTTCATTTATGTCTCTATTTTTGGATTTCTCCCTTTATGTCTTTTCTCCTTTGGAACACTATCTCCCTCTTTGACAATAATGCCAAAGACTTGTCATCTCAATATGCAGATATGAACATTTATTGTTTCTCCCTCAGTCACCTTGCTTGTGACTTATTTGTAGTTTCAACTCTCTGATTACTTTAGGAAACTCCTAAAGTAAGATCCATTGCATCGATGTATAACATATGTCAATCAACTTGTTTGATGTAGGGCACTCCTTATGCTTCTTAGATAAACTTTGATAGGCGTATCACCCCTAGTTTACCTCTTAGATACTCATGAGCATCGTTAGGTAATACTTTTGTGAAGATATCAACTATTTTCTCTTTTGTATTAACATATTCCATTTTCACCTCTTTATCTTGAACTCTCTCTCTCTCTCAAGTAATCATACTTGATTGCAATATGCTTATTCTTTGTATGCATCATAAGATTCTTTAATATATTTATAACACTTGTACTATCACAATAAAGTATCACAGGTTCAATGATTTTCTCATTCATACCTTTGAGTAGTTGTTTGATCCATACAATGTTTGTACAATTTACTACGTCAAAAACTTATTTAGCTTCAATAGTAGATTAAGAAATGTAGTTTTTGTTTCTTGCTAGTCCATGTAACCAACCTTTTGCTTAAGAAAAAAGCTCCTCCACTAGTGCTCTTTCTACCATTAATATTTCTAGCCTAGTTAGCATTAGTGTAGGCTCTCAATTTAAATTTCTCATTGTTATTATAGTATAGGCCATAGTCTTCTGTTCTTTTTAGTTGTCTCATTATTCTTTTAACCATCATCAAATGATTCTCCTAGGGATTAGCAAAGAATCTTGCAACCATCCCTACAGATAATGCAATATCAGGTCTGATGTGTACTACATATTGTAATTTCCCAATCATAGACCTATATAATATTTTATTCACCTCAGCTGAATCATCATTCTTTGACAATTTATGTCCTATCACCATACGTGTTCTTATTGGTTTTGAATCCTCCAATCAATTTTTTTTTCAATATCTCCTTAACATACTTTGATTGAGTGATGTATATATACCATATTTCATCTGATGTACTTGAAATCCCACAAAGGACTTGATCTCTCCAAACATAGACATCTCAAATTCTTTCTTCATTTAATTTTTAAAAGCCTTACATAAAGAATCTTGACATCCAAATATGATATCATCAACAAACATTTTAGATAGTAAAATACATTTACCATTCTTTGTATTCAAGTACTAAGTCCTCTCAAATCTAATCTTCACAAGATAATTATGAAGCCTTTCATACAATGCTCTTGGTGCTTGCTTCAAACCATATAAAGCTTTGTGTAGTCTACATACCATATTTTTGTTGTTAGCATCAAAAAATCCTTTTGACTATTATATATAAAACTCTTCCTCTGATATACCATTTAGAAATGCAGACTTAACATCCATTTGATAAACTTTGAAACCTTTGAAACCTTTGTATGTAGGGTAAGCAAGAAGAGTTCTTACTGCTTCTAGTCTTGCACTAGGAGTGAATATTTCTCTATAGTCTATCCCTTCTTCTTGTGCATATCCTTTACAAACTAATCTTGCCTTGTTCCTCATGACTTCACCATTTTCATCTAAATTGTTTCTATATACCTACTTAGTATTAATCATTTTTTAATCTTCTAGTCTAGGAACTAGAGTCCATGTCTTATTTTTCTCAATTTGTTCAATCTCTTCTTCCACAACTTTACTTCAGTCCACATCCTGTAAGGCATATTTCCCTATTTTAGGTTCTTTCATACTCAACAAACATGTATCACTTCTCAACTTGTTCCTTATCATTGGTCTAGCATCTTTATCTCCAATGATTTGTGTAGTGGGGTGATGTCTCTTGACATACTCAGACAATCTTGGTTCAGCTTTGGTTTCTTTGTTTGGTCTCTCAACTTCTAAATCACTATGTACATCTTTGTTAGGTAATTCAACATTTCTTTCATGTACACTAATTTTAGAATCAAAATGTGCCTCAACTTCATTCTATAACTAGGCACTTGAATGTAGCTTGGTTCCTGAATGCAACTCGACATTCATAGTATGTGACTTAGCAGTCACTAAAACTTGTTGTTGGTTCGCAACTTGATTTACAACATCTTCATCAGCAAACATACCTTAATAAAAGTACACAAATGATTTAAATTCTTATAGTTCCTTCATAGGTTCAGCCTCATATACTTCTGTATATTCATCAAATTTTACATTTGCACTTTTCACAACTTTTTTAGTTTTAGTATTTAAACACTTATAAGATTTACTTCTTGTGGAATAACTAAGGAATACACCTTCTTCACTTTTTGCATCTAGTTTACCATTCTTGAAATCTTTGAGAATATAAAACTTGCTTTGAAATACCTTAAAATATTTTACATTGGGTGAGTATCCATACCATAGCTCAAAAGGTGTTGAATGAGTACCTTTCTTGACTTGCACAAGGTTTAAGGTATAAAAATTTGTACTTATAGCTTCTCTCTAGTATTTCAAAGCAACATTTTGCAGACCTATAAGGATATCAAAGAGAAAGGAATGATCCTTGAGCAAGGACTCATCAAAGATGGTGTGGTAAAGATTTACAAAGAGGCCAACCAAAATCAATCACATTCCAATGACAAGTCTAGGTATTGGAACAAAAATAAGCATGTTGCAACAGATGGGGTTACTGACACTAGACATGTGAATATCGTTGGTCCTTCTCAAAACTAGTCTAACCCACCATATCAAACAAACAACCAACAAGCTATCAATTACCAACAACGAAATAACCAAATCTATCAAAACCACAATACAAGACCCAACTTTCAAGGGTCTAACAATCAAGCTAATGCCATCAATGTAGCTGCAGGGCAAAAGCCCAAATTCCAACCTGCACCTAGAAACTATACACCCCTTGGTGAGCCATTGGATGTTATTTTTGAGAAATTGGCTAAGGAAAACCTCATCAAATTTCCTCCTACCCAGCAAATTGATCCAAGCCAATCCAAAGCTGCATGGTACAAGGACAATGAGTATTGCAAGTTCCATAGGGTAAACGGTCACACCACCCTCAGATGCATGAAACTGAAAGACTATGTGCAAGACCTCATTGATCGGAAGGAAATCACTATTGGTGCCCAAACCTCTCCCAATGCAGGCTTACAGATTTATCAAAATGCTTTTCCTCCACACAACAACCAAAATCCTGGAAAAGCACCTATCCAAAACAACACCAACAACCGCCAGCCAAACCAACAGCATGGGAAGAACAATGACCACGCTTCATCCTATATAGACTATGGTAGCCTTATAGGTTGTATATCTGAGAAAGAGCCTTCTGTCAATGTTATCAATATCCGAGGACCAAACAATGAGTGTGCAATCACCACTCAAAGAGGGCAATTTAACATCGCAGGCCCACCAGTTTCATCAACACCATCAGCTCCATCAAAAAGCCGGTACAATATCTTGGAACACCTTGGGAACATGCCAGCCCAAATATCCATTTTAGACCTTCTCTGCACTAGTCCTGTGTACAAAGACATCCTTGACAGTGCTCTCATAGAATCCCGTGTCCCTTCTGATATCAATGCTACTGATTTTTGTAATCTTGTTGGACACCTTTCATCCTCATGTGCCCTATCTTTCAAACCCACCGACATAGCTGCGGTTGAGCCAAATCACACCCTTCCACTTCGCATAGCCATCATGGTATCCAATTTTGCCATGAAAAGAGTAATGATAGATAATGGATCAGCCTTGAACATTTGCACCCTAAAATTCATAAAACAAGCTGGGTATACTGAGGCAAATATGATCAGTGAGGTTATCACCATCGAAGCTTATGACAACTTGGAAAGGACCACAGAAGGGACTATTTTGCTACCAATCAAGGTTGGGCCAGTCATTCAAGAGATAGTTTTCCATGTTGTTGATCTAAACCTACCATTTAACATCCTCCTCGGTCGCCCATGGATTCATGCTATGAAGGCCGTTCCATCCACCTACCATCAGTGCATCAAATTTCCGCATCAGGGCACTGAGGTAACCATCCATGCCAATCTAGAACCCTTTGCTTACTGCAATGCGGTTGAAGCTTCATATACAAACCATTGCCCTGGAATAGACATCGGCACAGCCATCGCCAGCTCATCCCACACTTGTAATGGCGCAGAAACCATCCTCGCCTCCACCCTATCTATCATAAAGATCAACAAAAAAGGTTTTGGAGAATATAGTCTGTCAGATGCATTTGCTGTCAGAGCAATCCCACTTGATCCACATACCCATGGACGACCGACATATCACAAAGCTAGGGAGATTCCACCTCCTCGATACAAATAGTTTGGCCCAACCACCTTTGTGTCCTCAAAAACCCCTCTTCATGAAGAGCTCACTCCAGATATCAAAAATTGGTTACATAAGGATGCACCTCCAAAAAATCAAGCACGCCTTGATCACTTCAGCCAAAACTATCCCCAGCAACATAAGCTCATCACTGAAAAATGGAACTATCAAGGAGGTGGACTAGGACCAGAAGAAAGGGGCATGCAATGTCCCATCGAAGCACATAATTGGGAAACGAATTCAGGACTTGGCTTTGGCATACCCACAACTGGGGGCACCAACGAGAACGGTCACGCTTTTTCGAACATCCACCGCAACCCTGTCGAAATTGAAAACATTCCTGAGGAAGTTGAAAAGAGAGCCTACGACGATATCCCAGACCAAATCTTCCTAGGAGACTCTGTTCTTCGAGAACTATCCATCCATCTCATTGACCTACCACTTGCTCATCCACAACTCATAGATTGGGACCAACCAAGTGTCATACATATTGATGAGTTCACATCAGAGGAAGCACTTCTAAGATTCATGGGAGCTGAAACTCCTCATAAGAAGACAAAGCCAGATTCTGCCTACATCTACAAGCTAGATCCCAAGGGGTATTTTGGAGAAAATCCCCAACCTAGTTTCGATACACCCAAAACTGGAACTAAGGTAAATCTGGGACTAGCTAAGGCAGTGAAGAGAACCCCTCAGCAAGAAAATCCAGAGCCACAAGCCGAACATGAGGATTTAGTATTGCCTCCTCAAGATAATCGACCAGAGGTGTGTTCTATTCTAATAGAGGATACTAGAGAAGTCAACATTGGTTCTTCAGAGATCCCTAGAATTGTTCACATTGCTGCATCCCTATCACAAGACCAAGCTAACCTCCTCTTTGAGGTTTTACGAGAGAACATTGGCCGATTTGCATGGTCATATCAGGACATGCCAGGACTTGATCCAAAGCTTGTAGTTCATCATCTTGCAGTCGATCTAAAGATCAAGCCCGTCAGACAAAAGCTTAGAAAAATGCACCCCAAGGTGGCATTACTAGTCAAAGCTGAACTAGAAAGAATGTTAGCTACTAAGGTTATCCGACCTATCGACTACTCAGAATGGATCTCCAACATGGTCCCTGTCACTAAGCCTTCCGGTGACATCAAAATCTGCACTGATTTTAGAGATCTTAACAAAGCTTGTCCAAAGGATGATTTTCCCTTGCCCAACATAGATATGATTGTAGATCTTACAGCTAGACATGAAATTATGTCCCTTATGGATGGATTTTTTGGATATAATCAGATCAAGATTGCAGAAGAGGACCAGCATAAGACAACATTCACTACCCCTTGGGGAACCTTTTGCTACACCATGATGCCTTTTGGCCTAAAGAATGCTAGGGCTACCTATCAAAGAGCTATGACAGCCATTTTCCATGATCTTATCCATAACATTTTGGAGGATTATGTGGACGATATCCTAGTCAAATCTCACACCTTCATGGATCATCTTGCTGACCTGGAGAAAGTCTTTGATAGGTTGGCCCAATATCATCTCATGCTAAATCCCAAGAAGTGTGTCTTTGGGGTCACATCTGGCAAGCTTCTAGGCTTCATAGTTTCTAAACGAGGTATAGAGATCGACCCCAAAAAGGACAAGGCTATCTTACACATGCCTCCTCCCCAGACACTGCGACAGCTTTGCTCTCTTCAGGGAAAACTTCAATCTGTTCGGCGCTTCATCTCCCAACTTGCAGATAAGTGTACACCATTTTCACACTTGCTAAAGAAGAATGAGAACTTCAAGTGGGATCTTTTATGTCAGTGCAGCTTCGATCAGCTCAAGTAGTACCTCACCAATCCCCCTATCTTGGTTCCACCAGTTCCTGGCCGTCCCTTGATCTTGTATATATCAGCAACACCTACTGCTCTAGGGGCACTTCTAGCACAACATGATGATTATAGCAGAGAGAGAGCCATCTACTATATCAGTAGAACCCTAGTTGGTTATGAACTCAATTACACTCCTATGGAAAAAGCTTGTTTGGCAGTTGTTTTCTCAACTCAAAAGCTTCGCCACTACATGCTAAGTCATACCATCCAACTAGTCTCCAAGATTGACCCTCTCAAGTATATGCTCTCCAGAACAGCACTTACAGGCTGTTTGGCCAAATGGGTTATGCTACTAAGTGAGTTTGACATCCAGTATGTGGACAAAAAGGCAATCAAAGGGCAAGCTATAGCAGATCACCTAGCTGATGCACCTCTAGTAGATGCATATCCTTTGCTCACAGAATTTCCAGATGAGCATATCTGCCTAATTGAAGAACAGCCCCCATGGAAGCTTTATTTTGATGGCTCATACACCTCTCATGGATCAGGGGCAGGAATATTATTAGTTACACCTCAAGGAGATTACATTCCAAAAGCCTTCAAGCTACAATTCCCTAGCACCAACAATATAGCAGAATATGAAGCTCTTGTAGCAGGATTAAAGATAGCTGCAAAATGGAATATCACTGAGTTACAAGTCTTTGGTGATTCCCAACTCATCATCAAACAAGTCTTAAATGAATATCAAACCAAAGATGAAAAGCTATTACCCTACAAAGAGCTAGTTGATCAGCTGACCCAGCATTTTACAAAGCTTCAGTTTACACAAGTGCCTCGAATGCAGAACAAGGCAGTAGATGCCATGGCCACTATTGGCTCGCTCTTGGAAATTCCCCAAGAAGCTATGCAGTATGAGTTTTTAGTTGAGCAGCTCCTCACGCCTGCCTATGCGAATGAGGATTCAAATCGTGTTTGTATCTTGGTTGGTCCCCAATCTCCTTGGTACCATGAAATTCACGCTTACCTTAACGATGGTATCATATCCCCTCACCTCACACGTACCCAACGCCAGAACCTTATCCGAAAATCATCCCGCTATGTTATCATAGCCAATACCCTATATCATCGGGGTTATCACGATACTCTCTCTCGATGTTTAGATGAAAATGAGGCTGCGATGGCATTAAAAGTACATTCTGGACTTTGCGGTGCCCACACGAGTGGTATTTTCCTAGCACGACAAATCCTTAGAGCAGGCTACTATTGGCCTACCATTGAAGAAGACTCTTGTGACTTTGTCAGAAAGTGTCTCCCATGTCAGCAGCATGCAAATCTTGTGCACGCTCCAGCACAGGATCTACAACCTATTGCACCACCTTGGCCTTTTGCTTGTTGGGGCCTTGATCTAGTTGGAACTATCACACCTCTCTCATCTGATAGACATAAATGGATAATAATAGCTACAGACTATTTCACTAAGTGGGTGGAAGAAGTCCCCCTAGTCTCAGCTACAGGAGTTCAAGTCTCCAAGTTCATCTTTTACCACATTGTTTGCCGCTTCGGCATCCCATCCACCATCTTCACTGACCATGGAGGTAACTTTGAAAATCTCAACATGGAAGAATTATGCACTTCCCTCTACATCCATCACTGCTTTTCTAGCCCATATTTCCCACAAGGTAACGGCCAGGCAGAGGCGACTAATAAAACCCTCCTCAAAATCCTAAAGAAAGTTGTCAATGATTCCGGCTGTGATTGGCACCTTCAAATAAATTCGGCTCTATTTGCCTATCGAACTTCCTTTCGTACATCCACAGGCACCACTCCATACTCCCTAGTCTATGGTGCTGAAGCGGTATTACCTATAGAAGTTGAACTTCCCTCACTACACATATCTTTGCGAGGGCAAATCTCAGATGAAGAATACAGAGTAGCTCGACTCACCCAGCTAGATCTCTTAGATGAGAAGAGACAACAAGCCTATGACCATCTCACAGTCTATCAAACTCGTCTCAAAAGGAATTTCAACAAGAAGGTGCTCCCACGACACTTTCAGCCAGGTGACATGGTCCTCAAAGAAAATATTAAAGTCCAAGCAGATCGAGAAAAGAAAGGCAAGTTTGAACCTACATGGCTTGGTCCCTATGTGGTTACTGCCTCCTTTGGCTCCGGAGCCTATCAATTATCTACACCAGAAGGAGAACTCTTGAATGATCCCACTAACATCATTCATCTCAAGAAGTTCTATGCTTGAAGATCCTTGGTATACCCAGCTTTTGAAAAAATACAAAAAAAAAAAATAGTAAAGAGAAATAAGCGTCCAATGGTGAAAACTTGGCAATTCAAGCGCCTTGGATAGGTACTTTGGTGAAAACCTGGTAATTTAGGCACCTTGTGTGCTAAAGACTAATCCATTATCTATCACTATCCTATCCCTCATCCATCCACCCACCATCCCATAAAACACTTGCTTGTTCCCTTGGTGTTCCAATCAAATATCCAAAATCTGATGGAGCTTGTCAATACCTCCTGTACAGCTTGTAAATCTTGTACCAAAGCTTGTATTATACCTTGTAAATCTTGTACCATACCTTGTATATATCTGAATCTTGTCCAAAGCTTGTACCATATTCCAGCTTGTAAATAATCTTGTATCCTAGCTTGTATCCTATCACATGCACACACAGGATCCCATTTTCCTTAAGCTTTTCACAAACCATCTACCTATCCACCTATCAACTATTATAGACATCCCATCCTTCACAAACATTTCCATCTCACAAAAAACCAAAACATGAACAAACTTGTACATTTGTAACATATCTTGGTCTGTTAGCTTGTACATCCTCTTTAGCTTAGTATCATTGTATCTATCCAGCTTTCGTGTTAGTTCATCCCTGGTCAACATCTTGCACACATCTCACACCTTGGTTAGCTATTCCAATACATCCTTTAGCTAGATCTCCTGTCACCAAAGTGTTATCCTTTTTAGTTTAGCTTGCCAGACGCATCACTCATCCTGATCCATCAGCTTAGGTGCTCTCTGATAGGTCATTGCAAGATATAGCTTTCCTCATGTCTGATCTTGGTCCGTTAGTACCTCGTCCTACCCATCTCGTTGGCAAACAGTTCTCTTTTAGATTTTCACTTTCTTTTGATTTGGAATCTTCCCTTTTGGGTCTTGAAGTATCTTTTCCAAGCAATCTCATTGTTCCCTCCTCAAGGTTGCCACGATCTTCCATATCATGGTATGCTGCGAATGGGGCAATCAGAGCGTAAGGTCTTGTACTGAGGCAATCCTTGTGTGTTTGTTTCGAGTCAGTTCGTCAGTCCTCTGGACGGTTGGTGAAAAGGCCTTGATGTTTTTGGTAACCTTGGCAATTAACCAACAGTCCTATAGCAAATCTAGTGCTCAACTACATGGTGGTACTTTTCTTTGAAGTATCCCCCCACTCAAAAAGCTTCAATGGATTCCCTTCATCTCCATTATCCCCCATCCATATCCTACATCTGTCGCTCCTACCCCAGCTTATGCATCAATATCTCTTTGAATCACTCCTCACGCTTAGCTTTAGGGATCCACAATCCTAGTCTTAGGAATCCACCAATCAAATCAATCCACCAAGCCTCATCTTTCGAGATCCACAATCCTAGTCCTAGGGATCTCCGAAACCCATCTTCTGCCAATCTGACTCTTTGAAATCATGTTGCATCAGCTTTATCATTCTATCATCCATCTCCCTACCATGGATTCCTTTTATAGTGCTCCGCTCCTCCATCTCCCTACCATAGATTCCTTTTATAGCGCTCCGCTCCTCCATCCCCCCCCCCCACCCCCAATCTTGAAAAGTCTTAAGCTTTCTTTACTATTGTGCCTCTGATTTCCCTTTATCATTCTCCCGTAGTGAGAGTTTGAGCTAATTCAGCCCCTTCTCTTTGCCAACCTGCATCTCAACTCATCTCAATTTCTTGTACTTTTCAAGAAGTCGTCGAGCCTCATTTCTCTCCCCGCCGCCTTCTTGAGAGGGAATCATCTAAGTCTAGTCTCTCCTCTTCTTATCCGAGATTGGGGCAACCTTGTTGCTAAAACATCTTCCTCATGTCATCTTCATTCAAACTTCTTTGAAATAGTGTTGTTTCAACACTATGTCAAAGAGGGGCAAAATGTAGACACCTAAATTTGATTACACTGCTTTTGTAATCTAATTTATCCATCTCTAAAGGCATCATTAATTAAATTCTTATTTAATTAATCCTTTGCCATCCCTAGTTGATTAATTTAATTAATCATCTATAGTCCTAATTGATAAATCAAATAATCTATTATTTATCAATTAAATCGTTTTCTCCTATCTAATTCCAAAAATCCCCATTTATTAAATAAATCTATTTGATAAATGAAATCCTCAAATTCAAAAACCCCTAACCTATCTCTAATCCTCCATTTAGCCTAATCCACCCCATCCACCCATACTAACCAAGCTTAGCCACTAACTCACCCACCCTCATTAATGCCATCCGCTTGCACATCTCTAAAATCCCTAAGCTAATCCTAAACCCAAGCCTAATCCACCCCCTAATGTTGTCACATTCCTTAAACAAGTTTAAGACTTTCCTAATCCAAACCAAAGTCTCCCCTCAAAAAACCCAACCACTAAGTCATGAGTGCTCTTACAAAACATAAAGACTCTTACAAGCCCGCTCATGACTCTTACACCCATCTTCCACACTCATTCCTCTTACATCCCTCTTACATACTCAACCCCACTCATCATGCCTTTAACCAACCCTTTACCCTACCCTCTCACACTCATCCTCCTTGTGACAAGTGTCACCTTCCCATTGGTGCTAAACAAGCACAATCCATGTACTCTCCTTTGAGTGCATCCTAGCCCTCCTTAAGCCTTCATCCATCCTTGCATCTAAGCCCTCCATCCCTCTACCCCTTAGCCTATAAATTGAATCCCATCCCTAGCCATTTCATCAACAATCTTTGAGCTAAAGTTACCATGCTATTTTGAGAACCAAAGCCATCAACCATACCCTTATAATGCCAAATTGAGAGCTCACAAAGCTACTAATTTTCCATTACCCATCTCCATTGAAGCAGCTTTTGAGCATCTTGAGCATACATCCACAACAAAAGGACACATCTACAGAATCAAGAAAGCATGGAGTGTTTTCTCTTGTGAGGTTTGCACTTCTTGTTTTCTTTCTTTGTCTAAGCATAAATGTGAATTTAGTTTTTGGTTTGTGAATGTTTACTTTATTTGTTAATGTTCTTTGCATACTAATTCTTGTTCTACAGCCTCATCTTCATTAGATTCATCCTTCATCGCAACATACACCACTTCATCATCATAATCATCAAATCTATCTTTTCTGTCCTCTTCAGCAATGTAGCAAGACTTCTTGCCTTTGTCTTTGTAATCTTTGTTGTCTTCATCTCTTCTACTTTTGTAGTTGTCTCCACTTCTATAATTCTTCTTCTCTGGACATCTAGCAACAATATGACCAATGTCATTGCAATTGAAACACATGATAAGTAACTTACCTTTGAAGTTTCCTTTTCCTCTGTGAAATCTCTTTGCTAGTAGTGCTTCACGTCGATCTACATCTTCCTCATCTGTATCACTATCACTGGACACATATTTTTCCTTTCTCTTCTTCTTCTCATTAGGCTTCTTCAATGACAAATTAGCTATGAAAGTAAATTCATCAATGCCAGGTTTGTAATTATCAAAATTAGATAGCTGAAAATCAGTGAGCCTACCTACCAAACCTTCAAGAGTCAGATCATTCCCTAGCATACATCTTAGTTCTTGTATTGCAATAACTCTAATAGCATAGATGGGAAACTGTGTTCTCAAAAAATTTCTTAGTACAATATCATCATCTATTTTATCAGTAGCTCCTCTTACTGCATTAGAAACATCTTTTATTCTAGAGCAATATTGAGTAATATTCTCACCTTCTTGCATTCTCATATCATTGAACTTACCTCTAAGACTTTTAGCTTTAGCTCTTAGAACATTCTTGTGACCTCTATAGATAGTGTGTAGAGCATCCCACATTTTCTTTGCACAATCACAACCCTTGATATCATCAAACATATGATAGCTTAGGGAAAATGCAATCTCTAACATTTCCTACTAGTGTTCTTTCTTCTTTTTAAAATCTTCAATGTAGTGTTCTTTCTTCTTTTTAAAATCTTCAATAGTTAAGACTCCAACAGGATCAACATTCTCAATAGAAATGGTAGATTATGCATGATCTCCAAGACCTCTTAGGTGTAGCTTCATCAAACTTTTCCATGTAGGAAAGTTATGTCTATTAAGCTTGGGTACCTCTCTTTTTGACATCTTGATCTTTTTGCTTCTAGTACCTTCAAACTAGTCCTCTTAAGTAGATGGCTCTCATATCAATTATTGGAATTATTTAGAATAATTGAGAGGGGGGGTGAATCAATTATCCAAGGTTCAGATGTACAATTAAATTTTTTCACAGCTTAGTGAACCCATATCCATAAATCATTTTCATCACGAATGCAACCATTAGATCATACAATTACTTAAACTTGTAGGTTACCACCACATCAACTTTGCAGAAATATAAATATGAAACATAGTAGATTCAATAATACATTTAACATAATGATTTAATGTGGAAATCCAATTTGAGAAAAACCACCAATAACATGCTACTCATTCTCACTCTTCTAAAGTGATGCCCTGTGAAAGACCAAACTTGTTAAAGGTTACAATGCACACTATTAAATGTGACTTGATTAAAGGATTTCAATCACCCTGTTAGGAGTGAGCCTTGTTAGAGGACTTTAGATCATTCACTTGGAATGTCACTTGGTTAAAGGATTTACAAATGACTGTTAGGTCAACCTTAATCTAAAGGATTTACCCTAGACTAGTACAATGATTAGAAAGTAATACTAAGGCTTGATCTGATAACAACTTACAACACATTTTCAAATTACAAATCTCTATTTTAGTCCTTGATTCTGCTTGGCTTTCACACACTTTAGCTCTAATAGCGCACCCTTCAAGCATCCATACCCTTAAACCTTCTTGCTTTGCTTGCCAATGCAGTCTCTTCTCTTAGGTCACTGAA
Organism: Cupressus sempervirens; assembly: GCA_028749045.1. Taxonomy (NCBI): domain Eukaryota; kingdom Viridiplantae; phylum Streptophyta; class Pinopsida; order Cupressales; family Cupressaceae; genus Cupressus; species Cupressus sempervirens. The sequence goes on from CM053789.1 coordinate 212,282,569, forward strand.
TGAAACAATACCCAAGACTCCTTGTCTTTCTTAGGTTCTCGCACATGACAACCTTTGCTTCTAACCAACCATCTCTATAAATAGAGAATTAAGATATTTTTCCATTCATCCTCCATCATCCATTTCAGGGTTAGGTTATATTAGGTAGGATTCAATGAATCTACCTATCACTTCATTTCATTCCCTTCTAAAAACTTCTTCTTCTATTCTCTTTGAATTTGTCTCAAAATGGTTCACCATGAATTTTGTGTCACCAAATCATCAACCTTATCTTCCACACAATTCACATAGTCCAAGAAATAAAACTTGTCAGCTTAGATTCATCAAATTCTTGATCTTTTTCATAATGCTGACACTCGGTATTAATTGGCTTCCTAGTGCTCAACACATACTATGTTGCTTGACATCCTCTGTCAAATCACTCAGCATGAACTAAAGTTTATTGGTGCTCAACTAAACTTTACTTGGCTTACACTGTATTAATGACTTACACTTAAATTGACTTTGCTCAACTCCAACTGATTTTTTGCTCGGCTTACACTAACTTTGCTTGTCACCTATTATGTAGATTGTTAAGCTTGGCATACAAACTTCATTTGACTTGTTCTTCTAAACTTAATCAGTGTAACCATCCTTTGCAACCTTTAGTGTATTATCAATGCACTATAATATCACTATCTTAACTGATCTTTGTACTCCTTTTCCATATCATAAGTCAACCTTTCCTCTAGGTGCTATTGTTACCTCATTTGATCAAATCCTCTTCATCAATCAAAAAAATGATATTACTAAAATCATATAAGAAATTATCTTACTAGCAACTAGCAAGTTTAACATCAGTGACAAACAATGATTGAAACACATTTATCATACTTGTATCAATCTGTTTTCAACAAAGACCATTGGTACAAACAACATCACTAGAACAACATAACATGCAACAACATATAGAAGAAAAGAGATACAAATAGAATGATGTATATAACAGAGCGATCACTTTATCCTTTTGAGCTCAACAAAGCAACAAGGATCCTCTAAAGCAATTAAAAGACAAAAACACAAAACAAAAAACAACACAAGAGAAACACAACACAAGAACACTAAAAACTATCATGAAAGGTGGAGTTCACCCATGTTGGTCTGAAATGCTAGGGGAAGGATGTTGACTCGTGAGAGGGACTACATCCATAATAGTAGGTATGACAATAAGTTCTAAGCAAGGACTTTGAGAGTCACTATGCTCATTACTAGGAGTTATTATAAGTTGCGCAAAAAACATGTTAGTAAAATCACTATATGTTCTAATTATATCTTCATCACTATTATCATTTAAAGTTTCTTACATATCTAAATTAACAACATCTAAAATATGAACAAAATGATTGTGAAAATTGTTATCTTGTGTAGCTTCCTCCAAAGACTTACACATAGTCTAATCAGAGGAAGGTAAAGGTTGAGACAAAGATATAGGTTGAGAAGCAAGAGAATGAGCTTTAGCCTTAGCTTTAGCTTGATGGTTCTTGTGACACTGACAAGCATGTTGGTTATGAATAGTCTTACAAGGGATAACATGAGGAATAAGATCAATAGCCATAAGTTCCGAAGAAGGAACATCAATGGGTTGAGATGCAGTACATGAAGGAACTAGGGTAGAAGTAGAAGGAATAGATGGAGTAGGAAAGAGAGGTAGAGGTGAACAACCCTTAGGAAGATTCAACTCCATGATCTTAGCTACTTTATGTCTTTGATAATTTCTATAGAGATGGTTGGGATGAGTAGGTGGTTTTTCAGGATGAGGTGGCCAATAAAAATTAATCTCAACAGTATCTCTAGGATGTGATAGTTTATAAAGAGAATGATTTATAATAACAATAGCTCCATCACGAGGAAATTTAAAGCATTTATAAATAGGAGAAACTAAAACTTCCATGGAAGAAAGCCATGGAATAACCAACTTAACTTGAAATTGATTAGAAGTAGGAATATCAACAAAGGTAGTATAAAGAACTTTCCCTAAAAGTTTAATAGGTAAAGTGATAGAACCTTAAGGAGGATAGAGAAACCCATTACAACTTTGAATCCACACAAGAGTTGAATCATAAGTATCTATATTAAATCATTTAATAAAAAAGTTTTCTTCAGTGATAACATTCACAATAGAGGAAGGATCAAATAGAGTACCACGAGAAGGAAAATGAGAAACTTTAGCAATGATGTAAAGATGATCATTAGATGCCTCAAACACATTAGACTGACCATAGCTAATGATAGACAATGTTTGTTTAGAATCAAGTGGAGAATAAATCAAATATTGAGAGTCTAGCTCAACATGATTAACCACATGATTCACTTCTTCTATCTTCTCATCATAATTAATATGGTGATAAGAAGAAGAAGGTTGATTAATAACATTCACTGAGTGTGAAGGTAAAAGATTAGTATAAATTTGCAAATTCTGATTAGGTGACACAATAGATGCATTCATGTTATTAACTTGAGCAACAACATAAATAGCCTTAGAATCAACAAGGTCTTGAATAACATTCTTGAAACCATAACACTTTTGAGTATCATGACCTAGTTGACAGTGATATTGACAGAAAGCATCAGAATCAAAAGACTTAGGCAAAGGTTTACTATGATCAATAGGATGAATAAGAGGAAGGTTTAGGAAATGAACATGAATCAACTTAGTCATCACCTCAAAAAAAGGCTGATAAATTTGAGTATACTGACAATTAGGAAAAAATATAGAGGAAAAAGTAGCCATACCTCAGGATGTAGTAGCTACTTGATCATCAACTATATTTGTAGAATTGATTTTGTTGAAATTGTTAGGTTTAGAAAACTTTTTTGAATTTCTAGCAACATCACTCTTATCACTATAAATAGGAGCCATCATAATAGAGCTCTCGAGTTAACTCACTTGTAATTGGTAATGGTGAAGCACTGCACATAGATGTAAAAATGAGGTATACTTAGTAAGGAGAATCTTATCCCTAATTTATTTTAGCAAATTAGAAATAAAGATGCATTGAATATCATGATCAGGCACATGATAACATATTTGAGCATACAAATGTTTAAATCTACCAATAAATTCAATAACTTTCTCTTTGATATTTTTCTTACAATGCATTAAATCAGTTAGAGAAACTTGTGGACCAATATTATTCTAAAACTTTTGAATGAAAGCATTAGCAAGAGTTTGAAAATAATCTATAGAATAAAGAGGTAGATGATCTATCCCTAAATGCATGTGGAAATAACTTAACTATAAGCCTATAGTCATGAGAAAAATCACTATATATAGTTTGGAAAGTTTTAACATGAATCACAAGATCTCCCTTACCATTAGAAGTCTCAAGATGAGGTACTAAGGATATCTAAGGAAAGGGGATTATCAACATCACATGTAAGAATATTGTGCTTAGATTGAGTTAAATGTGTGAGTTTTTGTAGTAAGGCAGAGATGGTTTGAACCAAGGTACTAAGGATCAAAAGACACACTAGTAAGCATAGGTATGCTAGATGGATTAGGAAAGATATAAGAAGTGGAATGATATGTAAATATGTTAGCAGAGGATGAGAAGAAATGGGTGAAGGGTTTGAAAAGGTAAAAGGAATTATATTATATGAAGGTAATGAAGAAGTAATGGAAGTAGGAGGAACACTTACAGGAAGTGAGAGACTAGGAAGACCAACACTTAAAGGAGTGGACACTTGTGTAGAGGTAGTCATCAGAGTTGGAGCATAGGTAGGTATGCTAGAAAGAGTGGTAGAAATAAAGACATAAGGTTCAATAGTTGTGGAAGGAGGAGTATATCCTAACCCTTAAGCACATTTTTTGAAAGACTTAGCATGTATATTAACAAGGTGAGATATACCACACAAGATAGAAAGGTTGTTGTAATTGTTATTAACAATCTTCTTAAGAGCTTCAACAACAACAACACTATCAGGATTCTAATTGTCTTGAGCAAGCCAAGTCTCTAATTTATCAAATTCACTAGAAAGCTTATCAACTTGTGAAGGACGAACTCTTAAAGTGTCATCATCATCTAGGGATGAATGGGAAGACTTATGCTCCATGATAGGATGAAGATCATGAGAAAAGATGTTAATGTCATCATGAGTCCTACAAAGAAAAGAGAAATCATGATCAAAGGAGCCCACGATTCTACGACTTCACCTGATGAGAATGCTATAGGTTGGGCTTTGTGTAATCAAGCTCATAAAAAGGGAGATCACAAAAGGAAACCCTAATCAGATATAACCATGAAAATATAATAAAGATCACAAAAGAGAGATCTAACCACATGTACAATAGCCAAATATAAGTACATGAAAGGGGTAGAAGAAGGATGGGTCCACCAAAAGAAGGTATACACCCAAGGTAAACAATCTAACTCCAAAAAGAAAGGGGCACAAGTCAGGTTCACCAAGAGAAGGTAAACACCTAATGGAAATAAGTGATCTAACACCACAAAAGAAAGAGTTGGATTCACCAAAAGAAGGTAAACACCTAATGAAATGAAAAGAAGTGATCTAACACCACAATAGAAAGAGTTGATAGAGTTAGGTTCATCAAAATGTTTAGTTGGTGAAGTCAATGCGAAAGAAGAGAGATTTCCAAAAGATGGATATCTAACTTCAAGAAAGAGGGTAAGAAGGTTGGGTTCACCAAAATGTTTAGTTGTAAAATGGAAGCACTTCAAATAAGATGTAAACTTTCACTTTACGAAGACACTAAGCCATTCATTTACAATGTGAAAGGGAAAGAGGGAAATTTCCAAATATGATTATGTTGGTTAATGCATTACACTTACTTAAGTTAACTTAGGTTAATGCATTATTTTATTATTTATTTAGGTGAGACACTTAGGAGTTTGTGTACTCTCATGAGTTGTCATGTTGACAACACAAAAGTACACAACTCTATTTCAGCACATGGTGTCTACAACATTGGAGTTTGCATCATTCACTGAGTTGTCATGTTGACAACATAGTTATTCACACTCCCTTTTGTTATCCTATTTCGCCCCGGCCAAGTTTGAATTCAAATATCCAGCCCGCCCAATGGCCAGTTCCCAAATTTAATAATATTTAAATGTCATGGAAATATTAAAAATTAAATGATCAAACCTTGTATCATTTAATATCTCCTAAAGTCCATATATTTTCGACTCGCAACCTTTCCCACCATCAGATCTCCCAAGATCTACAGTTGTCGCTGCGTCATTTCAAAGAGCTACAAGGTGGTTATTTATGGTAACATAGTGAGCATTCACCATGTGGATGGTGGGTCCTTTTCCCTTGGCAAGCCGCAAGACATGAGTTTTTATCATCGTCAGATCTTCACAGATCCACGATCGAGGCTTCCTCGCATTATCAAGATGTGAGGGTTTTAATTATTACGAGCATGCCTCCTTGTGACATGTGGAGGGAATGATGTCGTGGGCCCACCTTGTTCAAAGAATAATGCATGAGGTACTTCCACTGTTAGATTTGCAAGGATTCAAGGCTGGCACTTTCTCGCTTGATGGAAGTGCAAGGGTTTTAATTATTACGGGCAAGTGCCCTAGTGACACCTATCCCAAATAATGTCATGGGCCCGCCCTTCTCGCAGGGAGATACATGATGAGTTCCAATCGTCCAATGTGAACAGATCCATGGCCGAGGCTTCCTTGCATTATCAAGATGTGAAGACTTTAAGAAATGCGAGCAAGCGCTTTGTTGTCGTGTGTCTCTGTGGGGTCTATCTCTCCATGAGTCATCAGGTGTTGCTAGTTGGATGCTAGGTGTTGTCCACCAAGTGTCATGGGCTCGGTATATGAGCAAGTGCAGAATACAAAAGATCTTATTGATCATTGATCTCGCGGAGATCAATGATCAAGGCTTTCCCACTTTATGGAGCTGCAGGGAAGTTAAAAAATGCAGGAAAGTGCCTAAGGGACACATGTCCCAGTGGGCCCAGCCAAGGTATTAACATGACAACAATACGGTTAAGGCTAGTGGTTGGCGAATACATCATGGTTAGGGTTTGAGGAGGTGGTGCAGTAAATAAGAAGATGTGGTCAACTGCATGGAGATTCTACTGAGTGGCAAAATAAAAGGAGATCGTTGGTCCATGTGGCTCATCCTGGTGCCAAAGTTAAATTGACCTACTGATCCTGCTGATTCATGAGCTAGAAATAGAGGAGTTTGAGTTTTGTTGCACAATCTGATCCTTGTGATCAATGCCAACCACTCTTGGATAAATGATGAACTCAATGAATGCGGGAAAACATTCTATCTCTCCCTAGTTGATCCATCTACCTGGTCAAAACTATTTAATGGCACCATTTCTGTCTTCTTAGGAGCCTATTCTGACAAGATCAGATATCATTGCATTTGGATCTATACTCAGATCAAATTTTCTTTAGATCTCCACGATTATTCTCTGAAGGGCTTAATGGCAGTAGTTGTGGAGTAACTTCAGTAAGAGGACATCTCAGTTATGCCTGAACTATAAAGGCAATTTTTGTAAATTTTGTTAGGGTCGAACCTTCTCTGATTTCTCTGATATTGCTTTGCAAATCTTCACTGTAAAATTCTTTTTGCCTCTGAATTGAATGACATCCTGCTTATCTCCTTTAGCCATTGGTGTGAAAGTACCAGAATCCTTTGCCTCTCGTTGATGTTTTGTAGAAATCTATGATCTGCATTACTATATCTCTTTGACTTATGAATGATATATAAGTGAATCTCTCTTTCCTTGTGTCATTCATTCTAGTTTTTTGATCTGCATTTGGTTGTTAGATTAAAACAAGTCTGAATGAGTATATCTTTTGGTATCATAATGCTTCAATAGTGCATGTATGGGTAGAGATTGGTTTGAACACTCTATCTTGGTGCATCACCTCCTTAGATTAGAATAGGTAGATTTGCTTCCATGATCTCCTTCTCCCTTTTCCTCTCCAAGAATAGCTAGGTGTGCCCTGATAGTAAGAGGAAGTCGGCCTTCTCCAGAGATTCAACCTCACAGTTCAAGTCTAGCAGCTTGGAGGTTATTTCCATGTTTCACAAGGTTGTCCTTAGGTAAGACTTTGGACAAGGGTGCAAACCTCTGTGACAAAACCTTTTTAGCACATGTTGTCTATAATACTGATTTGCATGCTACACCATTGTAGGCTTATCCTCTCATCATCGCACTTACTTTTGTCCTTAATGGAGGATAACCCATTGTAGACACCTAAATTTGATTACAACACTTTGGTAATCCTATTTAGTTATCTCTAAAGGCATCATTAATTAAATTCATATTTAATTAATCCTTTGCCATCCCCTAGCTGATTAATTTAATTAATTATCTATAGTCCTAATTGATAAATCAAATAACCTATTATTTATCAATTAATCCTATTCTTCTATCTACTTCCAAAATCCCCATTTATTAAATAAATCTATTTGATAAATAAAACCCTCAAATCTAATAACCCCTAAAATATCCTAAATCTTCCATTTAGCCTAATCACCCCATTCACCCATACTAACCAAGCTTAGCCACTAACTCACCCACCCTCATTGAATGCCATCCACTTGCAAATCTCTAACAAGCCTAATCTAATCCTAAATCACCTCTAATCCACCCCCTAATGTTGTCACATTCCTTAAGTAAGCTTAAGACTTTCCTAAGCCAAGGAAAGTCAACAATCTCAACTCCCTCCAAAATATCCCAACCACTCAAACATGAATGCTCTTACAAAGGCCATAAAGACTCTTACAAGCCCATTCATTGCTCTTACAAGCCATTATGAAGGGTCTTTATGAAGAAATTATCCCTTGAGTCTCCTTTGTTGACTCATCCATCCCCTTTCCTCCATCCACTCACCCTGTGACATGTGTCACTCTCTGATTGGTGCTAAACAAGCACAATCCATGTGCTCTCCTTTGAGTGCATCCTAGCCCTCCATAAGCTTTTTTCTCTCCTTGCATCTTAGCCCTCCATCCCTCAAGCCCTTAGCCTATAAATTGAATCCCCTCCCGAGCCATTTCATCAAAACTTTTGAGCTAAAATTATAATGCTAGTTTGAGAAACCAAAGCCCTTAACCATACCCTTATGATGCCAAATTGAGAGCTCATAAGGCTATCAATTTGCCATTTTCCATCTCCATTGAAGCTAGTTTTGAGAACCTTGAGCATACATACCAAATCTAAGCAAATAGACTCATCCCTAAATCAAGTGACCATCCTCATTAGGAGAGCCATTCTATGGCTCATATTCTCATTTGAGGGTTTCACTTTGTCTCTCATATATGTTATGGTTTTTATGCTAGTTAATGCTTTTGTTTTTGAATAGATTAGTATTACTTGCTAACATATTTCTCATATAACATATTTCTCATATTGCTAACTTCAGCCAGAATTATCTCCAAGAACATAAGCTCATCACTGACAAATGGAACTATCAAGGTGGTGGTCTAGGACCAGAAGAAAGAGGCATGCAGTGCCCCATCGATGCACACAAGTGGGAATTGAAGTCAGGTCTTGGCTTTGGCATACCCACAACTGGGGGCACCAATATGGATGGTCACACTTTTTCGAACATTCACCATGACCTTGTCAAAATCAAAGACATTCCTGAGGAAGTTGAAAAGAGAGCCTACGATGATATCCTAGACCAAATCTCCCTCGGAGACTCTATTCTCCAAGAACTATCCATCCACCTCATTGACCTACCACTCACCCATCCACAACTCATAGATTTGGACCAACCAAGCGCCATACACATTGATGAGTTCACATCAGAGGAAGTGCTTTTGAGATTCATGGAACTCCTCATAAGCAAACAAAGCCAGATTCTGCCTATATCTACAAGCTATATCCCAAGGGGTATTTTGGAGAAAATCCCCAACCTAGTTCCGATACACCCAAAATTGGAACTAAGGTGAATTTGAGACTAGCTAAGGCGGTGAAGAGAACCCCTCAGCAAGAAAATCTAGAGGCGCAAGCAAAACATGAGGATTTAGCATTGCCTCCTCAAGATAATCGACCAAAGGTGTCTTCTATTCTAATTGAGGATACTAGAGAAGTCAACATCGGATCTTCAGAGATCCCTAGACTTGTTCATATTGCTGCATCCCTATCACAAGACCAAGTTGATCTCCTCTTTGAGGTCTTAAGAGAGAACATTGGCCGATTTGCATGGTCATATCAGGAAATGTTAGGACTTGATCCAAAGCTTGTAGTTCATCATCTTGCAATCGATCCAAAGATCAAGCCCGTCAAAGAAAAGCTTAGAAAAATGCACCCCAAGGTGGCATTACTGGTCAAAGCTGAATTAGAAAGAAGCTTAGCTGCTAAGGTTATCCGACCTATCGACTACTTAGAGTGGATCTCCAACATGGTCCCCATCACTAAACCTTCTGGTGACATCGGAATGTGCACTGATTTCAGAGATCTTAACAAAGCTTGTCCAAAAGATGATTTTCCCTTGCCCAACATAGATATGATTGTAGACCTTATAGCTGGACATGAAATGCTGTCCCTCATGGATGGATTTTCTGGGTATAATCAAATCAAGATTGCAGAAGAGGATCAACATAAGACAACATTCACTACCCCTTGGGGAACCTTTTGTTACAACATGATGCCTTTTGGCCTAAAGAATGCTGGGGCTACCTATCAAAGAGCTATGACAACCATTTTTCATGATCTCATCCATATCATTTTGGAGGATTATGTGGATGATATCTTGGTCAAATCTCATACCTTCATTGATCATCTTGCTAACCTGGAGAAAGTCTTTGATAGGTTAGCCAAATATCATCTCATGTTGAATCCCAAGAAGTGTGTCTTTGGGGTCACATCTGGCAAGCTTCTAGGCTTTATAGTCTCTAAACGAGGTATAGAGATCGACCCCAAGAAGGTCAAGGCTATCTTAGACATGCCTCCTCCCCAGAAACTATGACAGCTTTGCTTTCTTCAGGGAAAGCTTCAATCCGTTTGACGCTTCATCTCCCAACTTGCAGATAAGTGTACACCATTTTCACACTTACTGAAGAAGGATGAGAACTTCAAGTGGGATCCTTTATGTCAGTGCAACTTCGATCAGCTCAAGTAGTATCTCACCAATCCCCCTATCTTGGTTCCACCAGTTCCTGGTCATCCCCTAATTTTGTACATATCAGCAACGCCTACTGCTCTAGGGGCACTTCTAGCACAGCTTGATGACTATAGCAGAGAAAGAGCCATCTACTACATCAGTAGAACCCTAGTTGGTTATGAACTCAATTACACTCCTATAGAAAAAGCTTGTTTGGTAGTTGTTTTCTCAACTCAAAAGCTTTGCCACTACATGCTAAGTCATACCATCCAACTAGTCTCCAAGATCGACCCTCTCAAGTATATGCTCTCTAGAACAACACTTACAGGCCATTTGGCCAAATGGGTTATACTCCTTAGAAAATTTGACATCTAGTATATGGATAGAAAGGCAATCAAAAGGCAAGCTATAGCAGATCACCTAGCTGATGCACCTCTAATAGATGCATATCATTTGATCACAGAATTTCCAGATGAGCATATCTGTCTAATTGAAGAACAACCCCCATGGAAACTTTATTTTGATGGCTCACACACATCTCATGGATCAGGGGCAGGAATATTGTTGGTCACACCTCAAGGAGATTACATTCCAAAAGCTTTTAAGCTACAATTCCATAGCACCAACAATATAGCTGAATATGAGGCTCTCATAGCAGGATTAAAGATAGCTATAGAATGGAACATCACTGAGTTACAAATCTTTGGTGATTCTCAGCTCATCATCAAGCAAGCCCTAAATGAATATCAAACCAAATATGAAAATCTATTACCCTACAAAGAGCTAGTTGATCAGCTAACCCAGCATTTTACAAGGCTTCAATTTACACAAGTGCATCGAATACAGAAAAAAGTACCAGATGCTATGGCTACTATAGGCTCGCTCTTGGAAATTCCCCAAGCAGCTACACAGTATGAGTTTTTAGTCAAGCAGCTCCTCACACCCGCCTATGTGAATGAGGATTCAAACCGTGTTTGTATCTTGGTTGGTCCTCAATCCCCTTGGTATCATGAGATTCATGCTTACCTTAACGATGGTATCATATCCCCTCACCTCACACGTACCCAACGCCAAAACCTCATCCAAAAATCATCTCGCTATGTTATCATAGCCAATACCTTATATTGTCAGGGTTATCACAATACTCCCTCTCGATGTTTAGACCAAAATGAGACCGTGATGGTGTTAAAAGAAGTACACTCCAGACTTTGCAGTGCCCGCACGAGTGGTATTGTCCTAGCGCGACAAATCCTTAGAGCAGGCTACTATTGGCCTTCCATTGAAGAAGACTCCTGTGACTTTTTTAGAAAGTGTTTCCCATGTCAGCAGCACGAAAATCTTGTGCATGCTCCAACACAGGATCTATAGCCTATTGCACCACCTTGGCCTTTCGCTTGTTGGGGCCTTGATCTAGTTGGAACTATCACACCCCTCTCATCTGATGGACATAAATGGATAATAACAGCTACAAACTATTTCACTAAGTGGGTGGAAGCAGTCCCCCTAGTCTTAGCTACAGGAGTTCAGGTCTTCAAGTTCATCTTGTACCACATTGTTTTTCGCTTCGGCATCCCATCCACCATCTTCACCGACCATGGAGGTAACTTTGAAAATATCAACATGGAAGAATTATGCACTTCCCTCCACATCCATCACCACTTTTCTAGCCCATATTTCCCACAAGGTAACAGCCAGGCAGAGGCAACTAACAAAACCCTCCTCAAAATCCTAAAGAAAGTTGTCAATGATTTCGGTCGTGATTGGCACCTACAAATAGATTCAGCCCTATGGGCCTATTGAACTTCCTTTCGTACATCCACAGGCACAACTCCATACTCCCTAGTCTATGGTGCCGAAGTGGTACTACCTATAGAGGTTGAACTTCCCTCCTTGCGCATTTCTTTGCAAGGGCAAATATTAGATGAAGAATACAGAGTAGCCAGACTCACCCAACCAGATCTCTTAGAGGAGAAGCGACAATAAGAATATGATCATCTCATAGTCTATCAAACTTGTCTTAAAAGAAATTTCAACAAGAGGGTGCTCCCATGACACTTTCAGCCAGGTGTCATGGTCCTCAAAGAAAACATGAAAGTCCAAGCAGATCGAGCAAAGAAAGGCAAGTTTGAACCTACATGGCTTGGTCCTTATGTTGTCACTGCATCCTTTGGCTCCAGAGCCTATCAGCTATCTACACCAGAAGGAGAACTCTTGAATGATCCTACTAACATCATTCATCTCAAGAAGTTCTATGCTTGAAGATCCTTGGTATACCCAGCTTTTGAAAAATACAAAAAAAAAATAGTAAAGAGAAATAAGCATCCAATGGTGAAAACTTTGCAATTCAAGCACCTTGGATAGGTACCTTGGTGAAAACCTGGTAATTCAGGTGCCTTGTGTACTAAGACTAATCCATTATCTATCACTATCCTATCTCTCATCTATTCACCCACCATCCCATAAAACACCTGCTTGTTCCCTTGGTGTTCCAACCAAATATCCAAAATCTAATGAAGCTTGTAAATACCTCTTGTACAGCTTGTGAATCTTGTACCTCAGCTTGTAAATGTTGTACCAAAGCTTGTAAATCTTGTATCCCCCCTTGTATCATAGCTTGTATATCTACATCTTGTCCAAAGCTTGTACCATATTCCAGCTTGTAAATAATCTTATATCCTAGCTTGTATCCTATCACATGCACACAAAGAATCCCATTTTCCTTAAGCTTTTCACAAACCATCTACCTATCCGCCTCTCAACTATTATAAACATCCCACCCTTCACCAACATTTCCATCTCACAAAACCCAAACATGAACAACCTTGTACATTTGTAACATATCTTGGTCCGTCAGCTTGTACATCCTCTTTAGCTTAGTACCATTGTATGTATCCAACTTTCGTGTCAGTTCCTCCTTAATCAACATCTTGCACACATCACACAACCCTTGGTTAGCTATTCCAATGCATCCTTTAGCTAGATCTCCTATCACCAAAGTGTTATCCTTCTTAGTTCAGCTTGCCAGATGCATCACTCATCTAGATCCATCAGCTTAGGTGCTCTCCAATAGATCCTTGCAGAATATAGCTTTCCTCATAGCTGATCTTGGTCCATTAGTACCTCGTCCCACCCATCTCATTGGCAAATGGTTCTCTCTTGGATTTTTTCTTTTTTTTAATTTGGAATCTTCCCTTTTGGGTCTTGAAGTATCTTTTCCAAGCAATCTCCTTGTTCCCTCCTCAAGGTTGCCACGATCTTCCATATCATGGTATGTTGCGAATGGGGTAATCTGAGCATAAGGTCTTGATTAGGTCTTTTGTTCATTTTTCTTTTCTACTTGTGGGTTACCCAGTGTTGTTTCCATGCTGCTTCCTCTGGGATTCATGTGTGATACTGGGGCAATCCTTGCGTGTTTGTTTTGAGTCAAGTTTGTCAATACTCTAGACAGTTGGTGAAAAGGCCTTGATGTTCTTGGTAACCTTGGCAATTAACCAATAGTCCTATAGCAAATCTAGTGCTCAACTACATGGTGGTACTTCTCTTTGAAGTATCTCCCTGCTCAAAAAGCTTCAATGGAATCCCTTCATCTCCATTATCCCCCATCCATCTCCAACATCTATCTCTCCTACCCCAGCTTATGCATCAGTATCTCTTTGAAGCACTCCTCACTCTTAGCTTTAGGGATCCACAATCCTAGTCTTAGGGATCCACCAATCAAATCAATCCACCAAGCCTCATCTTTCGAGATCCACAATCCTAGTCCTAGGGATCTTCGAAACCCATCTTCCACCAATCTGACTCTTTGAAATCCTGTTGCATTAGCTTTATAATCCCATCATCCCTCTTCCTATCCTAGATTCCTTTTTATAGCGCTCTGCTCCTTCATCCTCCCCCCAATCTCAAAAGTCTTAAGCTTGCTTCCTCTTGTGCCTCTGATTCTCTCTTTATCATTCTCTCGTAGTGAGAGTTTGAGCTAACTAAACCTCTTCTCTTAAGCCAACCTGAGTCACCTTGCTCATCTTGGATTCTTGTACTTTTCAAGAAGTCGTCGAGCCTCGCTTTCTCTTCCTGCCGCCTTCTTGAGGGGGCATCATCTAAGTCTAGTCTCTCCTCTTCTTATTCGAGACTGGGGCAACCTTGTTGCTAAAACATCTTTCTCGTGTCTTCTTCATTCGAACTTCTTTGAAATAGTGTTGTCTCAACACTATGTCAAAGAGGGGCAAAATGTAGACACCTAAATTTGATTACAACACTTTGGTAATCCTATTTAGTTATCTCTATGTATACACTAATATGTTAGCAAGAAATACTAATCTATTAAGAGAACAAAGCATTAACTAACAAAACTAATATAACATATAAGAGAGACTAAAGATAAATTCCTAATTAGGAATGTGAGCCAAATGAATGGACTCTTCCAATAGGAATTAGCTCTTTGCTTGGTAGATGAGTTTATGTAAATGATTGGTATGTATGCTCAAGGCTTCTCAAACTATGCTTCAATGGAGATGGAAAATGGAAAATTGGTAGCTTTGTGAGCTCTTAATTTGGCATTAGAAGGGTATGGTAAAAGGCTTTGTTTCTCAAACTAGCATTATAACTTTGGCTTAAAAGTTGTGATGAAATGGCTTGGGAGGGGATTCAATTTATAGGCTAAGGGTTTGAGCGATGGAGGGCTAAGATGCAAGGAGAGATGAAAGCTTAAGGAGGGCTAGGATGCACTCAAAGGGGAGCACATGGATTGTGCTTGTTTAACACCAATCAGGGAGTGACACATGTCACAGGGTGAGTTGATGGAGGAAAGGGGAAGGATGAGTCAACAAAGGAGGCTCAAGGGATAATATCTTCATAAAGACCCTCATAAATGGCTTGTAAGAGCAATGAATGAGCTTGTAAGAGTGTTTATGGCCTTTGTAAGATCATTGAAGGCATGTGGTTGGGATATTTTGGAGGGAGTTGAGATTGTTGACTTTCCTTGGCTTAGGAAAGTCTTAAGCTTGCTTAGGGAATGTGACAACATTAGGAGGTGGATTAGGCTTGGCTTTAGGATTAGATTAAGCTTGTTAGAGATTTGCAAGTGGATGGCATTCATGAGGGTGGGTGAGTTAGTGGCTAAGCTTGGTTAGTATGGGTGGATGGGGTGGATTAGGCTAAAAAGGGGATTTAGGAATAGTTTAGGGGTTATTAGATTTGAGGGTTTTATTTATCAAATAGATTTATTTGATAAATGGGGATTTTGGAATTAGATAGTAGAATAGTATTTAATTGATAAATAATAGGTTATTTGATTTATCAATTAGGACTATATATGATTAATTAAATTAATTAGCTAGGGGATGGCAAATGATTAATTAAATAGGAATTTAATTAATGATGCCTTTAGAGATAACTAAATAGGATTACCAAAGCGATGTAATCAAATTTAGGTGTCTACATTTTTCCCCTCTTTGACATAGTGTTGAGACAACACTATTTCAAAGAAGTTCAAATGAAGAAGACATGAGGAAGATGTTTTAGCAACAAGGTTTCCCTAGTCTCAGATAAGAAGAGGAGAGACTAGACGTAGAGATGCCCTCTCAAGAAGGCGGCGAGGAGAGAAAATGAGGCTCGACAGCTTCTTGAAAAATACAAGAATTCGAGAGAAGCAAGGAGACACAGATTGGCTTAAGAGAAGAGGTTTAGTTAGCTCAAACTCTCACTACGGGAGAATGATAAAGGAAAAAATTAGAGGCACAAGAGTAAATAAGCTTAAGACTTCTAGGATTGGGGGTGAGAGGATGAAGGAGCAGAGCGCTATAAAAAGGAATCCAGGATAGGGAGATGGATGAGGGGATTATAAAGCTGATGCAACAGGATTTCAAAGAGTCAGATTGGTGGAAGATGGGTTTCGAAGATCCCTAGGACTAGGATTGTGGATCTCGAAAGATGAGGCTTGGTGGATTGATTGGATTGGTGGATCCCTAAGCCTGGGATTGTGGATCCCTAAAGCTAAAGATGAGGAGTGATTCAAAGAGATACTGATGCATAAGATGGGATAAGTGCTTGATATGGATGGAGGATAATGGAGATGAAGGGAATCTATTGAAGCTTTTTGAGCGGGGGGATACTTCAAAGAGAAGTACCACCATGTAGTTGAGCACTAGATTCGCTATAGGACTGTTGGTTAATTGCCAAGGTTACCAAGAACATCAAGGCCTTTTCACCAACCGTCTAGAGGACTGATGGACTAACTCAAAACAAACACACAAGGATTGCCCCAGCATCACACATGAATCTCGAAAGAATCAGAGTGGAACCGACACTGGGTAACCCACAAGTAGAAAAGAAAAACAAACAAAAGACTTGATCAAGATGTTACACCCAAATTACCCCATTCGCAGTATACCATGATATGGAGGATCATGGAAACTTTGAGGAGGGAACAAAAAGATTGTTTGGAAAAGATACTTCAAGACCCAAAGGGAAGATTCCAAATCAAAAGAAAGCGAAAATCCAAAAGAGAATTGTTTGCCAATGAGATGGGTGGGACGAGGTACTAACGGACCAAGATCAGACATGAGGAAAGCTATATCCTGCAAGGATCTATTGGAGAGCACCTAAGCTGATGGATCTGGATGAGTGATGCGTCTGGCAAGCTGAACTAAGAAGGATAACACTTTGGTGATAGGAGATCTAGCTAAAGGATGCATTGGAATAGCTAACCAAGGGTTGTGCAATGTGTGCAAAATGCTGATCAAGGAGGAACTAACACAATAGCTAGATAGATACAATGGTACTAAGCTAAAGAAGATGTACAAGCTAACAGACCAAGATATGTTACAAATGTACAAGGTTGTTCATGTTTTGGTTTTGTGAGATGGAAATGTTTGTGAAGGGTGGGATTTTTGCAATAGGTGACAGGCGGATAGGTAGATGGTTTGTGAAAAGCTTAAGGGAAATGGGGTTCTTTATGTGCATGTGATAGGATACAGGCTAGGATACAAGATTATCTATAGTACAAGCTTTGGACAAGATTCGGATATACAAGGTATGATACAAGAGATGATACAAGATTTACAAGCTGGGGTGCAAGATTTACAAGCTTCATCAGATTTTGGATATTTGGTTGGAACACCAAAGGAACAAGCAAGTGTGTCTTATGGGATGGTGGGTGGAAGATTGGAAGCTTGGTTGATGGAGGATAGGTGTATAGATTAGAAGATGGAGTTGGATGTCAAGATGCGACCAAAAGCATGAGGATGATAGGCTAAGCTGGGGATGGCTGGATTACACATGATGCTTGTTTGCTAAGTTTTCATCATGATACTTGTCCAAGGCGCTTGAATTGCCAAGTTTTCACCAGTGGATGCTTTATTTATTTATTTATTTTTTGACTTTTTGACTTTTTGACTTTGGACTTAGCTGGAATGATTTTGGCTTTCTTCAGCTATTTTTGGCTTTTTTGGGATTTTTCACTGGCTGTTGGAATGTTTAATTTTGTTGCTAGCTGTTGGTACACCGAATGTGTGATTTATGCAATAGATCGGATTAGATGGGATTGATGGTAGGAGATAGAGGGATGAAAAGGTCAAAAAGGAGCATGAGATGGAGGTGCTTGTAGGATCAACATTGGCACATGTTGGGACGGGTGTGAAAAGAGCAGATGGGGAATAGATGGTAGACGGGGGCTTGATGGAGGATTTGTGGAAGCGCACTCGGGGATATAGGCACCCAAGATGGAGTTAGGAGATGGGGGACACGAGTCACTAGATGGGGGATTAGCAATGGTGGATGCCATTATGCATTGGGTTTCAACTTTTTTCTTTGGGATCCACATGGTTTTGGATTTTCTTTTCATAGGCTTTTGCATTGTTTTGCATTCTTTGATTGGATTTTTCCTTTTTGGAGTATTTTTTTTAGAATAGACATATGATTGCCTAAGATGTGGATTTTTAACTTTATGCATTTTGAAGTTGGCATTCACATTGTTGTGGTAAGCTTTGGGAAGATGGTTATGAGAAGCTTTGCGAGATGGAGAGGATATGTAGGAGCTTATAGTGGGAGGATGATGGATAATAGGTAGAGAGATGTGCCTTTGTTGATCCTGAATAGGAATGAAAGGAGTGGGATTTTTATGCTGGATGATAGGAGGATGGCTGATGGTAGATTTTGGTACATAGGGACCCAAAATGGATTTAACAGATGAAGGGGGGATATGGTAGGTTGTTTTTGGTTGCAAAGATGGTGGAGGGGAGATGACATAAGATTTTTTGAAGGAATGATGGGAGGATGGCATGGTGGGCCTGGAGATAGGCTTGGTTTGAGGATGGCGTGTACCGGCACTTTTAGATGGTGAGCCTGTGGATACATATCCAAGACCATGAAATCTTGGATTCTTTTGTGCAATAATAGGCTTTATGATTCCTTTCTCTTGTGGTCCTAAACCTTGACCTTGATAATGCCACCGATTGAGCATTTGAACGAGCTAAGGAAACTTTTTGCTTATAGAAAATGGTAGAAGTTCTTTATTAGATGTACTGTAATGGGGAGATACTGTTCTTAATTCTTTTGCAGAGAAGGGGCCACCATGAATGAATGTAAGTGAACCAAGATGGTAGATTATAGATGGTGGAATAGCTTGGATAGGTGGTAAGATGGAAGCATGGAGTGGAGGAGATGGTAGGATAGGATCTTGATTTAGCTGATGGGATGAAAAGATATCCTGTAGTAGAGGAGGTATGACTTGAGGTTTTGGAGATGGAGGGGATGGTGACTGCAATATGGATGGAAGACATGGTATGATGATATCTTCATTTATGCTTTGGGGGATGTCAACATGATTTTGGGTAAGATCTTGATAGGATTGGATTGGAGTGGATGGTGCGATAGGAGGTGAAGAGATGGATTCTTCAAAGGCAATGGATGGATAGATGGAAGATTCTATAGTGGAGATGGATGAGTAGAAGATGGATGCATAAGGGTCATTATGGGAGATTTGGGAAATGCTTGGAGGTAATGTGGATAGGATTTGGAAGGATTTGAAAGGTGGTGGGATTTTGATGCTTGCGAGAAGTGGAAGGATTTTAAGCAATTTGATGGATGGTATGGGGATGAAAGCTATGGGAGATGGAGGTGATATTATAGATGGGGAAGCTTCATCACTGAATACTTCATATGGTTGGACTAGATGACATGGCTTATCGACTACTAGAGGCAGCTTTTCTTGTATTTCCTCTATGAGATTCCTTGGAGACTCATGTGTCGGAGGTGGAGATGGATTGACAGGAATAGCTAGTGTGATGGGGTGGAAGATTGGAAGCTTGGTTGATTGGGTGATGGAGGAGAAGCTGGGATATGAGATGGCATGACTAGATAATTTGGAATAATGCGTGGATTTTGGGGGATGGTTGGCGGAAGGCATCTAAGGCTCTCAAGATACTCGTCATAGTCAACAAGATTTTCATCATCATTGGAATAGGATGTGGTGGGAGCAAAGACAATGCGACCAAACTCATCATGATAGGGTTGGGATTTTATGTTTTGATGATGAGTTGAATGGGGATGGGGTCTTGCATATGGATGAACATGGAAGCTCATGGTTGGATTTGGATTAAGCATAGATTTTGGATTGGCTGATGAATGATTTCCTAGGGAGAGTCAAAGCTGTAGGACAGACCTAAGGAGGATTGGCTGGAGATTTTGGCTTTCCTGTGGATGGAAGACTTTCAAGGGTATGCTGTCAAAAGGTGAGAGTTTTGCTTTCCTGTGCGCTGGATTTGGTGATGGCTATGTCAACTTGAGGATAGACTAATGATCTTATGGGCATGACACGAGATTGACCACTTGTGGATCCCAACCTTTAGCTCAAGGTGATGAGGGATACAAGTGACAAAGCTAGATTACCCTAGACAATGCTCTGTCTGAGGGATAACCTTGGTGAGATTGGTTGATTGATAGGATTGATTGGATAGCAAAATCTGGTAGAGTGACAACAATTCCTTAAAGGCTTGGCTGATTTTGGATTGGGTTGCTAGCTGGCTGGGGGGGATGATTTGGATGGACTTTGGATTTGGGATTGTTCTAAGGTAGAGAACTAGATAGATTTGGTTACGGTAGGGGAGCTTGGATGATTTCCTGATGAGGCAGTAACTACGCTAAGTATGCCTTGAGCTAGGATGATTTTTACTTTTCTGGGATTTTGACCAAAATTGGCATTCATTCAAAAGCTATGAACAAACAAGCAGACAAAAGTTTGGAGCAAGCACGTCAAACACACCAACATCTTAGGAAGCTTTCTACAAGGATGAAATTTGGTTTAGCTAGGGAGTCCTCGATATATGGAAGGTACATGAGGCCCAAATCCGTAGATGAAACCAAAAAGATGTCACACAGTCGAGAGGAGCGGTAACCCACTTCTCCTCTTTCACTTCTCAAGGGTATAAAGTTCCTTGAGGCTTAGCTCGAGTGACAAAATCTTGATTTCAAGAGAGGTGTCTTTGGATTCACCTCCCGATCTTTATACTCCGTCGGAATGCTGGAGTTGAGGTCGTCCCAAGGGGTGATGAAATCCTCAAGCAGGCCTCCTAAAAAGTGTAAAACAAGACCACATACATGATCTTGGTTTTAAAAGACGCGCGTTCATTCCAATTGATGATTTAGATTTTGTAAGCTATGATTGAAGACACTTGTGATTATGGCATAAAGCATAATGGAAGTCAAGAGATCGTCAACATGCGAGCATCATTGAAAATGTGTCAAAACTATGCGATGTTCATTGATTGTTAGGCATTCAAGATTGAGTGTGAGTTTGTTTTAAGCCCAAAACAAAGATATGTGAAACTCAATTTGTCAAGCGCATGCCCGGAGGCCCTCCACGTCAAGATTTGTTCAATTATTATGCCCAAATGAAGTATTAGCAAGACTAATGCTCATTCAAGAGATTTTCAACTTAGAAAAACTAATAAAAACTGAAGTAAGTGGAGTTTGATTTTTTTGGAGCACTTAACACCCTCTTAGGTGGACCCATCCCCATAGATGGCGTTGAGATTGCAAACAATGGTTAAATTGATGGGTGATTAAAGAGGGTGATTCCAACTACAAACTCACTTAAAGTGTCTTTATTTGGTTTTTATAATTTAGGAATTTTCTAGAATGTAGATTCTTTTTATGCCCCAAAAGATGATTATTTGATCTATGACATTCAAGATTGGATTTGTTGTTTTAATCATGCATTCCAAGAAAAATTTGATTTTAATCCATGGCACTCAAGAGTGATTTTTAGCAATATGCATTCAAAGACAAGTGATTAAACATTCAAATTTTTTTCCTTTGAGCATTCAAGATTGAGATTTTGTGTGTTGTTTTAAGAACTTTTAAGTGCTTTGTTTTAACCTTAGATCATTCAAGATTGTTTTGAACTCAAAAGTGAAAATGACTCTTTGGACTTTGGTTTTCATTCAAGATTTTGTGTTCTAGTTTGCATGTTTTAAGCCCAAAAATGATATTCCTAGATTGTTTTGATGCATGAAAAACCTAAGAAACATTCAAGATTTTGCAACAAGACATTTGTTTGGAAAAAATAACAAAGCTTTTTAGGACAATTTTGGCAACCATTTAGGACTCTTAGTTTTCATGAGATTTTTAAAAGAACTTTAAAATATTTGCAAATGAGGTTCATTTTATCCTTGATTGATGCTTTGAGTTTGATTTAGATTTTAGTGTGCACTTAATGTTGATTTTGAACCTTTTGAAATGGAAACTTGAAGTTCTTTTTAAATTCCCAAAAATGCAGTGTTCCTAACTTTGCATGAATGCATCTAAAACCTTGATGTTGCAAGGATGCAAATGATTGGATTGGTTTAGTTTCACTTGTTAAAATTTTTTTTTTTTTTTTTTTGGGCAATTTTTTAGTTTTTGATGGATTTAAGTATGATTTGGGGGTTCATTTTAAGCACTAAAAAGAAGTGTGTATGATTTTGCTTCCTTAAAAAAAAAAATGGCCAAGATCTCCCACAAGAAGAAGAAGAAGAAGTAGACGGAATAAGAAGAATGTAGACAAGAAGGGGAAGAAGAAATCCAAGTCCTTTGTCCACCTATAAGCTTGAAAAATCTGCAAACACTATGAGATAGACTATGAGTTCCTTTGTCTTCTTCATGCTCATGTGGACCTACAAAACCAATTTATACAATCCTACCAATCACAAAAACAAGCAAAATTAGCCAAAATTAGCAAATGACATACAAATCTTGACTAAAAAAGCTAATGAAGATGACCCATGCGGGGTCTCACCGGGCGTGCCAAAATGTATACACTAATATGTTAGCAAGAAATACTAATCTATTAAGAGAACAAAGCATTAACTAACAAAACTAATATAACATATAAGACAGACTAAAGAGAAATCCCTAATTAGGAATGTGAGCCAAATGAATGGACTCTTCCAATAGGAATTAGCTCTTTGCTTGGTAGATGAGTCTATGTAAATGATTGGTATGTATGCTCAAGGCTTCTCAAACTATGCTTCAATGGAGATGGAAAATGGCAAATTGGTAGCTTTGTGAGCTCTCAATTTGGCATTAGAAGGGTATGGTAAAAGGCTTTGTTTCTCAAACTAGCATTATAACTTTGGCTTAAAAGTTGTGATGAAATGGCTTGGGAGGGGATTCAATTTATAGGCTAAGGTTTGGAGGGATGGAGGGCTAAGATGCAAGGAGAGATGAAAGCTTAAGGAGGGCCAGCATGCACTCAAAGGGGAGCACATGGATTGTGCTTGTTTAGCACCAATCAGGGAGTGACACATGTCACAGGGTGAGTGGATGGAGGAAAGGGGAAGGATGAGTCAACAAAGGAGGCTCAAGGGATAATATCTTCATAAAGACCCTCATAAATGGCTTGTAAGAGCAATGAATGGGCTTGTAAGAGTCTTTATGGCCTTTGTAAGAGCATTGAAGGCATGTGGTCAGGATCTTTTGGAGGGAGTTGAGATTGTTGACTTTCCTTGGCTTAGGAAAGTCTTAAGCTTGCTTAGGGAATGTTACAACATTAGGAGGTGGATAAGGCTTGGGTTTAGGATTAGATTAAGCTTGTTAGAGATTTGCAAGTGGATGGCATTCATGAGGGTGGGTGAGTTAGTGGCTAAGCTTGGTTAGTATGGGTGGATGGGGTGGATTAGGCTAAAAAGGGGATTTAGGAATAGTTTAGGGGTTATTAGATTTGAGGGTTTTATTTATCAAATAGATTTATTTGATAAATGGGGATTTTGGAATTAGATAGTAGAATAGTATTTAATTGATAAATAATAGGTTATTTGATTTATCAATTAGGACTATAGATGATTAATTAAATTAATTAGCTAGGGGATGGCAAATGATTAATTAAATAGGAATTTAATTAATGATGCCTTTAGAGATAACTAAATAGGATTACCAAAGCGGTGTAATCAAATTTAGGCGTCTACACTCTAAAGGCATCATTAATTAAATTCCTATTTAATTAATCCTTTTCCATCCCCTAGCTGATTAATTTAATTAATTATCTATATTCCTAATTGATAAATCAAATAACCTATTATTTATCAATTAATCCTATTCTTCTATCTAATTCCAAAATCCCCATTTATTAAATAAATCTATTTGATAAATAAAACCCTCAAATCTAATAACCCCTAAAATATCCTAAATCCTCCATTTAGCCTAATCCACCCCATCCACGCATACTAACCAAGCTTAGCTACTAACTCACCCACCCTCATTGAATGCCATCCACTTGCAAATCTCTAACAAGCCTAATCTAATCCTAAATCACCTCTAATCCACCCCCTAAGCTTTTTTCTCTCCTTGCATCTTAGCACTCCATCCCTGAAGCCCTTAGCCTATAAATTGAATCCCCTCCCAAGCCATTTCATCAAAAATTTTGAGCTAAAGTTATAATGCTAGTTTGAGAAACCAAAGCCCTTAACCATACCCTTATGATGCCAAATTAAGAGCTCATAAGGCTACCAATTTGTTGTTTTCCATCTCCATTGAAGCTAGTTTTGAGAACCTTGAGCATACATACCAAATCTAAGCAAATAGACTCATCCCTAAATCAAGTAACCATCCTCACTGGGAGAGCCATTCTATGGCTCATATTCTCATTCGAGGGTTTCACTTTGTCTCTCATATATGTTATGGTTTTTATGCTAGTTAATGCTTTTGTTTTTGAATAGATTAGTATTACTTGCTAACATATTTCTCATATACACCCATATCTGGTGGACATGTGCCTAGTTGTATGACTTATCATGTTGCTAGCTTCTATGCATTCTAGAAGCTCTCCAGAGGCCTTTATATATAGGCACTCCTAGTGTACTTTCATGTGGCTTATTGAATGAATATATCGTCATTCTGATCATACTCTCTTTTTGGTCTACTATTGTGCTTGTGTTTGAGTTCCTTGGTCTTGGGTGAATTTTGGCCTAAGCCAAATTCTTACATGTTATCAAAGCTCGAGGAGATTCTCTACACATTGCCATTCAAGACTATTCATGCTTCAGCACCTCAACTTGAATTTGGAGTACTATAGAAATTGGGAGTGTCTAGAGCTAGATCTAACCTCACCATTGCATCAGGAACATTGATTTAGTGAAGATCGACTATAAATTTGCCTATGCTGGGTGAAATTTGATCGTGAGGCAATTATTTTTTTTCAAATCAGCACCCAAAGGCACCGATTTGCAAACCGGGTATGATCGTTTAATCGATCTGATTATTTATTTTTAGATCTTAATTAATTTCATTCTTTGCATTATTATTTCAAATTTTTATTTTCAGAATCAGTTGGCTAGTTAGAGAATTTTTTTTTTTTGCAGAATTAGGTAGTTACACCTTGGCTTTGCAATATTAGAATTTTTGTATTTATTGCGCATGAATATTCCTTACTGTTAAATCAACAGGCACAATCAGACTAAGGCCATGCACTAGCAAATTTTTTACCACCAATATTAAATCTGGATTAATTAGGGTGTGGGCATATCTTTTTTGATGTCTAAACAATTAAACCGACGACCACATAAGCACTGACAACCTTCACTTTCATTTACATTGCAACAACTTATTTTTTTTAAAAACAACATAAAGTGTTGTCACCCCATGCATGTGGGATTAAAATTGAAAAAATAGTCCCCATGAAAGCATGCAACAGCCCATGAAAGAGTATCTTGGCAAAATATACAGTGACGGTAAATATCCTTTTGGCCATTGTAAATCTATTGCTGGCACCACTGCAATTCAAAATTTTGGCATTCGTATTTCACAAGTCTATGACACACGACCACATCATAATCAACCATGTAACAAGAATTAAAGGGCCAGCTTGCTAGCTCATTGCCACATGGCTTCTGTGGACCCGCTAGCAGGTGATAATGTATCAGCAAGTGATATTTCAGCTTGGGTAGCAATGGATAGGAAAGCCATAGGTGATATATGCTTGGGGGTTGATGAAAAAATCATGAATTAAATTAAGAAGTGTTCTACATCCAAGGAAGCTTGGGATACCCTCGAAAACCTATATGGTAAAGTGTCTGAAGATGATGTTTTCAAAATTGAAGATGAGCTTGTCTCCTTAGATCAAGTCATTTGATTCTATACAAGATTTCATCATTAAGGTGAATGAACTAAGGATAAATCTTACTGATTATGGGAGTTCTATCAAAAATGATAGATTGATCTATCTCATACATAACAAGCTACCATCAGAGTATTCCACATTTGTATATTCTTTTAACACCTCAAAGACTACATTAGGGTTTTCCTATAAGAAAGTCACTTTTGATGAGTATGTTGATCTCTTGGATACTGAAGAAAAAATTTTGAAATCAATGGGGATTCTCAAATCACCTAAGTCTAAAGCATTGGTGGCCAATAATGAGGGTTCTCAAAATTTAGGTGGACAACCTTCAAATAAAGGAAAGGGTAGAGAGAAGTGGAAGAACAAATCAGAGGATTCATAAAAGACAACACCACAATCCAATCAACAAGGCAAGTCTTCCTTAAAATCCAACAAGAAGGGGGACAACAATAAGGAGAATAAAAAGTGTGCCTATTGCAAGAAAATGGGTCATGAAGAATAAGAGTCTTATCTTAAGAAGATTGATGAGTTGATCAACATCATTAAGAAACATAATGTTCCACTGCCTAATGCTTATAAGGAGAAAGGATCTTCTTTAGATTCAAAGGGCAAAGGGCAAGCATTCATGGAAAATTCAAATTCTTCAAAGGAATGGATACTTGATTCAGGTGCTTCATATCACATGGGTTCTTCAAAGGGGGATTTTTCTTCATTGAAGGAGTCAAAGGTACCACACATCTTTATGGGAATGATACTAAAATGGAAGTTGAAGGAAATGGAAATGTGGAGATGGAAAATGGAGATTTTCAAAATGTTATGTATTTTCCAAACTTAAGTTCTAATCTCCTATCAATCTACCAAATCACTCACCTTGGAGATGGATATAGAGTTGAGTTCCTTCCAGACTTAGTACAGGTGCACAGTTTTAAAGACAACTCCTTGGTTACAGTGAGGAAAGTGAATCATAACAAAAGGTTATACTTTTTCTTTCATTTTATGCCCAAGTCTCCTTCAAAGGCCTTGTTAAGTCAATCAAATTCAACAATGCAATTATGGCATCAGCGGTTTGGACATCTTTCCTTCCGCTATCTTCAACAAATTTGCACAAATAGAATGGTCAAAGGTCTACCTCTAATCAACTTTTCCCATGGTGAATGTTTGACAGATTCAGTGGATTTGCATCTAGAAGGGAAGTTATAGAAAGGGAACTCTTCAAGAGCACTAGGTGTTCTATAGATGGTTCACATGGTATTAGAAGGTCCTTTTCTAGTCAACCAAGGTCACTAGATACTGACCTTCATTGATGACTTTTCAAGATACACTTGGGTCTACTTTCTTCATAATAAGAACGAATCGTTGGACAAGTTTCTAGCCTTCAAAACTTATGTAGAATAGAAATCAAGGAAAGCCATAAAAGTTCTTCGAATGGACAATGGAAGCATGTATGTGAATGGAAGACTAAAAGAATTTTGTAGACTTGAGGGCATTGATCTTCAGACTCTGCTAGCATTTAGTATGCTTAAGACAGATGTTGCAACTTTGAGGATTTGCACTCTTAAGTCTATGGCAAGTTACATCATACAAGTCGAGTCTCTAGATCCATCACTTGAAGTCAAAGCAATTAGCAGTGTCACTCACATTCTTAATAGGTCTCCTCATCTAGCCTTAGATGGCAAGACTCCTTTTGAGGCATGGTGTGGTAGAAAACCTATTGTGACACACTTCAAAGTCTTCGGTTGCCCTACATGGGCAAAGATATCTTCCAAGGGATGCAAGGCACAATCACTTGGGCCTTGTACTTTCATTGATTATAAAGACAGTGTGAAGGCATACATGCTATTGGATCTAGAGACCCATCAAATTTTTGTGGAGAAGGATGTCTACTTTGAGGAAAGTTCACTAAGCTTGTCCTCTAATCCTCTTCGCACATTATACCATGTGGAAACTGATAGTGACACTAGTGATAGTGCTTCAATAGATTCTAATATGTGGGGTTCTATTGATAGTTGCAGCAGGAGGTCACTACATGAGTATAATCCACATGAATATATCACCACAGTGATTGGTCTAGCACAACAGGGTACATCTAGTCTTCCAGGTCTAGCTTCAGTGATATATTTGGGGGATAATATTGATGATCTACCTCTTCTTCTTGATGCAACAACACCTTCTTTAGTTGTCACAAGAGCTCCATCGGATCCTCTTGTTCATTCTCTACATGATCAATCATTACAGGTTGAAGTGATTGTGGATACTTATGATCAACAGTTGTAGAAGGGTTCTTCATCAGTTGAGCAAACAAATAGTTCTTTGAGACAGGTTCTTCAGCCAATTGAGTATGTTTCAGAGACATCACTGTTGGATATAATTGTTTAATTATGTGTTGTCTTTAATGTTACACAAATGTAATATCAGTTGACAGACAGTGCTTGCCAAGCTCAGTTGGTTAGCAAAGAAAATTTTAGAGTTTACTGAGCATTCCTAGAAATTACTTTGTGGAAACAATTTCTACTGAGCTCACTCGAGTGTTGAAGGATTTTTTGGCAGAAGTTAATGGTAACTGAGCTCACAAGGTTAACAAAGGAAAGCCAATGTTTACTAAGTTCACTTGGTCTCCAAAGGATTTTGTAGAGTTTGCATTGTTAATTGAGCTTTAGTTGGTTAACATTGGAAATCAATTCAGGGACAGTGTTTACCAAGCAGGGTCGGCCAAATGAAGAATTTTGTTAATTTGAGAAATAAAGTTTAATTTTTTCATGTAATGGTTGTAGCCAACTGAGGTAATGATTATTGGTAACTTTAACTTATAAATGAGTCAACTTGACAATTTTTAAGGTATAAATAAAATGTCAAGTTGAGAATTCTAAAGTGTAATGAACGAGCATGCAAGTGTATTGATTGTTTGAAGAAGATAGTGTGAGTGAACTTTGAAGGATGGTCAGATATCCTTGAGGAGCAGAAAAGTTATATTCAATCATAAAGGATCTAGTGAAGCAGAAAAACTATCTATATCAACAATTCAGTTGCATCTTATTCAGGTCAATTCATTATTACTTTCTCACCATTGTAGCAGTGATTCCTAAATCTCTTAACAGAGTTGGTTTAAGAGCCATTTGTAAATCCTCTAACAAGGTGATAGTTCCTTTGAATTTTTCTAAAGACCTTTTGCAAGGCCATTCCTAACAAGGTGATTAAATCCTCTAACAAGGTCACACCTAATAGTGTGTTTTGTAACCTTTAACCAGGTTGGCTCTTAACAGGGCTCACTTCAAAAGAGTGAAAATTAGTAGCTAGTTACTTGGTAGTTCTTCCCATATTGGATTTGCATGTTAAATCTGGTGTCTCATGTTTTCATGTTATTTCTTTTATGGTTGCATGTTAATTATCGTGAATGCTTAAAGATCTGTTAAAGATAACATACATTGCATCTACCGAGTTACAACATTTTTTTGTATGGTTACCAAGTAATAGCAATAACTAGTTTTATAAGACATCAAAGGGATCTATGGATTTGTTTTTGTGGTAACTAATTCACCCCACCTCACCCCCCCACCCTACTCCATCTATATTTCCAACAATTAATATCAGAGCTTTTGGTGCTTGTAGGAAGGATGTCAAGGATCTAAGCCAAAGATTAGGATGTCTTACAAGAGGAAAATTCCAAGACTTAACATGGATAACTTTTTAGCATGGCAAGTTCTCATGAGACTCCATCTGGCTTCCATTGGGGATACATGATTGAAATATTTTGATGAAAAATATACAACTCCTGCTGGTACATTATCAGTTAATGAGATTATTGAGAAGAAGACTCATAACACCATAATGATAGACATTGCATTTGCTCTAAGCTATGAAGAATTTGATAATATCAAGGACTGCAAAACTGCCTTTGCTATGTGGAACAAGCTGAAAGAAATCTATGGAGGTGATGACAATGTGAGAAGAGCCAAAGCATAAAGTCTAAGGGGACAATTTGATCAAATGAGGATGAGAGAGGATGAAAACATTGCCAAATATGTTGAAAGAGTCAAAGCAAGTGTCAGTGCAATCAAGGCTTTTCGAGGAGACATCAAGGAGGAAATAATTGTAAGTAAAGTTCTTAGAACATTGCTTCCCATTTATGCAATTAGAGTATTTGCAATTCAAGAAAGAAGATGTGAAGCAAATCATAAGATAAATTTAGAGGCCATAGTAGGAAGATTGACTGCATTTGAGCTAGACAACTATGACAATTATGTTCTAACTTCCAAGAACATTGAATCAACATTTGAATCCAAGCTTTCACTCAAAGAAAAGGGCAAGAAGATAAAGGACTCTTAGTCGGAAAGTGAAGAAGAAACAGAAGAAAGTTCTGATAGTGATCTTGAAGTAGTTGAAGCTCTACTTGCAAGGAAATATTCTAGAGGCAAAGGAAAATACAAAGGTAAGGTTCCTCTAATCTATTTTTCATGTGAGGAAATTGGTCATATTGTTGCTAGGTGCCCAAAAAAGCAAAACAAGGATGAGAAAATAGGTCATAAGTGCAATGGCAAGAAAGACTTTAAATCATTCCAGGACAAAGGTAAGAAAACATGTTTCATGGCTAAGGATTTTAAGGATTCTGATAACAGTGAAGATGAAATTGTTTACATTGTTGTGAAAGATGAATCTAATAATGATGAGGAAGATAAGATGGCACTCATCTCTCATTTGAGAAAAAATGATACATGGATCATAGACAGTGGTTGTTCTCATCATATGACTGGTGATAAAACAAAGTTTGAACATTTTGAAGACTATGATGGTGGTAGTGTGAGGTTTGGTAATAATGAACCTTGTTGCATAAAAGGAAGAGGAAGAATCTCACTAACCAAAGATCTTGTATGTGATAATGGCTATTGGGTTGAAGGACTAAAACATAATCTGTTGAGTGTGGCATAGCTAATCAATATTGGATTGAAGGTGGAATTCATGCATGGAAAAGCAAGACTGTTGGATGATAAAGGGAAGTTGATTGGATCAGGCATACAAACAAAAGGTAACTTGTTTTATCTTGAACTTGGTGAATGCTCATGTTTTATTGCTCAAGTTGAAGAAAGTTGGTTATGGCATAGAAGTTTATGTCATGTGAATTTTGATAACCTGGTAAAAATAAGCAAATTCAGGAAAGTAAGAGGCATTCCTAGTATAAAGAAACCTGATGTTGGTCTATGTAGGAATTGTTAGATTGGTAAGATGGAAAAGACTAGCTTTAAAAGTAAAAACTATCAGTTTGAAGAAATTTTGGAAATTGTGCATACTGATTTGTGTGGACCTATTGGAATTGAGAGCTATACTAGAGAAAAGTTCTTCGTTCTTTTTGTTGATGACTACTCTAGAATGATGACTCTCATGTATCTAAGAGAGAAGTCAAAAGCATTTGAGAAGTTCAAATGGTATTTGGCTAGAGTAGAGAAGGAAATAGGGAAAAGACTGAAATGTTTGAGATCAAATAGAGGTGGTGAGTTCATCTCCCATGAATTCAATAACTTTTGCATTAAAAGAGGAATCAAAAGACAGGTATCAGCTCTTGGAACTCTTGAGCAGAATGGAATAGCTGAAAGAAGGAACAGATCTATCATGGACTGTGTAAGGACTCTAATGATTGAAAAGAACATTACTATCAAATACTGGAAGGAAGCTATCATAACTACAGTTTATACCTTGAATCGAGTATAGTTGAAGAAGGACTCATTCAAAACCCCCTATAAGTTATGGTATGACTATAAACCCAATGTAAGTTACCTGAAAGTATTTGGAAGTAAATGTTACATTTTGAAAGAATCTAGAAAAGGAAAATTTGATGTGAAGGGTGATGAAGGTATATTTTTGGGATATTCTTGCAAGAGTAAGGCATATAGATGTTTGAATTTGTCTACTTACAAAGTCATAGAAAGTGCACATGTGAAAGTTGATGAGTTTGCAGAAAGGACTATAGAAGAAAGCAAAAAGGAACTAGAAGATTACAAGAGATTTGTTTTCATTGAACCTAATACAATTCTAGATACATCTGTCAATCAAGAGACTTCTACTCTCGAGTCTTCAATCGTTGAGTTGCAAGAAGTTCAAACTGAGTTGTAGGAACTCAAGTCACATTCAGATGCTACCGAGCCAATGTAGCTAGAACCTGAAGTTGAAGTGCAAGATGATGACAATGCGATTCATTTAAAAGGCAAGGAACATGTATTGGGAAAATATGTCAGGAGACATCATGCACCAGATAAGATTATTGGAGACAAATCTAAAGTTGGTAGAGTGGCAAGATTTTTGGCAAAACCCAAAGAAAATCACATGATGACAATCAAAAGGATCTTGAGATACTTGAAAGGCACTGAAGATTATGAATTGCGGTACAAATTTAGAGGAAATTTAGATTTGAAAGTGTTTATTAATGCTGATTGGGCAGGAAACATTGATGACAAAAAGAGTACAAGTGGTGGAGCATTCTTTTTTGGAAAGAGGTTGGTATCTTTGACAAGTAAAAAGCAAAATTGCACATCCCAATCTATAGCTAAAGCAAAATACATTGCAACAGTAGTGAACTGTTCTAATATTGTTTAGTTTAAATAGTTGTTGCAAGGCATGAAGGTTGAGATCAAAGAACCAATTGTTATGTTTTGTGATAATACAAGTGCAATCAACACATCAAAGAATCTAGTGATGCATTCCAAAACCAAGCACATTGCTTGTCAACAAATTGGTGCAGGAGAAGGAGATTAGATTGGAATATGTCCATACAAAAGAATAGATTGCTGACATATTTACTAAGCCATTACCTAGGGATGCATTTTTGTATCTAAGAGGTAAGTTAGGGGTCATTCCTCTATTTGAAGCTCACTAAAATAATGTTTTAGTGATGCATCAATAGGAACCAAATTGAAGATCTATCAGTTGATGTAGCATAGCCATGGAAACATTGCATATGAATCAATACTTAAGGTACATTGTTACTCATTTGGTTTGTGTTGTCTTTGGCATGTGTTGTCAAAGAGGGAGATTTTACTCTCATATCTTTCTAAAATTTGAATTTGTTTGAGAAAGAGTTTGTTGTTTGAAAAGAAGCTATGTAATTCTTTCATAGAGGGAGATTATTGCATTAGAGAAGTTTGTGGCATAAAATCTAAGAGGGATAAAAGTTCTGTCAGAAAAAGACTTGTTTTCAAATTTCATTGTGCTACGAAATTTTGTGTTGCCATCAATGCCAAAGAGGGAGATTGTTGGATACAATTGTTTAATTGTGTGTTGTCTTTGATGTTACACAAATGTCATATCAATTGACAGATAGTGCTTACCGAGTTTAGTTGGTCAGCAAAACAAATTCTAGAGTCTATCAAGCATTCTTAAAAATTACTCTGTAGAAATAGTTTCTACCGAGCTCACTCGGACATCGAAGAATTTTGTGGCAAAAGTCAGTGTCTGCCAAGTTCACTCATCTCCAAAGGATTTTGCAGAGTTCACAGTGTTAACTAAGCTTTAGTTAGTTAACACTGGAAATCAGTTCAGGGACAATGTTTACTGAGCAGGGTCAGCCAAATGAAGGATTTTGTTAATTTGAGAAATAAAGTTTAATTATTTCATGTAATGATTGTAGCCGATTGAGGTAATGATTATTGGTAATTATAACATGTAAATGAGCCAAACTTGAAAATTTGTAAGGTATAAATAAAATGTCAAGTTGAGAATTCTAAAGTGTAATGAACGAGAATGCAAGTGTATTGATTGTTTGAAGAAGATAGTGTGAGTGAACTTTGAAGGATGGTCAGATATCCTTGAGGATCAGCAAAGTTGTATTCAATCAAAGAGGATCTAGTGAAGCAGAACATAGATCTGTATCAACAATTTAGTTGCATCTCATTCAGGCCAATTTATTGTTACTTTCTCACCATTGTAGCAGTGATTCCTAAATCTCTTAACAGAGCTGGTTTAATAGCCATTTGTAAATCCTCTAACAAGGTGATAGTTCATTTGAATTGTTCTAAAGACCTTTTGCAAGGCCACTCCTAACAAGGTGATTAAATCCTTTAACAAGGTCACACCTAATAGTGTGTTTTGTAACCTTTAACAGGGTTGGCTCCTAATAGGGCTCACTTCAGAAGAGTGAAAATCAATAGCTAGTTACTTGGTGGTTTTTCCCATATTGGGTTTCCACATTAAATTTGGTGTCTCATCTGTTCATGTTATTTCTTTTATGGTTGCATGTTAATTACCATGAATGCTTAAAGATCTATTAAAGATAACATACACTGCATCTACCGAGTTACATCATTTTTCTGTATGGTTACCAAGTAACAATAATAACTAGTTCTATAAGACATCAAAGGGTTCTATGGATTTTTTTTTGTGGTAACTGATTCACCCCCCCCCCCCCCCCCCCCCTTAGTTACTCCATCTATATTTCCAACAATCACTTATCCATGGGATTCTTTCCACACACAATGGAAATGTCTCATTTGTACCCTTGGCCTTGTTTCTTCCTAAGGGGAGGAACACCATTCTATAGTCTTGGATCCGCTTCTTCATCGGAGCAATCATTGGCAGACATTCTTCCTTTTTTTTTGGGGGGGGGAGCCTATCCTATCTCTCTTCCTCTTCTCATTTTTCTCTCATGTATATACTGGATGTATGTCGTAATGGGGGGTCTTGATTACTCCATCCATCCATACATCATATGTGTGTTTTTCATCTCTCTTTTTGGGAGAGGGTTTTTCCCACGAGGTTTTCCCTCTTTCTCTACTTTATGAGAGATTGCATTTGCATTATGTACATGGGTACCTAACATGGCCTAGTAGCCAAGACCCATCATGCACTTCATCCTAGATTTCGTAAGCTTAAGGGCATTCCCCTAAGTTGCACTTAAGGGGGGATGTTGGTGTAAATAAGTATTTACTATTTACGCTTACTTAAGTTTACTTAGGTTAATGCATTATTTTATTATTTATTTAGGTGAGACACTTAGGAGTTTGTGTACTCTCATGAGTTGTCATGTTGACAACACAAAAGTACGCAACTCTATTTCAGCACATGGTGTCTACAACACTGGAGTTTGCATCATTCACTAAGTTGTCATGTTGACAACATAGTTATTCACACTCCCTTTTTAGCAATTGTTGTCTATAATACTAATTTGCGTGCTACACCATTGTAGGTTTATCCTCTCATCATCGCACTTACTTCTGTGCTTAATGGAGGATAACCCATATCTGGTGGACGTGTGTCTGGTTGTATGACTTATCATGTTGCTAACTTCTATGCATTCTGAAAGCTCTCCAGAGGCCTTTATATATAGGCACTCCTAGTGTACTTTCATGTGGCATATTGAATGAATATATCATCATTCTGATCATACTTTCTCTTTGGTCTACTATTGTGCTTGTGTTTGAGTTCCTTGGTCTTGGGTGAATTCTGGCCTAAGCCAAATTCTTACAGATTCCACTTCTAACCCAAATTATATTAGCCAGGACCCAAAAGAGGAAGGGTGCTAATACTGAATTGGGATTATAGGGGGAATACAATACAACGAAATTTGCTCTTTGGCCCTTTGATAGGATACCATGAATGTGAAATTGAACTAATTGCTTATGAAATGTAAATCTAGATGCTATATGAATACAATTAGCCCAATTAAGATACAAATATAGGGTAAAGATATGAAATAAAATGAAACATGAAAGAAGCACCTTGAAATATGTAGAGGAAGATGCATTTTTTCTTAAGAACTCTTGCATCCAAATCTTTTTTGAACTTCCGATCATGGATCTCAGAATAAAATGATGAAAGGAACAAAGCCCATAAATCTCCCTAGAATCTGAGACTAAAGGAATATGTCAACTTGGAAGGACGTCCTACAACTAGGTTGACGTAGTCTATGACACCAAAATTGACAACTCTAGAAAGCTTGTGAATTTTAGGTTTCAAATTTACAATCCTTTTCATTCCCAACCTGCAAATAAACACATAAAAGAAAGGTTTGGAGGATTGGGGTTTGATGAGCTAGGTTAAGGAATTAACCATAAATGAGAAATGTAAATGTAAATGACTATATAGATCAAGATAAACATTAAGGCCCGTGTATATGTAATGTAGATCTTGAATTAGGAATGTAGGGTATCTCCATTGTTTGCAACAGATCTACCATAATTCCATCATGGTACCATGGATATGGATATGCATCAATGAAGAAGAAGATGAATGCTTCAATGCAGGTCTCCCCCCTTGATGACCAACAATACACTAGATTTTGAAGAGGAAATATTCACAAAGGATTATTTAATGCTAGATAGAAATCTCCTTGCTTGAATGCTTGCACTCCTTGAATGCAAAAGGTAGAAATATTCACTAGAGAGCAAGAGCTTGAGTGCATGAATGAATGAGATGCTTGAGCTTAATGAGTTATGAAAATGAAGCTTCCAAGTCTCCTTATATATGAGTTTTTTAGTGAGAAAACAATACATGCTGACTGGGCAACAATCATAAATTAATTAAACCCCCTAGGGGCTTTTGGGCCCTGAGATCTGGAACTATTAGGGACTAGGTCAACTAAGGTTGACCTAGTCCAGGAGGACAAGTATTGGGTACCATAGAGAGCTAGGGAAGATGCCAGAAGGATAGCATGGAAAGATGGAAGAGAGAAGAGAAAAAGAGGAATGAGCATAGGCATATGCATGGTTCGAAGAAGGAATTATGAAGAGGAGGGAGCTAAAAGGTCTTAAAAGGAAAGTGTGTCTATTTTAAGACGATACAATTAGAATCTTACTAATCCATCTTTTCACTTTATTCAAATTGGCTCTTATACTTATTATTCCTTTTCTTTCCTTCTTGGACAATTGCTAGGTTAACTGTCCTTGTCTTCTATTTGGCATTTGCTTCCCCCCCTTTTTCTTTGTTTCTCTCTCCTCTATTACCCAAGCTAGTTGGCTCCCCCTCCTTCATTTTTTCCTTATTTGGCTAATGACTTGGTTTTCTTTTCTTTGACTCTTCATTTTATATTCAATTTCTCAAGTGTATGTTTATCATTTTCTCTTCTTATTTTTTTTCCACCATTGTTCTGTCTTCTTGCTTTTTTCCACTTCTAGTAGTCTCTGTTCTTTTAATTAGTACCACTCTATTTTTCTCTCCTTTCTTGCCTTGTCAATTCATGCAAATGGACTATTGTAACCTTAATAATATACCCCTCATAAGGATTATATTTCAAGGCCACATATCCCCATAGGATGAATTTGGTTTCTATCTAGGTGTCCCTAACATCCTTCTATGATTGGTTAGCCTTTTTGTTTCTTCTTTCCTTTTGTTTGCATTTATTGTTTATCCTTTCTCCTTCTCTGACAATCTTCCCTCTTTCATTGCTTTGTTAGTAGTTTCTTTCTTTCTCTTGATTATGATTCTTCAAAACATTATCTTTTCTCTGTTCTTTAGTGGAGGATTTAAGGCTTGGCTTAGGCTTTTTTTGTTTTTTTTTTTCTAGGGTAGCTTTATTTTTCTTCCCTCTCTCTATCCTTTTATGATAGATCTTATTTTCGGCATACCCTTCTATTCAATATCAACATTTGGAAATATAAATTAGTTGGCTTTCAATTATTTTCTTTTAATTATTGTAGCCTATATAATCTTTTTTTGCACATGCATAAAATGATTATTAGGTTAAAATAACTTAAATGGAATAATTTCATTTATTTTAACAAACTAATTTAAATGTTTTATATAGAAATCTCGTCACAAAGGAAATTTATCAAGCTACTAATAATTGATCTCAACCAAAAGTTGAGTTTCTGGTAGGAGTTAATAGTGAGTCAACATTAACAAAAAAATGTAAATTAGAAGCTTTAATATAACTAGTAGTTGCCTATCTTTGTACATGCAATGATTAGCCAATAAAAATTATATATTCAACACAAAGAAAATTAATCAAAACCATCCTTCCAAAAAAAATTATGAATTTTAGGCTCAACTCATCCTTATACTATCCTAAATATTTGTCCTCCTAGGATTATTTTTGTGGCCATGAACTTAAAAATATAGTTGTAAGCTTGACTATCACCTTGACAATATTTAAATTGAAAACTTGGCAACATCAACCCCTATGTTTTTGCATTGAGTTGATTAAGTACACATTTTATAAAATGTGATCCAACATGTGTTAATTTTTATGACATTTAATTTACTTTTATCATGAGAAAAATCATATTTATAATATATAAATAATTACAATTTTAAATTATTTAACAAAAAAAATTAATTTCATAATTTAACATTTCATTTTATAATATATTGATAAATAAATTATTATTTTAAATCTAAATTAAATTATATTTACTAGTATTTGCACCATAAGAAGGTCTAATAATTATGTTGATAAGAAACATATTTAACACATATTTTAAATATATCAACTAACACTAAATAATTGAGATTATAGATTTTTCAAATTTTATTTTCAAAGTGTAACATATATAATTCACTTTGATTTTGATTTATTTTCCTTTATTATCTACTTGCTATTTTAAATTCTTTTATATTTATTAATAAATTGAAAACATAATAATAATCATTTAATATCAATTTTTTTTTAAAAATAAAATAAAATTATTAATTATAAAGAACAATATTATTATTATAAATTTATTAATTAATTTTTTATATAATAATAAATATAAAATACTATAATATTGTAGGTTGAATCAAACTTTAATAAAACAAAATAAATTTATAAACTTAATTAGTGCAATCTTAAATTTCTCAAAATACTTAGTCACCACCACGAAGGCTAAAATATGAAAATAGCTACTTTGAAAATAATTCCACATACACAAAAGTGGAAAAAGAAAAATTGTAGTTAATAGTTGCCACTATATAAGTAAGTACAATGTGGAATTAATACATATATTGCATGGTACACATATAACTAATAAAGTAGACTACTTTGTAGAATTGAAACAAAATCAATCTATCAATATTGATTCTAAATTTTCTTTACGTATTTTGAAAAAAATTGTAACATTAAAAAATATTTCAAAAATTCTCCAATTTAAAGATAAACCCAATTTATCAACAACTGAACTCTTCTCCTCCAAAGAAATATATAAATTAATAACCAAATTTACATTTCTAAATATTTAAGATTTATCATAATAATGTGTTCACAAATTTCATGATCTAAAGAAAATGTATAAAAACTAGATTAAAAAATATTCAATATTGTTGAGCTTTACATGGTTTTGATATTGCAAAGTATTTGACATGATTATTGATTTAATTGATGATCTAATTGAAAAACTTCATGTTTATGTAAATCTACTACATTAAACTCAAGACCTTAATTGAAAATGTAATAATTATTTAATATCAAATTAAAATAAATAAAATATAAACTTATTAATTATAAACAAAATAATGTTATTATTATCAATTTATTAATTCAAATATTTTTTATATAATAATAAATATAAAATACTATAAGATTATAGGTTGAATCAAACTCTAATAAAACAAAATAAATTTATAAACTTACTTAGAACAATTTTAAATTTCTCAAAATACTTAGTCAGCCATGAAGGCTAAAATATGAAAATACCTACTTTAAAAATAATTTCACATACACAAAAAGTGGAAAAGAAAAAATTGGAGTTACTAGTTGCCACTATATAAGCAAGTACAATTTGGAATTAATACATATGTTGCATGGTACACATGTAACTAATAAAGTATATTACTTTGTATAATTGAAACAAAATCAATCTATCAATATTGATCCTAAATTTTCCTTATGAATTTTGAAAATCAAAATGTAACATTAAAAATGTTTGAAAATCCTCCAATTTAAAGATAAGCCCAATTTATCAACAATTGAACTCTTCTCCTCCAAAGAAATATATAAATTAATAACCAAATTAACATCTCTAAATATTTAAGATTTCACAAATTTCATGATCTAAAGAAAATGTATAAAAATTAGATTAAAAAAATTCAATATTGTTGACCTTTACATGGTTTTGATATTGCAAAGTATTTGACATGATTATTTATTTAATTGAATTTTTAAGTGAAAAGCTTTATGTTTATGTAAATCTACTACATTAAACTCAAGGCCTTACAATTTGGTTGCTTCATAAATACAAAAAGAAAAAGAAAAATCCAATGAAACAAAAAATTTAATAGTTTACATTTGAAAACTCTGTAAATTTTTTTTTGTAAAAATTGTAGAAACAGAAATTTGGCTATAACTTTCATACAAACAAATTCTTCCAAGGTGAGCTCTTTTCTAACATGAGTTGAAAATACTATTATGAAAAATAAGTTTGGCAGGTATTGTTATAAATGAATTTTGTTTCGATAAGGAGCCAACAATTTTCCACCATAAATTGGAAAGTCGGGAGCAAATCTCCCATGAATTTAGTTTTTTGCTAGAAAATTTGTAAGACAATGTTGGTTTTTTAATTTTCTAATTGATTTTTTTATGTGATTTAAAAACCAATTTAACTTCTTTTCTAAAAGTGATTTATTCTTTTTTGATACTTTCCTTTTACCATTGTAATTTATCTCATTTAAAAAACTTTCCAAAATTTTAAATATGTAGATTTTTTTTAAAATATTGTACGATAGAAACACTATTAAAATATAATTTTTGTGGAGACATAATGCATATATATATATATATATATATATATATATATATATATATATATATATATATATATATATATATATATATATATATATATATATATATATATATATATATATATATATATATATATATATATATATATATATATATATATATATACGAGATAGAAAATATGTAACTAGTTTTTAATCTTATTAATATTATATTTTGAGTAACTTTAAATATAAAATCTTAATCTTAAAAATTAGTTTTAACATTAAATTTGATAGAGTTATTTAAATGTGATAATGAATAAATCATCTAATTAAAATTTTAATGTGAATATTAATTTATTTATTTTTATTATAATTATATATTTATAAAATTTATGCTCATTTTCAACGAGTCTAGTTTTGAACTTTGATTAAAGGCATTAATCTTTAATAGTTCTCACAATATCTTTTTTCAAAATATTTTATGTAATTCCTTTTACATGCCACAACCTATTGGCTCCATTGCACTTGCACAAATGTGCAACTGCTAGTTTATAATTGCAAGAGAAAGAATTCCTTCTCAAGACCCCATTTCAAAATAGGAGCAAATATATTTACAATTTATTCATGTAAAATAAAGTATGCTTTTTCAAAGACCCCTTATGAGAATATGGGCAAATGTATGATTTGTAATATACAAGACACCAACGTCCTAGACTATACCAAGAGTTTTCTTCCTCATTTTTTTTCTTTGGTGCTTGCACTTTGAATGAAGCAAAAACACATTGTAATATTTTATAAATTAATAAATTCTTTGGCAATAGCCTTTTACCAATAAAAAAAAAAATCTTCCTACAAGTTATAATATTTCCTAATAGAGATACTTCATAAAATTATGTACAATAATTAAAGTATAAAATCTCTCACCTTCAAATATACAAAAAAAATGAAGAAAGTGAATTCACTTATTTTTGTCTCAAAAATAATAATATCATATCTATTGATTTAATTACTAAATAAGAATACCTACACATACAAGGTGTAATAATGTGAGAGTCATCCACTTCCAATCCCTTAAAGAAAATGGAGTCAAACTGTCAAAGTATTTCAATTGTAGCAATTGAAGCATTGTAGCCTCAAATAATAGAGATTGTTTCCAATTCATTATTATAGTTAAATCTCTCTATTATTGTTTCTCTCTCTTCCATAGATTTACTTCTATTTCTATTGGTTAGTCATCTTCTATGTTTCCATATTCTTCTCTGTTCAATCTAGGAACTTTCTCTTTCTCTCTTTACAATGTTTCTATTTCTCTCTCTTTGTTTGTTATAGAAATGTTGTTGTATATACTTGTATATATATATAGATCATTTATGATCTCTATTTAATAACACATCACTATTCTACCATAATACTTGTATATATAGATAATTTATGATCTCTATTTAATAGCACACTATTATTCTACCATAATATGGTATGAGATCTATTTTTTTGAATAATAATTTCACTATTGAAATTTTTGAAGTTATTTTTTAAAATAGGTTTTGAAAATATTTAATTTCTTTATGAAATTTTAGACTCAAAAGTTTCAATGTCCTTTGGTTGGGTGTGTTCAACAACTTGTTTGCAAGGATATTTTTCTAAAATTCATCTATAGCATTTATGTATGTGGGTAAAAGCAAAAAGCTCTGTCACTGTTTGTGATATCTTGTACTGTTTCGGCCGAAATGCTTTCGACTATAACAATTTTGGTCATAACTGCTCCGATCGTACACATGTGGCGATTTTGCGCACCTACATGGCGTGTACCATTTCGGCCGAAACCCATTTGGCCGAAAGGGTTCCAGCTGAAACCCCGAGCCGGTATAAAAATCGCCGCAAACCTCTAGCGGCTATCATTGTTACTGTTGTGATTCCTGGATGTTTGGAGAGCGGGTTAAGGGTTTCGGCCGTAACTGGTTAGTGGTTTTTTCCTCCCCATTTTTTAATAGTTTTTAAATGTATTTTTTGATCAATAGATGTTAATCGTACTTAAAATAGTTGTTTTTGACATATTTTGTGAGTGAAATGCTTGAAATTGTTTATTTTTTAATATGTTTAAATTATTTAAATTATTTTAGATTACTTTAGAATGGTATTTAAATTAATTTGTTAGCAAAAATGTAGTGAAACATGAGATAAAAACGTAGAAAAACATTAATTAAAAGTGTAGAAAAACATTAAGTTAAAATATAGAAAAATATTAGGAAAAACATTAGGTTAAAATATAGAAAAACATTAGTTAAAAGTGTAGAAAAACATTAGGTTAAAATATAGAAATACATTAGGAAAAACATTAGGTTAAAATATAGAAAAACATTAGGAAAAACATTAGGTTAAAATATAGAAAAATATTAGGTTATGAGGTAAACATGTAGAAAAATATTAGTAAAAAATGTAGCAAACCTTTAGGGGACATTATTTAGTTTCTAACATAACCTGATGGATCTAGAGGTGAAACAATAATATCTTATGGTGAAATTAATTTTGACATTAAATACACCTTCTAACATAACCTTATATTAACTACAATCATAACCCATACCACATTCTAACCATAACATAGGCCCTCTACTAACTGAATAAACCACACTTAGATATTGATGATGTTCATTTTAACAACTAGTTATTGTTAGGTAATAATGAGTCTTACATTACCAAACAACACATTAAGATCACTTATGACCAACTGCGTTTTTCAATACGTTATCCATACATGTGTGTCTTAAGGGGACATAGGAGTCGTAATAGGTCATACTATTTTTTATAGGTTCTAATAAGTCTTAATATGTATTATTAGGATATAATAGGTCTTATTAGGTAATGATGATTCTTACATTACCAAATGACACATAACGACCTCATGATACATTTCAAGGTATTTTTATCCATATATATGTTAAGGGGACCTAGGGACTCCTACTAGGTCATTACGTCTGTTATAAGTTGTAATAGGTATTCCTATTTTTACTAGCACATAATAGGTATTTTCAGGTAATAATGAGTCTTACATTACCAAACAACACATTAAGATCACTTATGTCAACTGTGTTTTTCAATACGTTATCCATACATGTGTGTCTTAAGGGGACATAGGAGTCGTAATAGATCATACTATTTTTTTTAGGTTCTAATAAGTCTTAATATGTATTATTAGGATATAATAGGTCTTATTAGGTAATGATGATTCTTACATTATCAAATGACACATAACGACCTCATGATACATTTCTAGGTATTTTTATCCATATATATGTTAAGGGGACCTAGGGACTCCTACTAGGTCATTACGTCTGTTATAGGTTGTAATAGGTATTCATATGTTTACTAGCACATAATAGACTGACCTTACTATCAACCTTAATAAAACTATATCCCATTTACTTTATTAACATTCTTAACTCTAAT
Source organism: Cupressus sempervirens (assembly GCA_028749045.1). Lineage (NCBI taxonomy): Eukaryota > Viridiplantae > Streptophyta > Pinopsida > Cupressales > Cupressaceae > Cupressus > Cupressus sempervirens. The sequence continues at coordinate 212,326,306 of CM053789.1, forward strand.
TCAAACTACTAAATTAAGTCATGAGTTCTAAATTGTAAACTAACATTTGCTAACTAAACTCATTTACTTATCTAGTAACAAATTTTTCTATCCCTATGTCCTAACTCTCATCTACATTCCCCATAATCATCAAAGCATTTACATCAAAATTTAGATTTTAGTTAAGAATTATATTTTTTTATTGCATGTATGTACATGTGTACACTTAGTTATCATTTAATCAAGAAATTTTATTTATTTTTTATTGCATATACATGTACATGTATGAATATTTATTTTTCACATTTGCATGAGCACGTTACAATGTACATTAGATATGGTCTCTAAGATAATTTGTTTTAAAATACATATGTATGTTACATGATTGAATTTAGCACCATACATTTAATGTTGTGTATTTATATGTACATGTGTTTCAAATTAAATTTAACTTTTAATTATTTTAATTTAAATAGACTTGTATGTTTATATTTTTATATATATGCATGTGCAGATCTCTAGATATTTATCACTCAGATTGTAGCTTCACATTCATATTCTCATATTTATTTTCATATATACATTATGGCATCTGGTTCTGGGGATCGTGCTCTTGCATCCTCAGGGGATGCCAGTGTTCGTGGTGGGGGTCAAAGTGCTGAGTCTGGTCCAACACGTAGATCGACCTCCTCCACCCATGATAGATAGCAGTTATTTAGAGATACAGTTGCGAGATTATCTCGTGCTATGCAGGTTTTGGATACCTCGCTTTCCTCTTCTACATCATAGCGATGCGAGAGGATTTATTTCGTATGATTCAGACAGTTGAATCATACAACCCTTTGATGATTTGAGCATTGAGACATTTTATTCTTCTTTATCTCACAGTGTCATTGGCACTGTGAAGTACACACAGATTGACACTGAGGTTTCCATTGGCATGGTGAAAACCATGTTTCCATCTTATATAGATCGTCGCAGAGTCAGAGGCTACTCTACGACGAAGTATACTGATCCACTCGTTGCACCATTGATGTATCCTCATTGGTTGGCTACTCATCATAGATGGCCACAGAAGGATGAGTTCCCCCTATATTTATGCAAACAATTGTTTGCAGAATTTCATTTACACTATGATGTTGACTATACAGATTATCCAAGGCATGTTGGGCAGGGTTAGGGGAGACAATTTGACAGATTTAGACCCGCAGACACTCCTGCACCCGTTAACAAACGGGCAATGGCGAGTCCAAACCTTTTGGTTATGCCGAGAGGTCCACAGATGGCTACTGCAGGTGAGAGTGTTCCTGATGACACAATTAGGACACAGATTTTTTCAAGCATCGCCATCATCGCCACACAATTACACGAGATTTATTTTGATCGATGTAGTCGATATATGCTACGGTCTTGAGGTACCGCTCCCATAGCTGCATCATCTAGCACACCTATTGATGATGATTATGGAGTTGCAGACATACCTTCTCCTGTAGACATTTTTGCAGTCTTAGAGGTGGATGCATTGCATCGTTTGGCATCATATTTAGCATCTGATCTTTTAGATGCATATCGAGCATTATATACACTCTTAGGGATTCGACTTCATGACATGAGCTCTCAGATTAGACATATTTTGTCACGTATAGCAGTCCCAGAGGATTCACAAAGGCAGGAGGACATTCCTGCACCTTTTACTACTCCTACTGCTATACAGGCCCAGGCTACAGCACCAACCCCAGCTACTCAGGACCCTACAACACCCCCCCCTACTCAGGATCTCAGTGACACCATATAGCCTGGTCTATTTACTTCCATGCTTTCAGATCAGGGCCGCACTATTGACTTGGATGCTGATACTATTTTTTTATTACATGATTCAGATATCAGTCAGATCGGCAGAGCATTACATTATGCTACGGTAAATATCTCTATATGTTTAGATTTATTTTTATTATAGTAAATAATATGTCTATATGTTTAAATTAATGTATATGTGTGTGTTTGTGTATGTGTTATAGGGTTTGAGTGATAGTATGTTACGTTTTGCTGATCTGCAGACACCGACAGATCCTACACATCGTGAGTCCCAAGTATGTTACAATATATATATATATATATATATATATATATATATATATATATATATATATATATATATATATATATATATATATATATATATATATATATATATATATATATATATATATATATATATATATATATTTGATTTATATACATGTAGATCTTGATATAATTTGTCTGTACACATAATTAAATGGTTCACTTGTTATCATTTGACACAGGGTTCAGATGCAGCTGATAGACCCTTTTGGGGACAAGGCCCAGGATCAGGAGGGGGGATGTAGCTGATTAGATCATATGTGGCCTTTTATTTTATTACACACATGTTATGTCTAGATACATGTTTATATGGACAGTTTGATGTTTTATATGTTATTTTCAGATACATGGTTTATATGGACACTTTGATGTTTTATATGTTATTTCTAGATACGTGTTTATATCATGGACACTAAATGATGTTTTATATGTTATTTCCAGATACATGTTTATATGGAGATTTTGATGTTTTATATATGCTATTTCAAGACATTTGATCTACATGATCTATTTTTATACATTTGATATGGGTACATTATATTCTCCAGATATATGCACATGTATGTTATTGATCTTTTAATGTATACGTCTATTTTATTGATCTTTTGATGTCTTCATCTTTTATGTAACTTATGTATGTGTTATGCACATGTTTCTATATGTTATTCATATTTTTAATATTCAAGTTTACATGTATATGTATAGTTATTCATCTTAATGCCTTAATCTAAGTGTAATTAACTATATAATTTTAATGGTCAATGTACATAACAATATAACATATATTTAATGACATGTCTTAATTAACTATATTTAGTCTAATTATATTTAATGTAGATCATGTATTAACTATATTTAATGACATGCCTTAATTAACTATAATTAACTATATTAAATCTAATTATATTTAATGTCTTAATAATTAACTCTATTTAATGACTTAATTAACTCTATTTAATGACATGCCTTAATTAACTATAATTAACTATATTTAACCTAATTAACTATAACTAACTATATTTAATCCTATTAACTATATTTAATCTAATTATATTTAATGTCTTACTAATTAACTCTATTTAATGACTTAATTAACTCTATTTAATGACATGCCTTAATTAACTATATTTAACCTAATTAACTATAACTAACTATATTTAATCTAATTATGTTTAATGTCTTAATAATTAACTCTATTTAATGACTTAATTAACTCTATTTAATGACATGCCTTAATTAACTATATTTAACCTTTAAATTAACTATATTTAATCTAATTATATTTAATGTCTTAATAATTAACTCTATTTAATGACTTAATTAACTGTATTTAATGACATACATTCTTAATTAACTATAATTAACAACATTTAATTAATAAAATATAATGTACATGTAATATGTAACATAGTTCGTATAACATATACATGTAAGAACATAACGATTATATACAAACATAAAGAATGTATCATATAAGAACATATAAAGATTATATGTACATACAAATACATACAAATACATACAAATACTAAAAAAGTTGCCTTAAGGGGAGGTCCTAAGAGACCTGGTCTTAAATGAGATATCCATGTCGAATTTAAATAAAAATAACAATACATGTCTAATTTTGCATATGCAAGATAAATGATCCAATGTACACAAATTTATAAAACAAATATCCTATCAATATTAAATATGAAAGTATAAGAGCTATATAGGCATAACTCAACTAGAGCTCCACAATAAGTACATAGGTAAACTAGAGCTCCACAAGCAATGTATTGTTAAGATCCTCTCTACTTTTTATTATCTCTATAAGTTTTTCATGTTCTTCAATAGGCAATTTCCACTTTTGATTTCCACGACGTCCTTTTCTTTGTACTGCTTCAAATTGTAATTTGGTTGCTATAACATGGTTACTATAGTGTAAAACCTTTTCTCCAGGCTTGTATTCAATAAATTCAATACCACTACCAATTACCCTTGTTTGTTGATAATATGTTCCTTCAATAACAACTGATCCAATTGGATATGACTGTTCATCAACATCTATAGTTCCTTCTAGCAACTTGTGTTTTGCTTTTGTGCATCTTAAAAGATAATAGTCCGCATTTTCCACATTATCTGGTAAGGCTTGAACTGCAAAAATATCTCCTGCATGTATATAAAAAGATAAATATAAATTAATTTTAAAACAAATATACATGTATATTAATTTATATATATGTATATATGCACACAAACCTACCACAACTAAATCAGAAATGTGCTCATAATCAACTGAATATACAGGATCATGAATGTCAATGCCAATGTCAACATCTTCAAAAGGAGGCTTTCTAACTATCTCCTTCAAATCCCAATGTGAAACATATCCATTCCCAATATTTTCACATGCACTCACTACATTGTCCTTAATGCAGTCATCACAAAAACATGTTTTCTCTCTTACTTTAAGTACTGGAGGTTTATGGTTTCCTGTAGTCATCACTTGATGTAAACTTCTAATTCCAGGAATCGTTTGACAATTGTAAGGATTAGATTGATCTATATCTGTTACAAATACAAAAACTAATTGTCATATTTCAAAATAAATATTTAATTAAAAACTCAACTTGATTTGAAAAAGACATTAAAAATACATATAACTTAGTTCACCTTTCACCTCCCAAAAGTAACGCTTATTGTATTCAGTATCTCGAGTAGCAAAATGAACTTTGCACCATTCAACAATTTGATTTGTGCTCTCTATCCTATTCCCTGTATGTATAAAATATGCATGTATATATAAAATTTAAAATATATGCTATTAGAGTATTAAACATGTACATTTAAAAAATGCATATATTTACCTGCAAGTTCACATGTTGTCGAAGTGCATGTTTTATACATGCTCCTACTCCATCATGCTCCCCTTTTCCGTGTCCACTTTGAAAGAAATTCCATAAAAACTTAACATTGGTTCTAGCATGTTGCATTGCTAACCAATTAAATGCTTTTGCAGATTTGAATTGTCCCGTGAATGTGAAACATGATAAGTATCTACAATTATCCAAGTACATATATCAAATAGAAATAGACATGTCCAAATAAATACAAGTTAAAACAAAGTTAAACAAATGTGTAACTATTTCGTGTATACTAACCTGCACATCCATCAGACCAAATCCAGTGCTCTGAAACATTTATTCCACGATTTCTGAGATCTTCAGAGAACATTGCAAAACAATGAGCCACATAACTCCTGTCATGAACTTTATCATCACTAATATAGAAATGAACCTCTTTGATGATGATGCGTTCATTTTCATCCAATCTTTCTATCTGATCCACCTCAAATTGTGCATGTCTATAGGTCACTTGCACAAATATTGCAACTTGTTCAGAATGATAATATTGGCTTTGGAGCTCTGTATGAGGTGCAAATGTATAATTCTCAGAAAAATCTACAACTAAAAGTATACAACCAGGTGGAAAACAATTTTTGGAATCACGAAACTATTTAGCTTGCCATCGTGCATGATGACAATGTTGGATATGTGGATATATCAATGGACGGAACTTGGCCATGAACTCATCATAATGCAATTCACTCTCCTTCAATACAATTTTTCTTGATTCATCCCCTCTATTATTTTGGTATGTCTCATATTCATATCTCATCCATGAAGCTGGTGTGGATTCATTAATATTCTCAACTTGCATAATTTCAAAAAATTTGTGTAAATTTGCACAATCTTCACACTGATTTTTGATGCATTGCACTTTGAATTCATCCGAATCTTCTAATTTATCACATAATATGGACCTCACAAATTGTGTTGTACTGCTAGGGATGACCAAATTAGGATCAATTATTGACATAACTTTTTTAAATGATTGCAAGTGCAGACCAAATTCAACATGATTTCTACAACAACAAGTTTCTCACATCTTATTTATGCGTACAAAGGAAGGACGTAAACTCTCAAACATTCTCTGACATATTTTGACATTTGAAAATTCTTGTTTGAATGCTTCAAAAAGTTCACTTTGAGTTATATCTATGAAATGTTTTGGATGTTCAATTTTGGCCCCTGTTTCTTGATCTTTAATTTGTATAGTATCATGCCTATTGGAAGAAACATGAGAATGTGTGGTCCAAAATTCAATAACTTGTCTTTTTACTTCTTCAGAAATCTTGTCTTTTCGAGGAACTCTACAAATATTCACCCAGTTATTCTCAATGTTATCATCTAGCATATTTCTCCTCTTGATGTATCTCTGGACAGTTCTTCTAGATATATGTAGTACATCAGAAATTGCACGTACTTATTTTTTATGTGTCAATTTTCTACTAGATATAGTAGTCATCAATGCTCTACATGCATTACTCAAATCACCTCCTCGAGTTGTGTTGTCAATTTTGTTATAAGCATTTTGCAATTTTTCAACTATTGTTTTATTAATATTATGGGCATGGCTTTTCCTGTTATCAACACCTAACAACTCTAAAACAGGTCTCATATCTTTTCTCCTAAATAACTTGAAAAATAATTGTGCCTGTCCAAATATACTTTTATCCTTGAAATATTCATCCCACATGTTCTGACAATGCTTTCTGATAGTGTTATCATTTATCATATCTTTAGATGGAATTTGGTTAAAAAGTAGTTCTTCATCCAAATCCATCAAATTTTTTATGCTTTCTAATTTGTCTCTATCAATAGAACTGCCAATTTCTTCCTCTTCATTACTTTCATTTTCTTCATGAATCTCATCATGTTCAGGAATTTCAGTAGGTTGGTTTTGAGCATGTTTTTTATGGCCTTTCATTTTGTCATCTCTTTTTCTATCATATTTCCTTGATCTTTTCCTTTTACTACCCATTGAATATTTCAATCTATAGAAAAAATAAAATAAAATTTAGATTTCACTAAATATCAGCTAATGGTTCAATATATAATACATGAAAATGAAAATAATTAGAAGAGAAAAAAAGAACCTTCAAAATATTCGATCCTTTGCAATACTAATTAAATCCGCAAAACAGTTGTTGAAAATTGCTTCAAAATTAATTATTTTTTGCAAATCTTCTTCCAATTTTTGCTGTCCCTGTCTATTTAATTTTTAAAAAGAGGGAAAACAATATTTTTTTATATCAAATAGTCACATTAACAGCTAGCGGTTTCTCCTGCCGACAGGCGTTTCGATCGAAATAGTTACAGCCGAAACAATTCCGACCGAAACGGTCTATGTGGCAGCCAAACAAGCAAAAATCAGAACTTCTGTAAACATCTCACTTTTAAGGCCAATTTGACCTACTAAATTGAAGTATTTTTTAAAACTAAAAATATACTTTTGTAGTTCTCGGAGTCACGATTATGATTGTATAATTTTTTTAAAGTTTTGATTATGAATAATATGTTATAATTTGAAAATATTACAAGTAGGTATCTTAAGATTCAGGAAGATGTCTATTCAAAAATAATAAAAAAATAGTAAATCATGTTAAAAAATTAATTTTTTTTTATGGTGCACTAGAGGAGAGAGTCTTCTTCAAGAATATGTAATTTGTTTTAAAAAATATGTAGATTTGATGGAAAAAGTTTGATGGGAGAAAAAAACTGTTTATTTTTGATAACTTTGACTTTGACCAGTTATAACTTCAAAAATATTAGCCAAATTTCAATTTTTCTTTTTCGGTGCACTAGGTATACATGTTAACTCTAACATATTCCAAAATCAAACCAAAATATGAACATTTGCATATTTGTTTGACGGGAAAAAAACTCTATATTTTTAGTATTTTAAAAAAATTAAAAAATACACTTAAAAAATTTAAAAATAAATAAAATTTTCACTCAATTTTTAAAAAAAAAATTATAGACATAAACTTCATCCAATTTTACACATTTCATTAGTTTACATCATCTTCAAATTCTAAGCACAAATGCCACTTTTATTTCGTTAAAGTTGAAGACTTTAAATTCTGATATCACTTCTCCTTTATAAAAGGTGACACAGGTTTGTGCTTTGGTGGCTTTTCTTGCAACTCGTGCATCATCTGCCTTTTCCCTCCTCGTGCGACTAGCTTCCTCCGAAATACGACAACTTTTTGGTATGTTTGGGCTTGAATTTGTGGACCTATTTTTTTAACAAATATTTGAGCTTTTATGACCACCTCTAGTTCTTGCACTTTCAACTAGGGTTTCTACGTTTTAGATCAATCCACAATTATATTTTGATTATAGATTCGAATAAGATTTTTCCATATCTCAATTGGGTCGGTCTCTATTTTTTCTAGGTGCACCATTTTCAATGCCTTAATTTTTGAGCCAACGGATTTAGAATCCAATTATTTTTCAAGCTCTCTTGTGGGTGTCCTTTTATTTTTTCTAGGTTTTCCATCAATTTGCCTCAAAGTTTGTACCTTTTTAAATATTCACATTTCACCATAAAAAAAATGTCATGGCATCTCTCACCATTCTTCTTTGGGAAGATAGTCAATGATTCAATGGAAAAAACTACAACACCTGGAAACAAAGAATGATGATGATCTTTGAGTACAATTACCTTGAGGTGCTTGTTATGGGTGTTAACACTCGTCCTACCACAATCAATGCGACCAGAAACCAATATTGTGGAACATACATAGCAGATTTCCTTGCTATTTTTTTTGTTTTGAAGTTAAATTGACCATTAAGGGAGGGTATTAGAGTTAAATCTCTCTATTGTTGTTTCTCTCTCTTCCATAAATTTACTTTTATTTCTACTAGTCACTCCTCTTCTATGTTTCCATATTCTTTCTCTATTCAATATGAAAACTTTCTCTTTCTCTCTTTAGAATGCTTCTATTTCTCTCTCTTTGTTCATTATAGAAATATTCTTGTGTATACTTGTATATATAGATCATTTATGATCTTTATTTAATAACACATCATTATTTTACCATAATAATGCCAATATTAGAACATTCTAATGTTTCCTTAATGACAATCTTAGTTAGTCTTTAGTTTCTCAGGTAGTTTCTATTTCCGCCTTTAGTTCATGATTGTTTCTTTTAGAAACACCGTCTCTGTAAATCTATATAAGGAGCTTTCATCTCCTTTGTTCAATACAATTGCAACAACATTGAATTACCATAACATTGACAACTTCATCACAATAAGGAAAAACCATATTTAATACATGGGAAGGTCCAAAATCCACTTTTTAACATCTATCTCTCTTTTACTCCCTTTTTTGATCTCTATTTCTTTCTCCCTCTTCATCTCTCCTTCCATCCTTCTCTTACTCTCTCTTCATCCTCTCTATCTTTGTCAAGCATATCAATCATTCTTTCTAGTCTCATATCTCCTTCTTTCTATTCCACTTTCATTGCCATCTCCATCTATATCTATATTCCTCTCTAACTTTATCCCTATTTCTATCTCCTCAGCCCTCTTTCTCACTCGTACACACACACACACGCACACACACATCACACTCTATCCTTGTCACAAACATAATGCAAGCATGTTGGTAATGGAACATCCTTTTCTTCTTGATTCAAAATTGGTTTTAGTTGTGTTTGGAACCATGTAAGTATACACATATTTAACTTGAAGCTATCACTTCTCAATTCAAAATTGTTTTGCATAAACATCATTTGTTAAATGGTCTACCAAAAGACTTAATGCACTCCATAAATGGAAAATAGACTAACTATTTTTCCTAATTGGCCTTCTACACCTCTTCGGCATATCCATTGTACACAAAGATTCAATTGCTAGTATTCTAAGTTAAATTTTTATTATTATTCAAATTAATAAAAATAGACAACTAAAATATTAGTTTCCTTGCTATAAGAAAAGGAATAATAAATTAAACACCTCTTTTGGATGCGTAGGCTAACTAGTAACTAGAATACAATATCATGATATTTAATATTTAATGACGCATGCAAATATTAAAAAAACCCCCTAATCTCGACTACAATTTCGTTCAAACCCTAGAGTATAATTTTTAGTTCTGTTTATTATCTGGTAGTCTCTATTTTGTTCAGCTTTCATCCGGAAATTGGTACCTCGTACGGTTTCGGATAAATTTTCCTTTCACAGTCTGCCCATTTTTTCTCAACGGCATCATCTATAGTGCTATACAATCTTTGCAGGATCAGGTAAGTCACTTGTCGTGGCCTCACTGAATTTTTCTGTCGTGTTTATTTCTTTATAAAACTTTTCTGTTATCTCTTAGATGAAGGCATTGGCTTGAGATTTTACCAACGGTTGTTTTCTTAAATGATATTCGTTGAATGCCTAGTCTTAGATCCCGGTTTGTTTCTTCACTGAGAGGTATCTTGAGCTTTAAAATGAATGTTTATGTTGATTTGGTTGCTTCAATTTATTAATTTAATTTAGTTTTCCTTAGTCCGGAGGTTATTTTGTGACTCATTTTCATGGTTCTTGTTCGATTTTGGCGGTTGGGGGTTTATAGCTCGACTTTGATCCGAGGAGCTCAATTTTTTTTTCACAGGCGTGTGGCAGCATTTGCTTTCCACGCTCATACCATTGAGTTTTTGAGTTTATTGGATCAAAATTAACTCAATTGTATTTTTTCTTTGTACGAATTGTAGATTATATTCCCGCCATTGGAGCGTTAAGACCATTTTTAAGTGGATTATATTTGCTACTTCAAGTGTAAAAGGATTGAGTCCTCAAAACTGTAGTCACTGTTAAATGCAGTGTTTTATGCCGCAGAGGGATGAAACTCAGATCAGTAACTTCTATAACACTAAAGGTTTTTGATTGAGCAATGAACATTGAACATTACGATGAACAATGGACCCAAAATTTGAGCGAAACACTGAAATATAAATATGAAATTCTCAATCACAAATACCTGATTGTTGTATTACTAATGAATCAATAATCATGAAAATAACTGTTCCAAAATGATCCCTTAGCTCCATTTTTCCAAAAGTTTTTTAATTTATGTTCTTTCAAATGAATGATGATGAATGGGACATCAAAACATTCTTGGGATGCTTTCACCAGATTGGGAATGCCTCTTGATGCTCCCAGTCTCAGAGTCAACATGATGCATCCATGTACACCCTTAAATGTCAGGATTCCAGAAAATATGTGACAAATTTGAAGAGATTAGGCTCATGCAGAAAAAATGAGTAGGCAATGGGATGTCCACTCTACCTTCTAATATTCCCAAAATGTAGAGATCAGTCCCGGAGGGCAGGGAGCACGTATCCATGGAATACCCCAATATACCGATTCAAAGTCTTTGGATTCTACTGTACCCTAGATTCTGATGCAACTCAACATGTGTATTTTCATATTGTGCATTTATATAATCATCACTTATAGAAACAATTGATCCAAGAACGAAATGGAACAATGTATCAAGCTAAGAGAGAAATTGGCCCAGCTCATTTCTTTTATGGTTTTGATATTCACATCATGAGAAATTTAAATTGCATTCATTTGTCAAGACTTGCCCAAGGTGGAAACTCCCAATACACAAGGGGGGAAATTCACCATGCACAAGGAAGTTTTGTCTTGATGAAATGTGGAATTTCATAGTCAACAAGGAAATTCCACTCTACTTTCTCATTTTGCCTTGTGAATTTGCCTTAGAGTGGAAAACTGACCTCCACAATGATGATTTCATTTCCACTTCTTTTCTATTTAATTTTTACATTATTTTTTCTCTCAATTGCATAGGGTGGAAAAATAACCTTGACCATGAAGTTGCCATTTCCCTTTCATTTTTTCCTAACCATTTAATCTCCAAGAGTGGAAATTCAAATCTTATTGTAAAGTTCTTGATTTCGCAGTTTTCAAAGTGTGGAAAATTGGCCATAATTATGAAGGTTTGTCCTTCTGTTGGGTGGAGGATTTTTGATTCATCATAAATTTCCACTCTTACATTCACAACATTTCTACTTCATACTTATTTAATAAGTTGACCGAAACCCCACCTAACTGACAAGACTTCATGATTGCTTAGGAAACTAAAGGGCTCAAAAGTACTACCAAGCTAAACCAAAGCTGACGTTCACCTACGACAACTAAGCTAAAACTAAGAAAAACAGGGGGCCCCCTTTGCATTGGGTAGATGTGTGAAAACCTCAAAAGATGTTTTCAATTGGAAATTGTAGCTGCCCAAGTGCAAATTGAGTTGGATTCTTTGGTTTCTCAAATGGAAAAGGAAGATGTGATGAAGCATATTGATAGGGTTATTGATTATACATTATATTGTTAAATGGTATTAGCTTTGAAGTAGTCATGAATAACTAAAGTTCAAACCAAATTTTACTTCTTTCTATAGCAACACCACGAGATAGAATTTCCGCTAGTCATAAAAACTAAGTTATGAAGGACAAACCTTCATAATAATTATGAAGGTTTGTCCTTCTATTTGGTGGAGGGTTTGTGATTCATCATAAATTTCCACTCTTACATTCACAACATTTCTACTTCATACTTATTTAATAAATTGACCAAAACCCCACTTAAACTGACAAGTCTTCATGATTGCTTAGGAAATTGAAGAACTCAAAAGTACTACCAAGGTAAACCAAAGTTGACGTTCACCTACGACAACTAAGCTAAAACTAAGCAAAAGAGGGGGCCCCCATTTGCATTGGGTAGATGTTTGAAAACCTCACAAGATGTTTTCAATGGGAAATTGTAGCTGCCCAAGTACAAGTTGAGTTGGATTCTTTGGTTTCTCAAATGGAAAAGGAAGATGTGATGAAGCATATTGATAGGGTTATTGATTATACATTATATTGTTAAATGGTATTAGCTTTGAAATAGTCATGAATAACTAAAGTTCAAACCAAATGTCACATCTTTCTATAGCAACGTCACGAGATAGAATATCCGCTAGTCATAAAAATGCAAGGTATTGTGACATCTCCAAACACAAAAGCCTATACTATTCTTAAAAAAAGTGAGTGTTTGCTTCACTTCTTTGGCCTAGACCTCATTATTTCACTGTTTGTTATTTAAAGAATTTTATTAGGGATACTTGAATTAAATGTCTGAAGACTCGGTTAGTTGACAATAGAAATATATATGCTTATTTCAAATTTTTCTTTAATTGACAATTAGTTGAGATCTTGACCTTTTACCTCTAATTTCTATTAAAAGACAATCTATTGACTTTTAGAGATGTATTTAATTTTTAAGAATAAATACAATTTAATAATGGGTGTTGACTTAATAAGGATCACTGCAAATGTAATAGCACTACATGTATGGTATGTGCTTTCCAAAGGCAACGATCTCTTGTATTTATATTGAGAATAAACCATGAAGAGACATGTCTATTCATTATGATAATAACAATTTTAATTATAGTTATACATTTATATTTATATGTATATGTATATATAATATCTTCAATATTATAGTCTCATAGGTTTATCTGGTTGAAGCTAGCAAACATCAACACCCCTTCTTAGCTAGGGAGGATATACACATGGTTATATATTACCTTAATGTAATTTCTCATGGTATCAAGAGTAATTGCCTTAGAGTAGAAGTCACATGATATTCACCAAGTACTTCGAGAATTGGCCCTAGACTATCAAGTCACATGATATTCACCAAGTACTAAAAACATATCCATGGATAATGCATCCTCAATATTACTTACCATAGAAACATTCATGCTTTGTTTAAGGAACTTAATCCTCCATGCAAGTTATCATCTATCATGATCTGCTTAAACATCATAGGATGCCCATCATGATAGAAGGCCATGGTTTGTTTAAGGAACTTAATCCCCCATGCAGGTTATCATCTATCATAATCTGCTTAGACATCATAAGATGTCCATCACAGTAGAAGGCCATGTTATGTCTAAGGAACTTAATCCACCATGAAAGTTATTATCTATCATGATTTCTTAGACATCATAACATGTCCATCATAATAGAAGATTAAGTAATTGAAAGATTATCACCTTTCAATAACTTCTATAGATACAAGTGATAATCATTTGGAAGTCGTCACTTTCTCATGATATATACATGGGGTAGACCTCTCAAAATCATGGAGTCACACACATGGATTTTTAGACTCCCTCCGAATATCAATCTTTTGAGCTCCTCATCCAATGTTGCCTCTAATGAAATGTTTAGACTCCCTTTGAATTTGATGTCAATCTTCGTTTTCTTGCAAACACATCCTTAGAGAGAAAGGAAAAGATCAAGGTAAATAGCTCTTACAGTACATATTGAAATAAAAAATAAGAGAGATTAATATAATACTCAAGGGATAATGAATAATTCTGCATAATAATATAAGATCATCCCAATATAATATAGATAAATATCTAATTCTAATATATACTTTAAACATATATGCATAGCCAATAGTGGCATGTTGTGATGGTTAAGTTGTTGCGTTGTTATCCTTGCCATCAAGGTTCAAATCTCATGGGGATGAGGTCCCCCGTTTGTGGCCTCACTGGTTCATAGCTCCAGGTCAAAGCGTTTACCCCTCTTTTAAAAAAAAAACATATATGCATATATTCCATCTTCTTTATATATACTTTAATCTATATTTTCAACATGTTATTTCGTTATTTTAATATCAAATATACTTCCTAACTATTTCTCAATAAATACTCACTTAAATGCACATCGATGATGAAATAGACAAATATTTACCTCCTTATAATTCCATGCCTGTGGGTGGGTCCACCTTTGCCCATGTGGTGTGTAGTCAATATGTGACATGTATAGCACTCGCGGTTTCCAAATATCTCCGTGGTTTCGTTTGTCCAACTCATATCTATTAATGGGTTGATTTGGCAGTTATATTCTCCTTGATGCCATTCTACTATTGATGACTGATTTAGATAGTTTCCCGCCTATAATTTGCTACCCCTTTCATATCGTTCCCTTCTAAGTCTTGTATTACTGAAGGGATGGTTTTTTGTAAAGAACACGTCTTTATAACTTTTGAGTGGCAACGTTTCATAACTATTATTTGCCACATAAGACTACTGTAGTTTATTGGATTATCTTATCATACTTTTCTCATATTGTAATCCCTTCGTATTTTGGGTGGCTTACGTCAATGTATAAATGATGTTTGTCATTTGGGGTGACAGGTTCATAGATACCTTGAAGTGGATGGTATTGCCACTCGGTGGTATTTACCTATGTGTCTTCTACATTCAATCACCTATATTATACTTTGCAATAAGGAGAAGGTGACGTGGTTCTATATTCTTCTCTATGTGAGATCCAATGACTGTTTATTAATGTGAGGACCACCCTTGGCCATGTTGGCAATTTGTTCGAAGAGTCTTTCTTACTTAATTCTCCTGCTCGACTGCTTATCCATTTACTCCTGCAAACCAGTGTTGAACGCAAACAACGATTCTTGCATGCCACCTGCACACTTGCGCCCATCCTTGTGGATTTTCTGGTCATGCCATGTATTGCATCAAGGGGTTGCTTCTCAAGTTTCGCGGATTGTGAATGCGGTGATAGGTAGAGATTTCTTATTCACTTCGTGTCTTTTGTTCTGCCCAGATATTTGTGAACTACTTGCAGACCTCCTTTATTCGCTCGTCCACATAAAGTAACTCCCAATCACGTTTGTAGACTGAAGAATGGTTTTCCTTTGCCAAGGTTTGTACTTAAATTCTCCCGCCTCCTAAGCTTTGTATGCTTAGAAGGATGCCAAGATAATTTATATCATATTTTCACATGTTCGTTTTTTCCTTACATTTGCAACTTGGTTGTGATACCCTGTCAATGTAATAAGGATCGCTGCAAATGTAATAGCACTGCTTGTACAATATGTTTTCCAAAGGCAGCGATCTCTTGTATTTATATTGAGAATAAACCAAGAAGACAATAGCAATGACTCTACGGTATGTGTTTTCCAAAGGCAGCAATCTCTTGAAGCATTTTTCTATATAAGATAATAACAATTTTAATTATTTATATATATGTATATGTATATGTAATATCTTAAATAGTTTAATCTCATAGGTTTATCTGACTGAAGCTCCCAAACATCAACAATGGGTTATTTTTTTGAATACACCATCAAGTTGTGATGTTCTTATTTATTAAAATAAAATTTATTTGTAATAATAATTGGGTGAATAACAAGCAAATATATCTTTAGGGCTTGTCACAGGTTAATTTGTTATCAGAGAGTTAAGGGTATTAAATAGATGTAGATAAAGACATAGTTGGTAGGCTTCAACTCACCAAAATTCAACAAACTCAAAATTTGCAAATTTGCAAGATTTTGTTTATGTTAATGGTACTTTTAAATTTATATAGAGACACATTTTATTTTACAAATTTCAATGGGAAAATGTATCAATAAGTCTATAATAAGTATCAAAGTGTTTTCTATTGAATTTGGATTGATTTGAATAAAAAATGATCACAGAATCACATCATGATGACTGATAGCTTGATATAGCAGGTAGTTGACAACTATAATGAATTTTTAGTGTCCGACTTTGAAAATCATCATCATAATTTATAAATTACCTATTATAAAATACATGTTACATCATTCTCTTCTCTAATCTAGTGATTATTTGGGGAGAGGTTTAGGTTCTAAAACTTTGAGTTTGTTGTGGCTTCTTTCTGCATAGAAGGTTATGCTAGTGGCTCTGGCTTGACCTCCATCATACTAGTAGATGTCAATGACTTATATGCCTCATCAATGCTATTCAATCCTAAATCTTTTGTTGTACATACATCCTCCATTTCTCACCTCTCAAAATCAAAAGTCTCATATTTTGTAAAAGAGAAATGGTGGCTGCCCAACTTGCCTTGTCCAATTGCTATAAGGGTGAATGTCATCCGAGTCAGTTAGTTCCTTTGATTTTTCATCTACCCTTATTGTGCGAAATCGAATGTTGTATCGCAGTAAGATAAGGAGGCATTTTGATTTAATTCTTTGCACTTAATGTGGATGGCCTCAAAACCAACTCAAATTTTACTTGTAGTTGGATTGAAGACAAGGGTGGCAACTTTGAAGATTTGGAGTGTTTACATCTCAATCTGTCCATCAAGAATCTAGAAAATAAAATATTGAAGGTCAATGAGCAAATCTATTTTTCTCAAATTATTAATAATTTTAAATTTAGAAATTGTAACTTGAAAAGTTTGTTGCTTGTTTTTGAAGAAAAGAGCTTACCCCTACTAGTCTTGTAGTAGTGCAATTGTTGAATGATGAGGTCTCTCACTTTAACCTAACCTATGTTGTCATTTTTTAAATTTTAATGCATGCTGCGTGGCCCTCCATAATCTTTCTGTGAGGATCTAAGAAGCCATCTGAATGGTAAAATTTATGGTTTGGGAAGTATTGTGTTGCATGGTGGTGAAGTTTGTTCCACCTCTAATGAGTGATCTTCCAAATAGGATCAAACTCAAGGCTGTTCCCCTTGTGATAGTTTTGGGTGGATTTTTTGGCCCTATCCATGGCCTCATAATTATAACACATTGGGTTTGGACCCCCATCTATTAAACAGAGATCTCTTACCAAGGGCTTCAACACCTACAATTTATAAATACAAAAAGATAACAGTTGCAAGTTTTTGAAGAAAGACTAAGGTAAAAAATAAAATATTCAATTTGAGTTTAAAATTGAAGTTTGTTGAGGCTACCGCTACCCTCACAATCTCTATAACTCTTTGTGCAAAAAGATAAATCAAAGACCTTGTCTCCTAAGCTTTTTTTTTAATACGATAATCTAGCGGTTCTTGAATCACAAACATTGTAGCTAAGTGTTGATGTCAGTTTTGTACCACTACATAACATATAGCAATTGAACACTTGATATGGGATATCAAATTCTTAATTCCTCTCTTGAAAAGTTAATACTCATGAAGACATGAGAATAACTCCAATGTTCTTTACACCTGTGGATACTAACTCAATTATCGATGTGATTTGTTGGTAATCACGTAGGTGGGCTTATGTTATTTATTCGAAGATAACTTGGTCTTTGGTGGAATGATGGTGATGGTGATTAGGTGTGAATGCTAGATGATGTTGTTGGAGAAGGTGATGGTGATGGAGGGTGAATGTTCTTATGACTTATGCCTTTCTAACTTTCATCTTCAAAACTCCAACTCCTAACTACTTGCTATTCTACTCCTACTCCTATGAATGGAAAGATTAGCAAATGGATAGGGATCGAATCTAATGAAAGTTAACCAGCAGCTCTACCTCCATAGATGCAATGATTCAAAGGAAAATGAACTAGTTTACCACACAAGGCTTCCCAACAAGCTGCTAGGATGCTAGTTGCCTAGTTATAGATCCCTATCAAACATCTATTAATACTACCATGCAACTACCCATCTACTCTTGATCTTACTTAGCAACTTCTTGAAATGAAATTTACTTCAACAACTTCAAAATGAAAATCTTATTCTAACTAGTGGAAGTAGAAACCATGCAACAATACCAAAAGTTCTTAATCACCATGCAAGTCACAACAATGAAAAAGAAAAACAATTTTGGTGTTATCTTATGCAACAATTTTCTCCGACCATTACAAATGAGAGCAAATGGCCTTATATAGAGGTCAAAATGTACAACGGACGGTAGAGATAAAGAGGCAAAACTGACGATCCAGATCGAATCCTAGAAACCTTAATTAGGGTTGCCACCCCATTGGCCAACGAGAAGATGCCACCTCGCCAATGGACCAATGAAAAAAGTGGAAAAGTAGCAACCAATGAGAAGGCACCAAAATGGTGGCCAATCAGAATTTCGACACTTGTCCTACCCTAGAAGAAAGAGAAATTGCCACTTGGGCTTACATCAAATGATTTTCTAATATAAACCTCCCTTTTTCTTTCATTCTTTTAGCTAAGGCAATGAACCTAGCTAGCCTTTCGTTGACTTCCTCCATGAGAGGGCAAGGTGTATGCTTTGTCTTGAGCTCAGCTGATTTCATCATGCTGCTTGCTGCCTAAAGTCATGGTCCTTCTCATACTCATTTGCAAATCTGATAAAGGCATCGAGGGAGGAAAGGGAGCCCAAATGTTTCTTCCTGATAGCAACCTTCCTAACTCATCCAATCTTGACCCAAGTCTTGTCTTATCAATGTCCTCTTCTCTAATGTCTTCAAAATCAAGTGCCACCCCAACGTTGCTCATCATGGTTGAAATAGAAGCGTCGACGCTTGGGTTGTGCTGTGCAACTGCATTCTGTATCTCCTTGAGTGTTCTCAATCTGGTAGTCAAGACAACAAACCAAGACTCAACTGTATTCAATCCTCTTTCATCAACCAACTTGGCCCTTTCCAAATATGCCTCCAGTAGCCCAATGAATGCTTGTAGCCTGGGAATAGCTAAATCCTTGATTGGAAGGAAATCTTTCCACTCCTCTTCAAATACTCTGAATTTGTTTCTAATGGTCACTAATGATTGGAATGTCGAGATAAAGGAAGGCAAGAAATTTCGCCCATCTTGGATTGTATCATGGATCCAATCCCCGACTTCATGTAGCTGAGCCAATATCTCTTCTAGGTTGCTCCCGCTATCTTGAGGAAGGGTTGCTTGGTGCAACTGTTGGATAGCTTGGCAATCTCTCCAACATTTGTTCTCGGCCTCCAACTTTATGATCCTTTCATTTGCCTTCCTCAACCTTTCTCTGATTGAAGCTATACCCTCGTGGATCTCTTCACATTCCATATCATCTGTGTTTCTTCCCAAATTATGTTCCACTATCTCATATTCTTGGGTTGTAATCTCATCTAATGCCTTGTTGACTATCGGTATAGCAATCTGAACCTTTTAGTGACCATCATTGTCGCTCTTGATTACCTTTGCCACTGTTTTTGCAATCTGTTTCTGGTTTTCGCTATCACCCTTCTCTATTAATCTTTGGACGTCTTCCGTTGTTTGGGCAGTTACTACCTCGCCTCTTGGCATAAGCATTTGCCTTAACCATAGTGGTGCGGTGCATCTCCCCAAATTTGGATTTGGTTCGATTAACAAAGCATCACTAATGGCCTCAGGTACCCGACTTATTGCCTCAATATCAATCGGCTCATCCCCTTCTTCACTAGTAACTACCATGTCATCTCCACGTTGATTTTCTGAGAGAGGAGAGTACTTGGTGCTATTACTGTAACCACTTGACTCTGAACCAGAGCTCACTTCTACCGCGGTCCTTTGTTCGCTTGTGTTATCGTCTTGGCTTCTAGCCTCAATTATACTTTCCCTTGACGGTGCTGCGTGCTATCTCTTTGCTGGAGGTTCCGAATGTTCTTTGCTTTTCACAACTTCCAAAACTCTCTTCTTGCTTCTAACTATTTCTTGTTGCCGGCTACTTCCTTCACCCTTCTGTCTGACTGATCCTATTGGACCCTCCTTTGGCTTCATCTTCTCATAAGTAAGGGGAATCCTTTGACTTTGCAACTTTCTTAATCTTTCATTGTACCATGACTCGTTATGCAAATCAACTGCTCTTGTAACTACCTCCAAGGAAGGATCTTGATGATCATCCCAATCTACTGGATTCAACTTTGTTCCTTCTACTATATCATAATTTTCTCTCAACACATTTTCGTCATCTTCTAGTTGATCGGGAATATCAAGGCCTCTCCATTTGATATCTCTCATCATGTTCACTGACAATCTTGAGAAAGCTAGCTTTCTCACATGAAAGTCATCCTTGGCATTGGCCCAAAAGTCCTCTATAGTGGGAACATGTTTAAACGCATTTCCATGAGATGCCTTGATAAGACCATTAGGATCGAATCCTTGCCTTGCTCTATACCATCCTTGATGATACCATTCCAATTCCTTCTCCGTAGCTGCAAAGGCAACACGATTGGGAAACTATCATTGCCAATTCAAAATGAGAAGGTAATCCCTGTCTTGCCTTCGTTTCTCATTGTTCTATCATACTGCTTAAGTTGCCTAGCCAATTCCATCAAAACTACCTTGTCGGGTGGGTATCTTGGAAGCCTCTTCTGACAAATTGTGCTTCCTGCTACTCTAATGTAGGTGAATTGCGGAAATTGGATGAACCAACTCCCATATTTCTTTATCTTTGCTTCTGCTTCTGATGAGAGTCTCTTAGCAGATGTCCCTTGTAATACCCTTACTGTCCTCATGGCAAAGGCATCGCAAAACATTTTGTAATCCTTGTTGTTGTGCAAATGAAGCTGTGGATAGCATTCATGCACCAAATATTGCCCCAGCCCATTGCCAACTTCTCCTAAGGCCTTAAGTCCCAAACTTTTATACAATCTAGCAATTAGGTAAAACAGATAGGATCCCATGTAGAATTGCTTTTGATTTTGTACGGTTCTAAGTTGCAACTCTAGATTCTCGCTTATGATCCTAGCCCGATCAAATCTTCTTTTTCCTTTTTCAATTTCATCAATAAAAAAGTACATCCAGTTTTCGAATTGCATACCTTGAGCTAGGCCCATGATCTGGTTGGCTGAGAAGCACAATGAGATCACCATATTCTGATTTGAAGTCTGCTGTTGTGAGCCTCGATGATCTGGTGACTCCTTTCTTTCCCTCGTGTAGCCAATCTTGTTTTAGATGCATGAAATAAGCTTTCTAGTTATCTTGAAATGATTTGGCTACTTGATCCATCGTCACCACTGTCATGCTCTTGTCCCGGGGAATGTTAAATGCTTTTTTGATTGCCTGTCCGCCAATGTTGGCCAACAACCTCTTCCCTTCATCAAAAATAATGGATTTACTGATAAGATCAAACTTGGATGCACACTCCATAACCAATCCTAGACAAGGCAAGGTAGGAGGAAAAGCTACTGCATATACAATCCCAGTTCTATATATCTTCTTTGCCATGGGGGATTGTCCTTCTTTTAGTCTGTCCTTTATCTGTATCATATTTACTATACCAACATTGGTATTGGTTATTCGCCTCATTTTTGAGAAGAAAGTTGTTTTGGGCATCATATCCTCTTTGTCTTTCTTAGTGTTTGTTCCCTTTGGATTCTTGCTTGCACTAACATTTACCATCCTAAGCACTTATTTCTACCCCTTCGTTCGAAGTGATATGGACTACCCTTGTCAATTTCCAACCTTCTTTCTATCAATGGATTTTACACTTATTTCTACTTCGCCATGTCCTATCACTACACTAATCAATCTTCAACTTTTAACCTAGGGTGGGACTAACACTTATTTTTGCCTCATCGTTTTCTTAGGATGAAGTACATTTATATCTCTCAATTTCAATCTAGGGTGGTTTAGCTTATTTCTGCCTTTTCAAATGTCCTATCATGGATTCTACCCTTATCAATCGCCAATTTTCAACTTAGGATGGGATGATGAATGCAAGAAGAACCAAGGGAAACAAAACTAGACAAGAACAAAAGAGCGAAATCCGCTTAAGGACCCCTTTCAACTCTAAATGATTTGAACTTGTTTTTACCAATGGCAGGTCTTCTTTTGAATTTTGGATCAGACCTAGGAATTTCAAGCCCCTTGCAAATATTGATGCCCTAGTTGGAAAAATCAGAATTTGGCCCACTTGAAATTGTCTATGCATGTGCTACAAATCAGGCCTTATCACTTGTTTTCTTCTCCAACCAAAAATTGTCCAACCTCTAGGAGAAATCGCAACCACTTTGCTAGAAAAATCAGACCTCAAAAATCAGCTAGGGCAAGAAAAAAAAATCGCAACCCTCTAGCAAATATAATATCAGACTTGAACAATAACAAATCTGCCCTCCAACTTTGCAATTATGAAAATGTTCTTCTTTGCCAAAACAAATCGCCAAGAATGGGAAGTGAAGATCCAAATTGCTTAAAAGGAAAAATCGCCAAACACCATGAAAATCTGCCTTTGCAAGAAAATCGCCCAAGGAAAAATGCCAATTTGCTCCTTCAAAATTGTCCAAGAAAGAGGAAATCTGCTCTTTAGTCTAAATCGCCAAGCAACATGAAGAGGAGGAATGAGGAGTGAGGAGATAAGGGGAAAGGGCTTCCTCTTATACCCCATTTGCTTGCCCTCCTTAGCTGGCCGACTGAAACCTTGGGAGCAAAAAAAAAAAAAAATTAATTAGAACACAAATTTGGCCCCCAATTAAATGCTTAGCCAAAAATTAATTTTGTCAAGATGAAATTTATTTTTTAAAATTGCCAGTTAGACCAAGATTGCAAAAATAAAGTGAATAAAACCTTGGAGATGTTAAATGTTTCCATTTAATGATGATTTAGTAATTAATATATCGGTCATCGAGTTTGACTCAAAATCACACAGTTAAATCCTGATATTCATATCACAATTTGACTAGCTGTGGAAATTATCTCCTACTTATCAATTAATATATCATTAAAAATTGGATTTTGGCTAGCCAAAATTTATCTTTTCAATTTTAAATTACTAATTTTTTTAAATCTTTTAAAATCTTCAAGGCAATTTTAATCCATTTAAAGCCAATTTTTGCAACTTAATTCAAATCGATTTTGCTATGCAATTTTAATTTTTGACAAAAATAAATCATTTCTCTAGAATCTAAAATTAATTTTCTTGTTTGATTTCATCATCACAAAATTAATTTTCTCACCAAAAAAAAATCAAGATTTTCCAAAAAACCCAAATCTAACAAAAATTTCATTTTTTGAAAATTATTCAAATTTATACAATTATATCTAAATTTTCAAAAAACGATCGTTTAAGTACAAAATTTACAATTTTATCCTGCCAAGTGTTGTTCTTTGAAATTTGTTCGGCCTAAGGATGAAATTGGTCATTCTAGAAAATCAAGTTGAAACTGGGTGAAAATAAATCTAACCCTCTCCCCTTTGGCCTGAAGGTGTCCAAGACTCAAAAAGTTCAAAAATCAAATCAACATTTTTTGGACGACTTCAAAAGAATTTGCCAAGGTGATCGAAAAAAAAGGGTCCCCAAAATTTTGGGAATAAGGAAAATCAATATTGCTTTGCAACTTCAGGAAAATCTTTGCAAACCTTGTTACATTTGATCTCACCAACTCTTTTCTGTTTGTGTGATCCCTTGTTAAATTAAGAACCCAAGTTTGATTGTAAATAAATGTTGTTACGCTCCTCACATTATCCAAAACTAGTCTCGCCAAATAAAGTTTGCCCATGTCCTTGAAAAGAAGGTCAAAGAAATGTGTTTTCAAGGGGTTCAAAAGAGCGACTCATCATTTTTTTGGGCAATCTCCTAGCCACCACATTTTCTATTGCACAGTTATGATTTGAATTACACTCTCCATGCCCTCCTTCATGATGTTCTTCTAACATTTAACTCAATATTTCTGCATTTGTAAATCTGATATATATCTGTCCCACCTTTATGTCATTCTTATTCTAGGTTATGAAAAAGTTGATAATGATGTGTTGCTTTTTCTGTCCACCCATCTGAAAGAATAGTGTAGCCATGATTGTGCAATGTTTTTGTTATTCCATCAGTACCTTTGCCTCTTTAGCTGCATTCATGAGCAATCTCCCACTTATGTCTTTCCAAGAAGGTGGCTTGTTGCTTTTGTCAATGTTATCACTGAAATGTCCCATTAAGGATTGCTTGCCACATGAAAGGAAGGCTGTTGAAGTACAAAAAGAATCCACATGTGCCTTATTTGCTTTTCAATTCACCTCCCTGTCCTACCTTGTAGCTTTTAACGGCAGTTGTGCTCCAGGTATGACTTTGGGCACAAAAAAGCAATTTGTCATGTGTATAGATGCTTGCACTCTACTTGAAGTAGATGAAGTGGGTGCTGATGTGCTTAATATGCATTATACATGAAGGGAGCTCATTATTTCTACATTCCATATATTCATCTGTTTCTGCATGCATTTGAATACTATTGCTACTAGCCACGGATGTTGCTATGTGCCTGCCCTTGTTTTCTTCCTTTGTATTTTTTTTTCTTGCAATGCAAGGTAGGCATCATGTTTAGTTCTCTCTTTTGAGCTGTTGGAACATGGCTTGGCTTCATGATGAGTAATGCTGACAAGATGGTACTTGAGGCAGTTTATGTCTCCATGATATAGCTTCTGGCACGGAATGCAAACAGCTAACCTGAGGTGTCCGTTTTTGTACAAAATGTTTCCAAGCAGAGTCTCTAGTTCCTCTTGGACAGTGACTTGTAACTTTTGCTGGCACGAAGCTTAACCTGATCCAAAGGCTTCTCCATTTTCCATTGTATCTGACCTACAAGTATATATTGAAAGCATAGCAAGTTTTTTAAGTACAAAGAAAATTCACCTAATTTCAATATTTAAATAAATCAGTTTAAATTTAGCTTAAACTAGATTTGTTAAAATCAGCATAAATTCAATATAACCTAGTCATTTTATCCTCAAGAAAAGCTTACAACTAGAAAAAATAACGTGTATAAAAGCAGTGAATTCATAAAATCATCAGGATAATTGAACAAAAACATTGATGAGTTTTTTTGTTTGTTTGGGAAAAGCAAGGTCAAAGAGTCCGAAGTCTTAGAAAATTATTAGGATTTTTAACCCACAAATTAGATTTTTGCAGCCAAAATGATTTTAAATGATAGCAAAAAAAAAAAGTTTACTAACTCGCCCTTGAAATTATTCAAATTTGTTCACAAATCCTTTGACTTAGCTCCAAAAGATGCAAGATTTATGTGCCCAAACTTTGAAGTATCCGTCCCCGAGAAGTCCCCACTCCGGGTACGTGAGTACCCCCACCTCTGCCTTTCCGCAACCACGCCGCTGCAGGGATGGGTACTTGAATTTCTATTTGAAATTTGAATTTTGAATGTTACTATTGGGTATGTAATAGGTTACTACGTTGAATGTTGAATGGTTCTAGTTCATGTTGTAATTTCGCAATGTTTAAGAATTTTAATTTGGTATGTTCTACTGAAAAATCATTTTATAACTAGAATTTCAAGTTCTATATGTATGCTATACAATACCCCTCCCTGCCCCATACATCCCTTGCCACCGTCCCCTGGCCGTTCCCCCGCCATCACAAATATGAGGCCAATTCCCCCCCCCGTCCTCGAAACTCATTCCAGCGTCCTGCTGTCCCGATGTACTCCAGTTCTGGTGCTACATTGATAAAAACATGTTTTTTTGAGTGTTTTTGGTGCATAGTTGGCATGTTTTCGGATCAACTTTCTTTAGTAAAAATGATAAGTATTTGTGTTTTCAAAACTTGGTGAGTACTTGGTCAAGTCTACCAACTATGTATGGAGGAACCTGGAAAGTCTAAAAAGCAACAATATTTGTATATATATATTGTAATGGTGAAACTTGTATATGTATGCTATTTTTTTGTAATTTTGCCTTCATTTGAAGACAACTTGTTGAAACATGAATATTATCAGAAGTGACTTAATGTTGTTCAAATCTGAGTGGCAGCAGGTGTGTGAGCTTAAGCTACCAATTTTTTCATAAACCATGGCGACACAGATGAGCAAAAAGAGAAAGGTATGCTTAAGCTCTCAATTTGTCAATAGACTAGTCCCTGTTTGTTGTGGAACATCCAGTTTGTGGCACTAAATTGATTTCGCTTGCAGTTTGTCGCTGATGGAGTATTCTTTGCTGAGCTGAATGAGGTTCTTACACGTGAGCTTGCGGAGGATGGATATTCAGGTGTGGAAGTTCGTGTGACACCTATGCGAACAGAGATCATCATTCGAGCAACTCGCACACAAAATGTTCTTGGTAAGGGGATTTTTTCAGAACCGGGGCAACGTTTTTTAAGTTTGTTTGTGATCTGAAAAGCATATAGTGTAATTGCCTCAGGTGAAAAAGGGCGGAGGATTAGGGAGTTAACTTCTGTAGTGCAAAAAAGGTTTAATTTCCCAGAGAACACTGTTGAGCTTTATGCAGAGAAAGTGAACAACAGGGGTTTATGTGCAATTGCTCAAGCTGAGTCTTTGCGGTACAAATTACTTGGAGGGCTTGCTGTCAGAAGGTAGAAACGGTTTTGTCTCGGTGGCCCTTTTGCAAATTGTTTCCTTTCCAATTCGTAAAATTTTATTTGCTAAGATGGAACAAATTCCATTTTAAGCTAATTGTGAGATTGATATTTCTGTAGGGCTTGCTATGGTGTACTTAGGTTCATCATGGAAAGTGGCGCCAAGGGCTGTGAGGTGCTTTTCTTGCTCATAACAAACCACTCTCTAATTTTAGCATGTAGGGTCTTTTCACTGTTTTCAAGATAAGTTTTTGGTGGCGGGCTTTAATGTCTAGACAATAATCTCAGGTTATAGTAAGTGGCAAACTGAGAGCAGCACGTGCAAAATCAATGAAGTTCAAGGATGGATATATGATATCTTCTGGGCAACCAGTCAATGAATACATCGACAAAGCAGTGCGACATGTTCTTTTGCGTCAGGTAAGAATTTAACATGTTAAAGCTCTTGCTTGCTGGACAAAGCTACAAATTTGATTTAGATAGGTGAAGACCTGAAATTTTCATCTGCAGAGTTTTGTGTGTAACATACATGAATTAGATTACCTTTTCACTGATTGGATATTCTCTGATTACTGCTGCATATACATAGGTAAATGTATATGTTGGTCTTATAAAAGCGCATGTCTTTT
This sequence comes from Cupressus sempervirens, assembly GCA_028749045.1. Taxonomy (NCBI): domain Eukaryota; kingdom Viridiplantae; phylum Streptophyta; class Pinopsida; order Cupressales; family Cupressaceae; genus Cupressus; species Cupressus sempervirens. Next base: position 212,353,936 of record CM053789.1, read on the forward strand.
AAGAAAGGCCATTGGAAACATCAGTTCTTACTAGATGTAATTTCAATTTGTGAAGTTTGTCTAGTTTATGTATATAATATCGAAAGCCAATTCTTGCATGAAAAATGAGTTACAAGTGTTATGCACGTTTTTGCAGGGCGTCCTTGGAATTAAAGTGAAAATAATGTTGGACTGGGATCCCAAGGGAAAGCAGGGTCCCATGACGCCATTGCCAGACTTGGTTACCATTCACACTCCAAAAGAAGAGGAGGAATTCGCCCTCAAACCCCAGCTTGGGAAAGAAACTGAAGAAATTGTCTAGGGAGCTTTGTGGAAACTGCATTCACTTCATTATTGCATTTTTGTTAGCTCTTAAAGAGATTTAGAACTTTAAAATATGTTCCCAAGATATGCATGCTTGGTTTTCAACCAAGCAGACCTGTTCAGAGTATATTTTTTTTCATAACGCATCATTTGTGAAATGTTTAAATGCTGTTTTTGGGATTTGGTAATCCTTGCTTCATTTGTGCCACGAACTTTGTTATGTGCTTGGTAATCAAATTTACAGTTTTATTCAATGCTGCTGTGTTCGTCCCTAATTTGTACCTCAGCTTCTATAGTGGGTGCACTACAAGAAATGGAAGAAAATAATGAAATTGATAAATAACCTTTTTAATCCAATAATGGCTATGATCGATTATCAGGTCATATTTTTCTTCGATACTACATGCTGTTGGGAAGCTTATTAATGATAAACAGCTTGACAAGATTTGGCTCAACAATTAAGGGCATGCTGTTGAATCGTGACAGGGATCTTTGAGGAACATTATTCTACTCGTTACTCTCTTTAAAATACATTTGTAAATAAAAGAATGGCAACTCTGATGCTTCATTATTACTGTTCATACCTTTGTTCTAAACTGAACCAGTATTTTGATATTCATATTATAAATAGGTTATAGTTTCTTTTATTTTTCAGAATTGTGGGTATGGAGGGATGCAAGCGTGACATTTGACTATAATCTTATATATCTTTTGGAATTTTAGGGTCTGAGTCCATAATTAATACTTAGAAGGGTTTTCTGTCACAACAACGTTAGAGCAGGCATACTCTGACCATGGCTCATTTGAATAGTATATATATTATTTCACCAATGGTATGATTTTTTATGTTTATCTTATATAAATCACTTTTCTCTAACATTTTTGTAACGTTACAATTGTATGTTACTGCCATCTTGTAGTGTAAAAAAAATCGAACAACATTTGCATGCATTTATTAAAAAAAATATTGAAGGCTTTACATATCAAAGGTCTGTTTAGCTGTCCATATCGAAACACCGCCTCCCCAAATTCAATAAAGGAAAGACCATTACAAAATTGCTCATAAGATTTTTCACATGAAGTCATAAAACCAGCAAATGTAGGAAGATGGGAGTCAATGTCACGCACAGAAGTCCCCTCGAGTGTTCTAATCGGCCATTGAAATATCTAACTTAAGGTTAACAGTGTCTTATTATCTCTTTCTATGACTGAAGCACGAAATACTTTTAGCATTCTACGCGCTATCTCTTGCATCCACTGGTGCCTTGAATTATATTTGTCCTTTCCTCTTTATGATCCAGCAATCCTCCAAAATGAGGAAAAAGTATCTCTTTAAAAAAAAAGTGCAAAGACCATCCAATGATCCCAAAATAATAAAAATATCCATCTCCTGGGAAGCCCTGGTGCTTCACCTTTGTGAGCGTTACCTAGATCCAATGAGTGCTAAGTGTTCCATTTGTTCTAATGAGAGATGGATTCGTGTTGAATCACTCTTCATCAAACATGGGTCAATGAGTTTGACTCAAAGCCTACACAGTTATGTCTTGATAGTACTACCACAATTTGACTTGTTGTGGAAATGATCTCCTACTTGTCAATTGACGAGCTTAAGGGGCTTTCTAATGAATGGTTCATAAGGCACAACACTAGTGAAGGTTTTGCAAATGGGGTTGAGTAGAGTGGGTTTAACCATGGAGGAAACTTCATAGTTAAGCGCACTCAAGCTGGAGTAGTACTGGGATAGGTGACCTCTAGGGTGCTTCACCTTTGTGAGCATCACCTAGACCCAATGAGTGCTAAGTGTTTCATTTATTCTCATGAGAGATGGATTCGTGTTGAATCACTACTCATGAAACATAGGTCAATAAGTTTGACTCAAAAACTACACAATTAAAACCTGATAGCAATATTACAATAAAAGTATCATCAAGCAATTCTAGAAAGATTGCGTAGGATCTAGACACTTGCAGGAAATAAAGATTGTATCATTGGACAACTTCTTACATGTTTTGGTTAAGCAAACTCACAATACAAACCGTAAACCATAGCTCACATTTTATACACTGTAGGTTAAGTAAAACAAGTTATAAATTGATGCGAATGTGGGATTCTCTACATTTGGATTAGTCTTTTTAAGGACGGCATAAAATCATCTCAAGTGTCGACAATGCTAAGCAACAATTGCAACAGTTATCCACACTGGAATCTATTTAAATTTAATCTCCAACCAAAAATTACGGCAACCTTGAGCTAGGAGTAGAGGAGGGTAAGGTAATAACTTTGTTAGAATCTGAAAAGATTAATAACCCAGAAAACTAGTGCAAAGAGTAAATATCTAAACTATTAATGCAAATGATACAAAATCAAAATAGCATCATAGAGTTAGTCTCCAAGAGAGTAATGCAAATGCTAGAAGCAAAATAGCATTAAGAGGAAGCAAAAACAAGAGATACAAATACAAGCCAGGTAGCATGCTTATATAGGCTAGCAAGAGGGAGGAGGTGGCAACACCAACCAATGAGGAGCAACCATCTATCGGACTAAGGATAGCAAAGTATCTTCCCAAGATAGCTAATGGATGCTCACATGTAGGAAGGTGACACCTCACAACCATTCACCTAATAAGACATGCTTTATTAACCTAAGCGAGATTACTAAAAGTGTAGGAAAAAACTATCAAAATAGGAAAAATAAAAAACTACACTAACACCCCCCCATAAGCAAAGCTTAGGTGGATGTAGAAATGGGTCCCGGCAAGTCAAGCTTGATGAGGTACCCATGTACATAAAATTCTCCCAAAAGAGAGAGAAAAGAGACTCCCCAAAGAAAATTAGGACTCCAAGTGAGAGGAAGAGGCCCCCCCCAAAAGATGAAGCATCTTGCACCTCCAGCAAAGCTTGCAAATTTTTTCTAGTTGATCCACTTACATCGAACAAGTTTTCTTCCCTTAGGAATAGGGACAAGATCCCAAGTGTGGTTCCTCATCAAGGAACTATACTCTTCCTGCATAGCTGTATCCCACTCAGAAATACCAGAAGCCTCATAAAAGGACTGTGGATTTAAGGCAGTAGCAATGAAGATATGTAGAGCATCTTGGAATTGTAAATGAGTCTGCTTGGTGTTTGATGGATCCCCAACCCAATCACCTGCAAACTGCAAGGTTTGTCTAGCCCAAAGTGGACTAGAAGATGGAGAATCTAGAGGAGAATCATCAACCTGTGAATGATGACTAGGAGAGGAAGGAGGTGAGTCCTCTGAATCACTCTCTGCATCAGAAGTGGAGGTAGAAGACTGCTCAAGTGAATCTGACCCATTAGAAAATCTATCATGTATTCCAAGTGACTCCAATGTCAAAGTAGAAGGCAACCCTGTGACCATGCTCTGCTGGTTAAGCTGATGCAAGTAGTGGAAGTTAAGATGGCCAAACCGCTCATGCCATAATCTACTCACATCATTAAAGTGAGTGAGTGAAACAGTCAAAGGAGGATTAGGAACAAAGTGAGAAAACATATAGAGTTGTGACTGATGATCTGCTCTCCCAACTGCAACTGTAGAATCATTGTGCAACTCACATATCTCCACTGAACTAGGAGTTAACTCAACCCGCTTGCCTAAACCTGTGTGAGTGATCTGGTGTACCGATTGGAGATTAGTTGACAATGAGGGTACATAAGGAACATCATGGAATGTACCATCCCCCACATCAACAGACCCTCTCCCACACACCTCAACAAGAGTGTTATCACCCATCAAAATAGAAGGCATAGTACACGGCTCCAAGGATGGAAGTTCTTCCTTAGATGAAGCCATGTGGTGTGAAGTACCCGAATCAAGAACCCAAGTGGATGGTGAGGAAGCAACTGCAAAAAGAGCCTTGCCCTTTCCTTTCCCCTTGCTATTTTCTTTTTCTTTGTTAGACCCTTCATTAGAACTTTGTTTGATAGACTCAAGAACACTGATATTATTCTTCTCAAGAATGTATGTCAAGTGATCAAGTTGTTTCTGCAAACATTTATGTTCATCATGACCAGGTCTTTTACAATAGACACATTTGACCTTTTCTTTCTTAGGCTTATCACCCTTGGAAGATGGTGTATCAATAGTTGCTTTTGAAGAAACCGGCATCTGATCCTTCTTCTCCTCGCTATTCTTTTGTTTCTTGTCCTTACTATTGTTGTTACTACTTTGTCCTTGTTGTTCTTTTGTGCCTTCGTTGGCAGCCAAGGCATGTGACTTAGAGGACTTAAGAATGCCCATCTGGATTAGCTTGTCCTGTTCTCGAGTGAGATTGACAGCAAAATCATCTAAAGATGGCATGGTAAATTGAGTACCAAGTGCACTCTTAGTAGCATAGAAGGTAGAGACAAACACAGAATATTCTGAACTTAGCTTAGAGAGAATACTAAGAATCAGTTGTTCATCTTTCTTTTCAATTCCACATTGTTTTAATTGTAGCCTTAGTGATTTCAATTTGGTGAAGAAATCTTGGATTGTGTTGAAATTGCCTGGACTCAAACTAATTAATTCATTTTCCAGCATATGACCTCTCATTGAATCTTGTGTGCCAAATAGTGTTTCTAGCTTTGTCCATACTTCATTTGGTGTATCCAAAGACTCAATGTGAAATAGCAAGTCAGGAGAAACAGACAAACACAATGTTCCAAATGCCTCATCACATTTGTTAAACCACTTAGGCTTATCTTCATCTTTAGCAGGTTCAGTTTCAAGTCCCATAGTTATCCTATTTAATCCAGCTTTCCTTAAGTGAATTGTCATGCGTGATTTCCACTCAAAGTAATTGTATGGAGTTAGGATGGACATATTTGTTTGATCCATGATGAAGAAATGCAAAGAAATGCTAAAAAGAAGAGAACCCAGCCACACCAATGCCCCCCCCCTTTTTACTCAATCAAAGAACCCCCCCCAAAGAAATATGATTTGGCACTTTATTTTAGTGCATTTACAACTACCACTAGAAAGAGATACTTAGTGGTCTTGATTTCAATGCATTACAAACCCTCATGAAGAGCATATGCTAAAAGTAAAACTTGGGCACAATAATCAAGGAAACAAACAACACCACTGTGATCTACTCGAAAAATCATGCACTTTCAAAAAAAGAATCGCCTCGATATGAGGTCGTATGAGAAAGTTATGATCCTCCGAAGTTTCCAAAACGAAAACTGTGCACAGTCACGACTGAGAATCTGCAATTTCTGAAGAATTCATGCATGAAAATCAAAAAATAACTCCACTAGTGGATAGAGCACAAAAAAATAGCCAAGTTCATAATAAGAATCATCAAAATCGAAGTCCGTATGAGCAAGAACAAGACATTTGAAAACTGCATTCAAATCTGCGGCTGCCAACGGAGAGGGGTATGGCTGTAGCTTTGCATGCTCGATTATGAAAAAAATACAGCTTGCATGCAAAATCTAAAAGATACCCAGATGGTTTTTCGGGGCTGCAAACAAAACCTAGAAAGCATTTTTCTTGATGATGTACAGAAGATCTTGCTGTAGTGTAAATCAGACGCCTTTAACAGTAAAAAATGGCTCCAAAAATCAAAAAATGACCCCAGCAACCAAAATATGATATGCAAATGCTGGATCGGCTTCTTAAGTCCATCAATGACATGCTGGAACTTGCAAAACTGATTGCAAACTCCAAATATGCATGTTGGTTGTCAGATTTGAGATTGAAACCCCAGAAAAAAACTATTTTTGTCAAAACTTTTCTGATTCTCAGGATCATCCAAAGATGCAAGAGAACAACATACTTCGTTTTTCAAAAAACTACAATAAAGTTTGTTCCCCCCCCCCCCCCCCCCCCTCGGAATCTCTCAAATAAGGAAACTAAAATCTACTCTTGCACATAGAAAAGCTCTGATACCATGTTAGAATTTGAAAAGATTAATAACCCAGAAAACTAGTGCAAAGAGTAAATATCTAAACTATTAATGCAAATGATACAAAATCAAAATAGCACCATAGAGTTAGTCTCTAAGAGAGTAATGCAAATGCTAGAAGCAAAATAGCATTAAGAGGAAGCAAAAACAAGAGATACAAATACAAGCCAGGTAGCATGCTTATATAGGCTAGCAAGAGGGAGGAGGTGGCAACACCAACCAATGAGGAGCAACCATCTATCGGACTAAAGATAGCAAAGTATCTTCCCAAGATAGCTAATGGATGCTCACATGTAGGAAGGTGACACCTCACAACCATTCACCTAATAAGACATGCTTTATTAACCTAAGCGAGATTACTAAAAGTGTAGGAAAAAATATCAAAATAGGAAAAATAAAAAACTACACTAACAAAGATGAGTGTTGTGCAAATTTTTATATATCTTTAGAATAATGGTATAAATTTAATTGGAAATATCCATAACTACGATGTATATAACAATATAAAAGTTATCCAATATATCATTCCAAATTGAAGCTGCTTTATCTATTATTTATATATTGATAATAAATTACAAAATATTTGAAGAAAGAACTTTTGAGGAGTGACAATTGGAGAATTAAAATTATATATATTGAAGAGCTGTTATGGAATAGTTGGTCGGCAAAGCCTTTGATGATATCATTGCAAGATCTTGTGAGAACAACCATGAGACAAATAATCTCTCTTTTTGAGTAGTCACATATGAAAGATTAAGTTGCAAAACTTAGAATCTATTTACTTACAAACCATCTCTATAATAAAAGCCAACCATGAAAGACCAAGACTTACATTTTAGAATATCATTTTGAACCCTCCACTACATTCTGAACTTGGATTTCCACATTGAATTCTCCACATTTGATTAAAATGAAAGATACAACATATGCATTTAATGCCTTATCCACTAACCTTACACTGCATTTTGAACTTAGGTTTCCACATTGAGTTCTTAACATTTTTTATTCCAATGAAACATGCAACATATGCATTTTTGCATATGTTCACCAACTTCAAGGGCTTAGGTATTTCAGGTGTTTTTTTCGCAAACTGAAACAGGAATTAAAAAATTCTTTCCCCCAAAACTTAATAGCTTCCAAAAACAGGATAAAATAAAGCCTTATTCACATCATTGCCCAATCAAGGCGAGGGCGTTCAAAGGACAATGTAATTTTTTTGGCTACCTTAATATGAAACTTTTAAGAATATATTACTTTTACAAGTCCATAGTATGATAAGATAAGATAAATTTATTAATGTCCAACAAAAAACCACAATGTGGGTCTATGGGACTGGAAGCTTACAACAACAGACAAACGGAACACCAAACGGTGTCCAAAAAAGAACAAGCACAACAAAAGAAGAAGAAAGCAGGAAACATCACGAAAAAGATTAGGTATCCGTCTTCATAGGAAAAAAGTCCAACAGTGACTGATTTGTGCGGCTACCGGAAGCCCTGTGATGAAGTTGAGTGCTACGAGAGGAGTGTCGCTGGCAAAAAGGTCCCCTGCGGGCTCTCACCGATCTGGAACCACTTGTGCTAGGGAAACTGTACGGTCGCTTCACACCCTGAGCTGGAGTTAAGGGCGAGAAGAAGGTCGTAATAAGTTGTGCTTGGGTCTGACTCCTGGGAAATGAAAGCTGTAAAGTATGGTCACGAAGCTGTAAGGACTCGTGGAGATAGAGTGCAATGCAATGCTGATCTTTGTATCTGAAAAAATTCGAGAGGGATCTGCAATCTCTAAACAGACAGCAAAATCTCCCTCTAATCTCGTAGTATATGGGGCATCTGAAAAGAAAATGAATCTCAGATTCTACCTCTGCTAAGGTACAAAGTGTACACACTCGATCCTCTCTAGCAATATGGTGATCGACCTGAATCCGGAGTTTGTGCGAGCCCACCCTAAAGGAGCCAAGGGAGATACGCAGGGCGTGAGTCCAGTATCTATGTAAGTACTCAGGGTGTACAATAATCCCATCTCGGATAACTAAGAAGTGCTCAGTGTAGAAAGCCATCCTTGGACGTAGTCCCCCTAGAGGATCCACCCAGGTCCATGTGATATACTTCCTGTAAATGTCAAGTCTGACATGCCCGTTCAATTCCTGTCGAGAAGGGAGTAGATGAGCAGGGGCATCCAATGAGAACTGGTAGGGAGGAAGATGATCAATGTCGATCCCCACTGAACTCAGTAGGATAGTAGCCTGAGCATACCAACTGCGGGCTCTAGTTGTAGGATTGAAGTTAGCAATAACAACTGAAGAGCAGTATGCTAAATGAGGGTATCTATGTTGGCCTTCCTCCGAGTCAGCAAAGCCACGAAGACGGTGGAGAAACCAGATCATGTAAAAAATGGCTGCAAGTTTCAATGGGTGAGCACCGAACTCGGCCAAAATAATGCTGTGGGGGGTAGAACCGTGACATCTGATAATTCGACGGAGGAGCATAATCTGGGTACTCTCGATCTTGGCCCAATCTGAGTCTAAAAGAGAAGGACCCCAAACCACTGAACCATAGAGCACTGTGGGTCTTACTAAGGAATCCAGGAGGGATAGCTTAGACAATGTATCCTGAAAGTGGTGTCTGAAGCACTGTCTCTCGAGCATGGCAAGGGAACCCAACCCTTTACTGATCCGAGGCTGAATAGCTGATCTCAAGTTGAAACGAGATCCAGAAAACTTAACTCCAAGGTATGTGTAAGATGATGTAATCTCAACTCCCTGACCCTGGAAGTGAAAATGGAGATGTGAAGTCTTCAGACCGTTGAAGAGCATAACCCGAGTCTTCTCAAGGTTCACAACTAGCTGTCTCATATCACAAAAAGATGAAAGTCTATCTAAAAGCCTTTGAAGACCCTCAGGAGAGGAAGCAAGAAAAACCACATCATCAGCAAAGAGAAGGATGGAGATCAATACCTGGTGTAGATGACAACCATCACCTGGAAGCGAGGAGTCACTAAGAAAAGCCTCGAGTTCATCAATGTAGATCCCGAACAAGGTGGGCGAGAGAGGGCAGCCCTGCTTCACCCCAATGGTGCTCTGGATAGGATCAGAGAGGCCCTCTGTGGCCTTGAGCCTACCAATCACAGTCTCATATAACCTCATAATAGCCGTCAATAAGATCTCAGAAATACCAATATCTCTCAGTCTCTAAAGCTTTTGGGAAAACTGGGGCGAAGATTTCTTCAGGCATCTGCTCCCTGAATCTCTTCTTTCAGGGACCTCACTGTAGGAGTCTCACATATCATGCTTAAGCTGCTTCATAAGCTTTTAGTGCCTTCCCCTGTTCGTATTCATCAATTGGGAATTTGGTTCCTTCATTCAATGTACTTTACTAATTTTAAAGAAAACAAAATTGAAGTAACTAGATTCTAAAATAAACATCATCTATTTCGATTCTTTTAAGTGGAATAATTTCAAATACGCCGAATGTTGATAAATCTTCTAGCAACTCAAAATTTGCTATTTTGCATTCATTAAAACTTGTTTGGTTTCTAATATCCTTTTTCCAAGCATTCTATAACCAATATAATCCACCTTTGCCAAAGACACTTCACTCCTGAATTCATTTGTTGGACAATAATTTCTGGTATGTATCCTAATATGTAACTTCAGTTTATATACATTTTTCGATATATTTGTCTGAAATTATGTCAATAGAAACAAATTACTCTGAACAATCTTATTAATTCTCTATTGATTTCCTACTACTCCGTACACACTGCTACTATCTTTTGTCCTCCATCATGAAAACCAATTGCGTCGGTCATTTGGAGCAGACGGAGGCAATAATTATGCAAATTGGTTTTACATCATCCAATTATTTTTGTTTGTTAGTTTCTAAATTATTTTCTACAAATCCATTTGCCGTATAGCCTGTGGGTCATGGAACCAGATTTCTTTTGGCCGTTATGTCAAACAGGCCGGGCGACTTTTCTATGCTTCCACACGTCGAATACGAGTCTATCAGCGAAGTTGTGTTTACTAGAGATGTACCTGTTCGGCGGGAAAATGACACCAATGACAAATAGTGCAAACCAGAGTAGGCAAGTTAAACACGTTCACTTTGAGACATTCAATACAAGAGAAAGAGAGGCTTTTAAGAATAACTCTCGATAAGTTCTAAATTTGATTAGCAAGACCCCAAAAAGGATAAAGGGATGCTAATGCGAAATCTAGAGACTCGTTAAGAAAGTACATTAGCAAGTTTTCTTTCATGCAATGTAAACAATATATATGACAAGTATAAATCTGAAATACATACAAATAGCCCAATGGAGATCTGAAAGTAAATGTATGCTATGAGGGAAAATAAAAGATGAACTTATATGGAAATGCGTAATGGAAGATGAGATTTGGCTCTAGAACTCGTAGATCTGAACTACTTTTGAACTTTCGACTACAGATCTCAGAATAAAATGATGAAAGGAACAGAATTCAAAAATCTCTTTGAAATTTGAGACTGAAGGACTAGATTGAATTGGAAGGACATCTTACAACCAGGTTGATGTAGTTCGCAACTCCAAAACTGGTGACTCCAGAAAGCTTGCGAAATGTAAGTTCTAGATCTGTAATTCTTTTCGCTCCCACCTGCAAATATGTAACAATTTTGTGTGTGTGTGGCTAGCTATAAAGGAGTTTGCCTTAGTCAACCCCTTGTTTTGGTGATTTCCACCTCCACAAATAGTTGTTAGTAGAAATGTCGTGTGTATGTGTGTAATCCTAGATTTGCCACCCTTAAACATCACACACTAAGGAATAAATTAAGCTTGGGAAAAAAGTCAACTTTGACTATTCAACACTTTTAGCCTAGGAATCAAACCTTAGTGTGTGATGTTTAAGCCGTCAGCTAAATTTGTAGATCTAGAATGTAAAATGCTAAGAATCTACTCCATGAGTGAAACCCTAGCATGCAAGTATGTATGTATGTAAATGTATGAAGGTGTAAAGAGTCGAATATGAAGAATGATGTAGAAATCATACCAAGCCCCCAAGGCTAAAGTGCTCTAATCATCTTCAAGATCCCTTTGCATATCCATGATTGATATATTCACCTTGAATGCTTGAATGAATAATAGCCTTGCTCAGAAATGAAGAATAAGAAACTAGCTTTTGTTTCCACCTCACAATTACTCAAAGTAAGATTGGGGTGTCCACGCTTGCTTGCTCCTTACTCCTCAAATCCTCTTGTTATCATGTTATGTGAAAATGAGGGATTGCATCACTTTTTATAGTGAATTTTTGAAAAAATTATGAAATTACACCATTGGGTCCGACTACACAATTCAGAATCATGATTCTGATGCCTGTAACGGGGAGGAAATCAGAGTTACACAACTTAAGATATCATAGAAAGAGTGAATATATTTAAATTAGGGTATGTAAAACATATTCAAAATGTAACCTAAAACAATGATATATAAGTGCAAGTTGCCTTTTAAAGAGCTCATTTGTTACCTTCTGCTTGAAGGAGAAAAGAAGAAGGAAGAGAGATATCAAAGACAAAGCCACTACAACCCACACATATGGCGGTGCTCCGATAGGATGTACTAGATGGCACCATGCTAGAGGAGGTGAGCATCATACCCATCTTTTTGTTATCTTACACATTTATGCTTTCCTTAGTTCTAGAATTTAACTATTTAGGTGATCTGTAGAGTCCCTAGTAGGAGGTTGACCTAGTCCTAGGTTAGGTTGACCTAGTCCACATGGCTTCTAGGGTGTCGCATGTTGACCTAGCCCAGAGGCAGATTGACCTAGTCCCCTCGGAGGTCAACCTAGTCCTGGGGAAGTCAACCTAGTCCTCTAGGAGGTCAACCTAGTTCATAGGAAAACTGGGTGGTCATCAGATTGATATGATTTGTTGATAGATCTCTTGTTTGATGATTCTACATGATCCACCAGTCATGTGGGAGCATTATATATCAGATGTGATGATCTATATTTGAAAGCACATCTAGGATCTTAGAGTAGCACAGATACAAATACCCAGGGTACATGGCTGACTAGTTAGCACAACAACCACATGTGAGATTCCATAGAGGTATGCTATTAGCATTGATGGAGAGATGGGATGATACCACATGCTCCTTCCACTTATAGTGGGACATATGACAGTCACATTGGAGGATTTCTACTGGATCTTACGCCTGCCAATCTAGGGACTTATAGTGAGACCTCAAGGACAAAGCTTGCACAGAGAGATTGAGACAGAATTCAAGTACTGTATGGGTATGCCATATAGAGAAAGCCAAAGAAGAGACTAGGTGTAGTTGAAAAGCATCATTTTTGGACGTGTACCTTTGTTTAGGAAGATTATTCTATGTGTCATGACCATGACTGTCATACCCGATACAAAGTACAATATTCCCGACTCCTCTAGCACATATAGTCATGCATATAGAGAGTTGATAGTATATGCATGAGAATGAAGCATGGTAGTGCATCTGTACTATGAGTTGGGGAAGTTTGTAAGATATCAATGAGCTAGTCTTATGACATGTACACTCTTATAGGTGTGGGCCTTCGAGCACTTCACATGCACAAAACCATTATAATTTTTGACTGAGATTTCAACAGTCACCAAGAGTGTATGCTTACTCATTGAGCCATACCTGATAGTTTGGAGATATACTATATTGGAGGATCAAATTCAATCGATTATGGTCTACTGATGTTATATGGAGATCCTACCACCTCATGATAGCATGGCTAGACTCAATAATACTATAGAGGTGGATGTAGAGACAAAGGGTGCTAGAGGGCAGACACAAGTACATCGTGGTGCCCTACTATTGTGATAGAGTGATGTTACTGTTCGGTTTTCAATAAGATGCACCCTCACCTGTGCCCCAATATCCATACAGAGGTAGGTTCAGGGATATAGCTAGAACTAGAGAATGATTGACTATAGATGATGTGACTATGAAAAATATTGAGGGCCTAGATGACACAAAGGTGACTCCTATACTAGAGGATGTAGGAGTATCTAAAGACTACCTACAATATATTAGTGTGCATGGTGTGAGATCTATATTCCCAGATGACTACCCTACAGGTGATCCAAGTCCATATCACTGAGCACCATGAGGAGATGGTGGAGATGATGATGATGAGGATGATGATGATGAGCCTCCATTGGAGGGAGATCCAATAAAGGTTGAGGAGGATACACCAATAGTGGATGGGAGACCATAGGAGAAGACACCATCTCCTAGAGAAGCCAAACCACTACGGTCATGCACACCATGAGATTATACCTAGATGACCCCCTAGGAACAGATAGAAAGAACGTGGAGAGTTGAGTCATCCACCTCTAGCTATTCATCTCTAGGATATAGATCTTGGGTTCCAGGTAGGAGATCTAGGTATGAAAAAGAGATATAGAATGAATGCATAAATGATGATATCAAATATATGACTGATTAAATTTGTAACTTATACAACTAGTATAGAGGAGTGGAGATCCTTTGTGCAAGATATCCTGACAGACATAGCTATAGAAGCAAGGATTCCATCCATTTCACAGATCTAGTACATGAGGAGACGAGACCTCGAACACCATTCAAACATGTTTACACATATAGTTGTGAAATTACAGTTGATGCGAGAGCAACTAGATCAACAAGGATGCAAGCTACAAGTGCTATGTGAGTATCAATGTAGATCACATAGCTAATTAGAGAGGAGTACCTTTACGAGTCATACATATGTATCCATGACTCAGAGGGTAGCCCCATCATCACATCATGGAGGAGAGAGATCTAGATCTCATCGTCCTATGGATGAGAGTTGATTGTACCTATTTTGATATCAGACACATTTTGTATCGAGTGCTTACTTATGTATATCAAAACACATTGATGATAATGTATATACATATGATGAACATGTTTTGCTATTTATTTCCTTGATTAATTGTTATAATTGGTTGCAATGAAGAGAAAAGAAAACATGTGAAATGAATGAATGATTACACATAATATCGTTGTAAATGCATAATATTAATAGGTTCCTTAAAAGACACACCATTCATATCAACAATCTTATATGCACTAGATCCATATATCTCTATGACAATATAAGGTTAACCAGTTAGGACTAAACTTCCCTTTTTTGCTCGGTAAGGCATTTACATTCCTTTGATTCTCGTAAAGAACTAAATCTCCTATTGAAAAAGAGCGTTCAATCACTTTACTATTGTATCTCTTGTTCACCGTTTTATGATAAGTCATGATGTGTTACAGAGCATTGATTTATTGTTCATCCAACGTTTCAAGCTCTTGAATGTTATTCTTGAAAGGTATCTTTGTCAATTATACCTTTGAAAGAAACTCTCAAAGAAGGAATTTCTAATTCGTAAGGTATCACCGCATCTGCCCCATAAAGTAGGTTATAAGGAGATGTCCCGGTTGTAGTTCGAACACTTGTCCTATAAGCCCACAAAGCATAAACCAAGTGTGCCAATCTTTAGCATGTTTATTTATTGTCTTATGAAGGATTTGTTCAATAACCTTATTAGAAGTCTCATTTGGTCCATTAGATTGAGGGAAGTAAGGAGAAGAAAATTGATAATGAATACGATATTTCTCCAAAAGGGCCTTAACATTCTTATTTTTAAATTGAGCTCCATTATTTGAGATTATAGCCATAGGGATACCAAATCTAGCAATAATGTTTTGAAGAATGAAATCACAAATTACATCTGCGGTGGTAGAGCAGAGAGGTGCAACTTCTACCCACTTAGTAAAGTAATCTACTATAGTGAGGATATAAGTATGTCCTTGAGAAGAAGGGGGAAAGATTTTAGCAATAAGATCAAAACCCTGCACACTAAAAGGCCATGGTGGAACTCGAGAGCACAAAGCATACACATGAGCATGAATAAGGTTGTTATGGTGGTGACATTGCAGACACTTTATGACAAAAGAGAACGAGTCTTGTTCCACAGTTTGCCAATAATACCCCATATGAAGAAGTTTGTTAACTAAAAACTTCCCACCAAAATGCCCCTCGCATGATCCTCCATAAGCTTCTTGCAAAGCTACATAGATTTCAGCTTTAGTAAGGCATCTAAGGAGAAGGCCATCGTAAGATCTTTTTAAAGAACATCAACAAGGATGATATAACAAGCTGCTAACTTCCAAATTATACTTTTAGAATCCATAGTTTCCAACTCAAGGAAAGAACCATCTTTAAGATATTGATAAATGTGAGAATACCACTCATCTAAATGTAAGCTAAGACCAGTTACATCTAGTGAGGCATCATGTGAAATAGCAGGTTCAAATAGAGTATGAATCGTAAGCTAAAAATCCAACACACCTTTCTCTAAAGTGAGAAAGGATGTTGCACTAGCCATAACATCAACATACCGATTATCTTTTCGAGGTAGATTTTGAATGGAGAAAAAACAAAATCTTCTAAGTATGTCCAAAACAAGACTACAATACTTGGTTAAATTTATCATTCTTAGCTTGATATGTCCCATTAATTTTTTGTATGACAAGTGAATCACTAAATATTTTTATGTGTCTAATATTCAAAGACAAGCCGCTTTCAATCTAGCAATAAGGGCTTCATAATCAATAGTATTATAAGTACATGAAAAGGTAAGTTCGTAAAATAAAGGGATAGGTTTCCTAGATGGAGGTATTAATATAACACTTGCTCTGGACCTAGTTTGACATCTAGATCCATCAAAGTATAATTCCCATGTCTCATCAACATCAATAGGTGAGACAAATTGGTTAGGAAACTTATCATGAGTTGATGTAGAGATAGAAGAAGGTGCCTCAGCTAGATAGTCAGTCAAGGCTTGCTCTTTGATAGATTTATGAGAGAAACTTTAAATCAAACTCTGTTAAGAGCATGACCAATTTAGCAAGTTGTCCAGTTAAATCTATTTTTGAAAAGAGATGCTTCAAAGGATCAAACTTCACATAACAATTAAATTTTGTACTAAGCAGATAATGTTTGAGTTTGTGACAAGCAAAAACTAAAGCAAAACATTGTTTCCTGATCGTAGTATAATGCGTTTCATTATCAATCAAGGTACGACTTGCAATAGACAAGATGTTCTTTACCATCTTGATCATGCTGAGCCAAAACACCACTCAACACCTTAGAAGAAAAAGTATAAAGAAATAATGTCTTATTAGGTTGAGTTGGTTGAAGGATATGAGGATTAATGAGATAAGCCTTGAATTTCTCAAATCAGAGCTTACAATATTAATTCCAAGATAAAGTAGAATCTTTCTTAAGCAAGGAAGTGAATGGATTAGTATGATCCACTAGGTTAGAAAAAAGCCTACGAATAGCCTGTATCTTTCCTTGTATGCTATAAAGTTGCAAGATATTACGAGGAGGCATATTGCCAATAGCATCAATCTTCTCTCTATCTACCTTGATACCTCTATTAGATATGATAAACCCAAGGAGCTTTGCATTGTCAACCCCAAAGACACATTTTCGTGGGTTTAGATGTATATTGTATTTTCTTATCCTTTGAAAGATCTTCTAAGAATAGGAGCACGCTCGTCACATCTTATAGACTTTTCTAAAATATCATCTACATAATCTTCAAGAATATTATGCATGTAATCATGAAAAATCAATATCATAGCATGCTGATAAGCAACACCTACATTTCTTAATCCAAAAGACATTATTACCCAACATAAAGTTCCAAAAGGAATTATGAAAGTGGTCTTTTGTTGATCATAAGGAGGAATAAAACTATGATTATGTCTAGAAAACCCATAAAACCCATTCTTAGTGAGAAAATGGTATCCCAAAAATTAGTACATATCCTTACCCTATTTTCACCCTTAGAGACAACCACAATATTCAAGATCTAAGGGGAATAATCTATAGGACGTGTGAAGCCAGTGTCTAAAAGTTTTTCTATCCCAACCTTAACCAAGAGAGAAATCTTAGGATTCATTTTACAAATATTTTGTTTAATAGGTCTAAATCTGATGTTAGGACTATATTATGAGTGACGATTTCAGGATCAATGCCAGACATATCAGAATATCTCCAAGAAAAGCTATTAGAAAATTCCAGAAGAATTTTAGTAAGATGTTTTTGTTCCATTTCATCTAAAAATTTCCCAATATTAATAACCTTTTTAGAGTCATCAAGATCAACAAACATATCTATCATTTTAGTGATCAACATATTATTCTTTTGTGTCTCTTCAATAGGAGGAGGAGGATCAATATGTGAATCTAATTCCATTTCCTCTCCAAAATATCCATTAATACCCAAACAATAAGGATTCCTCTTATTATGATGAAAATAAGGTAAATCTTCATATGCACCTAGAAAATCAGCCAAGACATCATTAGAGGAGAAAACATCCAAAGAAGCGGATTGATCAAACACAATAAGATGAAGATTTTTTAGCTTTAAAGGACTACTACAGATATGATTAATATTTGGAAAGAATGATGGTTGTTTATAAGGGTTAAATCCCAAACCATAAGTATGCTCATAAACATGTCGTTAGATAAAGGAACTTGTATTTCTTGTTCATATTTTCCACATCATTGACCATAAAACCCATGCTTAGTGAGAAATAGTATCCAAGATCACAACGATCTACCATATTAGCAATAGTCAAAGGAGCTTCATAGGAAACTATCTCCTGACTAGAAAGAAGAGTTGAACCAACTTTTTCTTCCTTAGGTTCTTCAAAGGTCTTCATAAAAGAGAGACTAGAGACCTTGTACTCTCCAATAAATGTAGGATTAAAGTCTAAATTTCCCTAATCATCATCAGATAAAAAAGAAGAATGTTCTTCACTTGATTGTTCTTTAATTTCAATTTTGTCCTTTTTTTTTCTCTTCCCTAGGTGTTGGCACCTTAGAAGCTTTAGTACTATAACAATTATTAGGTTTATTATCTGCATGAAGTATGTAGATCACGTTATCATAGATAAACTTCACTTTACGATAAAGAGTAGAGGGAATAACATGCATAATATGCAACCATGGTCTCCCTAAAAGAAGGTTGTAGTTCAGACGTCTCAACATAATAGGGATAAAAGTGTCTAATACCACAGGGCCAACCTTGATAGGAGGACTTATAACTCCTAAGGTTTTCTTAGCAATTCTATAAAAACCATAGATAGGTAGGCTATCCAACTTTATAGTAGACATATTAGGGTTTATAACTTTCAACATATCCAGACTACAAACTTTCAATCCTAATCCATTATCAATTAAGGTTCTACGAATGAGATTCCCATTCATAAGAACCACAACCATAAGAGCATCATATTGGTCTTGAACTTCCTTAGATTGAAAATCTTCATCAGTAAACACACTTGGAAGAGGTGTAGGTGTAGCATGCATACATTCTAAGAAATAATTTACATTATCTAGGTTAGGCGGAGGTTTAGGAAGAGTAGATAAAGCCTTTTGCAAAACTTCATGATGAATAGGTAATTTTTGAAGAAGTTCCCATAAAGAGATCTTAGAGGGAGTAACACACAATTTCTCAACTAAGTTATACTCCTTTCAGAAGAAATTTGGTAAACTAGGTGCTTGAGGAATTTCCTTTGAGGTGCTTGTAGGTTCTAGATTTGTAATTCTTTTTGCTCCCACCTGCAAATCTATAAAAATTTTGTGTGTGGGGTGGCTATAAAAGGGTTTGCCTTAGTCAACCCCCTATTTTGGTGATTTTCATGTCCACAAATAGCCGTTAGGAAAAATGTTATGTGTATGTGTGTAACCCTAGATTTGTAGATCTAGAATGTAAAAATGCTAAGAATCTACTTCATGAGTGAAACCCTAGCATGAAAGTATGTATGTATGTAAATGTATGAAGGTGTAAAGAATTAGATTTGAAGAATGATGTAGAAATCATACCAAGCCCCTAAAAGTACTCTAAACATCTTCGAGATCCATTTGCAACTCCATGATTGATATACTTGCCTTGAATGCTTGAATGAAGAATAACCTTCCTCAGAAATGAAGAATAAGAAGTTAGCCCTTATTTCCACCTTGCAATTTCTCAAAGTTAGATTTGGGTGTCCACGCTTGCTTTCTCATTGCTCCTCAAATCCTCTTGTTATCATGTTATGTGAAAATGAGGGATTGGATCCCTTTTTATAGTGAATGTTTGGAATAATCATGAAATTACACCATTGGGACCGATTGCACAAGTGAGATTTTAACGAGAGTTCTAAACAACTACAAGTCCCAAATCATTGGAAGCATTGGTACTAGGTCGCTTGAGTCGACCTAGTTTGGACTAGGTCAACTTGGGTCAACCTAGTCTAGAAGTTGTTCATTAGGGTCTCCTTGTCCATATTTTATACTAGCAAAGGTTGGTGGATGAAATGTGTATCTTGGACTATCATTCAGAGACCCAATCTAGGGTTTTGAGGTCCTAGAAAGAGAGAATACTCATAGATTAGGTCCTAATTCATTGACTGTGTAAAGGATGAAGGGAAATCAAGGAGGATTGGTTAGGTCCTACCTCAGTTTCTCCTAAGAGAAAGAAAGGAAATATGTGAAGTGTGTGCTAAAGGTGAAAACATGAAATGTAACCACACTAAAGAGGAGCTAAAAGGTCTTAAATCCAAGTGTGTCAAATTTAAGACGATACAATAACTATTTAAAATTTTTAGGCCCTCATAATATTTGGGAATAGAGGATAGAGAGATTATTCTTATGTGAGCTGTTCTTGTTTATTTGTTTGAATTTTTGAAGGAGAGATTAATGTTGAAGTATGCAATTTTGTTTGTAGAATAGTTAGATATTTTTAAAAATGGAGTATTACTTTCATATAGACTCAAAAAAATAGATTAAAAAAGATATTTATTTTATAATACCATGTTAAATAATTGGTTCACTTTTCCTAACAATATTGGAAGAGGAAATTGGTAAAACATCGTGTACATAAGATGGACAAAAATAGGGGCAAACATTCTCTAGATTTTACTTCAATTGTGTGAATTGGAGATACATCTTTTGCTGCAATGTTTTTGCAAACTTAAGAGGAGGTGAAACACTATTGCTTTTAATAGTATTTAAATTTATCAACTATCAAAAGGGTGAATTTTACTATTGATGACTTTAAATGCTAAAATGCAATTTTTGTTTCAGCTTCTTTCTTAGTTTTTGCAATATCAACTAGATATGAAGCCTCTCCAATTCACACAGTTAAAGTGAAATTTGGAAAATGGTCTACTCCTATTTTATAAAAGAGACTGTAAGAGAACCCATTCATGTTATCAATTAAGATAAGTTATCAATTTAAAATAAGTTACATATTGAGTTGTTTATCAATTGCACCCTTTAATACTGTTGGGAACAAGTGAACAAATTATTTTAGGTGGTTTTGTAAATAAAACATTTTTTTAAAAATAGTATGTAATAAGATTGTTTACATAAGAACCGTATGTTATCTTGTGTAAAGAGATTATTTTTGGAATTTTGTATTATTTTGCAAATTTGAATGAAGATAAAAAGTAACAAAAGTTGCTCTTTATTGGTAGATTTTTTCCAAATCCAGCTAGAGTAGTTTGCACCATTTTTTAATAGTTGTGAGCATCAGTTAATATGTTTATTAATCTATTGAAAATGACATAACATTTAAAATTTGGCATATGGTTAGAACCTTCATTGATACTTTCATGTATTGACGTTGACATAGGGAACTTCTAAGTATATTATCGTGACTTCTTATTATAATTGCTTTGCATAATACTTGAGGACACTTGATTTTATTATCCCATTCTAGAAAATTAAGTACATATTTTTTATTTATTTGTTATGTCTTATCTTTAACCTGTATTGTTAATTAACTAATCTTTCATCATGTAATTAAATTTAACTTTTACTTCGATGTCTCTACCTTTAATTCAATAGACTTATTTTTGTATGATTAACCTTATTTTACCAATCCTACTAAATCAATCAATCAATCAATTGATTTAGGCTATTTATACCATTTTTCTTATTCTCTCTCTCTCTCTCTCTCTCTCTCTCTCTCTCTCTCTCTCTCTCTCTCTCTCTCTCTCAATTTGTGCTCACTCAATCCTGGGGTTTGAATCTATCTACATATACCAATATCTAGACTTGCCCATACCGTGACAAGTATCTCTATCCTCCTCTTACTCACATGTATGAGTATGAAAGGTCACCTCAAAACCACAATAAATCTTACACATTTTATATAAATGTCACTTTCACATGCCACCCAATCTCTTACACATGTCATAAACACATCTCTTTCATGTTTTCCCCAATGTGTTCTGACATATGCACGAGAACACTTAACTCTTACACCTTTAGTCTCCTTATGACACTTGTAATTTCCTACTCAGAGATCCTTGTACACAAGGATAAACATAGGCTATTTATTATTATTATTAAGATACAACATGTATACAATCATACAAAGATCTCAATTGAAGACTAAACACCAAACCACCAAAGATCCCCAAGTGTCACTACTTACCAACATGTTTATTTCTAACTACATGAATTAATCATACAATGTTCATTCCAAGATACAAGCTAACATTCATTATGATATTCACTTTAAAGCCCAAACTCAAGTTCCTAGGTGATTAAGCCATACAAGTCCATTATCGAGTTTTAAATGCAACAATGTTGATATGACAAAATATTCAAACCCAAAAATGTCTGATAGGAAAATTGTTTTGGATTGGAAGATACAACTCCCAAAAGGTTATCTGAAACACAATATGCAATCTCCGAACATGTTGGGAAGTACTCACTATTTCAGATACCAACTTTCTAAACAAACCCATACATTGAAACTCTTAAAGCCATACAAAAAAAGTATCGTGCAATTAGATCCAAAGACTTGGTGCAATAAAACCTTGAACCATATGATGTGACATAGAACTGGAGGTGATGGAACTTTGGTATGGGTATGATGAAAATCTTCCATCGTTTCATTGTATAAGATGCTAACCCAATTTCATCTAACAAATTAAGTACAAAACATTAAATCTAATCTAAAGAAAGGTTATAACCTCCACACTGTAGAGTACTAGATACATGTTTAGCGAGGAGTGAACACTCAATGTAATCAAAATAATCAATAGATCTAACATACTAATCCATGAAGTAAATTTCTATTATAATCTATGAAAGATACATCATCATACTACAAGCATGCATTAAGTAAACATATACATAATCTCAAAACATGATATCATAAGAATCAAGGAATAACATAAACCACAAGGAAACATATGAACAACCAAAGAATCCAAGTGAAGTATCATGCTTCGACCTTGAACTAAAAGTAATTGTCTCTATAAATTGGTCCCCAACTATGGTATAGGTAGCTACGCCTCCCAACCATGTGGTACCCATAGGCCCTAAACCATCATGGTGATGGAGATAGTGACCCAACCAAAAATATGAAGTACAATCATCCAAGGCTAACAATCACACCAAACAAAATATGAAGACAAAACCATGATCATGAGGACAACAAGGTACAAGATGTAATTGGTCATACACTACATGGGATTAATGTAGGGATTACTTGAGTGTAATCCTCTTGGTATCAATAAGCCCAAGCTAGTATGATATGATAAATCAACTCCCTTGAGAGGCCACATAAAAATCTAACAAGAGGGCTCACACCATGCCCTCACACCAAAATTTTCATAAGAATGGATACCATTCAGACATGCCACCCCCACACCGACTCCTTAGGGATGCTCAATTGTCATTTAGGTGGGTAGATCTTATATTTCAGATTACATTTTAATATCCCATTAGTTAATTTAGTTTTCACTTGTTAGAACCTCTTTGCATTACCTTGTTGGCCACTTATAGGTTGAGGTACATGAGAGAAGCCACTCCACACATCTACCCTATATACCCATGCTCATCACATGATGAGTGACTGTAGGCAATGCAAATTCCCAACCTAATTCCTAAATACAAAATTTTTCAACAAGATTGTATTTGGGAGTTTAGGTCTCCCAAGATCCCTTCATATGAATGTGTGCATGATCGTGTGTGGACACAACCAACTTCACAAAAACCAAAGGAGCCAAAAGAAAGGGTGGGCTGAAAAATTCCAATAAAACACCAAATGCAAAATTCACTCAATTGGGCTTATTGCCGAGAGAATGAATTTGGTAGGAAGCCTAATGCACATAAAGTAAAACCATGGTTAGATTGGAAACCTAGAACAAATTCCAAATCCATGAACCAAAATTGTACCAAAAAAATCTCACAGAATCTAAGTGGCATGCAAAACGAGGCAACGTAAAAATTACTCAAAAATCAAAGTTACAGAAATTAAATGAAATCAAAAACCCACTTTCCAAATGGGACAAAACACCCAAATATAAAATAAAATTTAAGCTACAAGCTCTCAAAAAAATTCCAGCAACATAACAATACAAAACTTACAAATTAAAACCTCCAAAATACACATATGCTTGACCTCGCCCATCCAAGTCAAATTAAAGCATATAGATAGAGGGGAACACTAGTTCTCATCCTCCAATCATTTAGCAATAAAAAATAAGACTTAAAATTGAATAAAACTAATAAAATGGGAAGGCCCCACATCATAGCCAAAAGAGTCAAAATAAGAAATGCAACCACAAAATAAAGAATCCACGAAATGTGATGAAATGCTCAGCAAAGCAAGGGTTCCCCATTACAAATCCAACAAGATTGATGTCACAATGATCTGCTAGGCCAATCTCACCTAAAAAACAAGCCATGATTTTTCTACAGTAGGGTTTGAGCAAATTTTCACTCAAAACATGAATTGGCACAATAAAAGGTGAACAGTAAAGTTCATTTTTGCCAATATAGGCACTTTTCCAAATTGACTTATGAATTAGGTTATTAAAATGACTTAATAACTAATTGGCCCCTTTTCTAAATAAATCAGACAAATCCAATTGATTGGAATTCAATACCACAAATCATCAATAAATAAAATAACTTAAATCAATATAAAATTTCCCTTAATTAGTTAAACTTACATTTTTTTGTGACAACTGCAAAATTCTAAATGCGCAAACACTCTCACAAGTCTAAACAAAAAATGCATTATGAATCCATATTTATCAATTTTTGTAGGATTAATACTATCATCTAGACATATACGTTGCTAATATAGGGGTGACATTGGCTTAGTATGAATAGCCAAATCACTGACTCCATGTGCCACTACCAATGATATATATTGTTGTATAGTAAACAAACAACATTAAGTGTAGATGCATAATACATAATACCCACTACAACAAGTATGCATAATTGTGTAATAAAGCATTTAATTAATTTCATTTAAATAACCCATTTAAATTTTCCATTTGGATAATTGAACAAGTCTACTAAAAGAACACAATAAATATTCATAGCACAACTGAACCATTAATGAACCCAATAATATCCATTAAGTAATCATAAACAATAATCCATGTCTGACTACAAAATAATCAGACATCATCATAAAGCATTATGTCACATCACTAGCATCATCATGCAAATATGATGAAATTGAAAAATAATGCATCTATCAACTATGATATTTGTAAGAAAAATATTGTAGAGTCATCAAAGCATGTCAATAAGCAAATACATGAAATCACTAATCTATCTCTCTAATCAAATTAAACCATGTAATAGAATGCAAACGTGGGAGGCACCACATCCTCCCCTACTAGGCATAGTATTACTCCTAGAATCTACAAAAAGAGGGTACAAATCTCTCAATTGTGTAGTATCATCCCAAGTGGCTGATGTCTCATCATTTGGGTCCCATTGGACCCTTACCTACTCTATATCCTAAACTCTAAGGGTTAGCCTTTGATATTGCAGAATGCAGACGAGCTCCAAAGAAAGCTTCACATTCTTTACTTGTAAAGCATCCCAATCAAGTGTATGGGTCACATCATGAATATACTATCTTAAAAAAAAATGGAATACATTAGGATGCATGATAGACTAGGTGACAATGCTAGACGATAAGCAACATGACAGATATACTCTAGAATCTCTGATGCAAGAGCACCTTGGGTACTTTGGCAATCTTGCATCAACCATAAATATTTCCTATTATATTTTCTTGTCTATTGTTCATGGAATAAACCTTGTTATTTGTATTCTTTCTTTCTACACATTTTGATTCTTAATGAAAACCTATCATGGATCTTTATCCTATGTTCACAAAAAATAATTCCATTCCTTATGGGATTTATCTTTCTCTTTGCTTGAGGTGTGCTTTTATTTTTCATATTGAGTAACATGTGGTTATTTTCTTCTTTGAGGTTTTTGTGATGTTTACACTTTTGATGACCTTGAGAATATCTTCTTGGATAACGTGTGGACCTTATTTGTCCCTGTGAATGCTAGTTTGTTTAAAAGTTTGGTCGCTAATTTCTCCTTTGTGGCAAGACCTTTATTTTTGTAATAAATTGCCTAACATGCTGACTTGTGGTCTTTCTAGCTATATAATTTGGGATCTAGGATTAGAATTAGTAGCATCAAGAATAGTAGGAAAAAGATATCATAATTTTGGCTCTGTAAGCCTGAGCTTCTAAGCTTGCAAATTGTATTTCAATTGTGTATGGTTGCAATAGGGTAGACCTTATGCCTAACACACTGTAAGGAGATTGTCTCACCTTAGCTACATTTGGAATCAATATACTTATTTTGGTTTCTTCCATATCTTTTGTGGATGCCGCATGTTTACTCTAATAGGTTGGTAAGTCCTTAAGGTGCATTTCCCCATCCTACTTTGTGTTAGGTGGTATCAGAGTGAAGGTTTCTTTTTTTGTGAAGTTTTGAGATCATGAATAATCAAGATTGGATTGGTTATAGGGCGACAAATCTAATCTTAACCTATAACTTGCAAATGGTTATGATTCTTGCAAGAACTATTGTCAAAATGGCTTGAGGTAGAGGAAATGCAAATAATGCTACTATGAACATGTTGAAAAAAATTGCAGCTAGACTTGGAGCTATTGAAAGAACCCAAAGAAGAGGAGTGCATCTTAATGATAGTGATGAAGAAGAAGATATTAGATAGCTGAGAGGGAGTGTGAATCAGTTATACCCAATTATCATACAAACCTTAAAATAATTTTCATAAACTTACACTTTGAACTTTCAATCCACTAGCTCAATAAAAGATATGAAATTCAGAATACTATTCAACTTAAACTTTATAATAACCTGTTAAATTCATATACCAAGTATCAGAGTAATCATCTAGTGTATATATCAAGTTGTATTAGTAAATAGTAAACATGAAATAATGTTCAACACAAATATTATCCACACAATTTAACTCAAGTATCTAACATGGAAACCCTATTAAGGGAAAAACCACCTGGGACCAACAACCCAAAAACTTTGCTCTTCTAAAGTGAGCTCTATTAGGAGCCAACCTTGTAAAAGGTTACATACACATTGTCAAATATGACTTTGTTAGAGGATTTACACTAAATATCATATAGAGCTTATTACTCCTTGATATTTAGCATGGCTTACTCTAAAGGACTTATAAGTTCAACTTAATGATACCATACAAATGGATTTACAAATAAGACTTGTTATGTCAACTCAGTTAAGAGATTTTATGCTATAATGATTAAAAATAACAAGGAAATGATCTAATAAGATTAGTAACTCACTTTGCTTGGTGAGATCTGTATTTTTCTCAATCTCTTTTCTCTATTCATCCTTTTTTTTTCTCCTTTATAGATAATCCACTCTCATAGACATCAATTTAGCACTTCCTCCTCTTTATCTTCATAATATAGTTATGCTCAATTATTGCTTAGCTATCAAATCCTCCTTCAATTTGATTAGCAATAATGGACAATTTGTTCATCCCTTACATAGACATCATTTTGTCACTTAATCAAATTCCTTTAGTTTTCGTCTTAATCACAATCAACTGATCTTCATCCAAATCAGGTTCATTGAATCAAGACACTTGGGTATCATACCTTCACCTTGAAATATGTGCTTCAGTTAAAATAACTAAATATCCTTTGTTAGATCTTCTTTGAATTTTTGCAACCGTAGATCTCATAACTAACTCCATCTTTATCTTTGAAACTTCTGGATCAATTCATATTTTCATCAAATTTTATATCTTCTTCAAACTATTCTTATTTCCCTTTCTCAGTTAACACTATGCCCACTTGGTCAATTCTAAGTCCAGTTAACACTGTTTAACTTTATATCTTTCCATGTGTTTGGTTTAAACCATGAATGCTTGGTGACAATTGTAGTAGCTGGGTTACCATTGATTCCTCCATTCACCAATCAAATTGTCTTCTTACTTCAAGACTTTACAACTTTCTTACACATGATATCAACACTTAATCAAATCTTGTAAAATAATCAAACTAACATTATAATGTCAAAGTCTAACTCATCAAGTTCCCATTGAAATCCACATGCTTATCATCACTTATTTCATCATTATACTTTCTTCAAATCTTCTTCATCAATCAAATGATATGACACTCTATTGAATTAACATAATATCTTACCAATTTAGGCTTGACATCAATGAAAACATAACTAATATAACTATTTCACACACTTTATTACCATTATCTTTTGGGGATAACAATATCTCCCTTTGGTATTGATGGAAACACATTATTACAACTCATCATTGCATAACAATAAAAAAATGAAATACCAAAATATTTTCATCTCTCTAACTTCATCATGTTATCTAAATATTCATGATCTTTGCTCTATATTAGGTTCTCTATTTTGCATCTTCAATCATATGCTCCCCCTTTCGATATAATTCACTTTTTAGTAACATATTCAACTCATTTCAACCTTGATAGAAATAGTCATCTTTATACATCATCAACACTTAATCAACAACTTGTAGCATCTTCTTTACTTGTCTCTCCCCTTTGCTCATACATATTTACTATACAATACTTCTCCCCCTTTGAATCATTTCTCCGATAGATTATTTCAAATTCACATCACTAATCACTCCAACTTTAGTTAATCTCTCCCTCATATGGTAAATCACCTCCCTTTGAAAACAATGCTAAAGGTAACTATAAAGTTCAAGTATAAACTTATTAAGCATTGTACCTTGCATTATCTAAGTACATTTTCTTCATTACAAACTTCTTTATAGCTCTAGAAAAGTTCCCAAAGTGTGAACTCCTACATCAACTCCACAAAGATATTATGATCATCCATGAATTGATGCAACATGCATCTTTACTTAGTGAACATTGGGTAAGGGAAGGACCCCTATTTTACCTCTTAGATACAAAAAATAATCTTTAGGTAATGACTTTTTAAATATATCTGCTAATTATTTCTTTGACTTCACATACTCCAATCTCACTTGGTTTTCTTGAACTTTCTCTCTCAAGTAGCGATACTTGATGGATATGTGCTTTGTTTTTGTATGCATCACTAGATTCCTTGACATGTTAATAGCAATTTTATTGTCACAATAGATAGTAACAAGTTTTGTAACTTCCTTTTGCATACCTTATAATGGTTGTTTGAACTATACAATATTTGAATAATTTATTACAACAACTACATATTTAGTTTCAACATTGGACTGTGAGATACAACTTTGCTTCTTTCTTATCCATGTTACCAACATTTCTCCTAAAAAGAAAGACCCACCACTAGTTCTTTTTTTGTCATCTACACTTCCTGCCCAATCAAAATTAGTATAGACTCTAAGTTCAAATCACCTTCTTTCTTATACCACAATCCGTAATATTATGTCCCTTTCAAAGATTTGAGTATTCTTTTTACAACAATCAAGTTTGTCTCCTTAGGATTGGCTGAAAATCTTACTACTATACCAATTACATGTGCAATATTAGGTGTTCTATAAACTATATATTGCAACTTTCCAATCATAGATATGTATAATGTCTCAGTCACTTCTATTGAGTTGCCCTCCTTAAACATTTTACATCTAGTGACCATAGGTGTGCTAATAGGTTTTGATTCATCCATGCCAAATGTTTTTAGTATCTCCTTTATGTATTTTAACTGAGTAACATATATTACTCATTTAGTTTAATTTAATTGTAAACTAATAAAGAACTTAATCTTACCAAACATAGACATTTCAAACTCTTTATTTATCTGATCAACAAATGACTTACACATCACTTCATTTCCTCCAAAGATAATATCATCAACAAATATCTCAGCAATGATGACCTCATCTTCAAATTCACTCTTCAAATACAAGTTACTATTATAACTAGTTCTTACAAATCCAATTTCAATGAATTAGAAATTCAATCTTTCATACTATTCTCTCGATGCTTTCTTGAATCCATACATGGCTTTGTTCATTTTGCATACCATGCATGTGCTTCTGATTTGGTTCCACAAATCCTTCAGGTTGTTCAATGTAGACCTCTTCCTCTAGAATTCCATTCATAAATTAAAACTTGACATCCATTTGATAGACCTTGAATCTTTTGTAAGCTACATATGCCAATAGTGTTCTCACTCCTAATCTGGCAATAGTTGCAAAGGTTCCTCCATAGTCAATTCCCTCTTCTTGTGCACAACCTTTACATACAAGTCTATCTTTGTTCCTCACAACATCTCCTTTCTTATTCAACTTGTTTATGAAAATCCATTTTGTTCTTATCACATTTTTGTCTTTGGATCTTGGTACTAGTGTCCATGTATTGTTCTTCTCAATCTGATCTATCTCTTCATTCATTGCATTGATCCAATCTTCATTCTCAAGTGCATCCTTTAAAGTTCTAGGCTTAAAATTACAAATCAAACACATATTATCCCTCAACTTACTTCTTGTCATGACTCAACACTCCTATCTCTATTTATTTGATTTTGTGAATGATGTCTTCTGACCTACTTTTTAAAGACGTACCCAATTTTGCATTCTCCAACATTATCATCACTTGGTTGATGCTCAACATTTAGCTTAGTGTGCTCTATCTAAGGCTTGGGTACTATAGGATGTTGTTTGATAGCTCTTTTATGTTGCTCAATTTCTCTTTGTTGTTTTCTGGTTTCTCTTTGATGTTGCTTGACTTCTCTTTTTTGTTTCTTAGTATACCATTGTAGTGAATTAGTTTGGTGTTTGGTTATTGTATTAGGTGCTCCATCTTGTATAGAAATAAATCTATTGTAATCTTCAAGTTCTTTCTATCTCTCCTCATCATTCTTATCTACAACTCATCGATTCTAACATTTGTAATTTCAACCATAGTGCCAGTCACTTTATTCAAATACTTACAAGCTTTACTAGTAATATAGTAACCTAGGAATATACCTTTATCTCCTTTTGAATCAAACTTTCCAGTTCTTGCATCATTTAAAATATAACATCTATTTCCAAAGATTTTGAAATAAATTACATTCAGTGTGTGACAATACTCAAGCTCATATAGTGTCTTGTTTTTACCTTTCTTCAACTAAACTTAGTTGAGTGTGTAAAAAACAATGCTTATAGATTCTCTCTAGAATATTTGTGCAACACATTTTTCAATCAGCAATTTCACAACACAATCAATAATATATCTATTTCTCCTCTCTTCAATACCATTCTATTGTGGTTTTCTAGGTGAAGAAACTTTTCTTTTAATTCCATTCTCATTGCAAAATAAAAAACTCATTAGACATAAACTCTCCACCTCTATCAAATCTCAAACATTTCAATTGCTTACCATTTTCTTTTTAAATCTTGCTTTATACTATTTGAACATTTGAAAACCATTAGATTCATCTTTTAGAAATATTACTATCATCATTCTTGAATAGCCATCAACAAATATAATGAAATATCTATCACCATAATAAATATCAACTCTCATAGGACCACATAGATCAATGTGCACCAAATCTAGTATATGATTAGATGAATGTGACTTGCTTGAAAAACTTGACCTAGTCATTTTACCAAGTTGGCATTCTTTACACATAATATTATTAGGCTTATAAAAACTCGAAAAACCTCTTACTTTCTTCCTTCTACTCACTTTAATCATATTATCAAAATTCACATGACAAAGACTCTTATGCCATAACTAGATATCTTCAACTTTAGCAAATAGGCATGTATTTATAGTAGGATATAGGTAAAATAGATTACCTCTTGTTTACTCTCCAGTTCCAATCAACTTTCCTTCCTCATAAAATATCTTCACCTTTCTAGTTTTAAACTTTAGTCAATGGCCTATGTTATTCAGTTGTGAAACAATCAACAAATTAGATTTCAGACCTTGAACTCGATAAGCATCATCACATCTTATCCTTTCATTCAACATTAGTGAATCTCTACCTTTCATAGGACATGGAACATCATTTCCAAGCTTTACAAATCCACCATCATATTATTCTAACTTATCAAATTTATCAATATCATCAATTACATGATGTGAATAACCACTATCAATAATTTAAGTATTATTTTTGCTAACATGAGATATAAGGAATTTTCATCTTGATACTTTTCTTCTTTAGAGTCTTCTTTCACAACAATAAACATGACTCCCTCAACTTCATTTTCATCATTAGATTTTGACTCGGTTTGTTCTTCCTCAATAATGTAACATGAATTTTTTCCTTTGTCTTTGTAGCCTCTATTCCTTCAGTATTCATTCTCCCTCTTGTCATTCTTGTCCCTCCCGCTCTTCTTAGGACATCTAGATGCAAAATGACCAACTTAATTACATTTGAAACTTATCAAGAGTAGTTTACCTTTGTATTTTTCTTTTTCTCTTGGTAATCTCCTAGCAAACAAATCTTGAGTTTACCTTTGTATTTTCCTTTTCCTCTTAGTATTCTTCTAGCCACTAGTGCTTCAAGCTCTTCATCATCTTTCTCATTTGAATCATACTCACACTATTCTTTGGTATACTTATCTTTCCTTGAACTTCCAATAGGAAAAGATGATTTGAAATTAATTTCTATCTTAGGAACACTGTTATCAAATTTACTTAACTCAAATGTAGTCAATCTACCAATTAAAGCATCAAGAGTAAGGACATTACCAGGCATAGCTCTGAAATATTTTTTGCATCAAATCTAATAACATAAATATGCAATAGATTCTCAATACTTCTCTAAAAACTTATTCATCACTTTTGATTCCACCAATAGATTTGATGATACTAACCACTTCTTTAATTTAGTTACTGTATTGGGCAACGGTCTCTCCTTTTTTCATCCTCATGCCATCATATTTTTCTCTTAGGCTTTCAACTTTTTCTCTCAACACATTTTGATCTCCACCATGAAATTTTTTTATCATATTCCACATCTCTTTTGTAGTGTCATAGTATTTGATGTCATCAAAATCAAAATCATTTAGAGAAGAAGCTATCTCTCTCATGAAGATGCGTTCTTATTTTACCCCAATCTTATCAATAGTCATACGTGGGGCAAGAGGTACATACTAATTGTCCAGACAATATAATACATTATTTCCAATGCATGATAGGTACTTCTTTTCCATAGTGCAAAGGTCTCCTTGTTCAACTTAGGAACCTCTCTCTTGTACATCTTTAGATCTTTAGCTTAAGTCTCTTTAAAATTTCTCCTTCAAGCACTTAACTTTGATATCAATTATTAAATAATTGAGGGGTGGGTGGGGGGGGGAGGGGTGGGTGAGTTAGTTATATTCATTTGTCCTACATGCCTTAAAATACTTTTCATAATCTTAAAACTTCAAAATTAAAATCCACTAGCTTGGTAACATATATGAACTTCACAATAATATTCAACTTAAACTTTGTATAAACTATTAAATTCATATACCGAGTATTAGAGTAATCATCTAGTGTATATATCAAGTTGCAATAGTAAATTGTAAACATGAAATAACATGCAACACAAATATCATCTACACAATTTGATACAAATATTTAACATGGAAACCCTGTTAAGGAAAAAACCACATTGGATCAACAACCCAAAAATTTCACTCTTTTGAAGTGAGTTCTGTTAAATGTAACCTAGCTAGAGGATTTACACAAAAGATCATCTAGACCTTATCACTCTTTGATATTTAGAGTGGCTTACTATAAAGGACTTACATAAAATTCAATTGAATGCTACCATACAAATGAACTTACAAATAAGACTTGTTAAGCCAACTTGGTTAAGATATTTTCTGCTACAATGATTAGAAAGTAAGTGTAAAATTATCTATTAAGATTACCAACTCACTTTGCTTGGTCAAATTTCTATTTCAATTAATCTCTTTTCTATGTTCATCCTCTATCATCTTTTTTCTCCCTTTTGGCTGATCCTCTCTCTATCAACATAGGACTTCCTTTGCTTGATCTTCACAATGCTGTTATACTCGATTATCCCTTCGATATCAACTCTTTCAATTTGATTAGAAACAATGAACAATATTTTCATCCCTTAAATGAACATATTTTTTTTCTTAATTAGATTCATTTATTTTTCTACTTAATCACAATCATCCAGTCTTTATCCATCTTAGGTTCTCATTGAATCTACACACTTAGGCATCATGCCTTCACTTTGAAATATGCGCTTTAATTTAAATAAATAAATCTCCTTCATTAGATCTTATTTGAATTTCTTTAGCCATAGATTTGATAACTAACTCCATCCTTATCTTCAAAACTCCTCAATCAATTCATATTTTCATCAAATGTTTTCCTTCAATTAAATCTTCTTCAAAATATTCTTCTTTCTCTTTCTTGGTTAACAATGTGTTCACTCAGTCAAGACTATGTTCGGTTAACACTGTTCAATTTTACTTCTTTCAATGTGCTCAGTTGTAACTATGAATGACCAGTGACAATCATAGTAACTTAGTTACCATTGATTCCTACATTCACCAATCAAACTATTTTCTTACTTTAAGACTTCTCAACTTGCTTACACACGATCTCAATACTTAATCAAATTATGTAAACCAATCAAACCAACATTATAATGTCAAAGTCTAACTCATCAAGTGCCCATTCAAATTCATACACTTATCATTACTTAATTCATCATTATACTTTCTTCAAATCCTCTTCATTAACCAAATCCTCTCCATCAATCAAATGATACGTCATCCTACCAAATTAGCATAATGTCTTACCAAATCTGGCTTAACATAGATGACAATTTTTTTTGATATAACTCTTTCATGTACATTATTAGCTGGGGCTAACACAAGCAGTTGTAGCTAATGTTGAACTTGAAGAAATACTTTTTAAGGATTTGGCTAGAGAAAATTCAAGATTGGCTTTTGAACTTTCAAATTACCATGGAAAAATTGATACTGATGCTTTATTGGAACTCTAAGATTGACAAGTATTATGAATATGAAAGTATTCCTAAGGATAGGAAAGTGAGGATAACAACTACTAAATTGAAGGGCCATGCTTGTCTTTGGTGGGAACACTTGTGAATTGATAGACAAAGAAGAGGAAAAGAAAAGACCAAGACTTGGGTGAAAATGACTGGTAAGTTGGAAAAAAAGTTCATTGCTATAGATTATCAAGTTAGTTTATTAAGAAGAATACAAAATTTGAGACAAAAAGATATGATTGTGAAAGATTTTACTAAGGAATTTTATAAGTTAGAAATTAGATCTAGACATATTGATGAAGAGGTTGATAAGGTTGGTAGATACTTGAATGGTTTGAAGATTTCAGTTCAAGATGAAATTAGTTTTGTGCAAATTGAAAGTGTTAAAGAAGCATACTTAAATGCCTTGAGAGCTAAGGAAATATTGGCAAAGAAACAAGAACATAGACAAAGATGAAGAGGTGGAAGATTTCAGAGAAGTAGAGGTAGATCTTCTGTAGAAAGTAGCAAATCTGATAATACATCACATAACAAAAGAAAATTAGAAGACAATTCTAGAAGAGGAAGAGGTAACTACACTAGAGGTAATTATTTTGGTTACTCTAGGAATAATAATATTGGAAAACAAGAAGATAGATCTTGGTTTAAAGGTACCTTTTTAAATACAAAGAAGGACATTGAGCCTTTGGATGTACCTTTCCTGGTAATAAGACAAGAAGTAATAGCAAAAATGCTTTGATTCAAGAGGAAGCTATTGAAGTACCTAATGAACCTAAAAATGGTGAGAGCTTGCTGGTTATAAGAACCTTGTGGAATGAATAAATGAATGAAGAACCCATCTTGAGGAATTTTTTTTTTCTAAACCACATGTAATATTGAAGAAAAAAGATGCAAAGTGATCATTGACAATGATGATTTTGATAATTTGGCATTAGATGAGTTGCTATCTAAATTGCAATTACAAAGATTGAAACATCCCAATCCTTATCACATTTCTTGGATCAAGGATGAACACAAGTTAATGGTACATGAAAAATGCCTTGTGAAATTAAAGATTGGTAATTACTTTAATGAAGTATTGTGTGATACTATGCCTATGGATTGTTGTCATATTCTTTTGGGTAGAACTTGGTAGTATGATAGATAAGATTTGCATTATGGTAGATTGAATCAACATACTATTTGGGATAATGGGAAGAAACAAGTGTTGTTACCTTTCTTAGAGAAATGTAAGGAAAATTGTTGTACTATAGTTAGAGTTTTCTTAGTTGAAGGAAATCAGTTTGTGAGAGACTTGAAGAAACATAGTTTTTGTTGTGCTTTGATCTCTAAGAAGACTGAGAAATAATTTTTTGACTCTCTTTCTTCTTGTGTTTCCTTTCTAGTTGTTTTAAAATTCTTTTTCATAATTTTTTGGCTCATCTTTGTACAATTCTCCCCCACCACCCCATCCCTTTTGTTCTTGTTATCTTACCCCCTTTTCAAATTTTTATCTTTGTAGTCTTTAGTGTGCTTTCTTTATATTCAACTTTTTTTTTCAACTTTTTCTCATATATATATATATATATATATATATCCACACACACACACACACACACACACACACACACACACACACACACACACACACACACACACACACACACACACACACACACACACACACACACACACACACACACACACACACACACACACACGTCTTATATATATTTTTCTTTAGTCTTTCTTCTTTATCTAGTTATATTGTTCGCTTTCTTTCTTTTAGTTACCATCATATTCTTTGGTGGTATTTCACTTTCTCTTTCTCATTTTTCTATTAATTTTGGTTCTTTCATCTCTATTTCTTTTCTCTTTATTTTGTCATTTTTTTAATGTTGTCCCTTTTTTGTCATCTTTCCATCCCCTTTATTTTCTCTCCTTAACCCGTTTTCATGTTAGCTTTCATCAATTTTTTTCTTCATAATTTTTTTTTGTCTCTTGTTCGTTTATTATTATTCTTGTTATCTTTTTCATTTATCATTATTTCTTCTTTTGTTATTTTATTATTCTTTTTTATCTTCTTCTTCTTCATTTTTTTATATTATTATTATCATCATTATCTTTAGTATTATTATTATCTTTATTGTTATCATTATTTTAATCTTTATAACTATTTCCTTATTTTTTATGGTCCTACCAACTTTTGAGTTTATTTCTTTTTCTTTTTCTCATTCTTTTTCGTTGACCTCTTTCGTTTCTCTTGGTTGATCTTGTGTTGTCTCGATCTTCATGCCCTTCTCTTTCTCTCATATCTTGGCATAATTATATACATATTCTTTGATTGGTCTACAAAAAATCATTTATCTTCTATAGCTCTTCCCATCTTGATAATGGATCACTGAGTGCGCTTCAAAATATTAATGTAAAAATATGGCACACAATTGAATCTAGAATATGCATCTTTCTACTAAATGGTTTTGAAAATTTGTTCAAGTTAACAAGATGAACATGAGCATGAACCTGAGGTTAGATATTTGTTGATTGAATTCTAAGATATTATTTTAGATAATTTACTTGATGGATTACCTCATGTAATAAGTATTAGTCATTCTATGGAGTTAATACCTGGAACTAGTTTTCTTAATAAAGAACCACATAGATTGACACCCACCAAGAGTGAAGAATTGAATAGAAAAGTATGAGAATTATGTGATAAAGGTTTGATTAGATAAATTTTGAGTCCTTGTGTAGTACCTTCTAAATTGACACCTAAAGAGGATGGAGAATGAAAAATGTGCATTGATTCTTGAGCTATAAACAAAATAATAGTGAAGTATAGGTTTCCTTTGCCTAGGATGAATGACATTATGGATCATTTGTGTGGAGAAAAGTAGTTTACCAAGATTGATTTGAAGTGGATATCATTAGATTAGGACCAAAGAAGGAAATGAATGAAGGACTTCTTTTAAAAACAATAAAGGCTTGTATGAGTGGTTGGTTATGCCCTTTTGTGTAACTAATGCACCTAGTACTTTTATGAGATTGATGAATCAAGTTTTGAAGAAAATTTTGAGTAAAATTATGATTGTATATCTTGATGACATTCTAATCTATAGTAAGGCTAAAGAGGAACACCTAATTCATATAAAATAAGTGTTGCAAAGGCTAAAAGATGAAAAGTTGTTGACACAATTGAAGAAATGTTCTTTATGAAAGAGAAGATTATGTACCTTGGTTTTTTGATTGTTGTTGATGGATCTTGAAAAGATAAAAGTTATACTTGAGTGGCCTACACCTAAGGATGTGGGAGAAATTAGATTATTTTATGGGTTGGTAAGTTTCTATAGGAAGTTTATCAGAAATTTTAGTTCAATATGTAGATCTATGACAAAGACAATGAGAGGTAATAAAAAGGAATTCAGATGGACACATGAAGAAAATATGTTTTTTGAAATATTCAAAGAAAAGGTATAAGAATTACCCTTGCTTTCTTTACCTAATTTTATGAAAGTTTTTCAAATTGATTGTGATGCTAGTGGGAATGCAATGGAGTTGTTTTGAGTCAAGAAGGTAAGCTTGTAGCTTTCTATAGTGAAAATTTGAATGGTTCTAAGAGGAAGTATCCAATCTATGATCAAGGGTTCTATGAAATTATTCAAAATTTTAAGAAATAGAGACATTAATTGATGCCTAGAGAATTTGTATTGTAAACTGACCATAAAGCTTTTCCATATTTGGGAAGTCAAAACAAGTTGAATCAAAGACATATGAAGTGGGTTGAGTATATACACACCTTTTCTTTTTGTATTGAAGCATAGAAGTGGAAAATCAAACAAGATAGCATATGCATTGAGTAGAAGAAGATGTCTATTTATAGAGATGAGAATCGAAGTACTTGGATTTAAGAATTTGAACAACTTTAATGAAGCTGACCCTAATTTTGTAGAACCTTGGTAGGCTCGTACGAATCACATGAAGATAAGCAAGATAAGTGGTTAGATGATTTCATTGAAGAAGATATGTTGTTTAAAAGAATTTAGTTATGCATACCAATAGGATCTATGAGAGATAAAATTATTAAGGAGAAACATAGTGGTGGACTTGCAAGACATTTAGGATTGATAAGACAATAAAGTTGATTTTAGAGAGACACTTTTGGCCATAGTTATATAAGGATGTTCAAGAAATGGTGAAGATTTTTAAAAATTTCAAGTAGCTCAGGGAACTAATAAAAAGGTGAGATTTTATACACCTTTAGCTATCCCTATTAAGCCTTGGAAAGATATCAGTATGGACTTTGTTCCTAGGTTACCTAGAACTCAAGAGGTAATGATTCTATCTTAGTCGTAGTTGACATATTTTCTATGATGACACATTTCATGTTAGCATGAATGCTGATATTATTCATATGGGGGAGTATTATATAATTATTGGAGACATGATTCAATTATTATATGGTGCATTCATGAAAACTTTTGTCATTAATGTCAATATATACAATATTCTGTGCAAATTATTAGAGTTATAGAGGAAGATTTATTTTGGCGTGGTCAATAGTCAATAAGAAATGTTTTGCGCTCATAGATATATGTTCAATGACGTGTGAGGATACTATAGTTAAGTGCATGCAAGGAAAGATGAAGTGATGACACAGTTCTACTATGTTTTCTAAAGGTAGCTTTTAGAGATAGTTTTTGGAAAGTTGTTGATGGTAAAACAACTATATCTTTTGATAGAGAAAGGTCAAAGAAATGTTGAAGATGATATGGTTGAGATATATAAATAAGATATGTAGTTTGAGTTAACTTTTTGAAGACTGTTCATAGTATTATTTCCTGTGAGCCGACTATTGTTGATATCATTAAGGAAAGAGTTTAATTGTGATGTATCATGTATTTTAATATCTTAAAGATGTCTTATATTATTATTGTAAATTGGAAAAGCTTTCGGGATACCTCAATACTTATTTTCAAGACTTGGTTTAAAGGAAAAATTGTTTCCTTTGTTGTAATTATCATATGCGGTCATATGCATTATAAAGTTTGGTCATGCGAACCTAAATACAAATATCTCTTGATCACAGAAGAGATTGATGATGATCAATGTATTGTGAAATTCAAAAGAACTGTATTGGAAAAGGAGCTGATGTTTAGTCATTTAAAAGATCTTTGATATGCTTATCCAGAAGATTGTCTAGTGAGGACTGTTTGAGGCTATTTGGATAGTTTAATTGTCCTCCTTTCAAATCCTAATAGTGTAAGCACATCTCCTAACAGGGACTCTATGTGTATGCGTGAATTTGTGGGCCTCTGAACTTCACACACACTTCAATGTGGTCCTTACTTGTGGATTCATCCTAGAATGAACATGGGATAGTTCATCTAAGAGGTTCAACAGTGCGACATGTTGCCTTCTATTTAGAAGGATTTTTCTTGTTTATGCTCTAAGAATCAAGATGTAGGCAACCAAACCTTTCTAGAATGAAGCATTTTAGAATGCAATTAAATCTAGATGATGTGCAATTAGTCTATATGAAAGATGCAAGTAATCTAATAACATATAAAACAAATTAGACTATATGTGTGCATATTAAATCTAAATAATGA
This sequence comes from Cupressus sempervirens, assembly GCA_028749045.1. Taxonomy (NCBI): domain Eukaryota; kingdom Viridiplantae; phylum Streptophyta; class Pinopsida; order Cupressales; family Cupressaceae; genus Cupressus; species Cupressus sempervirens. The sequence goes on from CM053789.1 coordinate 212,394,088, forward strand.
AAAGCTTATGATAATAGTAAGCAAATGAGTGCACAATTTGATAGAAATTGGATGCAAATTCCATTCAACCTTCATAATGTGGAATTAGGAGTCTCTTAAATAGAATTCCTAGAATCCATCAACGGTTGAGATCCACTCAGATCGACGGTCAAGATTGAAGACAAGATTCGGTCAAAGTGGAAGGTTCCCAATACAAATGTAGTTAACTGACTCAGATCCTGAGTGCAAGAAATAGTTAACTCAGATTCACTTTAGTGTGAGAGTAAGTAAATTAAGTCACTTCTAATTCAATGAGTAGTTAACTGAGAATTTCCATTTTGAACTGAGAAATAGAATTTGGTGAAAGATATTCAATTTAATAAAATGAGGTATGACCTCATAAATGCCTTTTCTATTTAATTGAACAATTACATTGAATTAATTAAAATAAGAATAATTATTACATTAAATATTTTTAATTCCTTAATACATTAGAGTTAGGAGATAATTTAATTTAATTAAAGTATAAATACTTTAAATTAAATTAAATCTTAATTAGTAGGTTTAATGTGACTAATATGAGTTGATACTTTAGGAATTAAATAAATAGTACGATTAATGCAAATTAGGGTTTTCTACATTTGACAATTAATTCAAGTAGCGAATATTAGAGCTAGAATTGCCTAGTGACATAGGACTTAGGATTGATTGAAATAGACTAGAATTGGTGATCATGGCAATTAGCCAAATTTGGGGTATTACCTTTTGCCCCTCTTTGAATGAATGTGCGAGTAGTACGTTTGATTCAAAGAAAATCAGAAAGTGTGATGCACAGATCAAAAAATAAGATTGGTTTCAAAGTTGATGTCTTGGAGACCAATTGATAAACTTTTAAGGACCATCTCTAGAATGAAGCTTAATCCTAAGGAATCCAAGTAGAGCACCTAGATACCTAAATTGATAAGCATTTTGAATGTTTTCTTCAGAATGAAGCTTAACCTTTAAGGATCTAGATAGAACATCTAGATACCAAAGATTGATAGCATTTTAAAGATTATCTCCAAAATGGAGCTTAACCTTTAAGGATCCAGATAGAACATCTAGATACCTAAATCGATAAAAGACAACAAGATCAAATTAAAGGTCATAGAATCATCCCTAGAATGAGACTTGATTCTCAGGAGTCGAGGTTTAGATTATCCCGATACCTATTCATAGGACTCTTTATAAGATGCGATAGATGACAAAGATGCTAGAAAAGAGGAGAATAAGATGCCCTGAGTGATGAGGACATAGGATGGGAACAAGATGCCCCAAGCAATAAAGATTCATATTTATTTGAAATTCAAGTTCAATGATGTAATCATCCTACCCCCTCGAGAGCGAAATCAAAAGATGACACACCAAAAATATGATATAAAGAATTATGTGGAGAGATGTAGAAGAAATATGAGATGTAGCAGGGTGTAGAAGAGATCAGAAGAAAATTTAGAGTCAATGCAGCATGATTTCGAGGTCCAGAAGACCAAGTTTGACCAAAAGTTGACCAAAATTGAGCACAATTGACTTGTGTTGACTTATTTTTTTCAATTTTTTTTTGAAAAGATGAATATTTTTGAGTTGAAAAGATTCCAAGAATTTGCAAAGTATCAGAAAAATTTTGACTGCATAAGCATTCGATTGTGACAGTCCCAAAAATTTTAAAACACATTTTTGAGCTGCTTAAGTGTGTCAGATTTTGAATTTGATCCCAAAAATGAGTTCAAAGTAGCCAAAATAGCCAAGAGGGTGATTAATCAATCATTTGTGTAGTCATTAAGAAACATGATACTTTTAAGAAGCTGAACATCCCTCATCAAAAAGGATGCAAGTAGATCTGTAATCAAACCATGTGCTCATGCAGTGCAACCCTATGCTAGATGCAACCCTAAGCTAGATGCAACCTTAAACTAGATGCAATCCTAGGTTTGGTTACCAAGCCTCAACAATTATCATCACTGAGCATAGAACAACATCCCATATGTCATACAATTCCCACTGACATTGTAATCATGGAAATATGAATAGGACATATGCTCTAGGTTTGTTGGGATTAAATGTAAGCATTCAAGGCACAAGAAGCCAGAATGACAAGAACATTTGTCCCTTTTAAAGTAGCAAGTTAACATAAGCATCAAAGCATAAATGCTAGGATGAATAGAATGTTGCTTGCATGGCAGACACACCAAACACACAAGAGATTTGTCTCATGCTAAGTATTCAGTAAGTATTCTATCTGCAATGACCCTTGCATTTGTAACCTAGGACATAAGTGTGTTAGATATACTCACAGTGACCCATATGTTCACTTAATAGGACGAGTATCGATATGTACTATAGCATGAAGAGTTCACTCCAACAAACAAGGAGAAGAACCAATGTTATTGACGTATCCGTATAAAAGGAGTCAAGGTACACTTGGCCATTGAATACAAGATGGAGGCTCTTATAGTGGACACCCCTCTTATAGGACTATGCCAACTTATCAGAACTAAACTATAAACAAAAAGAAAAGAAAAGATCATGCCCCCAGTTATTACTTCTGTTGAGATAATGGGTGTTGCACACATTGCATAATATTGTTATAGTTTATTATTTTATTTTATTATCTAATGTTGTACCTAGATGGACGTGCAACATGTAAAGATTCCCATAGAATATTCTTGATGAGTTGTATTATAACATTGTGATAATATTTTATGTAACTATTTAATATTGGAGAAAAGAATAAAATGCCCAATATTAAATGTGGGGTCAGTAGGTTAGGTAGCACATGGTTTTAGCATATGGTTTATGTAATACCACTTAGTGGTTTTGTGGGACTTGCTACTATATAAGTAGCCACAAGGGTAGTTGTTGTAGAGAGAGTAAGAGTGAGAAAGGCAAGAGTCGAGTGGGACAAGGCTTGACAGGTTAGTCAAGGGAGCATTTTTGAAGGTTGGAAGCATGGCATGGGATGTGTGGATTCATGCTTGTTCACATGGATTGCTTGGTGGTGGCTATGGCTTTGATGGCTTCCATAGTTGTATTGCAATGGAATTTTTTGCTGAATAATACATGGTGATGGATGCTTTTGGAGGCTGGCTTTTTCCCTCAATGAGGGTTTCCCAGGGTATATCTTGTGTCACAATTTTGTGGGTATGTTGTCTATTCTCTTGCATGTGGATTTTTAATTTTGTATTTATTTCAGATCTATTATGGGTTATGTGGAAATGGTGATATTCTTTATTGCCAAGTTTCCTTACAAGTGGTATCAAAGCTATGGTTTTATTATTGTAACCCTAGATTGAATCCATGGGAATGCATGAGAAGATAAAAGAAAAGGGCAAGATATATGAGTGATTTATTGAGATCTGAGGCTTTTGGGTTTGCTATTATAATGGGATGTTAAAATATTTGGGCATGGAAAATTTTTGGACAAAAGGGTTTTTTGAATGTTTCATTTAAATGAGGGTTTTGGGGGGAGCTTGCAGAAATGACCTCCTGGGTAAAAACAAACCTCACCATTGGATCTGGGTTGACGTTTCCATAAATTTTGATATATAATATGCCCTAGTTTAGCCATGTTCAGAGGAAATGAAAGAGTTTTTTAGTTTCAGCCCATGATAGCTGTCAAATTTAATCCTATCGAAATTTTCATCACTGAAAAAATAAAAAATGAAAAATTGCACTGAAAATGGTAAAAAGACTGTCTTAGTAAAACGGCCATAACTTTCTCTCAGAATATCGGATTTCAGAGTTCTTATAGGCGTTGGAAAGCTAATTTAGAGCACTAAAACATGATGTAGGTTTGGTTCTATGATTTTGATATTTTTTTAGGTTTTAAGAACCCTAAAGGTAGATATTATTTATTTTGAGCATGGATTATGGTATAAATTGGGCATACAGAGTCAGATTTTGGACTTTGAGTAGTCAACGGAAAGATCTTGGAGAGCTCTACACATTGGTTTAGATTTGGTGCAAGTTTGGCATGATTTATTTGTTGATATATTTATCTAAATAGTTTATAGTATATTTTGACTATGGTAACATTGTGAGTTTATGGCATTGGAGATTTAAGTTTTGATGTCATTGTATACTCAGTTCATATTTCAGATTGGTCTCATGATGATATGGTTATCAATATTTGGATTTGGATATGTATGATGACTTGTTGAATCTACAAGTTCTGCAGTGTTGTAAGTGGTCTATACTTACAGGTTGCATTTATAGCTTGGTTATGGGTTGTCTTTGCCCATTGATCTTTCATTATTGATGCATATTTAGGTTGGTGGCTTGGATTTGAGTTGTCTATGCCCTAAGTCACATGATTTACTATTTTCTTCATGTAGAAGGGATGAGATGTTGTTACTAGGTACAATCATGGTGGAAGATTGTGGTTGACTATTTTATGCTGATAGGTTAGACATATTGAGAGCCAGATGCTCGATTTATGGATGTGATCATGGTGTCATAGATTTTGGCATGACATGATTGGATATACAGGTACATCCTTGATGTTCATTAGCTTGGATTTTTGATTTGGTTATGGTGTTATATCTTCTTGGTTGAGGATCATGGTTATTTAGTTTCTTTTGAAAAGCTCATGATGTGCACTTTGAATTCTTTGATGGCTTGATGCTTTGGTTGATTCTCATGATTAGAGGATAGTTTTTTTCATCATGATGTCATGTATAGCTTGGATACATAGTTTAGTGAGAGCTTGTGACAATGATGAGGTGACAGTGCATGATTAGTTCCTAGTTTGGTTTGGATCTTCAAGTAGGAGATGGATTTTATGATGCCATAGGTGACTTGGTACCATGGTTGAGTGGAATTTCTTAGCATTGATATATTTATTGAGTGTTTGTAGATGTTGGAGGTTTGTCTTAGATCCTGTTGCTGCAGAAGCGTCTTTGACATTTGCATAGTGCACTTGTTATTTTCATGGTGTGTGAAGATGGTTAGATCTTGAGGACTCATGGAGTTCTTAGTTATCTTCATGGTATGTGGAGATGGTTCTTCCTGGTATGTGGACATGGTTTTCTACATGGTGTGTGGAGATGGCTGCATCTTGAGGACTCACAGGGTTCTTTTTTTTTTTTTAAAATGCACCTGGTAAACTTTTTAACGTGACTGGTAGCGCTGGCACAACACGCCCACTGGTACCATGAGGACAGGGGAGACTAGAACCCATGACCAATGCCCTGCAACAGGGAAGATTTAGCCAATCGAGCTAGGGCCCCCGCCCCCCCTTCACAGGGTTCTTGGCAAAGGTGTGGTTTATGCTTTTATTTGGCATGTTATCCTTGGTATGAAGATGGTTTCATTACTATGTCATGGTATACTCTTGATACGTGTTTAGAGTAGTGACATGTTATGGTATGTTCATGTGGAGCATGTTATCTCTTTGGTTGAGATGGTTAGATCATGTTGTCATGTTTATGTTCCTGAGGCCATGGTTGGAACTTTGACATTGATCTTGGTTTAGTTTTTTGGTATTGAGTACACTGATCATAAGATGGATACTTCATGATATTGCTATGTTGCATTTGGAGTTGGCATGGATTGATTGGTTACAGGTGCTCATGGATACTTAGAGATGGTGGTGATTCTGATTTCTCTTGGATTAGAGAAGTATTTGTTGGGATGGTTGATGATTTCAACAAGAAGTCCGAGGGGCAGTCACCTAATATGGATTTGAGAGGAGATTGTTCTTAGATGAGTCTTGGTTGGAGACTTAGGTATCTTGATGAGCATTCTCATTCCCAACTCTTGGTCTACTTGGCGGTTTGCTATTTGAGAGGTATAGCCCATTATTTCTCTTAGTTGCATTATATTTATGCTTGTCTTTCATGGATATGGCTCTTGAGCTATGGTACGTGAGTTAGTTCTGGAGGGTTCATTTGAGAGATGGTTTAGCATTAGTTATCTCCGTGCATATGTTGTTATGTTGGTTGAGTTTGGGAGATGGTTTTATATTGGGCATTTTCCTTGGATTAGGAATGGTTATTCCTTGGTTTAGGAATGGTTTATTGAGTGTGATCTTCTTGTGAGAGGCTTACATCCATGATGAGTTATATGGTATGGTTTGGGTGTTGTTGAGGTTTTTTGTTGGGGTTTTATGGAGGAGATCATACTTTCACAATTTACATCTAGAGGTGTGTGTAGAAGGACATGATATAGGTTATGATTTGTATGGTTTCTCTGGTCATGGTTATCTTCTTGGATGTTTAGTTTTGTCTACATTAGATTTGAGATTGGTTGGAGATTGTGATCACTGGTTTGTGCTCATGCATGTCATGTGAGAGATGACATGGTTATTTCTTTCTCTTTCCTCTATTGGTTGTGGAGAATTTGGGAGACTATTGGAGACTTGTTATGAGAGTTTTTTTTTTTCTTGCAGGATATTGGTTTATGTATTGTGGATGTCCTTGATACTAAATGGATTCACTTCTTTGAGATGTTGTGAGTGGATTGGTTATAGATTTTACATTATCTTTTGCAGTGGGAGCTTCTTGGTATATATGTGGCAGGTATTGCTCTTGAGGCTTGTGATTGCAGGTTGCAAATTGGATATGTTGGTGATATGAGATTCACTTGTTATACCTTAGAGATATGGATAGATGGATGGGTTTGGCAGTTGCTGTGGGTGCTATTTCAACTATGGATATTTTGACAACTACGGATACATGTGATTACCTTTGAATCAAGTTTTTTTTTTGTGCTTGGAATTTTAGTTGGTACAGGATTTTATGATCTTCTAATGTGACATGTTGGGTGGCTTTCTCTTTGGATGGCTTCTATGTATGTCCAGTGGTAGTGGCATAATAGGAGGTGAGATCATTCATGTTTAAGATGCTAGATACTTTGATTTTGTTGCAATTACCAGGATGGAGCACTTGGTGTATTTTGATCCATGATGGTGGATGTGCTGGGAGGGATTGTTCCCTTGTTCATTTATGTGGCTATGGATTGACCCTATGCAACGTATACAAGTGAGAGATTGTTGAGATAATGGGTGTTGCACACATTGCATAATATTGTTATAGTTTATTATTTTATTTTATTATGTAATGTTGTACCTAGATGGACGTGCAACATGTAAAGATTCCCATAGAATATTCTTGATGAGTTGTATTGTAACATTGTGATAATATTTTATGTAACTATTTAATATTGGGGAAAAAAATTAAATGCCCAATATTAAATGTGGGGTCAATGTGTTAGGTAGCACATGGTTTTAGCATATGGTTTATGTAATACCAGTTAGTGGTTTTGTGGGACTTGCTACTATATAAGCAACCACAAGGGTGGTTGTTGTAGAGAGAGTAAGAGTGAGAAAGGCAAGAGTTGAGCGGGACAAGGCTTGACAGGTTAGCCAAGGGAGCATTTGTGAAGGTTGGAAGCATGGCATGGGATGTGTGGATTCATATTTGTTCACATGGATTGCTTGGTGGTGGCTATGGCTTTGAAGGCTTCCATGGTTGTATTGCAATGGTATTTTTTGCTGAATAATCCATGGTGATGGATGCTTTTGGAGGCTGGGTTTTTCCCTCAATGAGGGTTTCCTAGGGTATATCTTGTGTCACAATTTTGTGGGTATGTTGTCTATTCTCTTGCATGTGGATTTTTAATTTCATATTTATTTCAGATCTATAATGGATTATGTGGAAATGGTTATATTCTTTATTGCCAAGTTTCCTTACAACTTCTCTATTCAAGAATGATATCATCGAGTTGCTCGAGGAGACATGATGAAAGAAAAAGTGAAACAAACAAAGAAAATGCTCAGCATATCCAAACAACTATGTCATTTTGAGTTCAATGTCTTTGTGATTGATGTCAAGTGTCAATGTCTAGAACATGGATGGAAGAAATCTCTTTAGTAGGGTGACAACAATAGATAGACTTAGTCAGAATGACTGGTGATTGAGGTCAAGGAGGAATCTTCAAGGTGAAGGACCTAAGAGGACCAAGTGATAGTAGACAAACACAACCAAAATGACTGGTGATTGATGCAAGAGAGATCTTCGATAAAGAAATCTGAAAAAGTGACCCAAGCAACAATAGGCAGACATAGCTAAAACAACTAGTGACTATTGTGAAAGAGATTCTATGAGGATAATCTTGAAAGGAGTGACACTAGTGATAGTAGGCAGACATAGCTAGAATGACTGGTGACTGTCACACAAGAGATTCTATGAGGAGAATCTGGAAAAGAGTGACACTGGTGATAGTAGGCAAACATAGCCAGAATGACTGATGACTGTCGCAAATAAGATTTGATGACATTGAAGGGGAATGCCCCTGAGTTGTGACAAGACTCAATCCATGGATACATGAGCAGAAAGTGAGAAAATTAGTAAAGCAATTGTACAGATAGCCAGAAGATGCATTGCAAGATGGAGCATTGGGAACAAGAGGTGCCTGTTTACTAGGTTTTCACCTTCTTGGTAGAGCTTTCATTTTTTTGGTACCATGATGCCTATTTCCAATTTTTCGCCGATGGCACTTTTCTTATTTTTCAATTTTTTTTGTATTTTTTTCTTTTTTTTCTTTTTTTGTACTTTTGGAATTTTCAATTTTTTTGGTCTTACGAAGGTGCCGATTGCTAGGTTTTCACCAAGGTAACATTTTTTCTTTTCAAGACTTTTTTTAATTTTGAGGATTTTTTTCAAGACATATAGGTATGTACAAAGAGCTTCTATAATCAGATAAGCAGTAAAACCACTTTTGGTGGAGAGTGTTGATAGGTTCCTTGAGCACTTCTCCCTTAGTTGTAGAAAGCTGGTAAGCACCAGATCCATACACTATAGTAATGATGTAAGGACCAAGCCAGTTTGGTTCAAACTTCCCTTTTTGGACTTCTTGTTGTTGATTCTTAGGGTTCTCTCTTAGGACAAGATCACCTAGTTGGAAGTCACGTGGCCTAACTTTTTGATTGTAGCTTCTTGACATTTGTTTCTGATAAGCTCGCAAATAATCACACACCACTTGTCAACTTTCATCTAGTAGCACTAGCTCTTGAAGTGAAGCTATCCTATAATCTACATTAGTAATAAGGCCTTTCATAGAGATTCTCAAGGTAGGAATCTCAACCTCTATTGGAAGTACAACATCTGCTCCATAAACCAAAGAAAAGGGTGTCATACCCGTTGGAGTCCTGATGCTTGTCCTATACACCCACAAGGTTGGATTAATTTGGAGGTGCCAATCCCTCCTAGATTTGCTAATTGTGCAATGAAGTATCTTGAGGATCACCTTATTGAATGCCTCAACCTGGCCATTACCCTAGGGGTAATAGATAGAAGACCAATGTTGTGTGGTTTTGAATCACTTGCATAGTTCCTTAAGGTCTTTATTTTTGATCTATCCTCCATTTTCAATAATGATTAAGGATGGTACACCATACCTGTAGATGATGTAGTTTGTGATAAAAAGAGATATAGTTTTGCCATTTGCTATTGCGAGAGGTACTATCTCTACCCACTTTGTGAAGTAGTTTGTAGCTATGATAATGAACTTATGTCCATTAGAAGAGGTTGGGTGAATCTAACCCACCAATTTGAAGGCTCGTTGTTGAAATGGCCACATTAAATAGATGGAATCAACTCCTTGGCTGGAGTGTGGATCAGATTCCCATGGAGCTGGTACTGCTTGTAGGATTTAGCATATTTTATTGCCTCTTGCTCCATTTTAAGCCAATAGTAACTAGCTCTAATGAGTTTGCAAGCTAATGTCAAGCTATTTGAGTGAGATCTGTAAATGCCCTCGTGAATGTCAATTAATGTGCATTTGGACTCTTTGGGTTCTAAAAACCTAAGGAGTGTTCTGTTGAGACCTCTCCTAAATAGATTGTCAACAATAATGACATACCATGAAGCATTATGGATAAGGTAACATTTCTCATTCTGGGTTAGCCCTTTTGAAATGGTTTGGTTACAGAGGTAGGAATAGATGTGATGGTAGTAGGTTGAGTCTTGTCTTATGATAGAATAGATCATCTTGGAATTAGGGGTGTCATAGGCTGGGTAGTGTAACACTTCCACCAAGAACTCATGTTAGAGATCATTTTTAGGCATCTGTAGCAAGGAGGCCAAAGTCACCATAGCATCAACTGCTTTATTATCTACTCTAGGAATTTATTGGAAGGTGATGTGTGTAAAATACTTCTTCAAGTCATTAACCATTCATTTGTAAGGAATCAATTTCTCATCCTTTTTTTGATACACATCATTAACCTAGTTGATTACAAGTTGAGAGTCCCTAAAGATGTCTAACTAATCCACTCTGCATTCAATTATAATCTTCATGCCATTAATCAAAGCCTAGTATTCAACAATGCTATTTGTACAAGGAAACAAAATCTATTATGCTTTGGGCAATGAATATCTCTATGGCATTATGAAGAGTAATCCAGCACCAGATCCCTATTGTGTGAAGGACCCATCAAAGAACATGACCCACATTTGATGTGTGAGTTTTAGAATTGACTCATAAGGAAAATCAATGTTCATTAGGAGAAGACTCTGCATAGGTGCATTTGCTAGCTGATTTGCAATTGTTTTTCCCTTGATAGCCTTTCAACGTATTGAATGTCAAACTCGCTAAGTATCATAGCCCACTTAGCCACTTTTTTTGTGAGAGCTGCCTTACTGAGCAAGTACTTCAGTGGATCTATTTTAGCTACTAGCCATGTAGTGTGGACAAGCATGTAGTGTCTCAAATTTTGGGAAGCAAAGAAAACTACCAAGCAAGCTTTCTCAATGATGTTGTAGTTCCTCTCATAAGAGATCAGTGTACGACTCAAGTAGTAAATAGCTCTCTCCTTGTTGTGATTGTCCTCTTGAGCTAATAAGATTCCTAGAGATGTTTCAGTTCCTAAAATGTATAAAATCAAAGGCTTCCCATAGATAGGAGGCATCAAGATTGGTGGATTGACAAGATATTGTTTGATCTATGTTAAGCTTTTCTCACAATCTCGACTCTAGTTGAATTTCACACCCTTATGTAAAGTCTTTGTAAAAGGTTGTGATCTATCTACCAACTGTGAGATGAACCTATGAATATATTAGATTCTTCCTTGTAGACCTCTCATCTGGCTAATTTTTCGAGGTGGAGGCATATCCATAATTGCTTGAACTTTCTCTAGATCCACCTCAATTCCTTTTGTAGACATGATGTATCCCAACAACTTTCCTGATGTTACACCAAATGTGCATTTCTTAAGATTGAGCTGAAGACTAAATTTTTCCATACGATCTAGGATGGGTCCTAAATCTTGTAGATGAGTATTGCATTTTGCGCTTTTGACCAAGGTATCATCCACGTAGTCCTCCATGGTCTTATGCATCATGTCATGGAAAATTGTAGTTACCACTCTTTGATAAGTTGCACCAACATTTCTCAAGCCAAATGGCATTATGTTCCAGTAGAAGGTTCCCCATGCACATGTAAAACTAGTCTTCTCTTGATCTTCTAGCACAATTTTTATTTGATTATAACCAGAAAACCCATCCATAAGTGAGTACATCTCATAGCCTACCATCATATCCACTATCATATCAATGTTGGGAAGTGGAAATCATCCTTAGAACATGCTAAGTTGAGATCACAAAAGTCAGTATAAACTCTGATAGATTTATCATGCTTGGAGATTGGGACAATGTTGGATATCCATTTGGCATAATCAATTGCATGGATGAATCCTTCTTTTAGAAGTTTCTCTAGTTCTGCTTTGACGATCAATGCAACATGAGGATGCATTTTCTAAAGTTTCTATTTAACTAGTTTGATGCCTAGTGCAATGGAAAAATGATGCATGATAAGATTAGGATCCAATCTTGGCATGTCAGAATATGTTCAAGAAAAATTTGTCTTCTTCTCTCAGAAGAAGGCAATGAATTCCTCCCTTTCTTCAAGAGACAATGACTGTGCTAGATGTATCATATGAGGATGTTCTTCCATGCCCAAGTTGATTGGTTGTGTTGGCTCTATCAAAATTGATGATCTCTCTTGAAAGTAACTTGGAAGTGCATCAAATATCTCATCTGGGGGTGCCTCAAAGAGGTTTTCACCCTTGGATACATCTTTTGTTTTTACTTTTTCAAGTTTCAACACTACCACAATGTGGTTTTCACTATCAGACCTTTTGCATTTTTCCTTTTTAATTGTATGACTAAGATATTTGATGTCAACTTTAGTCATGTTGATGGTCTAATCACTGGTGGAAGATGTTACAAGTTTGATAGCATTCAGGTAGTAGGCGAGAGCATAGTCATTTTGGAACGTGGGGACTTCACTAGATGCATTAGGTTTCCAGTCTATAAGCTTAGGATGTGTGAGTAAAAGAGTAGTTGTGGGTTTGGTTTTGTTTATGGTATAGTCATTAAGTGCTAGGACCAACAATTTGAGACCTACGATGACTTCATCCACAAGTGTGTTTGAATGCCTCTGAGTACTAATGTTAGCAATCGATGACTCTAGGACATTAGTTGGATCAGACCCATCCGACCTAACCCTAGAAGTTTCACCCACTTCAAGTTGGTTTCCATAGACATGAAATTGGCCAATGTCTTTATCAGTAGTCACTTTTGAAAGAGAGTCAAACTCATATTCTCTAGAATCAGTGCTGCATGGCGATAGGTTGTAGAATTCCCCAACAATGATAGGGACATACTCGCCTTCATCCTTTGGGTTCTTACACAAGTACTCAACATGCAATGACTAACTAGACTCTCCCTTTTTTGAAGGAGTACTACGTGGATCGATATTGTTTGTGGAAGAATCACTAGTATCATCCATAGTGCTGACACGTTGCACAAAGTCATCTGAATCAACAAAGAATTTAAGAAAATCATGAGGAATAGGATAAGGATAAGGATCCTCATTGTTTGATTGGTCACTTTGAGTATCTGATTCAACTTGTGACTCATTTCTAGATGAAATCTTGGGTTTTGGTATGAATTTGTTAGCTCCCAAATGGAAAGGAACCTTCTTAAAGCCTAGGCCAGTTGTATCACTATTTCTTTGAGCCATTGCCTTGATAGGATCAATTAGGCCATTGTTATTACACCCAATAGGGCCAGTTCCCTTGTAGTCAAAATGCTTCATGAGTCTAAGACTAGGCCCATATTTCTCAGGAGTGATCTCTTGAGGTTGCTTTCTTAGATCTACTGGAGTCTCTTCTCTATAAAGCCATGCAACAATGACTCTATTTTCACTTTCATCCTCTAGGGGAACTGTAGCCTTGAAAAAAGTTCCATTATACTTAGTTTGAGGTGTCAACACAAATGACTTCTTTGCCTTTGAGGGTCTCCCATAATGATGAGGAGACTCTAAAAGAGATGTTAATGACAACACTAGTTTGATATGGTACTCCCCCATGCTAGTTTATTTTAGCGTGAATGACTGCTCAATTTGTTTCAGCTGCTTGTCATGATAATCAGTGAATTCCCTATTAGCGGGGACAAAATTTTCAGTAGCTTTGAGCATATTGTAGGTATAGCTAGTAGTGGCAAGAATAATGACTTCGGAGCCATGAAATGGGAATTTGATGTATTGGTGATATGTGGATGGCACAACACCCATCTCATGTATCCATGGCCATCCTAGTAGACTGTTATAAGCCAAGGGAATATTGAGCACTTGACAGGTGACATCCCTTTCCACAGGACCAACATGAATGGGTATGATCGCAAGACCTAGAGACTTTTGTTCAGCTTCATCATATGCTTTGATAGTGATCTTGCATCCAGGATCAATAGAGTCCTTGGAATAATTCATTTGTCTAAGCAAAGAGGTAGAGACAATTTTTAACCCAACACCATTATCGATGAGTACTTGATGAACACGTGTCTGATGTATCACAACCTCAATGCATAGAGGTTGATTGTGTGGGTGACTCAATGAGTTATCATCCTCCTTAGAGAATGACATAAAGTAAGGTGAGGTTAGATGACCTACCATGGATTGAAATTGCTCAAGATCAAGATCTTGAGGAACATTTTCCTTAGTGAGGGCTTTGTCTAAAATCTCCCTATGAGCAGGCAAGATTTTAAGCAGCTCAAAGATGGAGATTTGAGCATTAGTTCACTTCAATTGATCGAGAACACTATAGCTGGCTGCTATTGAATTTGTTGTGAGTTTTGCACCTTTTCTGAATGGACTGGTAAGGGTTTTATCTTTATGTTGTTCAGGATTGGGAGTAGAAGGTGCAGCACCTTTGAGTACCAACTTGGTGTGAGAGTGTGTGATAGCATTAGCACAGTGTTTTGAAGGTGTGTTGTCTATTACATTAGAAGTAGGGCCCCTCAGACAAATAGTGTCTTGGGTTTATCATTATCTTGCTTGCCCTTGATAGTAGTGACTTCACAATATTCAAAATCCATAGGTTCAACCATGTTTATCACATTGTCATCATTGGAGTATGCATAGGTGACCTTGTTGTTAGGTTTTGGTTGTGAACTCTCCCCCTTTTCATAGGCTAAGAAGGGCTCTTTGAAGGCCTTATGATCTGAGTTCTTGTTATGTCCATCTACCACAATGTCACCAGCATCAATCATGTCCTGGACTTTGTGACACAAATTTATGCAATTGCTAGTTTTGTGTCCATTATTTTGGTGGTACTCACAGAATGCAATTTTGCTACACCATGGTGGATGTGGTTGCAAATCATAAGGGTGAGAGTTGTCCAATGGTGAAATAAGCTTATTTTGTAACAATGTTTTGTAAACCACATCCAAAGGTTCACCTAGGGGTGTATACTCTCACTTAGGGCATGTAGCCCATGAGTTTCTTGATTTTTTTACAGATGTCTTGTTGTTAGGTGCAGGTTTCTCAACATTTTTGGCCACATTGAGGCCATCCATGAGATTAAAGGCTGCCTTAGCAGGTTTAGGATTGACATTGTCAACAAGTCCATCATGTACAATTTCTCAATTCTTGTTAACATACTTGGTTTTATCCTTCTTGGAGGTGGAGCCTTGTTTTGTGTCCTTCTAAAGAGTGAGTTCACCCTTCTTGACCATAAATTCCTCTATGTGGATGGCCTATGTGATCATGTCTTCAAAGGTATGCAGACCTTGAAGTTGGACTTACCTGAAATTAGGTAAGAGATTATCAGTGAAGATGTCAAGATTTTTTGTTTTTGGAATCTTGCAGGAATATTTAGTGTACAGTTGTCTCCACCTCTAGAGGAATGTGAGGAAGGGCTCCCCAACCTTTTGCTTAAGGTTACATAAATCTTGAATATTGATAGGGTGTTGAATGTTATGAGAATATTGCTGGAAAAACAAGTTGGTGATTTCATCAAACATTTTGATGCCAGGAGGCAAGTGCAAGAACCACTCCAATGCCTAACCACCTAGACTTTTGGGGAATAAATGAATGAGATATGTCTATTTATGCATAAATTCCATAGACAAGGCAGAAAATTTTCACAAGTGATCCTAGGGATTGGTGGTTCCAAAGTATTTGTCATACTTAGGTAGTTCTACTCCTCTTGGGAAAGGAGGCATGTCTATGTTCTTGTCAAATGGAAATGGACAGAGAGCGTCTAAGGTGTATGTTTTAGTAGGTTTGTCTTTGTCATGCATCATTTGAGCTAATTGGTCATGCATGATTTTTAGTTGTTTTTGGAGTTTGGAAGTCTCAGTTTCGTCTTTAGGTGTGATGATAGTTTCCACATTGAAATGAGAGGGTAGCTTAGCTCCCTCTTGGGCAAGTTTGAGATAGTACTTTTCTTTTTCTTCATTGAGTAAAATTTCCATGACCTTTTGAAAGTTTTTATCTTTTTGACACTTTGCTATGTGTTCAAGAAATATTTTCACCTCTTCCTATTCCTCATCTATGTCATGGTCTTTATCTTTGTCATTCCTAGGTGGTTCTTGATGTCTACTATGACTACCATGTTCAGGTTCATGATCAACCATTGTAGGAATATGTTTAGTTTCAGTGTGTTGTGATTTGAAAAGTCCTTTGAGACATTTTGTTTGGAGATAAGAGACCTTTTCTAGTCTCAAGATCCTCTTGATACAAAAGGTTCTTGGATTGTTGCAAGTTTATGGAGAATGTTTGTTGGACTCGAGGTGATGTGATGGATGAGGGAGATCGTGAAGATGCCTCTCTAAATGAATTGGATGCAGACTATGTAACAAAAGGAAGGTGACCTCTGCCACGATTACAACCCCTAGCATGACCTCTCCTAAGTCTAAAAGGATAAAAAATGTTGCCACTTCTTGTTGTGATAGTCATAGACAAGGACAAGAAGCAAGAACTTGGACAAGGACTGCACTAGAACTTAGTCTCAATAGGACAAGATAAGAGTGCTATATAATAAGGAACAAATAGTCTGATTTGAAGGCTAGAATAGCCAAAGAATATGACTATCATAACGTGAAGTATGAAAAGCACTAAAGAATGAGAATTAATCACAACTAAAAGATGAGACTAGTCAAAGTACGGATCTCAAATATTTAGCAAAGCTAAATGCCACTATTTGGGACCATTTATATACAGTGAAAGGACAACTTGATTTAGGAAATAGACTAGACACGGATCACAAATTGCTTGAATAAGCTAATTTGATAGTTTTAAAATAAGGTCTTGCATGAAGATCCTCTATGAGGCACGCAAGAAAGTACATTGGGGGATGCAAAATCTTAGAACAATAATGTAAACTTGTGTGAGGATGTGCTCCAGGTTGACAAAGAAGTGACAAGTTCAACAAAGAGACCTGGAAAGATCTCATGTGGGCATATGAAAGTTCTCACATGAAGATCTGGACTAGCCTGCATGACAAGGTGACTACTTGCAAGAAATGTTGCAAGATTGTGCACAAAATTTAAGACTAGACTGACAACAGAGTTGGATTTCGAAGAGATTTTCAATAGTTTTGGACAATTTTGAATATATTTTAGGTTTTTTTGATTGATAATAGATAGATTGCAGGATTGATTTCTAGATTTGTGAAAGTGATGTTGAGTTTCAAACAAGACAAAGTGTTTTTAATAGGACACAAGAAGCAAGTAGTAGTCAAATACAATCCAACTGAGGGAAAATAAAATCAAAGGGATAGGGGAGTCTTGACTTTTAGTTTGTTTAAGTAGGTTTGGACATGTTTAGAACTCAATAAAAAACATGCTTTATCCCTAGAAATAGAAAATGGTAGAGAAGGCAAAACCTTTGTCCCACAACGTATGCACATGTGTGCACCTCACACAGCTGTGTCACCCCCTAGAGGGCACCCATGCTTTTGGTGTATTTAAAGGGCTCAATAACATATACACTGAGTGAACACCCTTGTGGTAAGGGTCAAGTGTGTATACCACCTTCCAATGCCTAGTAGCATGCCTATGGTGAGTTCTATAGGAGAGATTCTTCCCCCTCCTTGCACAAAGATTATGCCTCCTTTTATAGGTGAACCAGGTAGCTTCTAAGTAAAAGGTTTTTACTTGGCTTCCATTCATATTAATCCCTAATGGCTCCATAAGTAGAGTTGAGACCAACAACCCACACCAGCATCTGAGAGCGCACACACTTGCTTAGCAAGACTGGGGCCAACACCGGCTAGTGCAACAGACAGAGCTTCCTATTAATAAGTGATATGGAGAATAAAGGGAAAGAAATTAATCTGGCTTTAGATTGTTTTGCTCTAAAAAGCATCTTGATAATAGTGAGTTGGAATCTTTGGCTAAAGTATTTTTCTCACTTGGGTCATTCTCGGAGGTTGGATCACTTTGGCAGGCCCTCTAAAGGATTGAATCAGACTGCTGGTTCAAACATAAGGTTCAAATATATTCTATAGTTTTTCTAGAATTTGATTGTGTAAGATTTTTTAGGATCAACGTCTCAGATCACACACAATGATCCATCATCAGGATGAACAACAAGAGAATATAAAAAATAAGTTAGCAGACTACAGGAGAAATAGAGATATAAAAAGAGGAGGGAGTGGTGGGGGGGGGGGGGGCACGGAGACCAAGAGGGGAGAACAAAAGGTGAAAAAAGAAAAAAGAAGATAGAAGATAATGAGTGTGTGCTAGATTGAGAGAGAAGAAATTAAAAAAATTCTTCTCATAAGGGTCAACGTTTTTGATTTCCCTCAAGGGGAAAGAGCATACTCCTCTACCTTAGTTTCTCACCCAAACACACAAAACACATTAATTACTGACTTAGCTTAATCAATCTAGACTCATCCTTCCTAAAGATTTTGATCCCCTTGAAAGGAAATCATCATCTCATCATAAAAAAGGAAAAGCACTAGAGAACCCCTAAGCTACTTGCCTCCCTTAGAATGCTATCTTTTAGAAGCATCTAGGTTTCTGATTCACCCTTGGTCATGACGTCCAAGTGGTGAAGAGCATAATCCCTTATTCTTATGTCTTGCACCTTAAGAAGTTCACAAGCCCTAATTAGACTATGTTTAGAAAGCAAGAAAGAAAACACATTATTTAGTGGGTTTTAATGTTGTTCTTCGATAAATGTATCTTTGACAATCATCCTGCAAATAAATAGTCAATTCATGTTTGGAGAGTTTGTATAAGGAATCTTTGTCAAACATCTTACAGACAACTATTAAGCTGTAGAAAACTAGAAAAATAGAATAATGATGCTTCAGAGAAAAACACGTTAGTAAAAATTAATGAACACCATGTTGAAAAATGACAAACCAAGTATGTTGTTTCAAAACATTGCATGAAATCCTACGTAGGTCCATGCGAGATCTTTCATAAACCCACATGAGAAAATAAGGTACCATGTGAAGACTTGCATAATAGGGCACCTTTTTTGCATGAGAAAGCTTACAAACATGTGTGAAACCCTTCAAATCTTTGTGCAAAAATTGAATTTCTCACATGGAAATTTGGAAGATTGTATAGTTCAGTACAATAGAATGATGAAAATAATAGGAAAAAATGTAGATGAGGCTAGAAAAATTGTTTTTCTCAGCCCCACGGTGGGCGCCATAAATGTATGCATGAATTTGTGGGCCTCTGAACCTCACACACACTTCAATGTGGTCCTTAACTGCAGATTCATCCTAGAATGAACATGGGATAGTTCTTCCAAGAGGTCCAACAATGCGACTTGTTGCCTTCTATCTAGAAGGATTTTGCCTATTTATGCTCTTAGAATCAAGATGCAGGCAACCATACCTTTCTAGAATGAAGGGTTTTAGAATGCAATTAAATCTAGATGATGTGCAATTAGTCTATATGAAAGATGCAAGTAATCTAATAACATAGAAAACAAATTAGACTATATGTGTGCATATAAAATCTATATGATATTAAATCTAAATAATGAAAAGCTTATGATAATAGTAAGCAAATGAGTGCACGATTCGATAGAAATTTGATGCAAATTCCATTCAACCTTCATAATGTGGAATTAGGAGTCTCTTAAATAGAATTCGTAGAATCCATCAACGGTTGAGATCCACTCAAATCAAAGGTCAGGATTGAAGCCAAGATTTAGTCAATGTGGAAGGTTCCCAATACAGATGTAGTTAACTGACTTAGATCTTGAGTGCAAGAAATAGTTAACTCAGATTCACTTTAGTGTGAGAATAAGTGAATTAAGTCACTTCTAATTCGATGAGTAGTTAACTGAGAATTTCCATTTTGAACTGAGAAATAGAAATTGGTGAAAGATATTCAATTTAATAAAATGAGGTATGACCTCATAAATGCCTTTTCTATTTAATTGAACAATTAAATTCAATTAATTAAAATAAGCATAATTATTACATTAAATATTTTTAATTCCTTAATACATTAGAGTTAGGAGATAATTTAATTTAATTAAAGTATAAATACTTTAAATTAAATTAAATCTTAATTAGTAGGTTTAATGTGACTAATATGAGTTGATACTTTAGGAATTAAATAAATAGTATGATTAATGTAGATTAGGGTTTTCTACATTTGACAATTAAGTCAAGTAGTGAATATTAGAGCTAGAATTGCCTAGTGACATAGGACTTAGGATTGATTGAAATAGACTAGAATTGGTGATCATGGCAATGAGCCAATTTTGGGGTATTACACAATGTACTAATTGTATTTATTGACTTTTAATAGGGTTAGTCCTTTCACAATGAAATTTTATATTAGTAAATCAAATTGTGGGCATAATTGCAAATGGAGTTTTCCCTCTAGTCGATGAAGGGTTTCTCTAGTTAGCATATCTGGTGTATTGTGCATGGTTATCTTTCTATGGTTATTAAATGTATTATTTACAAGTTTTAGAATTAATAAATATATTGAGAGTTGTTTTAAATGCATTATAGATTCACCCCCCACCCCCTCAATTAGTGGACTTTACTTTCTAACATTTCATATCTTGTAGGAAGACATTAGATGCAATACATAGAAGATTTATTTTTTAGAGAGATTATGAGATTACCTAGATTACCAAAGGCTATTGTTTTAGACAGAGATACCAAGTTTAGTGGTTATGTTTAGAAGAAACTTTGGAAGAAGTTAAATACCGACCTTAAGTTTAATTTTACATTTTTTCCATAGATAGATGGAAAAATTGAAGTCATAAACAAAAGTCTGGGTAACTTGTTGAGATGCTTGATTGGAGATAAACCTTCTAGTTGGTATTGGTTTTGACAAAAGAAAAGTTTGCATATAATAATTCATTAAACAAAAACACTAATAAGATTCCTTTTGAGATTATGAATGATATGAGTCCTAGAGGGATTGAAAAGTTGAAGAAGTTGGATACTAAAATAAGAAATGATGCTAAAGTATAAGAATTTGTGGACTTTATGAACAATTTTCATGGGGAATTGAAGAGTAATCTAAATGACAATAATCAAGGATATAAGAAAAGAGAAGATGACAAGAAAAGACATAACTTTTTTGAAGTGGGAGATGAAGTAATGGTACACTTGAAGAAAAAAATATTTCTAGTTGTGACATATAGTAATCAGAAGATGAAGAAATTTGGGCCTTATAAGATCTTGAAGAAACATGACAATGGAAATTCTTTTGAAGTTGAATTGCCTAAAGATATGGACATTTCACCTATTTTCAAAATTTTAGACATCTAGAATATTTTTAATCTTATGAAGAGACAAATGATAAATTTAATTATCCTAAGAAGAAGATAGAGGGAATTGACAAAATTTTAAATACTAGAGTTACTAAGAGCACCAAGGAAAAAATTTAAAAGAATATTTGGTCCAGTGGCAGAATAAATTAGTTGAAGATAGTTCTTGGATATCTCAAGATATGTTAGATCTTTATGATACTTCTATGACTAGCATGGATTCCTAATGTGGACATCAATTTTTATTAACCCCAAGTGTTTAATGCAGGATCATATTGGGTACTTTGGCAATCTCACATCAATCAAAAATATTTCTTTCTATTTGTTCTTGTCTATTGTTTTTGGGACGACACTTGTTGAACTTGTGTTCTTTCTTTATACATACTTGGTTTCTTAATGAAGAACTATCATGTATCCTTATCTTATGTTCACAAAAAGTTATTCCATTCCTTATGGGAGTTATCTTTCTCTTTTCTAGAGGCATGCTTATTTCTTGGCATATCAAGTAATATGTGGTTATTTTCTTGTGCTAGCTTTTTATGATGTCAAGTCTTTTCATGACATTGAGAATCTCTTATTAGATAATATATGGACCTCTATCTATCCCCATAGATGCTATTCTATTTAAACATTTGGTCTCTAATTTTTCCTTTGGGGAAGGACCTAAATTTTTGTAACAAATTGCTTGAAAGGCCAACTTGTGGTCTTGCTGGCCATATAATTTGGGATCTCAAATGAGAGTTAGTAACATTAAGGTTAGTAAAAGAAAGATATCATAAATTTATATCTGTAAGCTCAAGATTTTAAGCTCACAAATTGTATTTTAGTTTTTTATGGATACAATCAGGCAGGTCTTATGCTTGGCATGTTGTAAGGAGATTGTCTCACCTTATTGCATTTAGAATCAATATACTTTTTGTGGTTGTTTCCATATTTGTGTTGGCTTCCATGTTTTTTACTATAGTAGGTTGGTTGTTGAATGTCCTTAGGGTGAATTTCCCCATCCTACCTTGGCTTAATCTCAAAGGGTTCAACAAGATGTGATGCTAATTTAGACCCTTTCCCATAATGAATGGGCCTCTTCTATGAGTGAAATCTTAAAAAAACACCCTATCACCAACATAAATGTGAAAATACAGCCTATTGGCATCTGAATACTTCTTTTATCAATTGTGGGAAGTAACTAAATGCTCTCTAATATGAAAAACCTATTGCTCCATATCTTGAAGCACCTTAGGACCCAAAACTACCCACTCCTCCAAATAATCCCAACTTAAATGGGTATGACAAGGTCTACCATACAAAGCCTAAAAATGAGACATGCCAAGAGAGCTGTAGTACCCATTACTATAACCAAACTCAACCAAGTACAAATAGTCCTACTACCTCTCTTGTTGGTTAGTCACATACATACAAAGTATGTACTCCATAACCTAGTTTACCTAATCAACCTATCTATACATCTCTGGATGATACCCAAACTAAAATTTTGTTGCCCTTCCAAAGATTTTTGAAGAGACATCCACAGTGCTAAAGTAAACATTGGATCTCTATCCAAAATGATCCTATGAGGGATCCCATGGAACCAAAAAATGTCCACCAAGAACACATGAGCCACTAAATAAGTTGTATAGGATTCTCTCATGGGTGAAAAGTGTCCTACCCTTGAAAAATTATCCACTGTCACCATAACAACACTATGGGGATGCAATGACATAGGAAACCTAGTGATCAAATCAATAGATATCATGTACCACTTCTACTTTAGAAGGAAATGTGGCTGCAAAAGGCTTGTAGGATGCTAATGCTCTGCCTTCCCCCTATCCAAAAGTACAATCATCTAAGGTTGGCATGTGTCTTATTGACGCCAAGATATACAAAATATGTTGCACAATATGCCTCTGATAATAGTAAAAAATAAAGATCCCTCAACACTAGCACATAAATGCACTCTAAGTGTCACAATAGTCTATCATAATCTAAGGAATAACCCAAAAATTTCCCATTAAGGGTAAATTTAGATTCAATCTCATCTCTAACCTCTTGACACCATGTGTCACTAGGAAAAGTCTCCAAGATATGACTATGAAAATCAAATCCCAATGACACAATTGATATCTCATGTCTTCTCCAACTCAAGACATCCATGAAAATATTCTCTTCACCCTTGATATAATGAACATAAAAATATTACTCACATAATGATGTCATGCATTCAAGTTTTGCTGAGTAAAGAAATATTGGAAGCTACGATAACCACTATGAAACACAGACTTGTATCCTAAAAGGAAATGTCTCCAGCAAACAAGTGCATGCACAATTGTCACTAACTCTAAATCATGAGTAGGGTAGTTTAGCTCATGGTTCTTGATTTTTGTAGAATCATATGAAATCACTCAAAAATATTGCATTCAAACTTCCTCCACACCCTTTAATGATACATCTATGCACACCATGAACTCACCTATAGGATTAGGCACTACAGGAAAAACTTACTAGTTTGTCACTCCTTAAGAGCCTCAAAAATTGACTCAAATTACTCAATCCAAAGAAAATTATTCCCTTTCCATTGAAGAGAAGTGATAAGATGAGCCATGCAAGAGAAATCCTTCATGAATTGATGGTAGCAACTCACCAATCCCTTGAAGCTACAAACCTCGAGAATGCTAGTGGGTGCTAGACAATCCATGATAGCTTAGATATTAAAAGGATCCATTACAATACTATCACCCATAATGATGTACCCCAAATACTTCACCTCATATTGGAAGAACTCACACTTGCCCAAGTTTGTGTACAACTAGTGGTCACATAAACATTACAATACCTAACATAAATGAAGCTTGTTTTCCTCCATAGTCTTAGAATAGATCAATATGTCATCTATAAATACAAGGATAAACTAATTGAGGTATGTGAAAAATACACCATTCATCAAACTCATGAATAGAAATGGTTCATTGGTTAACCCAAAGGGTGCAACTAAACTCATAATGCCCATAGTGTGTACAAAAATACATCTAATGAATATCAACCTCATGTATCTGAAGCTGATTATCTCCTAACTTAAGATCAATCTCTAGGAACAATTTCTCTCCCTTAATTTTATAAAAAAAGTCATCTATCCTTAATAAGGGATATCAATTCTTTACTATTACCTTATTAATTTTTGGTAGCTAATACATAATCACAATGATCCATCCTTCTTTTTCACAAAGATGACTGTGCAACCCATAGGGATACACTAGGACTAATATGGACCTTGGCTAATAAATACTCTAGTTGCAACCAAAGTTCTCTCAACCCAACTCCTAAATAATCATGCAATAAGGTACCCAAGAAACAGACTCTACTTGCAAAATGAGATCAATATGAAAATGAATGTTGTGTTGTGACAACATACCTAGTATCTCATCAAAAAAAAAACCAACATACTCATGGAAAAGTGGGTGATCATCAAGAGATTCCTCTTTACTCTCAACCTCCTCAAGGTCACTAAAAAAGAATGTAAACATATGAGATTAATGGTGTACACTCTTTTTGAGATGCTTACTTGAGATAATTCAAAGCGATATTGGTCTTTGGACCGCTACAAGATCAACATGCCCACCTTTTTCATTAATGCGCTATACCAAATTAAATCAACAATCAACACTCAACTGATGGGAAGCTGATTGATCCATGCCCAACTCAATATTGTAGGAAGATCAATTATGGTGGTTAAGGTGCCTGAGTCCAAAACACAACCACCAACTAAGAAATTCATTATCACTATGGATACTATGGCTAACTCAACCATACACCTATCTACTTATTATGTTGCCACTAGCCCAAATTTCTAAACAAGGAATGGTAAGATAAAAGAATTTGAAGCACCAAAATAAAAAAAATAGAAGAGAAACCACTTAATGTAACTATAGTCTCAAGTATGGTACCCTAATGCTCATCCTATTAGTTTTTAACTACTGTAAATACCCTATGAGTCTAGTTGCATCCCCCATGGTAGGCTCTAACATGGTTGCACCACTTCTTGACCTTGCTGATATATTTTAAGGACATCTTGTTGACTTATGACCAAAATAGCCACAAGAGAAGCATGCCCTAGTCTGGACCCATAACCATGTCTACGTTGATGAGCACCAAACTATTAGAAGCTCCCCTTGTGGGAACTCTACAGACCACCCTAGGATGGGTAACTCTATTATGTCTACCTCTCTTACTAATGGTCATGCTCAATCCACTTCTATACTTGATCCTTGACCACTTTATTGACCCTAGGAGTAGTTCTTTCTACTAAACCAAGGGATTTCAATGATAGAGTGTGTTGATTGAGTATAATCCTATCTTGTATATTATGTCTATGAAGAAGGAGGTGCGATTGACCCTGTAAAATATGCAATATGACTCTATGTATCTTCTCTACTATTGTAACTTCTATCTGATTTACTCTAAGAAATATTTTCTTTCTTAGTGGAAAATGCAAGTGTCCTAGGATGGTGCATACATACATCTCCAATGATAGATTCCTTGAGACCCTAAACAAATTGATGAGTGAGGAGTACTTCATCACTATTGTAGCTTGAGTATCGTCTAAGCTCAAAGAACCTCATTTCATATTGCTCCACTATTGTGTTCCCCCATGTGATCTCATGGAACTCATTTTCCCAAGTCTCATTATAATGAGAAGATAAACACTTATCTCTAACCTCTCCTTGAATATCTCCCATGTGAGATCTTCCAAAGATATCTAAAGATTTTTCTTCTCTATGTACTAGCAAGTGGATGCATGATCTCACAAGTTTTTCATTGTACAACATGCTCTTAGGTTGCTTGAATAAGGATTCATAATAAAGTAATGCCCTAAGTCCAACAATAAATTATCAACCTTATTGTCACATCCCATTCCATCAAAGAAAGGTGGTTGAGACTGCTGAAGGTCTCTCATCATATCTAAATTGATGGTATCCTCATCACCCTGGTCTCTACCTCTCTAGTGGTATCTTTTGCCATTGGGTAACATGTAAAAATACTTACAATCATGCATATGATCTCTTCTCTACTCCTTATGCTCTAACATGTGGGAGTCTCCACCCTATCATCCCTCTAACTATGAACCACCATGTTGAGAACCCTTGGCTAGAGGTCCCAATTGAGCTATAAGCTCCTGCAAAAAAGGTAGCAATACCTCAAATCCATTTTGGTTCTCTCCTTATCTCTCCCCTTGTTCTTGAAATTATTCCTCATGGAATTCCTCATCATGTTCTTACTCTTGGTCATTATGTTAGGCATTGTACCGACCATGATCTCTACTATGCCCAAACATAGGAGGCATCCTTTAAGGGACAACAAGACATGGGTTCAAATCTCACAAAAGTGTGCAAGACAATATAAAAATTAGAAACCATTAATACAAGGATCAATACATATAACATCTAATATCCAAATATTATATTGGGAACATAGCACAAAGATCCTTGGACACAAGGATAAACATTGATTAATATTTTCTTTTTTGTTAAGATAAGATACAACATGCATACAATCATACGAAGATCACAATGAAATACTAAATACCAAACCACCAAAGATCTCCAGTGTACTACTTACCAAAGCATTCATTTTCAACTAAATGAAATAATCATATAGTTTTCATTCCAAGATACAAGCTAATATTCATTACGATATTTATTTTAAAGCCCAAAAATAAGTTCCTAGGTGATGAGGCCATATAAGTCTATTATTCAGTTTTAAACACAACAATAATGATATTACAAAATATTCAAACCCAAAAAATGTCTAATAGGTGAACTACTCTGGATTGGGAAGATACAAATCCCAAAAAGGTATGTAAAATTCATAACCTTAGAACATGTTGGGAAGTACCCACTATTTGGGATTAAAGCATTTCAAATAGACCCTTATTATTATACTTTAAAGATATAGGATGAAATTCTTAAATTACATATGATGTTGCAATTTTTTAGAATAATTGAGAGAGGGGGGGGGGGGGGGTAAATCAATTATCCAAGGTCCAGATGTACAAATAAAAATTTTCACAGCTTAGTGAAACCATATCCATAAAACATATTCATCATGCATGCATTCATTTGATCATACAATCACTTAAACCTGTAGGTTAGTGTCAAATCAACTTTATAGAAATGTAAGCATGAAACATAACAAATTCAATAACACATTTGACACAATGATTTTACATAGAAACCTAATTTGAGAAAAATGACCAGTAACATGCTACTCATCCTCACTCTTCTAAAGTGATACCCTATGAAAGACCAACCCTGTTAAAGGTTACAATGCACATAGTTAAATGTGACCTAGTTAGAGGATTTCAATCAACCTATTAGGAGTGAGCCTTGTTAGAGAACTTTAGATCATTCAATTGGAATTAACCCAGTTAAAGTGATGCAAGAGCATCCTAGGTTGCCTTGTTATCCTGCTCAATTTTTGTTCATTTTGAAAGTTGGTGCCAAGTTACTATAGCACTTAGTTGGTGTCAAGTTACTGTAGCACTCTTCATGTGTTGAGTTACTATAGCACTCTTCATGTGCTAAGTTACTGTAGCACTTAGTTGGTGCCCAGTTACTCTAGCACTCTTCATGTGCCAAGTTATTGTAGCACTCTTCATGTCTCGAGTTATTATAGCACTTAGTTGGTGCTGAGTTACTGTAGCACTCCTTCATGTGCTGAGTTACCCAATGTATGCCAAGTGTCAGTATTTGAACATGACTTTTACAAGCTGACTTGCAAAATTTATTTCGTTCACAACATTTATGTTAAGATCTTTTCTTGGGATTAGTCTAGAATGTTGTTGGGTTGGCCCTCCTTTTATGTAATATTCTAGAATAATCTGTAAGCCATTTTGGCAAGTATATATAGAGTATTTAGGCTTAGAGTTAGGCAAATTTGAGAGAAGAAAATTTTAGAGCAAAACTGAAGGTACGAATTTGCTATTGGATCTTTGTAAGTGAATGTATTGTAATTAGCCATAAACATGAAGGCCTTATAGTTGGGCATGTATGAAGATGTTTTAATGAATCAATAAAAGTATTTCACCCTTCTTCCTCCTTTGGTTGTTGTTCCTTGTGTTTTCTTTCATTGTGTTAACTCTTGTAGGGTGGTTTGGATAGATGGGTGAGCCTTTGACCCTAGTTATTCATCCTTTCCCTGCATCATAAAGGATTTACAAATAATAGTTAGGTCAACCTTAATTCAAAGGATTTACCCTAGGTTGGTACAATGATTAGAAAGTAATAGTAAGGTCTGATTTGATAAAAATTTACAACACACTTGTAGATTATAGATCTCTATTTTAATCCTCCATTCTACTTGGCTTTCACACTCTTCAATTCTGATAGCTTGTTCACCCTTCAAGAATCCATACCCTTAAGCCTTCTTTCTTTTCTTGCCAATATCAGTCTCTTCTATTCAGTCTCTGAAAGAAGCATTACCCTAGACTCCTTTTCTTCCTTAGGTTCTCATACATGACAACCTCTTCTTTTGACCATCCATCTCTATAAATAGAAAATTAAGATCTTTTGTCGTTCAACCTCTACCATCTATTTTAGGGTTAGGTAGGATTTAATGAATCAACCCATCTTTTCATTTTATTCCCTTCTAGAAAATTCTCCTTCAATCCTCTTTGAATTCTCCTCAAAATGGTTTACCATGAATTTTGTTCCACCAACTCATCATAGTTATCTTCCACACACTTCACAAAATTTAAGAAAATACAATAGTCAGCTTAGATATGCCAAATTCATGATTTAACATGAATTCTAGCACTTGACATCAATATGCTATCCCTCGACTTCCATACTATTCTTCCACTCACAATCAAGTAGATCACTTGACAAACACTAAAGTTTACTGGTGCTTGGCATCAACTAAACTTTACTTGGCTTATACTGTATCACCCAACATACGCTGAAATTTGAATTTTCTTGACTCCAACTACTTTTTTGCTCAGCTTGCACTAACTTTTCTTGGAACCTATTGTCCACTCAATCAAGCTTGATAGACTCAATTCTTCTTATTTGTTTTTCTAGACTTTGTCAGTGTATCCATCCTTTGCAACCTTAAGTAGATAAATAATGCAATGTAATATTACTATCTCAACTGATCTTTGTACTCATTTTTCATACCATTACTCAACCTTTCATCTAGGTTCTTTTATTATCTCATTTGATCAAAACCTCCTCATCAATCAAATAAATGATAGTACTCAAATCAACTAGGTAGTTATTTTACCAACAAGTAGAAGGTTTCTCATCAGTGACCAAATAATGATTGAAACACATTCTCATATTTTTATCAATCTATTTTCAACATACGATACACCAAAAGTTCTATGTAATCAAATGCTACATATGGGTATGATAATAACCTAAACCATATGATGAAATATAAAACTAGAGGTGATACTCTAGTGGTGTTGGTACAATGAAACTCTTTGTTAGTTGACCTGTTCCATGGTCATTATTATATTTCTATATTTATTTTAAGATGAGAGGATTGATTCTATTTATAGTATACTACTTTAATATGATGTCATGGTATCTTGGTTGTTTATTGGTTACATATTTCAATAAGATTTTTAAAAAGTGATAATTTTGTGTGTAGGGTTAGTTATTGATTGGTGGTTATATGCATCTTTTATTATTAGAGATATTGGTCTCTATCTCTATCTCCCCATATGACTTGTATAGTATGAGCACAAGTATCTTTCTTCTTTTCTTCTTTGGAGGTGAAATATGCTACAATGGTCTTCCCCTTTTTTTCATTAGGATTTGAAAGAGAAGCCTTTGAGAGAACACTTCTTTAGAGGATTTGACTTCCTTGAATAGTTCTTTTATTTTTCTAAAGTGGACACACTCTTATAGCTCTTGACTTCTTGAAGTGGAATCTTCATTATACATTCCATATCCCACTTATACTCAAATACCCCATCTAATTGACTATCCTATTAAGGAATGCAATGTAGATTGGTTTCTTTGTTGTAAATATAAATAATGTAATCTTATCATCTAACCAATCTTCCTTCTTCAAATTATTTTTGAAATTTGAGAAGATTTTGAAGGTGGGGTTGTACACAACCTTAATATCATAGAAATCCAACCACATGGGTTTGTTCCCAACATGGAAATAATATACTTCAATGAAAACATCAACTTTGGGCTATGTGGGACTCAAATTTTTCTCCCAATACAACCATGAGAGATGAGTGATAGGATAGTCTCCATGACAAACACATGTTAGGGTCAAAATCCTAAAAATAATTGAGCTATAGAAAACCATGTTGGGATAGATTCAACCTTAATAAGTTCTTAGACTTTTATTTGTTCATAGTTGCATCATCAAAAGTAACTAATGGATTTTTTATGTATTTTTTTCTTTTTTTCCAACCCTTTTATCTAATTGATCATAGAGAACTTTTTGAATTCCTCTAGGGACAATATTATATTTGGAATAAATGTGGTAAGAAGGAAAGGTTTTCAATAAACCAATTCACTTATATAATGGTAAAAATATTTTGATAAAACCATTCTACTTGAAGCACACAACTTCACAACTGGGTCATTTGAAAAAGAAGTGTATTTTCATCAAATTAGTCAACAAGAACACATATGGTGGGCCTCATAAAATCCTTTAGGAAGTAATAGTAATCACTCAATCTACTCAAAATTGGAGTCCATAAAAAGATGGGTTTCCTCTAACATGCTAGGTCCATGACATCCACATTAAAAACCTTGTGAAAGAAGTTAATTTTTATATATAAAAGCATATGGAATAGGAAGGACGAGTACCTAAAATGGGGAGAGACTTGGTAGTCTGGCAACTATTGCATCATCCCTTCTGTAATAACATTAGCAAAATCAAATCAAAGCTATTATTAGTTTGTAAGAGTAAAGGATTAATTTGATATAATTTATTAAATTATCTTTACCCCCTACTTAAGATTTCACTTTATGCACATGCATATCTATTTATTAATTAAACATTAATTAATAAATGCCATTACCTTTATGATCTCCTTTATTAGGATTAATCTATTATATTTTGATTCATTCTTTTTAGTCTAATAATATTTTCTTGCATATTTTTAGAGCCAAACCCTTGCCTTCTCTTGTCTTTTTCTTCTCTATGACAGGTTCTTGTATGTAGGTGTTCTACTAGATCTATGAATTTGTTCTCATCAAATCCTTCATGGTATCAAAGCTGAATCTACTAAAGTTTACTCTTACTTGGAGGAAAAGAAAAATAGGGGTTTCACATAACAGATTTGGCTTTTTTTAGGTATTTTTGTGGAAATAGGGGGATCTTTGAAATTCATAGCAGTTTGAGGCCAAACATACCTCATAGTTGGATTCAAAGGGTGTCAAAACCCCTATTTTAGTATAATGGTCAACATTGTATTCTAAGGAAAATTGTTTTGCCTACCAAGGTTGTACGACCCTTCGCATGCTTTGCCTACCAGGGCCATATGACCCTTGACACATATTTTGATGCAATACAAAATTAAAAAATTCATAATTTTAATATGTGCTCCATTTTAAAAACTTTGCACCACCATGGAGCCACTGCAGAGTAGCCACGACATCAAACAACCACTGTAGAGCCACTACGAAGCCACCACACCCCCACTCATCATGCTCTAGTTGTGCTCCACCCTTTTGCTACCAACCCGCCGCCCTATGGCCATTTTAGATATACACTCCACTACCACAAACAGTGTCACTCGTGGCCTCTTTAGCCCCCACTGCCCAGCTCGAGGTCATATAATTTTCTAAGGGGGCTAGTTTTCGATTCCTAAGGGGAATTCACAATTATTTTTGCTATACTAGGGCACCTATCATTTTTCTGTGATAACTTGAGCATACAAAAACATTTTTGGGAAAATGAGATATTGTTGGAAACTTGATTCTAAGATGGATGTGATAGTGAAGGTATTTTTGGAATCTATTTCTAGTTTGTTACCTATTATTTCTTTCAAAGTCTGATGATCCTTTCTGTATTCTAGGGGGCATAAATTTGCTCATTTTAGCTCCATTTTTTGATCCAAAAGAAGTGCCAAAAAGTTATTCTCAAGAATTTTCCATATTCTTTATTATTTTATCAGTATTTTTCAAAGGTACTTGTAATTCACAAACTGAATCTTTTTTTCTTTTTTCTTCTATAAGCTTTCCTAC
Organism: Cupressus sempervirens; assembly: GCA_028749045.1. Classification (NCBI taxonomy): domain Eukaryota; kingdom Viridiplantae; phylum Streptophyta; class Pinopsida; order Cupressales; family Cupressaceae; genus Cupressus; species Cupressus sempervirens. The sequence continues at coordinate 212,426,358 of CM053789.1, forward strand.
TAGCTGTTATGGTTTAGTTTTTTGCATTGTTGGGGCTGTTTTATATGCTTATTTCTATCATTTACTTGTAAACTAGAACTATATCAAAACAAGCACATTGTAAACAAATGACCAAGACCTCTTCTTGTCTAGTACTTTTGACCCCACATAACTTTCATACATGGAAAACCCTGATGAGATGACTTCTCCATTCAAAAGGATTGTGGTCTTGTTTATATGATGTGCAACTAGTTTTACAGAGGGCCTTTGAGGTCATGCATCATAGGAAAAAGATGGATAAGGCTATGAGGTTGATTTCTTTGTAAGCGTCTGATAATTTTTAGTTTCATCTTAATGGGTGCACTACTCCTCAAGATATGTGGACTATGCTAGAGGACTTATTTGGTATAGTGAATGAGTTTAGGGAACTTTGGATTAGAGGGCTTACATCACTTGTACCTAATTCTTTTCTCTTAATTGAGGACTTTATGATAACATTTAAATAACATAGAATGTTGTTACATGGTTTTGGAAAAGTAAAGACTGATAAGGAGTGCATTATATGATTTTATCAAAGGTTCTAGAAAACTTTCAAATTTTCTATTCTACCTTTCATTCCACTATGGATGCTTTGGGACCTTGATTTACCATACCCATATTTTAGGTATTCTATGATTATTTGACTAGAGAGTAGGACAACCTTACACAAATGGCCTCTCTAATAGGATTAACAAATTAGGCATTGGTTGCTCAAACATCTACAAGGAAGCCAAAGAAGAAACTAAAGCCCAAAATAGATTCAATTGGTAGTGAGATTTCCTCCAAATTATCTCCTAGATCATATTCTCAGAAATCCACTTCGAAGGGTAAACCTTCAAATTCTATCGAGTCTTCTTGTTGCTCTCATTTTGGTTTTGACAAGTGAGTGAGAACATGCTTAATTCATATACAAGCAGAAACATAGTGCAAGCAAGGCATTAGTTGGTAGACAATGTATGCCGAGAAATATATACATTCAATTTTATGCACTAGTATGAGCTAAGAAGATGGTATGTGTTGAATTAATCAAGTGCTGAGAAAGTCATATATGCTGAGTGATTCATATGCCGAGTAAAAAAGTGGATACTGAGTCATTAAGGATATAGTGAATGCTGAGCATCAAAAATTTCAATTATCGAGTAAACAATTTTTGGTATAGTTATATGTAATGACACAAACTCCTATTTAAACTGTTTTTGGGCCAACTTATGGATTGTTTTACGATTCTAGAAGATATATATGAAGGTATATTGAGAATCCCTATGCAGTGCACGCAACTAATTAGAAAAAGGGATGTTATAAGTGGAAAAATGGGTGAATCACAATCATTGATTCCTACCTAACCCTATCTCACCTAAGTCTTCTTAAGGAGGGAAGACCCTAAAGAGTTTGTAGTGTGTAGATGAGAAGAGAAGGTTGAATGCTAAATGTAGAGAGAGCATTCATGGTGACTAAGGAGTTTATAAAGAGATATGATTTGAAGAATCAATTAGAGAGAACAAAGAATAATAGCTAAATGACAAAAGAGATACATCTAATCAAGAGGATCAAGTACACATCACGAAATAGGAGATCTGATATCTAGCAAAGAGATGCTAACTAAAGGATCAAGGCTAAAACATTGTAAGAGGTGAATTAGTGAAAATATCTTAATTGAGTAGTCTTAATAGGCTTTTGTAAATCCTTTAATTGGGTGCTTGTTTCATTGCAAGTTTAAGTCCTCTAACAAGGCACACTTTTAGTAGGGTGTTGAAATCCTTTAATAGGGTAAGATTTAATAGTCTTTGTAATCCTTTAATAGGGAAGACCTTTCATAAGGTAGATCATAGTTTATGGTCAAACAATTATAACCTTAATTGGATACACTTTACAACTATAGTAGTGAAGATTTATGGGTGTCATCCCCACTCCAGTTTTACCTTCTCATGGAAGGGTTTTTAGGTAAAAAACTTATTGTGCCATGTGTTATTTGTTTCATGCTATGGATGAACATGTGTAGCTAGCTATTTCAATTTACATGTTAATTTGTGAGATGGATGTGTGGTGAATGTTTTAAGGTTAAAGTTTTAAAGCACTGATTCACCCCCCACCTCTCAAAGTTTACTTTCCCATTGTTAATTCCAATAATTGGTATCAGAGCTTTGTTCTCTAGAAATTAAAGCTTTGTATCTTTGCGGAAAGATCTTGAAGATGGAAGTCTAAAAGTTGGGAAAGGTTATTGATAACTAAAAGATTGAAATTCAACTTATCTTATATCAATTGAATGAAGCAAGAGATGAGTTGAAGTGCTTATTAAAGAGAAGGAAACAGATAGATATCGAGGAAAATGGCACACATTACCAAGAGGAAAACATTACTAAATTATTTGTAGATGGAAACTCAAGTGAGTTTGATGCAACAGTTACATATCTAATGGAAAAGAATGGTGTCCTAATTGAAAAGGTCAAGAATTTTAAGATAGAACAAGAATTCCAATCAATATTGCTATGTGAGGTGACCGAGTAGAAGAAGAAAGCTAAGGAGGACATAATCATGATTGAAGATGACAAAAGGAAATTGACCAATAGATTGGTAGAGAAGACAAAAAAGGTACAAAGGATTGCTAACATGCAAATGGATACAATGAATCAATTAATGATTTAAAATCATGAATTAAATGGAAAGAACATTGAGATAACAACCCTAAAACTACATAATGAATAACTTAGGAATGAACTAAAAGAAGAAAAGAAATTTGCTAAAAGTTTCAACAAACCTAGTTAGGCCATCAAATACTTTGAGAGATAGATGAGATCTCTTAGATCTAACAATGATACTAATGGATTGGGATACACTAGCACTAAGGAAGGAGAATCATCCAAAAGTGGTGAATAAAGAAACAAAAAAGGTAAGAACTATAAACCCACTTGTCATAATTGTGGAAAATTAGGTCATACAAAAAATGTCTACAGGAGCAACAATACAAATTAGAACCCTAAGTAAAAATTCAAGGGTTACTATCATAAGTACAACAGGCAAGGAAATCAAGTACATTAATGCAGGTGTTAGTTTGTTGTGATTGATTAGGGAATTACTATACATCATAAATTCTTTGGGGCTCAGGGCATCACCCCAAATTTTTTTTTTTGGGCCCTATTTTATTAGAATTTTGGGTTGACATGTAATTATTAATTATAACCCTAAAGTGGTTTAATACTTGTATAAAAGGGCTTAGGGTTAGGGATTGTTTCATAAGGTGATGCAAAAATTGGTTCTTGTAGCAGTATTGAGTTGTAAGGGATTACAAATTGTAATTAGTTATCTTTTGCAGGAAAGTCTCTTAATTGAGTGGGAGTCTCATAGTTGAGTAGGAGTGATGGCAGATGAGGGTAAGTTGAGGGTTGATTGGTTTAATGGGAAGAACTTCTAGTTATGGATGATGCAAATGGAAGACTATCTTTATCAGAAGGATTTATGGAAGTTGTTGAAAGGAAAAGCTAAGAATTAGGGATCTATGTCAAATGACGAATGGGATCTTTTGGACAGAAAGGCACTTGGAAGCATTCAATTATGCTTGGCACCATCAGTGGCATTTAATATTATAAAAGTGAAGACAATAGAAGAGTTGATGAACACCCTAGTGATACTGTATGAAAAACCCTCCACTTCAGACAAGGTATTTCTAATGAAGCATTTATTTAATATGAAAATGGCAAAATGTGGATTTGTTAGAAATCATTTGAATGAGTTTAATACTATTACTAGTCATTTATCTTTCGTGGGTATCAATTTTGATGAAGAAATTAGGGTTCTCTGGATTTTGTGTTCTTTTCTCGAAAGCTTGAATGACTATCAGTAATTCTATTCTTGGATCTAGTATCCTAAAATATGATGATGTGATCGATGTTATTTTGAGTGAGGAAACTCATAGGAAAACCTCAGGTGGATCTACATCAAGAAGTGCTTTGAATGCACAAAGTAGAGGTAGAACGACTGAGAGATGAAGTAATTTAGGAAATCATGGGAAATCAAGGGGAAAGTCAAAGGGGAGAAGGTATCAATCAAGAGGACCGAATGACTACTAGTACTGTGGGAAACTAGGGCATAAAAAAAAAGATTGTTGAACTCAAAAAAAAAAAAAAAGAGATAAACTAGATGGAGACAAGGAGGTAAATGTGGTAAGTAACAAGTCCGAAGAGGATGGTTTGCTTCTATCTTTAGAAAGTGTTGATGATTCATGGGTTTTAGATTTTGGTGCTTCATTTCATGCTGCATCTCATAGAGGTTATTTTATTGATTATGTCCAAGGGGATTTTGGGCTTGTTTATTTGGGGGATTATGAACCCTATCAAATTTTTGGAAAGGGAAATGTTAAGATTAAGTTACCAAATGGGAATCACTAGCTACTACATGAGGTAAGAGATGTTCAAAGGCTAAGTAGGAATTTAATTTTAGTTGGGCAACTTGGTGATGAGGGTTGTGTAGTTACTTTTAATGATAAAAATTAGAAGGTTACAAAAGGTTCCCTTGTAGCATTAAAAGGTGTGAAAGTAGGCACTTATATCTTTGTATAGGTCATATTTTTCCTTCTACTTTAATTGTTTTAGAGAAAAATGAATGTTTAGGAACGATTGCTACAATTGAGCAGGGAGAACAAATAGCTACTGTAAATTCTGATACAATGCTGTGGCACAAAAAACTTGGGCACATAAGTGAGAAAGGTATGAAAGTTCTTCATTCAAAGAATATTTTACTAGGTTTGAAATGTATTAATATGGATTTCTGTGAAAGTTTTCTTTATGGAAAAATAAAGAGAGTGAGTTTTGTGAAGACTGGGAAGGAAAATAAAAAGGAGAAATTAGAGCTTGTGCATACTAATGTATGAGGATTGTCCCAGGTATCTTCCCTTGGAGGTTCTCATTATTATGTTACATTTATTGATGATGCAACTAGAAAGGTATCAATTTATTTCCTTAGAAAAAAATATGATGTATTTCAAGCTTTTAAGAAATGGAAATGCTTGGTTGAAAATGAGACTGGTAAGAAATTAAAATGTCTTAGATCTAATAATGGTGGTGAGTATTGCTATCATGAATTTGAAGATTATTTCTCCACTAATTGTATTCATAGATAGAAAATTATTCCAAGGGCTTCATAGGAAAATGAAGTGGCTAAACGCATGAACAAGACTATAATGGAGTGTGCACAGAGCATGAGGTTGCATGTTGGGTTGCCCTTATAAATTTGGGCGGAGGATATCAATACTATTGTATATTTGATTAATAGAGGTCCCTCTACTCCTTTGGGTTGTGGTATTCTAGAGGAAGCATGTAATGGTAAGAAGGTGAGTTATTCTTTTCTCAAGACCTTTGTTTGTGAAGCATTTGCTCACATAGATTCTAAAAATAGAACCAAGCTAGAAGCTAAGTCTAAGAAATGTGTGTTTTTTGGATATGGCATTAATGAATTTGGTTATAGGCTTTGGTATTTTGAAAATAATAAAATTGTAAGAAGCAGGGATGTCATATTCAATGAGAAAGTGTTGTACAAAGATCTATTGCAGCAACATGAGAAGAAAGAAGATGATTATGTAGTGCTGGATGATACTCCAAAAGATGATGTTCCAACCATTCCTAATGATGTGCAACAATTGCAACAACAAATACCACACACACCAGTGGATACTAAGATTTAATGGGAGTCTACAATGAAAGACAAAATGGACTCTTTGCTAAAGAATAAGACATGGGGTTTATGTAAGTTGCTTGTAGGTAAAAAGGCTTTATATAATAAGTGGGTTTATAGGTTGAAAGAAAAGGAATGAGGAAAGAAAAGGTTTAAAGCCAGGTTAGTTGTAAAAGGATTTACATAGAAAAAAGGAATCAATTTTGATGAGATATTTTCTCTTGTTGTTAAAATGACTTCTATCCATACTGTTTTAAGTATTGTGGCTATTGAAGATTTTCATTTTGAGTAGCTTGATGTTAAAACATCCTTTCTTCATGGTGATTTGGATGAAGATATATATATGGCTCAGCCATGAGGATTTGTGGTCAAAGGTAATGAGAAATTAGTGTGCAAATTGAAGAAAAGTTTATATGGCTTGAAGCAAGCACCTCGGCAACGGTATCTAAAATTTGACAGTTCTATGCATGAGCATGGATACAATAGGTGTCATTGAGATCATTGTGTTTATTTTAAGAGGTTGGATGATGAAAACTATGTTATTTTATGGTTACATGTTGATGATATGCTTGTAGCTAGGTCTAACATGGATCATATTAAGGGGCTGAAATTCCAGTTAGTAGATGCATTTTCTATGAAGGATTTGGGGGCAACAAAACAAATCCTTGGTATAAAGATTTGCAAAGATAGGAAGAACAAGAAATTGACACTATTCAGGCTAATTATGTTGAGAAGGTGTTGCAATGTTTCTCTGTGGAGAATGCTAAAGCTGTTAGCACACAAAGATTTGAAGGATATTGCCACAATTGTTAGAAGTATGGAAATAAAGCATATGAGTGCAGATCTAATGCTAAGTGGACATCAAACAAGTAGATAAAGGGACAACAAAATAGAAAGTCCTACAATTGGGATTACAACACAAGGTACACTTGTGATTATTGTCATAAATATTTACATGTTCCTGAGAATTTTATTAGAACACATTTTAGAGACAAGTACAATAAATGGTTGAGTGAGACTACATTCTTTAGCTATTTGAAGACTTGTCATATCAAAAGAAACTATCCAATTAGATCACTAATGCCAAGTGATGGTAACAATAAAGGAAAAGAAAAGGCCAATATTGAGAAGATTAGAGTGTAGATGAACAAATCATGGAAGAATTGCAATACATAAAGTTTAGATGAGGTCACTTCATCTAATGGATTAGGTGATCACATCACACTGAACTAGGTAATCAACAGATAAGTGTGGGACTGATATTCAAAATTTATTTCATTTATAAGTTCTAATAATCTATAAAAAGATAATATATGCATGAATTAAGATGAAATGTACTGGTTAGAACTTGGAAGAAATCTATATTTTTGTTAGTTTTCATGTTGTTCTTTAGCATGGAAGGTTTTACTATTGTTGCTAAGTGATGGAATTATGTTAGTATTGGGTGAGCTTGCTATGGTTGCCAAGTGTAGTGGAAATAATATGTAAGTTTAGTGATTGGAAATCCTTTAATAGTAGAGCTTACAACTGTATAAGCATTAAGCATTTATTGCAAAATATCAAGGGTTATATAGTCAATTTTCAACTCATTTGCATTCATTAGAGATCAAAGAGTACATGGAGAGCATTGGGTGAACTAAGGAGAAAGATTCAAGTGTTTGTGAACTAGATTCAACTGCTACTCATCATCATTCATTGGATTCATAAGCTATTCATCGAGTGCCAAGTTTTTCTATTTGATTTTTTTTGCAAATCGTAGTTACATAAAATGGCATCTAGCTCTTATAAAAATGTTAGGAAGGAAGGGAAAGAAGTTTTTAATGTGCAATTAATCAATAATGAAATTAGACAACCACCTTTTTGAGCTATTCTTAAGATAACATATAAGGGAGACTCATCTAGTGCACTATCGATGATACTGCCACAAGTTTTTATGATACAAGATGTTAGATGTTGTTACACTTGTAAGGTTGGAGTTATTGGAGACATGGAAATTAGAGAGTTATATAGAAAACTATGTGTAGATGGAGTCTTGAAGGAAGAGAACAAAATTGTAGAAAGAAAAAGGGGTAACATGTGCCCTAGATTTTCCTAATGTATTCAAAATAGAATGGATTAAGATCATACTTAGCATAATATATGATAATTTTATATGGTTGGAAAATGGACCTACTAAGATCATAAAGAGGATGATTCACTAAGTGACATGGTATCCTACCCTTGACAAACCTAAGAGCATGAGAAGTGATGCAAAAGAAGTGATAGAGAAGAACATAGGGGTAGTATGGAATAAAAGAGGGATGTTAATAGATTCAATTTTTGATCCCCTAATTGACTTTGCAATGAGAGTGATAGCTCGACAGATTGAATAGTGTATCCTGTATGGTAGTAGATTTGGGTTACAATATTGTTAAGAGAGACCACTCCTATGACCTCGTTGAGTTACAACTTCAGAAACTTTTGTGAAAACTTGGAGGCCATTAGGAAGGAAAAAAGTGCATCATGAAAATTTGGTTCTTTGTTGGTTTGTATTTTTTTATGTACATAATACATTTCCCACATTTGGAAAGACAATGTGGAAGACAAACAAGCCTATGATAGTGTAGATTTCATAGTTGATAGAGAAACTTGGAGAGAATTTTGAAATAGTGATGACAAGCTACTTTGAAGATTTCAAGAAGTTTGTGAAGCAAAGACTAATGATTCTAGTGTCACTAGTGGAGAAACATTATAATAATGTTTGCTTCTTAGTTGATATTGATTATACATATGTGCAGGCAACCCTACCTCGGGTTAGATGGCTGAAGCCATTGCCTTATGAAATCAATGTGGATGAGGCATTTTTAGCCATCATAACACTATTGGTAGGGGAAATATACAAGAGTGACACCTCATTTGGAAATTATGAGGAAGCTAAGTCAAGAATAACAATTGATTTGAATATAACTACTATGATTAGAAAGAAGAACAAGCTTGTGAAGAAGATTGAGGAGAGATTTGGCGAAGGGGGAGAAGGAGAAGAAGAAGAAGAAGATGAAGATGAATAAGAAGAAGAATAGGGCCTAGGCCCACTTGTACTCACACAAGGTCAAGGTGAAGGCTAGGAAACAAATGTAGAAGGTGTCAAGGAAGAAGAAGCCAATGAAGCACCCAAACCTGAGAAGAAGAAGAGGAAGGAAAAGGAGCCTATAGCATAAAATACAAAGAAAGTTGTGAAACCTACACAATAGAAGCTAGTAGTACATGTTACCATGGCTAGCACTAGGGCAACTAAAAAACAAGAAAAATAAGTTGGAAAACATAAGGGTAAAAGGACTATTACTAATGCAAAATAGAGTCAGTCAGATAAGAAGAAGACAAGAAAGTTTGTCGCTCTAGCCAAGTTAGATGAGGAGAAGATAGATTCTAACAACATGAGTCAGTTTTAGGTGGTAATCCACAACCCCTCCTCTAAATTAGACAACTTATGTGATAATATTAGGCATAATGTTGATGGCTACATTCAAGACCAAACCTATTGAGATTGTCAACTCATTACCTAAAATTTTATATGAAAAAGTTGACCAGAAATGCCAATACAACTTACATGCTGGAAGATAGATAAGGGAAAAAACTTTAACCCAAGTTACACCCAAATTGCCAAAACTAATGATATATGAGGCTATGGAGTTGCACAAAAGTAAATTTACTCCAAAATATAGAGCATTTAGTATCTTGAAGAAGAACATAGAGGATGTGGCAACAAAGAGTAAAGCCATATGGAGATCTATTTACAAGTTACCCATTCTTGCTATAATAGAGAAAGGTGAGCAAGAAATGAAAATTCCTAAGAAAGTTGAACAAAAGTTAGCAAAGACTACAAAAGATGTAATAGTCAAGGATGGTCATGTGGAAGGCACTGAGAAAATAGTAGGAGAAGAGGCCACAATAGAACATGAGAAACAAAATGATCAAAGTGTACCTAAGGTATAAGTGCTGATTGCTAGTCCTCCACATGTAGACCAAGTAATTCAACATGAATTAGTAAAAATCAAAGATGTTTCTAACAATTTTGCTCAAAACATCAATCCTTTGACTAATGATGATTTGAAGAAGGTATTGAAAGGTTCCACCATGACACCTCAATTATGCTCACATCCTATATTGGTGAGAATAGAAGAAATTGATAAGGTAGTAATGCCATCAGTAGGGGAGAAGAAAATTAAGACATCTAGTGTGCCCCTAGAGGTAAAATTTTTAAAAGAACAAAGTGCAAGCATTGAACAACAAGGTGTTATTACAACACTAGTTGCATTACCTCTAATGCTATTCATTTCACATAAGCAAGCCTTAATTACAATTGAGAGGGATGGAACAAAAGTTAAATTAGGTTAGGGAGCAAGTCCTACACCCACATCACAAATACAAGGTAAACAACATGAAGAGGCAAGTCAGATTGACAAGTTTGACAAATTGAAGGTAACTACTGCTATAAAGGAACAAGTTGCCATATAGACTCTAGTCACTCTACCAGTTTCTATGACTCCTACTACTAGTCAAGTTCTTTAGAGGTCAAGCACTCATGCCACCCCATTCCAAATATCAAGGCCAAGTGCAAAGACATCTAGCAGATTAGAAGATATATCCTATGGAGATGTAAGTCTTGATGAGGTGATTGAACTTCCAAAGTTTGATCTTACAACAATCATCATTAAGAAAATAAGAATTCTATAGGAAGCTCTACATAGGAAGAAATAACAAGAGTTGCTAAGAAGGGAGCACAAGTAGAAGCATGTTTTCCATGAAATAAAAGACATATATTTTGATGCTTTTAGCCTCCTAGCCCCTAATGAAGAGAAACCTATTCTTGAGAAACTGGTAAATATTTTTGAGAAGATTAGTGATAAGGACCTAGAAAACAACCACCAAACTATTGGAATGGTCTAAATGAAAGTTTCAATCTGAAGTTCTTTAATATATTTCTAGTGCTATTACACTAAGATATGTTAACTTAGCAACCAAAATGGAGGATGTGAAAAAGGTGTTGGAGAATATCTTTTCTCTATACACAAGGCTTTGTGATGTGAATTTATTCACACAAGAAGTATAGAGGGCTGTTGACAAAATTCAAGAAGATCTATAGTCCACAAATACAACATTGGATCTATCTCCTGGTCAAAACCAAACTCATTTTTAGAGATTACTCTCTACTCAAGTTAAGCTAGCAACATTAAATACACAAGATGCAAACATAAGGGCTACCTTGATTACTATCGAGTCCATGTTGACCCCACACATGGAAGTATTTCATAAGGAACTAGCCTATACTAAAATATTGATGAAGGAAGATAACCAAATTTCAACACATGATGACTTAGTTGACCTTGCTTCCCAACTAGATGTTCAATACCAATCTCTAGAGGTAGTATGCAATAATTGGGATGCAACATTGAAAATAACAATGGAGGTCCACAAAACATTTTTGGACAAACAAACTATAAGTGTACCACCCAACTGACATAAGTGTCAAAAAAGGGGGATTATAAGGTTTTTACAAGAAAAGGAAGTGTAATTTTGAGTGAAGGGGAGTACTCATGCAAAAATAGGGGACAACAACAATACAACATATTTACTTAGTAGGAGCAATATTACAACATATTTAGTCGACATGAGTTATAAAAACTTCCACAACAGAAAGGAAATATCAACTCAGGGGGAATTATGAGATTTTGGAGAGGTACGACTATTTAAGTCTTTAGTTGTGGAAAATTTTAAAATTTTGGAATTTTGTATTTGAGTCAAGTAATATGTTTAGCTTGTCTGAATGATGCTCATATTGAGGTTATATATGCATGACCAAGTGTTTTTGCCACTCAAATCAAAGGGGGAGATTCTTGATCTCATTTTGGTTTTGACAAGTGAGTGACAATATGTATAAGACATATACAAGTAGAAACATAGTGCAAGACAAGAATCAATTGGAAGATAATGTATGTCGAGAAATATACATAGTGTTGTGCACTAGTATGTGCCAAGTAGATGGTATGTGTTGAGTCACTTAAGTGCTGAGAAAGTCATATATGTCAAGTGATTCATATGGCAAGTAAAATTGTTGTTGTCGAGTCATTTAGGAAATGATTTATAGCATTAATGATATAGCTAATGCTGAGCATTAGAGCTTTCAATTACCAAGTAAATAGTTTTTGGCATAGTTTTTTGTAATGGCACAAGCTCCTATGTAAACAATTTTTGGGCTAACTTAAGGATTTTTTTTACAATTCTAGAAGATATATATGAATTTATATTGAGAATCTCTATGTAGTGCATGCAACCAATTAGAAAAAGGGATGTTCTAATTGGAAAAATGGGTGAATCACAATCATTGATTCCTACCTAACCCTAGCTCACCTAAGTCTTCTTAAGGAAGGAAAATCCTAAAGAGTTTGTAGTGTGTAGATGAGAAGAGAAGGTTGAATGCTAACTATAGAGAGAGAATTCATGGTGAATAAGGAGTTTATGAAAAAGATATGAATTGCATAATTAGTTAGAAAGAATAGAGTAGAGCAGTTAAAGGATAGAAGAGATACATCCAATCAAGAGGATCAAGTACACATCAAGAAAGAGGAGATCTAATATCTAGTAGAGAGGTGCTAATTGAAGGATAAAGACTGAAACATTCTAATAGGTAAATCATTAAAAATCTCTTAACCAAGTAGTCTTAATAGGCTTTTGTAGATCCTTTAATAGGGTGCTTGTTTCATTGCAAGTTTAAGTCCTCTAACAAGACACATTTTTAGTAGGTTTTTGAAATCATTTAAAAGCGTAAGATTTAACAATCTTTGTAAGCCTTCAACAGGGTAGACCTTTCATAGGGTAGATCATAGTTTATGGTCAAATAATTATAACCTTAATTGGATACACTTTACAACTACAATAGTGAAGATTTGTGGGTGTCATCCCCACTCTAGTTTTACCTTCTCATTAGAGGGTTTTTGGGTAACAAACTTATTCTATCATGTGTTCTTTTTTTCATGATATGTATGAACATGTGTAGCTAGCTATTTTAGTTTACATGTTAAATTGTGAGATAGATGTGTGGTGAATATTTTATGGTTAAATTTTTGAACCACTGATTCACCCCCACTCTTAGAGTTCTTCCACTTGGACTAAGAAGTTTATAGGTGATCATTGCAGTTTTATGGTGAGGAAGGACATCAAATTTCCAAGTTTTAGAATCATATTGAGGCCTTAGAGGAAGCTATTATCAGAAAAGCTTGCACTCTTGCCTAAGGTTTTTATCTAAAGGCAACCTTGTGAAACATGGAAACAATTTCCAAGCTGTGGGACTTTAACTATGAGATTGAGTCTCTGGAGAAGGCTAACTTCCTTACTATTAGGGTGTACCTAACTACTCTTTGAGAGGAAAAGGGAGAAGGAATGCATGAAAGAAAACTACCTAATCTAATCTAAAGGGGGTGATACACCAAAATAGTTTGTTCAGTCACATCTCTGCCTAACAATGCACTATTCATGAATATGATCTCAGAAGACACTAATTCAACCTTTGTTTTGACTCAATAGCCACATATAGATTAGAAACCAAGTTGATATTATTAGGAAGGGATTTCACTCCATAAAATTCAAAGGGGCAATAGTAGATACTTTTATGTAGATTGAAGAATGGTAAAAAATACATCAACAAAGGTAAGAAGGTTTTACACTTATATTAATGGGGAATGAGGCATAGTAGGGATTAAATTTATTCATAGAAAAAAGGAAATTACCATAGTAGAGTATAGAATAATATTGATACAAAATCAAAGAAGAAATGACTGACCTTAGTAAGGTTAGAAAAATTGCTTTTTATAGTGCAAGCATAACTTAGATAGCTTCTACCCTAAGGCAAAACACAACAACTACATTTAAGATGGTAGAGAAAAATCACTACAAATTTGGAGAAGAAATTTGATCATGGCACACATCTAGATGTAGGAACATCATATCTATTCATCAAATAGAAACCCTAAGAATATAGAAATGATGACCATTAATATTTTGACTAAATAGATGGATAACCAGATGGTGAAGGGAATGTCCTTCGCATTTATTAGGCATGGGGAATGTCAAAGAGTGGTTTAAGGTGATTAAAATATCAATCCACCATTAAAGAACTACTTATTTCTTGCTAGTAACATGCCAAATTAGATAAATCAGCAAGTCAACTAGACTTGACCGTCTACCCCCGCCATGTGGACCAATACTATTTGAATGTTTTGCTAGCTTGTCTACCTTCTAACTTCATGTTGACTATTGACCTAATCCTAGTCGCAACTTTGCCACCTTTTTACTTTTATTAACTATTAACCTTGCGAAACCACAAACTTAACCACAATTGCTTACTCTCCACTCGGGCTTGCTGAGACATGTGTCCCCCTGTTGTTATGTCACTATGGATAATGGCCTTGCATCTTTGGTTAGTGACATAATGCCAACTTAGTACCTCAACCAATCAAAACCCTACCTTATGCCAACTCATTCTGACATCCCTTTTACCCATGGCCCACAAATTTGAAAAATGTCCTACATATCCACATGTCTCACCATCACTATCTCACTATGAAAATGAACGTACATTTTTTTCATAGTGATATACAAAAATCATTGATCATCTTCAATCTGATAGTGGACAAGGCATGTCAAGAAACTGGCCCACCATTGTAAAGCACAAATAAAACTTTGCCAGCTGTACCTCATCTAACAACTCTACCAGTTGCAAAGAAGAGATGCCCACCTGGGGTATGTGGCACACTATCATTATGTTGCTATGGCTATTCTTCATGCACTTTCTACTAGTGACATAATGATATCCATAGATTTAGATCTAATTGATAGTTCCAATATTTAATGACTGCTGTACATGTTTGAAAAGGAAAAGGCCCAACCTTGGATGCATGGCACATTGGCACTATGTTGTTATAAATTTTGGTTGTGCAACTTTTCATAATGACAAAGCAACAATTGCTGATTTCTTTACATCAGATGGTTGAGAAGATGCAGGCCTACCAAAATTTAAATAACATGTGACCAATTCAAAGACTTATGAAATAAAACATAACCTAAGGTTTTAAAATGTATTTATATACCATTGGGATGTTTGAATATTTGAAAAGATGACCCTTGAGCATGTTTGACAAACAAAACCTATTTTTTTGGTAGGAGGGCAAATATGACTAACAATTCTGGTGACTTAGAGGGGATTCTAGCCTTCTAAGCATATGATTAGTGACCTTAAGTATCCTTTGGGCTATGGAGTTGAAAAAATGAGATCTTCTTGTGAAATCCTAACTTTGTCTCTTTTTTCTCTGTAACTGCAATTTTTTTGAAACTCCACCTCCTCTGTAACCTTAAAACCTTCAAAACCTAGTTATCTCTAGAAGAATAGAGAGAATTGATGCTTGAAACTTCTTGGAAAATTGGACACTAACCTAATATATAAAGAAAACCCTAACCCTAATTAGAAATAGGGTTTGAGATAAATTCCATTGATTGGAATTGGAAGGATATCACTGTCAGGCCTAGATAATTGGAAGGCATTGGCCTGCTTACAATTGGAGATCACATAAGGTCCACTATAGATAGCATGAAATTTGGAGTGCCTACATGGTTTGTCTCTATCTGCATCCCACTTGAGGACAAGGTCTCCCTCTCTAAAAATCCTAGCCTTGGCATTTTTGTCAAAGCTCTTTTTGACCTATTATTGATGTATCTCAAGTGTCTACATAGCCTGTTGCCTCTTTTCTTCCAGTTCCATTAATTCTGCCATCCTGATTGTCATGTCATCATGTTCCATTAGCTCCAACTGATGAGCTACCTCTAGGGAGGGGATCTCAAGTGATATAGTAACTTCCCTTCCATATATTAATATGAAAGGTGAATTTCCAACAACCATCTTAGGTTTAATTCTATCAGCCCAAAGGTAGTCTTTAATTTTGAATGCCAACACCTCTGATTGTCCTCAATGGTCCTCTTCATGATTCTGATCAAGTTCTTATTAGAGGACTCAACCAAGCCATTGCCCTAGGGGTAGTAATATAAGGAAGTGCTCAAATATATACTGTGGTCAACTACCTAAGAAAAAAAATGGGTCCTAACAAAAGACTTAGCATTATTAGATATTATTGTTGAAGGAACACCAAATCTGGTTACAATTCCATCAAGGAATTTAACCACTAAAGTCTTTGTGGTATCCTTTAAGGCTATTTCCACTATCCACCTTGTAAAGTAATTTGTAGCAACTAAGATCCACTTTTGACTAGAGCAAGTCAATTGATTGGGCCAATAAAACCTAGCCCCCATTGAGTAAAAGGTTGATCAACCTGAATAGGATGTAGGGGAAGAGCTGCTGATTTCTATTTTCCTAAGAAGAAGGCACACTTCTCACATTTACTTATATACCTTTAACAATCATGGAACAAAGTTGGCCAATAATAAATAGCTCTCACGATCTTCATAGCTATTGTTCTAGCTAAAAAATGGCCACTATCAGGACCATCATGGAATTCCATGATCATCCTACTAGTTTGATTAGTGCTGATACATCTCAATAGGGATCCATTGAAATCTTTTCTGAAAAGGATCCCATCCACTAGGAAAAAAGGGATAGACTACAATCCGCGTTTCATCTTTTTGCTTTGTCTAACCCTTGTGGATATCCTCCTCCCAACAAAAAAGTTGTCATGTCTTGTATCCAGTTGTTTGGATTTTTATCCCCTACTAATTTTGCATTTTCTATAACTTTAGCAATATCCTTAGTTGTCTCTTGGGATGAAATTATCCACGCACATAATACTTTGCCTCTAACCAACTTGGTGATCTTGATATCTATGTCATACTCCATGAAATTAGTGATCCATCCAACCCTCTTCTCATTAACATCCTTATTTAAAAGAAAGCCCTTTACACTTGCATGTGGAACTAGGGGTTGGATCCTATTATGTGATAAAAGATGCCTGAATTTATTTAGGGCTCTTACAATAGAGAGGATTTATTTTTCCACATAATTGTACTTGTCTTCATAGTCCTTTAGCCCTTCATTGAAAAAGGCTATAGCCTATTCTTCCTTTACATCATTTAGCTATGTCAAGATAGCTGATATATTGGATGCATGACCAAGGGTATAGAGAATGAAATACTTATCAAAATTGGGATTCATAAGGGTAGGATCTGATGCTATTGCTACTTTAATCTCTTCAAAATTGGCTCTTCCTTCCTTTGTCCAGGTAAACACCACATTCTTTTTTAGCATAGCTATAAGAGGCTTAACCATGGTAGCAAGATTAGGAATGAAACTTTTCACAAAGTTGATTCTACTAAGAAAGCTTTGCAACCCTTTCTTATGAATAGGAAGTGGGAGAGTGAAAATTGCCTTTTTTCTTTTAGGATCGGTAGCTAAACCCTCCTTAGACACAATATTCCCAAGCAATTTCCCTTGACTGGTGGAAAACACACACTTGCTTGGATTTAGGGATATACATTATTCTCTGTATTTGATGAACACTTACCTCAGATGGCCAAAATGATCCAACACATTCTTGGAGTAGATTGTGATATCATCAAGGTAGACCAAAACAAACTTCTCAATCATACTCTTGAAGGCCATCTCCATTACTTTTTGAAAAGTGGTAAATGCATTGGTTAGTCCAAAAGGCATCTTACAATAGGTGTAAGTCCCCCATTTAGTAGTAAAGGCTATCTTTCATCTATTAGACTCTTCGACTAATACTTGATTATAACTAGAAAACCTAACTAAGAAAGAAAATCTCTCTAAACCACTAACCTTGGACAAGATTTGCTCCACAGAAGGAAGAGAATGGTGATATTTAAGAGAAGCCCTATTAAGGTCTCTAAAATCTACACACAGTCTAATTTCCCCACTCTTCTTCCTAACAAGGACAAGATTAGCTACCTAAGAGGAATTCTTAATAGGGAAAATGATATTAGCCTCTATCAGCTTGGATAACTCCTTTCTCATCATAAGCTTAATCTTTGGGTTGACTAGTCTTTATTTTTGTCTAAGAGGTTTTGCATCACTATTTAAATCTATGGTGTGTTGGAACAAGCTTAGGTCAAAACCCCTTAAATCATCATATGTCCATGTAAATAAATCATTGAATTCTTGACATAAATGAACAAAATTTTCTTTCTCAATTTTAGAACATACCTTTCCCAAATTGAGTCTTTCCATCAACAATTGCAATAGGTATGTCATCATCTTTGTTTGTAGCCAAATTCGAGCCTCTACCCCTTGCTTGATCCTCAGGGTGAAGATACTCTCTAAAGTGATTAGGCCTTTTGGTAACTTGTTTAAATTGAGGTTCATAATTTGATCACCATATTGGCCTTGCAATTTGGACTAGTTTCTCTTTGATAATTGTGTCTCATTTTGCAAAAAAATTGATAGTTTGTACATTAGAATCAAAGACTTGCCAATTGGTATAGTTATTTAGTATTGTAGGCCTTACAACCAATCTTCTATGTTGTTCTTTTTTATCCTCAACATGCTCTGGTACATCATAAGAAGCACCAATTGTTGCAAGTCTATTAGCATGTTTATTTTCTCTCTTGGGAACATTTTGACTGTTAAATGCTTGAAAACCTTCAAGCAGATTCCACACTATGTGCTTGTATGATTTGAGAAGATTATTCTTTGTAACATTTTGGCTCCTTACTTGATTAAAAACCAACTCACTATCCCAAATACCCTTAGAGTCTTGATTCCTCTCTTTTATGCAAGTTGGAGACCTTGAATCAATGCTTCATGCTTTGATACATTATTGGTGTAGTTGAATTGGAGCCTATAAGAGAAATAGTACTTCTGCAATTTAGGGGAAATGAGCATGACACCAGCCCTTGAACCATTCTTACTTCTTGAGCCATCAAATAACATGCTCCATAATCCATCAATATCTTCTTGTGTCTTTATGAGACTAGGAATAAAAGAATCCTTTTCTGATATACAATATGTACCAAGGCCTATCTCTAGGGCTTCTTTACTGAATCAAAATAGTAAGCAGTGGCCCACTCATCCAAAAGATAATCAGGCACTTCTGCTAAGGAAGTAGCAGTCTCCTGTACTATGTCCTTATCATCTTCTTCAAAAATAGTGCAATCCATGTTTTTGGGACTTGGAGTATAGGTCTCTATATGATTACGGGCTAGAGGTTCTACTCTTATGGAAGCCTTGGTTCCATACCTTGTTCTAAAAAATATATAAGACCAATTAGATGAAAAATAGCCACCTATTTGTGAAGTGAAATCTTTGAAAAGATAGATGGAAAAATGAGGTTTGACCTTAACTATTGATATATCTTGTATTATAGTACAACTAGGGCAAGCATATAAGACTATCTCCACATTCTTTAAGACTCCTATGGTCTTGATAGAACTACCATCTAATTGGAGCACATCCCTA
Organism: Cupressus sempervirens; assembly: GCA_028749045.1. Lineage (NCBI taxonomy): Eukaryota > Viridiplantae > Streptophyta > Pinopsida > Cupressales > Cupressaceae > Cupressus > Cupressus sempervirens. The sequence goes on from CM053789.1 coordinate 212,445,490, forward strand.
ACAATTGGTTCATACTCACTACCCATGAGATCAGCTACAGTTCTAGGCATTATAGAACTACTAATCCCTGAATCAATCATGTAGTTATGAATTAGTTTGCCTCTGATGATCATAGAGACATAAAAGGGAGGAGGCCTAATTTTATTACTTGTTTCTACCCCTTTTATGGGCTGCATCAAGCTTGTTGCATTCTCCTCTCTAGGTGGCTGATCTTTCACTTCTATGCTCTCTAATTCCTATTGCAGCAACTTCTTTTGTGATGGTATAGTAGCAACAACATCCCATATGAAGATATTAACATTAGTCATTTTTCATCTAATCTACCACATTGAAAGGAGTATTAGCTACTTTGATTGAGGCTCTAGGAACTGTATGGGTGGGTGGTTGAATTTGAGAAGTTTGAGGTTCAGTAGACTTCTTGTTGCTCATATCTTGTCTCTATTGAGGAGCAATATTGGATTGTGCATTCATCATTAGAACATGAGGATTAGTAGCTAAAGTTAAAGCTTTATTAGGTGAGGGAGATGTAACATCTTCAAAAACTCTCCTTTTACTTTTGGTGTTACGGGCTATAACATCTGACAAGCATGACAATGCTCATTTGATTGATGGTTCATGAAAGAACAATCACCCTGCTATTGTATATGAGGACCATCTGTAGGTTGACTAACATTATATTATTGTCTTACCACTTGCTCTTGTGTAATTGAGGCTAATTATGACTCTACCTTTTGGCATATACAATATCCATAGGAATAGTTACAAGAAGGCATAAGTCTTGATCTTGAGTAAGATTATTTTGAGGGACTAAGGACCTATTTGTATTTGTAATAGGGGTATTTCCATTAGGTCTATTATGATTGTAGGGGACATGACTTTGGTTTGGGAATCTATTATGTATGGGACTCTAATACTGAAGTTGGGGAGGCTTATGGTTTTGAGATTGCTACCTTTCTAGGTATTAGATTGTGGTGACTGATTAGGTAAGTATTGTTAAACTTCATAAATTCTTTCATAAAGTATTTTTTTTGAGCCCTATTTTTTCAAGATTTTGGGCTGACATGTAATTATTAATTGTAACCCTAAAGTGATAAAAATACTTGTATAAAAGGGCTTAGGGTTAGGGATTGTTTCATAGTTGTGATGGAAAAATTGGTTCTTGTAGCGATATTGAGCTGTGAGGGATTATAGATTGTAATTAGGTTGTAATCAATGGATCATAATAATATCAGACTTGCTATTTTGTGGATGTAGCCTAGGGATTAGATGAACCACATTAAATCTAGGTGTCTTGTGTTCTTTTCTATGTGATCTATTATTTTCTAGTATTGGTTATATTTGAATGTAATTTTTATTTTTGTTTGTGGTCAAACCCTATCACTAGGGTCACCACCTTGTTACTCATCTTTTGTATCACTGAGAAAATATCCTCTAGATTCTTCTCTTGACCATGCAACTTCTTATCTATATTTTGAATCATAGACTACATTATATCTTTAATTTCATTTATTTCATTTGAAGATGTGGAGGCCAAAGGGATAATAGCCAAGGGTTGACATGTAGATGTGGTAGGGATAGGGGCTACAATAGGCTAATAATTAGGCATATTAGGAAAGAAGGGCATTGGAGGTCTTGGAGCTAGCTTCCCTCCTTGTATTAAGATATTTTCTACCCTTATAGTAATCTCATAAGCATTAAGTAAAGCATCCCCTCTCGTAGTTTGCACTGTAGTAGCTATGCCACTATTAAACATTTTGAGGTAATGTAAGAAGGCATTACTAGAGGAAGGCTATACTATAGTAGGTATCCTATGCCATGTCTTTTGAAATATATAATTAAAATTAGTCATACATTCATGGGGTGCCCTTTTGGTAGTTGTTAGCTTCTCTAAAAGTGATAGCTGATCACTTTTATCCTCAAAATGTTTGCAAAGCCCTACTCCTAACCCATCCCAATCAGTAATAGAGTTATGGGGTAAAGCTTTATACCATTGTAATGCTTTTCCTTTAAGGATGAAGCTAGAAGCGTAACACCAACATCATCCTTTGTAATACCATGTATATTAAAAACATTTGAAATCTCCTAAATATGTTCTACAGGGGAGATGAAAGTTTCACTAGTGAAATAAAATATACTTTTGAGAGTTGACCCTGGAATATCATGTCTTTGAGCCACAAGGAGAGGACTCCCACCATTAAAGGTGGAAAATGCATGTGCCCTAGGCTATTCCATATGGAATAATGACCTATTTATATGAAAAGATGGCAACCTAGGTTGTGATCTATCAATAGAAGGGGTGGAGAGAGATCTTGTAGGTGCATGTGCTACTTCTGCACTCCTAACTAATGATAAAGATAATTTATTTCTCTTTCTTCTAGGGTTTGAAAATGAGAGCTTAGTGTATTGAAAATTACCTCTAGAAGATGCCCTTGTGTGAGTCTTGGGCATGAACCACAACATCTTTGGTTTGGAAACCAGAATGTAGAGATGGAGTCTCCAAGTACTTGAAAATAAGCCTCTTGAAGGCTTAGAATATAGAGAGCAACACTATCTTCTCAACATTTATTGGAACTTTTGTCCTTTGAGACTAGTGAATTTATAATGCTTCAAGTGTTAGTCCCACTGAGCATGCCAAAAACTATTTTTACAAAAGCTTGCACCCTTTCCTAAAGTTTTTACCTAAAGGAAACCTTGTGAAGCACAAAAAAAATATCCAAGCTATGGGACTTGAACTATGAGATTGAGTCTCTAGAGAAGGTTGACTTCTTTACTATCAGGGTACACCTAACTACTCTTTGAGAGGAAAAGGGAGAAGGAACGCATGAAAGAAAACTACTGAATCTAATCTAAAGAAGGCGATACACCAAAATAGTTTTTTTAGTCATATCTCTGCCTAACAATGCACTATTCATGAATATGATCTCAAAAGACATTGATTCAACCTTTGGTTTGACTCAAAAACCACATATAGATCATAAACCAAGTTGATATTATGAGGAAGGGACTTTACTCCATAACATTCAAAGGGGCAATAGTAGATAATTTTATGCAGATTGAAGAATGAAAACAAATACATCAATAAAGGTAAGAAGGTTTTACACTTATATTAATGGGGAATGAGGCATAGTAGGGATTGCATTCATTCATAGTAAAAAGGAAATTACCATAGTAGAGTATAGAATACTGTTGTTACAAAACTAGAGAAGAAATGACCAACTCTAAGAAGGGTTATAGAAACTTTTTTTTATAGTGCAAGCATAACTTAGATAACTTCTACCCTAAGGAAAAGCACACATCTAGATGGAAGAATATCATATCTATTCATCAAACATAAACCTTGAGATTACAAAAATGGTGACCATTAATGTTTTGACTGAATAGATGGATAACTAGATGGTGAAGGGAATGTCCTTCACATTTATTAGGCATGGAGAATGTTGAAGAGTGGTTGAAGATGATTGAAAGATCAATCTGCCATTAAAGAACTACTTCTTTCTTCCTATTGATGTTCCAAATTACATAAATCAGCAAGTCTACTAGACTTGACCATCTAACCCTGTCATGTGGCCCAATGCTATTTGAATGTTATGCCATCTTGTCTACCTTCTAACTTCATGTTGAACTGTTGACCTAATCCTAGTTGCAACTTCACCACCTTTTTACCTTTGTTAATTTTTAACCTTGTGAAACCACAAACTTAATTGTAATTTCTTACTCTCCACTTGGTCCCACTGAGACACATGTCCACCTATTGTTATGTTGCTATGGATAATGGAATCACATCTTTGGTTAGCAACATTACAATGCCACTCAATCTACCTTTAATCTGATAGTATCAAAGATGCATCAACCCTCATTAGTACCTTGACCAATCAAAGCTTTTCCTTATGTCAACTCATTCTAACATCCCTTCTACCTATAGCCCACAACTTGGAAAAAGGTCCTATATATCTACGTGTCGCATTGTCGCTATCTCACTATGCAAAATGAATGTACATATTTTCATAGTGACATAGCAACAATTGTTGATAATCTTCAATGTGATGGTGGATAAGGCACGTCAAGAAATTGGCCCATCATCATAAAGAACAAATAAAAATTTGCCAATTGTACCTCCTCTGACAACTCCACCAGACATAAAGAAGAGAGGCCCACCTGAGATACGTGGCACACTATCATTATGTCACTATGGCTATTCTTCATGCACTTTCTACTAGTGATATAATGATATCTATAGATTCGAATATGATCAATGACTCCAATATTTACTAACCATTACACATCACCCAAAAGGAAAAGGCCCCGGTTAAGATGCATGACAGATTGTCACTATGTCATTATGAGTTTTGGTTGTGTAACTTTTGATAATGACAAAGTGATGATCATCGATCTCTTTACATCAAATGGTTGAGAAGATGTGGGCCCACCAAAATTTTAATAATGTGCGATCACTTTGAAGACTTCTAAAATAAAACATAACCTAAGGTTTTAAAATGTATTTTTATACCATTGGGCCATTTGAATATTTGAAAAGATGACCATTGGGCATGTTTGACAGAAAAAACCTAATTTTTTGGTAGGAGGGAAAATATGACTAACAAAGGCCATGCAACAACATAGTATTACTTCTCCAAAGTCACCACCTCCTCCTTCAGGGAAAGGACATGCTCTTTCTACATAAGCATTGTTTTCTTTATCTACTTGGATTATTGATTCAAGTGCTTCTCACCATATGACACACTCACCTAATTTAGTTACCTCACTTTCTCAAAGAGTTATTACATAGATTGTAGTTGGTGACTCTGCATAACTTTTAGTTTTAGGTTTAGACACTATGTCTTTAGAGGATGGTCCCTTATAGGATGTTCTCTTGGTTCTGGCCATTTCTTCAATTCTTATGTCTATCTTTTAGATTTGTTATTTGAGCTTTGGTAAGACAATTTAGTTTTCACCAAATGATGTAGTTATTCAAGATCACCATGATCCTGACGAGGTTGTTGCTACTAGGAGTGTTGATTTATAGTCTCACTTATATTAGTTTGATAGCTTCGAGGGCTCTGATTCTACACGTGTTTCTTTTATTTCTCATGCATATATAGTGTGAAAGATTTAGAATGATAATTTTGGCCATGTAAACTATAGATATCTACATTAGATGAGTACATAGGAGCTAGTGATTGGCCTACCTTAGATCTCTTGTATTGACAATGTTTGTCAAGGTTGTGCACTAGGAAAACATCATAGAGATCCATTTTTGGTAGGTAGATCCACATGTACTAAGACACCATTGAAGTTGATACACAATGATCTTATTTCATTCCCAATCCTATCTTTTTTAGGTTCTTAATATGTGCTTACCTTCATAGATGACTTGTCTAGACACACATGGTGATGGCCTACTTTTTCACCTACCTTAAATCTTGTGAAAGTTGTGAAAATTAGGTAGAATTTCGTGTTCATTTGTTCAGGGTTTCTAAATATTTATTTTTCCCTCATAAAAACCCTAGGGAAAATTGTTTTGTCTTTTGTTTTGATGGAGTTCATTCAAAATTGGCTTGAAAATACTTTAAAAGGGATATATGAAAAATTCTTACTCATAGATTTTATATCCCTAAGTTTTGAGTCCATTGTTTCATTATATCTCTTGTCCTTTTATATTTTAAGTTGCGATGTTGTGACACCCCTTTAATCACAACATCAACCTCTTTTGATCACTACGAGTGTTGACTGATCTGAAGGAGTGATAAGTTTTCTAAGTAGTTTATCGTGGCATTAGAGAGGTTAGTGCTAGCATTCAAGTTCAAGATGTGAAGGGGAAAAATAATGGAAAGTGCATGATTGAAAGTTAGTGAAAGCTTAGAATATTATAAGTTTCAATGAGGAAATGAAATGAAAACATAATATAAATTTGAATCATCTCATTATTGCAAGCTTTATATTAACCCTAAGAGTCTAAGTCACGATGATGCAAATAGAGGGAAGTAGTTAGTTTGAAGGCTTATCACATGCTCACTGTTGGTTAAAGGAAACTATTGTCACAAAAGCTTGCACTCTTGTCCAAAGTCTTACCTAAGGACAACCTTATGAGACATGGAAACAACATCCAAGCTATGGGACTTGAACTATGAGGTTGAGTCTCCAGAGAAGTCTGGTTTCTTTTATTATTAAGATGCACTTACACTAATCTTGAAGAGAAAAGGGAGAAGGAATACATGAAAGCAACTACATAATGTATTCCAAAGAGGTGATGCAACAAAATAGGGTGTTCAAACTAGCCTCTACCCATACATGCACAATACTATTATTATGATAGTTTAAAGATATATGAATTCAAACTTTGCTTTAGTTTGTGAACTAAACAAATATTAGACAACCATATGAGTGACACAAGGAGAATACTTCACTTCTTATCATTCATGGGCCAAAGAGATACAAAGGGTGTAGATTACCAATATTTTTAGTACATTGAAGAAAGGAAAACAAGTTTGCATAGTACAATGATGGTTTTAAAGCGATAAGGCAAAAAGTCATATACTCAGAGAAAAAAGGCATCTTACAGTAGTATGCCAATGTAGTACTAGAGAAATAGAGAAGATATGACACTAAGAAAGAGTAAACACTTTCCTTTATAGTTCATGAATAACTTAGGTAACTTCTATTACAAGACAAAATTCAACTACTATTGTCAAATCTCTAGAGAATCAGTTACTGTGCAGCTGAAATATTTGGCCATTGAGTAAATCCACACATAGGATGATCACTTCCACAACAAACAAAACTCTAAGAGGTCAGGAGTGACAATTATTTAATCTTTGACTAAATGAGTGGATTAACAAATAGTGGTGGAGTATTTCTTTGCAATTATCAGGCCTAGGGATCAATGAAGTCGTTGTAGGAGATTGGAAAGATTAGATTCTTCATTCAAGGAATTGCTTCTATTGTAACCAATCCACCAAATTGACCATGATTTTGTTCAAATGGTGATTAACCATCAAGTCTCACCATGTGGACAAGGCATTTCTCATTGTTTTGCCACCCTGTTAATGGTCCAATTCCAATGCCTTGCATTTAATCACTTATGATCACAACCTTGCCACCACCTTCCCTTAATAATTTTTACTACTTGTGAAACTAAAATCCATTGATCATCGCTACCTCACAACCTACACTTGGAATTGTTTACTAGTCATTATGACTTGGCGAAAGTTAAAGTTTATACTATACTTGTGCCGTCACCACCTTGATTTGATATTGATGTCTGACCCTTGTGACCAAGTGAAACAAAGGGAACCTCTTGATAGAAACTCAAGGCTTAGCCCACTCTCAATCCATGGTAGTCACATGTTGGTCATAGATCTAGAAAGATCTAATGGTGGAGGATATGTCTTGGATGCTAAATATCTACTTTTCCATGCCATCTCAACTTAAACTATAGCATGGCAACATAACCATGTGATCAAGAAAAATAAAAAAAAATTGCACCTTCACCATCTTGACTTTAGCCAACACTCAACCACCCATTACCATGTGAATCGCACAATCATGACTTAAAATATTATAAGGCATAACATGAAATAAAGAATATGGACAACATCAAATCATTTTAGAAGAACCCTAGGTGATCATTAAAATAGATCATTATTTGAATTCAATTTTTTGGAAGGAGGAAAACTTTTGGCTAATAGAAACCTATGGTGAAGGTTGCGAGGATGTGAAGGCTTGCCATTGTGCCTTTACAAGGTTAGATGTTGAGTTAAGTGTTCAAATTGTGAAGCAACAATGATAGAGAAGAAAATCAAGTTAGTAGTTGGTCACAACATCACATGGGTAAGATGAAGATTGGTGTTTTAAGTTTCAAAGCAAAAATTGGTCAAGAAATAGTTAAAGAGAACCATCTTCACATGGTCACATGGTTAAGCCATGAAGAAAGATTATAAGTTGCAAAAGCACAAAAGACATCTAATAGTCAAAAGAACTACGCATCACTCTGTCGTAAGGGTTTGGAGTAATGTACGAGATTAAGTTGTAATGGAGTGATTAGGTGGTAAGGTAGTTAAGTTTTAAACCATCACAACATTGCTTGAGTTTATGATTGAATCATGGTCAAAGCTACTAAGTGGCAAAAGATTAAGATCGCAAGGCTTTCAGTCACTGTTAAGATCTTTGCTATGAAGTTGCAAAATGAAGTGATGGTAAAAAAGAAGAAGTTAGGATCAAAGAAATTGTAGCATCACAAGGAGTAACAATTGACTTGAGGTCAAAGTTTTGAGGAAGCGAATGCTCATAATTGCATCTTTGCAGGTCAAAAGCTAAGGTAAAGAAATGAAGGTGCAAGCTTGTGAATTGTTAAGTTTCCTAAATCATTGCTGCAAATATACTAAGCATTGCCTATAATAAGGTATATGCTTTCCATATGCAACATGCTCTCATTTATATTGAGCATGGGTGAATGAATAGACATGTCTATTCAATAAACAAATAATTAATAATAAAAAATTAATTATGTTATATATATATATATATATCAAATAATAAGCTCATATCTCACATAATGTTATATCTCATATATAATTATATGAATAACCATAGAGTTATCCGATAGAAGCTACCAAACATTAACATTCCCTCTTAGCAAGGGAGGATAAATACAAGACAAATATTACACCATTGGTAATTTCTCAAAAGTTTTCCATCATTAATATCACATACGATATCAAGAGTATTGATCTCTAGAATATCAACATATGATATTCATGAATTACTCAAAAACAAAGTGTTAGAATCTGAAAAGATTAATAACCTAGAAAACTAGTGCAAAGAATAGATATCTAAACTATGAATGCAAATGATACAAAATTAAAATAGCAACATAGAGTTAGTCTCCAGGAGAGTAATGAAAATTCTAGAAGGAAAATAACATTAAGAGGATGCAAAAGAAATTGATTACAAATACAAGCCAAGTAGCATGCTTATATAGACTAGGAGGAGGGAGGAGGTGGCAACATCGACCAATGAGGAGCAACCATCTATCAGAATAAAGATAACAAAGTATCTTCCTAAGATAGCTAATGGATGCTCACATGTAGGAAGGTGACACCTTGCAACCACTTTCTAAATATGACATTCTTTATTAACCTAAGAAATATTATTAAAAGTATAGGAAAAACCTAGCAATATAGGGAAAAATAAATAACCCACTAGGAAATAAAAAAGCTACAGTAACACCCCCCCAAAGAAAAGCTTAGGTGGATGTAGAAATGGGTCTTAGAAAGTTAGGCCTGATGAGGTACCCATGTACATAAAAGTCCCCCAAAAGAGAGAGAAAAGAGACTTCCCAAAAAAAATTAGGACTCCAAGTGAGAGGAAGAGGCCCTCCCAAAAGATGAAGCATCTCTCACCCCCAAAAAAGCTTGCAAATTTTGTCGAATAGATCCACTTACATCAAACAAGTTTTCTTCCCTTAGGAAGAGGGAAAAGATCCCAAGTGTGGTTCCTCATCAAGGAACTATACTCTTCCTGCATAGCTATATCCCACTCAGGAATACTAGAAGCCTCATGAAAGGACCATGGATCTGAGGTAGTAGAAATAAAGACATGTGGAGCATCTTGGAATTGTGAAAGAGTCTGCCTAGTGACTAATGGATCCCCAACCTAATCACCTACAAACTGCAAGGTTTTTCTAGCCCAAAGTGGACTAGAAGATGGAGAGTTTGGAGGAGAATCATCAACCTATGAATGATGACTAGGAGAGGAAAGAGGTGAGTCCTTTGAATCACTCTTTGTATTGAAAGTGGAGGTAAAAGACAACTCAAGTGAATCTAACTCATCAGAAGATCTATCATGTATTCCAAGTGACTCCAGTGTCAAAGTAGAGGGAGTTGGAGAAGTGATAGAAAGGGAGCTTGAAGGTCCCTTCTCAAACTGAACACTCTTCTCAATGAACAACTCATGTGTAGTAGGGTGGAGTAATTGATAACACTTCACACCATCAAGATAACCTACAAATATGCAAGGTCTGCTCTATGGATCCAAGGCTTTGTGTTTCTCTACAGGAATGTGGGCCCATGCAAGAGAGCCAAAAAATCAAAATATCTTAATTGACGGTTTTCAAATGTTCCAAGCTTCAAAAGGAGTAACTCACTGAAAGGCTCAACGAGGAACATAGTTTTGGATATAACAAGCACGGTTAATATCTTCTACCCAATATTGTGGTGCAAGAGATCTAGAGTGAATCATAGAGTTTTCCATTTGCTTCAAGGATCTGTTCTTCTATTCTACAACACCATTTTGCTAAGGATTGTATGGAACTAAATGTTGTAAATCAATCCCCTCTAAAGTGAAAAATCTTTCAAACTAATGTTTGACATACTCACTACCATTATTTGTGCACAAAACTTTGATGGCTTTCACAGATTGCTTCTCTACAAAAGTTTTCAAGTCCTAAAAATGATCAAATACCTCTAACTTCTATTTGAGAAAGTACACCCAAGTATATCGAGAAAAGTCATCAATGAATGTGAGGACATATCGGGCCCTACTGAAAGAAGGATGCTGAAGTAGACCAGCCAAATCACTGTGAACTAACTCTAGTATCTTTGAAACTCTCCATGCCTTACTTTTGTCAAACTTTTCCTTAGGATGCTTACCAAGAATCCAACCTTGGAAAACACTACTTGAGAACTGAAGCAAACGTAATCTTGTGACCATGCTCTACTAGTTGAGATGATGCAAATAGTGGAAGTTAAGATGGCCAAGCCACTCATGCCATAATTTACTCACATCATTAGAGTGAGTGAGAAAAATAGATGAAAGAGGATTAGGAAAAAAGTGAGAAAATAGATAGAGTCACGACTAATGATATTTTCTTCCAACTACAACTATAGAATCACTGTGCAACTTACGTATCTGCACTGAATTAAGAGTGAATTCAACTCACTTGCCTAAACTTGTGTTAGTGATCTTGTATACTGATAGGAGATTAGTTGATAATGAGGGTACATAAAGAACATCATGGAATGTGCCATTCCCCACATCAATAGACCCTGTACCACACACCTCAACAAGATTGTCATCACCCATCAAAATAAAAGGCATTATACATAGTTCCAAGGATGCAAGTTCTTCTTTAGATGAAGCCATGTGGTGTGAAGCACCCAAATCAAGAACCCAAGTGGATGGTGAGGAAGCAATTGCAACAAGGGCCTTGCCCTTTTCTTTCCCCTTGCTATTTTTTTTCCCCTTGTTAGACCCTTCATTAGAATTTTGTTTGATAGACTCAAGAAAATTGATATTATTCTTCTCAAGAATTTATGTCAAGTGATCAATTTGTTTCTTCAAACATTTATGTTCATCAAGACCAAGTCTTTTACAATAGGCACATTTGACCTTTTCTTTTTTAGGCTTATCGCCCTTGGAAGATGGGGTATCAATAGTTGCTTTTGAAGCAACTGGTATCTGATCCTTCTTTTCTTCATTATTATTTTGTTTCTCATCCTTACTATTGTTGTTACTACTTTGTCCTTTTTGTTCTTTGGTGCCTTGGTTGGAAACCAAGGCATGTGACTTAGAGGACTTGAGAGTGCCCATCTATATTAGCTTGTCCTATTCTTGAGTGAGATTGGCAACAAAATTATCTAAAGATGGCATGGTGAATTGAGTACCAAGTCTACCCTTAGTAGCATAGAAGGTAGAGATGAACACAAAATATTCTAAACTTAGCTTAGAGAGAATACCAAGAATCAGTTGTTCATCTTTCTTTTCAATTCCACATTGTTTTAACTGCAACCTTAGTGACTTCAATTTAGTGAAAAAATCTTGAATTGTGTTGAAATTGCCTGGACTTAAACTAATTAGTTCATTTTCTAACATATGACCCCTTGTTGAATCTTATGTGAAAAATAGTGTTTCTAGCTTTAACCATATTCCATTTGGTGTATTCAAAGATTCAATGTGAAATAACAAATTAGGAGAAATAGACAAACACAATGTTCCATATGCCTCATCACATTTGTTAAACTACTTAGGCTTATCTTCATCTTTATCAGGTTCAGCTTCAAGTCCCATAGTTATCCTATTTAATCTAGCTTCCCTTAAGTGAACTGTCATGCATGATTTCCACTCAAAGTAGTTGTATGGAGTTAGGATGGGCATATTTGTTTGATCCATGATGAAGAAATGCAAAGAAGAAATGCCACAAAAAAACTAGCCACGACAATGCCCCACAACCCCCCCTTCTCCTTTTTACTCAATGAAAGAAACCCCCCAAAGAAATATTATTTGGCACTATATTTTAGTGCATTTACAACTACCACTGGAAAGAAATACTTAGTGGTCTTTATTTCAATGCATTACAAACCCTCATGAAGAGCATATGTTGAAAGTGAAACTTGGGCACAATAATCAAGGAAACACATAGCACCATTGTAATCTATTAGGAAATCATACATTTAAAAAAAAGAATCACCTCAATATGAGGTTGTATGAGAAAGTTATGATCCTTTGAAGTTTCCAAAATGAGAACTATGCACAATCAAAACTAAGAATCCGCAATTTCTAAAAAAATTATGCATGAAAATTTTAAAAAAACTCCATAGTGGATATATCACAAAAAAATAGCCAAGGTCATAACAAGAATAATCAAAATTAGAGTCCGTATGAACAAGAATAAGGCATTTGAAAGCTATGTTCAAATCTATGACTACCAATGAAGAGGGGTATGGCTCTAACTTTTTGTGCTTGATTATGAAAAATATATAGCTTGCATGAAAAAACTAAAAGATACCCAGATAGTTTTTTGATGTTGTGAATAAAACCTAAAAAGCATTTTCCTCGTTGATGTAAAGAAGATGTAGCTGTAGTGTAAATCAGATGCCTTTAACAATAAAAAATGGCTCCAAAAACCAAGAAATGACCCTAGCAACCAAAAGATGATATGAAAATGTTGAATCACATTCCTAAGTATATCAATGGCATGTTGGAAACTACAATTTTGATTGAAAACTTCAAATATGCATGTTGGTTGTCAAATTTGAGATTGAAACCCTAGAGATTAAAAAAGTTTTTGTCAAAACTTTTCTAATTCTCAAGATCATCCAAAGATGCAAGAGAAGAGAAAACTTCATTTTTTCATTCTCAAGATCATGTGTAAGGGCAACCTAGCATGCAACCTCATGCTCCTTGCATGCTCCATTATATTCATGTTTATGCGTTCAACCACTCCATTTTCTTGTGGAGTCTTTGGAATAGTTTTCTATCTACAAATACCATTAGGGGAGCAATAATTTTCAAATTCATGATTGCAATACTCACCACCATTATCAGATCTAAGACATTTTAATTTCCACCAGTCTCATTTTCAACCAAGTATTTCCATTTCTTAAAAGTTTGAAATACATCAGATTTCCATCTAAGTAAATAAAACCATAATTTTCTAGTTGTATCATCAATAGATGTAACATAATAACGAGAGTCACCAAGGGAAGATACCTGAGCTAGTTTCCATACATCTGTATGCACAAGCTCTAATTTCCCCTTTTTGTTTTTCTTCCAAGTCTTCACAAAACTCACTCTCTTTTATTTTCCATACACACAACTTTCACAGAAATCCATATTAACACATTTTAGACCTAGTAAAACATTGTTTGAATGAAGTACTTTCATACCTTTCTCACTCATGTGTGCAAGTTTGTTATGCAACAATGCTGTATCAAAATTTACAACAGCTACTTGTTCACCCTGCTCAACTGTAGCAACTATTTCTGAACATTCATTTTTCTCTGAAAGAATCAAATTAGAAGGAACAATATGACCTATACAAAGATATAAGGTGCCTACTTTCACACCTTTTACTAATATAAGGGAACCTTTTGAAACTTTCCAATTTTTATCATTAAAAGTAACTACACAACCCTCATCACTGAGTTACCTTGCTGAAATTAAATTTCTACTTAGCCTTGGAACATGTCTTACCTCATGTAGTAGCCAATGATTCCCATTCTGAAACTTTATCTTAATTTTTCCCTTTCCAACAATCTGACAGGGTTCGTTATCCCCCAAATAAACAAGTCCAAAATCCCCTTGGACATAATCAATGAAATAACCTCTGTGAGGTGTAAAATAAAATGAAGCACTAGAATCTAAAACCCATGAATCATCAACACTTTCTAAAGATAGAAGAAAAGTATCCTCTTTAGATTTTTTACTTACCACATTTGCCTCCTTGTCTCCATCTAGTTTATCTCCTTCATTTTTTTTCGATTTCAACAATCTTTCTTTTTGTGCCTTGGTTTTCTGCATTACTAGCAGTTGTTCGGTCCTCTCAATTGAGATCTCTGCTTTGACTTTCCTCTTGATTTTTCATGATTTTTGGAATTACTTCCTCTCTCAGTCATTCTTACCCCACTTTGTGCATTCAAAGCACTTCTTGATGTAGATCTGCCTGAGGTTTTCCAATGAGTTTCCTCACTCAAAACAACACTAATCACATCATCATATTTTAGGGTACTAGATCTAGGAATAGAATTACTTGTAGTCATTCCAACTTTCAGAAAAATAACACAAAATGAAGAAAGCCCTAATTTCTTCTTCAAAATTGATACCTACAAAAGATAACTAACTAGTAGTAGTATTAAACTCATTTAAATAATTTGCAATAGATCCACCTTCTGCCATCGCTCCCACTCAACCATGAGACTCCCGCTCAACTGTGAGACTTTCTTGCAGAGGATAACATAAAAACAACCTCACTATAATACCACTTGTTAGGAATAAACCATGGATAGAAATAATAATTACGTGAAAATATGACCAATATCATAAAATAATAGATCACATAGAAAAGCACACAAGACACTAAAATTTTAACGTGGTTCACCCAATCCCTGGGTTACATCCACCAAACAACAAGTCTGATATTATTAAAATCTAGTGATAACAACCTGATTACAGTCTGTAATCCCTTACAACTCAATACCACTACAAGAACCACTGTTTGCATCACCTTATGAAACAATCCCTAACCCTAAGCCCTTTTATACAAGTATTTTACCACTTTAGGGTTATAATTAATAATTACATGTTAGCCATAAATCTTGATAAAATAGGGCCCAATTTTTTTTTTTCACCCAAAGAATTTATGAAGTATGTATAGTACTTTCCTAATTAGTCACCACAAACTAACAATCTCCCACTTGGGGATTGATTATGCTCCACACTAAACGACATGCCTACTATTGTGGTGTATTTACCTTTGCCACTCATATTCTCATTTTTAGCTCACTTGTTCCATGAATATGCTTTGCACTCACATATGGGTAATATTTTAAAATGTATGTATTATTTGATAAGTGTTCTATGAACATCTTTGACATTCATCCTCTACCCCCTAATCTTTGATGGCTTTTTTTCTTTTTTTTCCCTTTTTTGTCTTATATTGGTCATCGATTCATTTTCATATGTCAAAATACTTAGATGCATAACACCCCTATTTGTATTTTATAATACTTTCATCAGACTCGTGTGGACATCATAAGGGTTGTATGCATTTTCTCTGAGATGTTAGCTCTTGAGAGGATGTCAATCACTTGAATAGGAGTGAATGCAAAGTATTGGTGGATATGACTATGAAAATTACTTTTGCAACATTGTAAGTTGCTCTGATACTATGTTAAGTTTTTCAGATCATTGCTGCAAACGTACTAAGCATTTCCTGTAATAAGGTATATGTTTTCCATATGCAACATCCTCTCATTTATATTGAGCATAGGTAAATGAATAGACATGTCTATTCAATAAACATATAGTTAATAATACAAACTTAATTATGTTATATATATATATATATATATATATATATATATATATATATATATATATATATATATATATATATATATATATATATCTCAAATAATAAGCTTATATCTCACATAATATTATATCTCATATATAATTATATGAATAACCATAGAGTTATCTGACAGAAGCTACCAAACATTAACATGAATAACCAAAGTCTTATAGTTAAAGGTAATCATCAAATCTTCACATGGTTTTATTTATTGTTAGAATTTTAAGTTGTGAAGTGGCAAGGAACTGTTATCACACTTTCACAAGCTTTCAAAGGGAAGTAATATCTTGAGTTGTGCTATTGTGAGATGAAGAAAATGTTCAGTGCAACATCACATGGTTCAAGTAAGCATGATGTTTGGCAGTTGCAAAGAAATGACAAGGTAAATATATGAGGCATTATATCATCACAATCATAAAAGATGTTAAGTTCCAAACTGCAATCAAGTAATAAATAAAGTAGTCAGCACTAGATCATAGTGGTTAGAAAGATAAATTGAAATGAAGTTGCATAGGAGTGAACAAAAGGAATCATACTGTTACAAGACAGACTTAGCGGTTAAAAAAAAGAGGTGCAAGGTTGCAAAAAAAAATGATAACCTTGTTCACATGGTCACAACCAGAGATAAGAAAAGAGAGGAAACTGTATTAAAGGAATGATAAAGAGGTAATCAAATCATTATAGCATGCAGTTTTAGAAGTATAAAAGTAGTTTTAATGACCATGTCTGAGATGGATAAAAAGAGTATGAGCTAGAAGTACAAAATATGAAAAAGATAAGATTTTGCCAGCTTTTTAAGGATTGATAGGTTTTGAAGTGTGCCAATTTTAAATTCCATCAATGCCATGCTCCTCATAGAGATTTTAATTACTAGTTACAAAATTGTTTGAGTTTTTAGAGCAAAATTTGAGCTATAAAAGTGGTTTTCTAGCATACAACATTTAGAGTTGACTAAATTGTTAGAAAAATGGCTTAGAAAGAAGGATAATTGATTGCATAGGCCATAATTGAAGAATCTGCATCAAAAACTAAAAGTCCTAGTTCATTTGTAGAAGAATGGATGCACATTCTACCTAGTTTGACTAATGCACAATCTGCAAATGACCATGCTTTTAGAGATCCATATGCATTCTATAGAAATGTAGATGTTCTAGATAGAAATGAATATGAATTGTTCTGGTTCTTCTACAAGAACATAATGGAGAAGGTTCTAATTTACAACCCTTGTGTTAGAAATTTGGGAAAAATAATCACACTAGAGGTATTTATAGATGTGGACCTGATGAAGGCATTGATTAAGTATTATAATATAGTTAGCAAGTCATTCCACTAGAGAGACATACATATTTTCCTAGCCTTGGAAAAGGAGACATTCATAGAGGCATTTGATTTGGGAGGCCCGATGCCATTACCTATAAAAATTGATGACCTAACCGAGAATTTCAAAAGCCATAAGAGCTTTTATATGGGTTGAGTAATGAAAAGGCACATCCCTATTTCCCATAAGGAAAAAGGAGAAATTCAAAAGAAGAAGGAAGTAGAAAAAATCATGCCTCTTGAATTCTCTTAGAGATATTTACAGAATACTGTCTTTGCTCTGAACAAGGTCCTAGGTTCAAATGGAACCCTAAATACCTAGGGGGGACATTATGTTATGGATTTAAACATTCAAAACCCCAAAACCAATGTTGGGTATGATTATGTCAGGTACATAATTGACAAGATCCATGAGGATATTACTATTGCTTAGAAAGGATATTTGGAGATCATACATTTAATCTTGTTCAAGAATATTGATTTCTTTGATCAAAGCTTCTTTGAATCCACATAGGAATGGGGTGAAAGGCTACTAGTGCAAAGATGGAAAATGGTATGGAAAAGGTTCTACCTATGTTCAAATGTTATTTCTTTCTATAATGGTTTTATTCATCCTATTTTAAAATGATAGGATTGGTTAATGAAATAATTCCAAGGAGTGTTAGAAAGGTTGTTAAGCCTAGCATGTGTTTTGATGCTAGTAAACAATCAACACATGATTGGAGCACTATTTTTCATTTTGAGGAGTATACTATCATTAGAATATATGGATGCCCTCAACCTCCCCACATTCTACCCAAATATGTCCTAGAGAGACTAGGGTTTGTAGAAGTATTTTGGCAATTAATTTCATTAAACAAAGAATACCTAGGAAAAATGGTAAAGAAAGTCACATTCTTGTATAGATGCACCAAGGTAGGATATTTGGAGATAGGAAAGAATGTCATTGAAGAAACTGATGCATACCTAAGAGCCTACAAATTGCTAACTTGGCTAGCTAGGACATGACCCCTGCAGTGTAGTCAGGAATGCACTAAAAAGCATGAGGGGATACAATTTACCCCTTACAAAAGCTATGTGGGAAGAGGATGGTATTTTTGATAGATTGGATTAGAGTGTCTATAGGGAAAGAATGATCAAGTTGTGGGATGTTTTCAGTTTTTAGCAGGAGATGAAAAAGGTAGATCTATCCTTTAAGGGATTCTATCCTGAAATGGACTGTTGGGTTAGATTAGACAAATTTGTCAAACTTTTTGATGAGATATCAACCCAATTGTCTAAATCAATAAGGAAGAAAGTTGATCTTGACTACTCTGATGAGGAAATTGTAGTAGAAGTCAATGATGAGGAAGAATATCAACTCGAAGGCTCACAATGGGTAGAGCAGAGAAATAAGAAGTAGAAGATGGTGGAAATTTGACAAAAGGCTCAACAAAAATCCTTGAAAATCTTGCCTAAGGGTACCCAACATTTTGATGATGTTAGGAGGAGATATCTGATAGCTCAGACCTTTGAGGATGAGAAAAGGGAAAAGAAACTGCAAATACAGGCTCAAATGATTGATGATAGAATCATTGAAGCCAATGAATTTATAAGAGATGATAACTTCATCAAAATTGAAGAATTTAAGAGCTCCTTGATCAAATTGAAACAAAATTAATTATCCTTGTAAATGAAACTAGGTGATTCTAATGAGGTAGTTGCTGAGTTAGTTTAGAAGCCACAAGAATATGATCCTGCTAGTGAAACCCTCACTATGGAAGAAGCAAGAGACTTAGTGAGAAGAAGTGAAATGATTGTCTTCCCAGGATGGGACTTAAGTTCTTCTTTCCTACTAGACCAAATGAGAAGACAAGACAAGTCTATTTCATTTGAAGATAAAAATCAACTTGGAGAACTGAGAGGGTCAACATACAATATTGATGCTCAAACAATGACAATATGGTGTTTAGCTCTAGAGGATCAAAAGCCTGACCTAATGGAAATCAAAGAGTCCCCAATGGGAATTGTGATATTTTGGAATGTGCACTACACCTCTTGTAGCTAGATATATGGGATACAAACATGTATGGCATTGTTAGGTAAGAACAAGATGGATGTTCTTCAAGCACAATTAGAGGAAGCCTATGAACGGTTCATCAAGACCAATAGGCATGATGAGGAAGAAATGAAGAAAAATTATTTCTTAGAGAAGAAAACCATAAAGTTGGAGAATGAGATAATAAAATTGAAAAACACCATCAGATTAGCCACAAAAATCCAAGACAGAGGTGTGCAAATAGAGGGCCATGTACCTAAAATAGGGGAGGCATTAGGCTAAGTAATGAAAGTTGATGAAGAGGACTTGGAATCAAGTAAGGAGATTGAGATCATATCTATTAAGAACTTGTTGGTTCATAAAATGAATGCATTGAAATTGGTCTCACAAAATGTGCATAGCAACTATCTTGTGTTACAAGGAGCTGAGTACATGTGTTCAAAGGCTGTTTCCCTATTGTCTCCACTTTTCATTGCATGGGGTCCTTATACTCCATTTTTTGATATCCTTGTACCTTTTTTGGCACAGAAGAAAGGCCTACCTAAGGTAACTATTATAAACACTAGACAAATGATCAATAAGGTAAAGGATTTGAATGGTTTCTTTGGCAAAAAATTGAAATTGATCCATAATAAAATGAAAGCAATTGCCACAAGAACACCAACTTTTGTGCCTACAATTTTGGAGAATGATGGAAAAGTTAAGGACTAGGTGGAATGGTCAGCATCCTTTGATAGCATTTGGAATCATCCCAAGTTCTTAGCATACTACAATGATGAGGTAGGGGTAGCAATGGTATATGATTTGATTGATATACTCTAGAAGTTAGAAACAAAGATTTCAAAGATAACTGCAAAGGTTAAGGCTATAACATATGAAAAATGGAACAAATTCCTTAAGGAATTAGATGCAGTGAGGGATGCCACTTGGCCTAATGTAGGCACAAAAATAACTATTTGGGAAGTTATTATAGATATCAAGGCCCTACCATTTGGTGATAGTGATTAGGAAGTGCAAGCATGCTATTAGGATGTAGTTAGAGGAGAAAGGAACAAGGAAAAGGAAAAGAAAGTGATAGGATCTTGAATACAATCAGAATTGTTAAAGACACTTGCTGAAAAGTACCACCTACCAGTTTTGTAACTGCATCGAGAACTTTTATCAAGTACAAAGAATATTTGTATTGTAACAAAAGATAAAATATCTTTGTATTTGTTTCCCAATAGAATTTTGACATGTGTCCTCCCATATGAATCTTTTTGCAATCCTTCCTATAAAAGGATTTCCAAGATGTGGAGTTGAGGTCTGAAATCTATACAATTTTTATTGCTAATGCTACTATTGCAATCGGTCTAGTTAGTTTTTGTGTCAATTTTTGTGAGATATATTCATTTTGAAAAATTTGAGAATACAAGTGAACATTGAGTGAGAGTTTTTCATATCTTGAGTCATGTTTGAGTATTACACCAATATTGTATGATTTCCAAGGAAGATTAAGGAATGCTTGGAAATATCTGTATCTTTGAATTTTGTCTCCATTTCCATGTGTCTGTAATTTTGAGATTGAAATGAATAATGTTATTTCATTTTAATGCAACTTGGATGGGTTGTATGTCTTTTCATTAATTGATTTTAATTCAAGGAGTTAAGAAAATGCTTTCATTGAATTGATAGGTTTCCTAGATGCATGGGAGGGATATTCATAAGAATGAACTTCAAGGGTAGCTACTAATAAAATTAATTGTAAGGCAATTAATTAGGTTAAGATTTTTTTGGGTAGACTCTATTTAACAATGGATAAGGTACCGATAATCAATTCATATACATATTGAAGAATCCATATGGTTTCAAAAAGAACAATTTTAAATCAAA
This sequence comes from Cupressus sempervirens, assembly GCA_028749045.1. NCBI lineage: Eukaryota > Viridiplantae > Streptophyta > Pinopsida > Cupressales > Cupressaceae > Cupressus > Cupressus sempervirens. The sequence goes on from CM053789.1 coordinate 212,466,564, forward strand.
TCATTTTTACTTTTCTGTAATGAAGAATCAATTGCTAGTCATTGCTTATTTGTAATAGTTCCATTTGAATTATTAGTTAGCTATTGTAATCAAGGAGTATTTACAAATCTAAGAAGAATTCTTGACCATATCTACTATAGGGGATAGATCTAAGAAGAAGAATATTAGTGAGCACATATTTGAAGAAAGAATCATAAAAGCACTCACATTTCCATCCCTAAGGTGCACCCACCTTGGTCTTGCAGAGCCAAAAGTGTAGAGATTCCTTGTGATTCTGTTAATGTTGGTCTATATCTAAAGACAGTTTAGTTTAATATAGGAAGTAGCTAACCCTTAGACTGAGTCTTTGTCTTTTGCATCTTGGCATGAAGTCCTTTTCAACTTGGTAGTTTTCAAACACCAACACATGGGTGTACTTTTTGAAGCAAAAGTCTGATGTCTTTGATTCATTTCAAATCTTTAAGAAATTTGTGGAGAAGTAATCTAGTCTTTCTATTAGTTGTATACACACTAAAAATGGAATGGAATATGTGGATCAATATTTTAGAGATTTTTGCATTGATCATGGTTTATAACATTAGTTCATAGTTCCTCACACCCCTCAAAATAATAGGGTTGTAGAGAGAAATAACAAGACATTGTGGGAGATGGCCAATTGTATGAGATAGTCTTGAGCTATAAGTTCTTCATTTTGGGGTGAGGCTATTAATTATGCCAAATATATTTAGAATCAAATTCCTCACAAGGAAATATGAGATTTGACTCCTAAGTAGGCTTGGACTCATGTCAAGCTCGATGTTTCTACATTTTGCATTTTCGGTAGTAAGGCTTGGGCATTTATTCTAGATGTTTAGAGCAAAGCCATAGAGAGGAAGAGCTAGCCACTCATTTTTGTTTTCTACCATGAGGATGTGAAGGCATACAAGTTTTTGATCCTAATTATAGAGAGGTCTTGTTTCAATGAGATGTCTAGTTTGATGAGCAATATCCTCAGATGGAGCCTCCATAACCAACTTCTCCCTCACTACCTAGTACTTACTATTCTCCTCTATAGGATTATGTATCCTTTGATGATGATATCAATGTTGATCCACCTTCTTCACCTCCACCAGATGTTAAGAGAGTGCCCATGTGCACTTGTAATACTATTAATATAGTTGGACCTATGGTAGGAGATCCTTTAGATTCTCATCGCACTTGTGCTCAAACATATGGTACTGGATTATTGAGTCATGACATTTCAAATGAGCCACACAATTTTTCATAGGTGATGAGAAACTTAGAGTGGGATATGGATATGGATGAGGAATACTCTTTTTTGATGAAGAATCACACTTGGGATCTTTGTAATCTTCTAAAAGGAAGAAAGTTGGTTTAGTGCCAGTCAGTGTACCATACAAACTATGTTGCAAATTTTTCTATTGATAGGTACAAGAGACATCTTTTTGCAATGGGTTTTTCATAGGTTGGGGTTATTGATTACTATGAGACCTTTTCTCTTTTCCTGAAGATGAATACTATTCACCTTTTACTCTCTCTTGCAACTTGTCAGGGATGTACAATATTTCAGATGGATGTGAAAAATGCCTTATATATATATATATATATATATATATATATATATATATATATATATATATATATATATAGAGTAGCCTCACAATTTTGTGAAGGACTCTTCTATGGTATGAAAACTTTGGAGGTCTTTATATGGTCTCAAACAAGCCCTCATGATTGGTATGAGAAGATGGATTCCTTCTTGCTTGCTTTATAGTTCACTCATTATCATTTTGATCCTACAATGCACATTTAGCATTATGGGGTTGATTTATTGATACTTGTGCTATGTGTTGATGATCTCATTATCATAGGTAGCTAATATTCTATGATTTAGAGTGTTTAGTGAGCTTTGGGAGAGCAGTTTGAGATGACATACCTAGGACTTCTACACTATTTTTTGGGCCTATAGGTTGTTCATTCTTTGGATGGGATATCCATACTCTGACAAAAGTATGCTCTTGATATGCTTTAGAGATTCAACTTGCTTGATTGCAAGCCCACTCCCACACCTTTTCAGTGGGGTTTTGTTTTATCTACCACTTGTGTTACTCTTATAGTGGATTTTAGTGGATTTCACTTTATAAATATAACTTGTTGGTAGTTTTTTGTACCTGAAACACACACACATCTTGATATATCCTTTGTGGTTGGACATTTCTCTAGATTCTCATACAATCCACATGAGAGTCATTGAGAAGCTTCGAAACATATCTTGAGGTACATATGGGGTACTACATGTTATGGAATTCACTATACATTAGGGGATCCTCACATTGTTGGTTATATAGACTTAGATTGGGTTGGTGACTATTGGTGTAATTAAGTATTTACTAATTACACTTTACTTAAGTTTACTTGGTTAATGCATTAGCATATTAGTTGTCATGTAGACACCTAGGCATTTACATATTCATATGAGTTTTCATGTAGGCAACAGAATAGTTTGGACTCTAACTGAGCACATGTTGTCTACCACATCTTTTTATGTGATACACCTTTGCATTCTTATCCTGTCATTGTTACATGTACATTTATGCACAATGGAGGATTATACACTCTTGGTGGACATATGCTTAGTTGGTATGCTTATCTCTTTGCTAAATCTTAGTCATATTAGTTGCCTTTATATACAAGGCACTTCTATAATGTATTTATCCAATTATCTAATTAATCCAATTATTTGAGATCCAATCATTTGATATCCATTCTCATTTGATCACCATTTGTCTCTCTTGTGTTGTCTACTAAGCTTCTTGATCTTGGCATTGAATTATTGCTTTAGAAAAATTCTTACATAGTATCAAAGCTATACCAAATTCTTGTAGTGATATTGATGATCCAAAATCTACTTCTAGCTTTATTTTCTATCTTGGTTCTAGTCCTATCACGTGGTCTTGCAAGAAGCCAGTAAAGTAAAAACAATATAATACAATATTTGGTAACCTAGAAACCCTCCAAGTAGAAGGTAAAACTCAAGTGGGGATGAGATCCACAATGCTTCACTATTGTAGTAATAAATTTGGCTTGCTAACACTTACAAATGATTACTTTTGGTGATCTTACTCAATTAAGAGTAATAAGGAATATTAGGTTTACCTTGTTAAAGGATTTATACAATACAATTAAGTTTGTACTTTGTTAGAAGTTTCTACATAGGACTATTAGGTCTACCCTATTAAAGTATTTGGGACTGATGTACATCTTAGGATGAATCAATGGATTTATCTCTAGAATGAAAATATGATCACTGATGAAGATCCCTTAGAGTAAATTGATCACCTGGCTATGATAGATGGGTCTCTTCTTTTCCTTATGCTAATTGTAGCTTTCTAAATATTCTTCTCTTCCATATTTGCTTCTTTTCAATTTTATTCAACATATACATAATACATTTGGATAACCATAATACCTTATACTTATATCCATCCAAGTAATTCCATCATAGGCTAGCTACAACATAAATAGTTCTAAAAATAATCAACAAGTAAGCTAAGTAGTGTAACTCAGGTCTAATGGCTTACTAAGGTGATACCGAAGACACTCAGACACCACTGTTACCTTGGCTAACTTTGGTACTTAGTTGATACTGGATGCTCAGTTCGTACTGATCACTTAGTAGACACTTCTGACTCAGCTCACATAGTTCTACCAGCTTGATTATACACTTGAAACAAAACTATTCTGCTAACTTAGTTCTCACAGGAGCTCGGTAGACACTATAAACTTGGTTGACACTATAGGTTAGTGGGAATTGTCAACTTGGTTGATATTTCTTACTTCATGCAAGGTTAACATTGTTTTCTTGATTCCTTTATGATCTTAGTTAACACTACAGATAGGTAACTTGATTACTACTATCTTTTTATTATGACTAAGTGTTTTCACACTAATTAACAATATATCTTGCCATGAGATTAACAATCTCCCCCTTTGGCATCAGTGACAAAAAAAATTATCATGCACAAGATCTAAAGTCAAAATTTATTCAGTCAAACTCCCCCTTTGGGTATGCTTTATTTTGTAGCTTGGTTTGCACCGAAGACTCTACAACTCAATTTGAACTAAAAACTCTATTTTTGATTTTTTAAAATTGTTTTTGGTTTTCTTCTTTTCACATATTTTCCTTTTCTCTCTCCTATATATATCTCCCTTTACATGTATATAAATATGTACATTTCTTATCCTTTCCCCTTATATACTTTCCTCCTTGGTATACTTTCCCCCTTTTTTCATTACAAATGCCAAAAATTTACAAGGCTATGCCAAAATGAGAAAGAAAATCATAGTGTACCTTAAAAATCATAGAGAAAGTCTTATCTCGGTTATCTTGTAGCACCTTCAAAATGTGTAGATCAATTTGAAGCTCTATTGATAACTCATACATATGATCTGTAACTAATAGATTTGTATCCTTGACTAGTGTTCTTGCATGATCCATTCTCTTTTGCATAATGTACATGTGGGGAAGTGTCATACTTTGTATATCAACCGATGTTTCCCTTTTTTTGACTTCTTCCCTTAGAAATTATGCTTGAAGATTTGTCAAAATTCTAGCTTTTATAAAATCATTTGAACTAGAACTTGGATTTGATACCGACTGATTTGCATTATCCATCAAAAAAATGTCAATCTTGGCTAGTTTATCTTCTATTTCCTTGGTGAAGTTAGTGGAATCACTCAAATTTACAAATAAAGACACAACATTATTTACAACATTTTCTAATGAAGAAATCAAAGTAGATAATTCTACTTGATTAATTTCTATTTTCTATGCTACATTCTCTAGCACTTTATTCTCAAACTTCCTTTCAACCTTCTCAAGGAGTTTGTCCTATGCATCAGTGTCCTCATTGAACTTATGAATAATATCAATTAATTGATCAATCTTAGGGGATTTTTCATTTACCTCTATAGATAGAGAATCCACAAATATTTCTTTTATGTCCTTTAGAACTTTGCTTCTATCTCTTTTAGCCCTCAGAATTTATTGCTTGGCCCTTTTCTTCCATAATTCTCCCAAAATATCCATTTTCTCAGCATATAGATTGGATTGGTCCCAGTTTGGGATCACAATCACTTCATCTAGATCTATGCCATCAACTATCTTTTCTTTTCCTTTTCTCTTGACAATTGAAGAAGGTATGATCTCTTTACCTTTGTCAAACGAGTCCTTCTAGTATAGCTTCGTTGAGACTATGGGAGCTTGTTGATCAGTTACCTCTAGGAGAGAGCTCGGTGCAAGTGTAGCAATCTTCACTTCACTGCATAGTTGAACTGGGTTCAACTCAATGGATTGTTTCTCAATTTCTATCTTAGGTAGAGTGGTAGGAAGGGATGCCATGACCTTTGTAGAAATCTTCTCAAGATCAAAATCTTCAATTGTCCAAACCTTTGGTAGGTCTCCCTTTTCCTTTTATGTGAAAAATATTCTTCCACATTTTTATTCTAGACTGCACAACATCGTCTATCTTATGTGACAAAACTTGAAAAACTTTAAATCTAGGAGTTTGTCTACTCTCATGTTTAGACATTGGCTCCTTGATTTCTCTATTAGAGAGATTTGGCATGATCTTTCTCAAAGTCTTCTATCTGATGTCTTTCTTTATTTTAATTGTGTTGTCCTAATGGTGATAGAAAAAAATTAGTAGGGCTTCAGGAGCTTTCCCTTTAAGTTCAGAAGTGTCATATTTCTATCTTTCCATCTTCTCAACTAATGCTTCCTCAATTTGTTTTTTCTCTTTTCTTCTGGAGTCATACTTGAAGTATTTAAATCCTACCATACCACTTCCTTCATTTATGTTTTTAGTTGTTTCTCAAGGGTAGGGGTGCCCTCTTCAAAGAAATAATTGGGGTGTTATCTTCATCTACATCATCCCCATCCTCATTTTCTAGCCTTAGTCTCTTCCTTGGTTTCCTTGGCTTTGAGGTAGTGATCACTGGAGTGGACCTGTTGTCACTTAGATTTGCACCCTTGTCCAAAGCCTATGCATGAGGACAACCTAGTGAAACATGGAAACAACCTCCAAGCTATGGGACTTGAACTGTGAGGTTGAGTCTTCGGAGAAGGCCAGCTTCCTCTTACTATCAGGATGCACCCTACTACTCTTGGAGAGGAAAAGGGAAAAGGAGAGCATGAAAGCAAATCTACCTAATCTAATCTAAAGAGGTGATGCACCAAAATAGAGTGTTGAGACCAATCTCTGCCCATATATGCACTATTGAACTAGAATGAAACTAAGGATATACACATTCAGACTTGCTTTAATCTAATAATCACATGCAGATTAGAAGACCAAGATGAATGACACAAGGAAAGAGAGATTCACTTATATTATCATTCGTAGGCCAAGGAGATACAATCATGCAGATCATAAATCTCTACAAAACACCAGTAAGAGGCAAAGGGTTCTTGCACTTTCATACCAATGGCCAAAAGAGATAAGACAAAAAATCATGTAGTTCAGAGGCACAGGGGAATTTACACTGAGAATTTGTAGAGCAGTAACAGAGAAGATAGAGAAAGGTCGACCTTTACAAAATTCACAAAAATTGCCTTTATAGTTCAGGCATAACTGAGATTTTCCCTCCAAAACTATCCTACAACCACTACCATCAAGGCTTTGCCAAGAACAATCATGGGGATCTGAAGAAATCTGATCTAAGTATAGCTTTAGGTATCACAAAATCTGACTGTTAACTAAATAGGGCCTTGAGAAGATAAAGGTGATGCTATAACTATGCTCTGACCAAGTAGATAGATTAAATTAAGGTGGTAGAGTGTCTCTGCATGCTTTACATTCACTTTTGGTGGTTGGAATTGATCATGAAGATCAGATTTGTGTAAAACCTCAATTTCTTATAATTTTTGGTGCATGAATCAGCAGAGTTAGCAAGTCAACTAAAATCTGCATCCAAAATGGGCTACGTGGGCAAATGACCTCCTTTTATCTTGCCACCTTGCAAGAGTCCAATGTGGTTGACCATCTCTTTTCATTACTAATTGCGCCAACCCTCAAACTCCAACTGCGATAGTCACATTAATTGCCAACGCATTTGACCATTACTACCTCCATTGGACCCACTGGGATATGTATCATAGAGGTGCTATGTTGCTATGCGTAATATCCTCATAGCTTTCCATAGTGAGATAGCACCTACCATCAATTTTCTTAGATCTGACGATCGTAAAGACTCGCTGTATTACTGCACTTTGCCCATCAAACTTCTAGGCTCACGAACCAACTCAGCACACCTGGCATCTGACTCAGCCCAATGTAGTACCATCCTTGTAGTTTCATAACACTCGGCCCCACCCTGCTACATGTCACTAAGGTGCTATGTCGCTATGGATAACATCCTCATAGCTTCCCATAGTGAGATAGTGCCCACTGTTGATTTTTGTAGATCCAGTGACGAGCAAGATGGATCTGACCTATCAGTATACCAACCAATAGAAACTGGCCATGTGCCAACCTGTTTGAAAAATTTCATCACTGATATTTGATGGGGCATGCTTGGGACCCACCTGCCTTTTGATGTCGCCACAGTAACACCTTCCGTCTGGGCACTATGTTGCTAACAGTGAGGAACAAAGATTTTTTGATAGTGCCATAGCGCCCTTCGAGGACCTATCAAAACTTGGCACCAGAGAAAAAATAAGGAAAGGGAGGACCCACTTGACATGCAGCCAAAAGGTGCTATGTCACTATGGAAAAATAACGTGCAACTTCCCATAGCAAGATAGCGCCAACTGTAGATCTTCCTCGATCTAACGATGGGGACTTGTGGGCCCACAAAAACACTAAAATGTGTAGGGAAAGAAATATAATAAGGTTAGTATAAAGTATTTTGTACCCATTTAAATATTTGAATATTTAAAATCTGTGAACGTTACTACGTTGAATTCAAATGTGGTGATTTTGGTGGTGTTGGGCGTTCATTTTGCATGAGGTCAACAACAGGAATCCATAGTGTAATTCCTCTCTTGAAAAGAAAATCTTTTTAAGGATCCACTCCAAGGTTTAGTGTTTGTCTTGCGGCATACCAAAATTTGCTTAGTAGTGTATATGAGCAATGTTAGTATGCTAATAGAAACCAAATTTAAATAAAGCTTCTACAAACTAAACAAAATTCATAAACTTCAAGATAGACTAAGATGAGCTCTCAATTGAAAATATGAGCCATTAATGGGCTCTCTCAATGAGAAGCTCTCTTGTTGAGTAGCTTTGTCTAAAAAGATAGGATGTATGCTCAATATGCTTCCAAAGGCTTCAATGGATGATTGTGGATTTTTGGTGTGGATAGATGGCTTTAGTATGGATTTGGATCTCAAAATAGCATTATAACTTTACTTCATGGATTGTGTTATTTTGCAAAGGGGAAGGATCCAATTTATAGGCAAGAGGCTTGAGGGATTGAGGGCTAAGATGCAAAGATGGGAAAAAGCTTATGGAGGGCTCAGATTGCATGAGAGGAGAGCACATGGATTGTGCTTCCTTATAGCCAATCAAGGAGTGACACATGTCACATGGTGAGAGGATGGAGGAAAGGGGAAGGATGAGTCAACAAAGGAGGCTCAAGGGATAAAATCTTCATAAAGACCCTCATAATGACTTGTAAGAGCAATAAAAGAGCTTGTAAGAGTCATTTATGACCTAGTGGACTTCATAAAGTTTTATGGTTGAGATATTTTGAGGGTGATGAGAGCAAATTCGACTTGGACTTGATTAGGAAGGTTTTAAGCTTGCTTAGGCTTGTGCAAATGATTAGAGGATGGATTAGGATGGTTTAGGATTAGTTTAGGGATAGGCAAGTGGATGGCATTTAATGCGGGTGGGTGAAGGAGGAGATATTTGTTAACTTTGGCTTGGGTTAGTAAGTCTTAACCCATTTTTAGGGAATGTGACAAAGTTAGGAGGGGATTAGGATTAGGTTTAAAGACATCTTCTAGAAGAGTCTAGACTTTGGATGAGGATAAAGACTTTCTAGAATAGTCTAGAATTTCCTAGGATGAGGATGAAGACTTTCTAGAAGAGTCTAGAACTTCTTAGGATGAGGATAAATTATATTTTTAGGAAATAAATAAAGTTTTATTTATTTCAAGGGTTTGGGTTGAGGAGATATTTATTAAAACTTTTTTAATAAACATGAGGATTAATATTTAATCTTAATTAAATATTATGAGTTGGAATTAGGGGTAGGAAATGATGGGATTAGCCTTTAATCGAAATTAAAGAAGGATTAGAAGATTTTGGAAGAGGTTATTGGTCATAAGAAAATTGGCCAAGTTTTGGGCAAAAAATAAATTTTTTATTTATTTTAGGATTTTTGGTCAATTTATTAATTAAATAATTAATAAATAAGGAAATAATGTTTAAATAAGATTTAAACATTTTTGGGAGGGATTCCTTAATTAAATATTTTTAATTAAGATAAAGGGATTTAATGGCATAAAAATTAATTAATTAATTAAATAATTAATTAATTAATAAATGATGATGTCATCAGGACTTTTTCAGAAAATAAAAATACTTTATTTTCTAAAGGTTTTTAGGTGTCTACAAGTAGAAGATAAATGTGAATGTTCACGAGGAGGCCTTTGCTGGTTCCAAAAACTCTTTTACCTTGAAATCAAGTAAAATTTGTTCGCTGTCTCAAAATATCACACCAAAAGAACAATATTTTTGTACTTTTCTATTTTTCAGTGAATGCAAATCTAACAATGCAGCTAGTATGAGGTCCTATTCTAACAGGGGGGTTAGCAAAGAAAATAAGGAAACTAAAAGAAAATAACATGAAATCAAATAACTTGAAATTGAAATTCCTAAATGGGCATAAGCTACAAAACACAACATGCTGCGAGTTAAACCTTCAAAGAAATTAGATCTTTAGTTCTTCTTTGCAACGGTGTAAGCGGTTCTGAATTCTGAGGCCCGAGTCAAAAGTTATGATCTCGACAAGTTGAGAATGCCATTTTTACCTACAAAAGAAGTAAACATTAGTCCGTAGAGTTAAAAATGCATAGTAAAGATACACTAACCATTCAAACAAAACTGGAGGTGAATCCTGAAATTTGGCTAAGTTTGAAATTTTGAAACCCTAAAATTTGGCTAAGTCTGGATTCTTGAAGCCTTAAAATTTGGCTAACTCTGGATTTCTGAAGCCCTAAAATTTCCTAAGATCTTTACCTTATCTCTGGGAGGCCTAAAACCTATTTCTCAAAAGATCCGTCACATATATTGAAATATATCTTAAGTATAAGGAATTAAATATATGTCAACTTATACTTAAACGATATATTTTAAACCCTTCTCATTGGCTATTCAAGAAAAACTAGAGGTGAAAGGGCAGCTTGACAAGGGCACATGGTGCTTGAGAGTGCAGCAGTGTGAACACGCATGAGGCACCTTGAATGTGCGCAACGTACACTTACAAATTGGGCACGGTGCGACATGGCACATGCACGATGTGATGCACGAGTGAGAGGCGCAGTGCGACGAGGCACGACACACGTGAGGTGTGATGCGACACATGCAAGGTGTGGTGCGGCAGTGCAATGTGCAAGTGAGAGGCATGGAGTGGCATGGTGACGTGCGTGGGAGCGAGGTGTGGCAAAATGTGGTGGTGCGTGCGGGCGAGGCATGGCGCTGCGTGGCATGCGCGAGCGTGAGGCGCGGTGCGACGGGAGCGGGCGAGTGTGAGGTGAGGCACGATGGGCGTGAGGCACAGCGTGGCCCGTGCGCCCAGGCGAGGGCACGTGGAGCACGCACGCATGAGTGCATGATGCGTGGCATCGCAAGGATGTAGCGCAGTGCACAGGTTCCACAAGTGCGTGACGCTATTTTTTTTTAATTTTTTTTTTTTTTGTGTTTTTTTTCAATTTTTCAATTTTTTTGTGATTTTTTCAATTTTTTGATTTTTTTGTGATTTTTGAACTCAACTCTAAAATCCTCCTCCTGACTTGAATTGTGAGTCCAGGAGTCGAAGAAAAAGGGGGTCCCCATTCCTAGTGAGGAATGGGACGTGTGTTGTGGACACCACAATAGGCGGGAAGGCAAAAATGACCAACAAATTTGGCGACTCAAAGGGGACGCAAGACAACTATGTGTAGACTAGTGACCTCATGCATCCATTGGGCTACAAAGTCAAAAAGATGTGGATCCTGTGCATACTGTGAAACCCTAACCCTACCTCTGAGAGGAAAACCCTGAAACCCCTTGTCTCTGCAATTGGAACCAGAGACCAAAACCTCCTTCTGCAACCTTCAAAATTTCAAAACTTGCTATCTCACAGAGACAATCCTATGCTCATGCACTTATTGGAAAAGCAGGGGACAAACTGGAATTGAAACTAAGCTAACTATGTACATGGAATCTCAAACCCTTAGCAACATGGCTTGAGATAGATCCCATTGACTGGGATAGGTAGAATCTCACCATCAGGATTACTTAATTCGAAAGCATTGGCCTGCTTGCAATAGACAATCAAATAGGGGCCACTCCATAATGCATCAAACTTTGAGTGTCTTCCTGGTTTTGTCCTATCTGCATCCCATTTCAGAACCAAATCTCCCTCCCTAAAGATTCTAACCTTAGCCTTCCCATCAAAACTCTTTTTTACCTGCTACTGGTGTGTCTCTAGGGTCTGCATAGCTTTACTTCTCTTCTCTTCCAGCTCCATTAGCTCTGCCATTCTTACTATCATGACATCATCTTCAATCAACTCTAGCTGATGAGCTAGCTCTAGGGATGGGAACTCCAATGAAATTGGAAGCCTTGCTTCTCTGCCATAGACTAACACAAATGGTGAATTCTCTATTGACCTTTTAGGCATTATTCTGTCAGCCCACAATGCAGTATTTAGTTTTTTATGCCAACACCTCTGGTTATCTTCTATTGTCCTTTTCATGATTTTGATTAGGTTCGTGTTGGAGGACTCAACCAAACCATTATCCGAAGGATAGTAATTTGAGGATGTGCTCAAATAGATATTATGATCCATTGCCCATGCACAAATCTAAGCTCCAACAAAAGACTTTTGCATTATCTAAAATAATGGTTGAAGGAGCACCAAACTTGGTCACAATTCCATCAAGGAACTCTACAACTAAAGATTCAGTGGCATCCTTCAATGCAACTGCCTCTGTCCATCTAGTGAAGTAATCTATAGCAGCTAAAATCCATTTGTGACCTAAATTTGGAGGATTGATAGGGCCTATGAAATCTAATCCCCATTGAGCAAAAGGTTGATTCACCTAAATAGGATGAAGGGGAAGAGCTGCAAATATTTGTTTGCTAGAGAAGAAGACACATTTTTCACACTTCCTCACATACTTATGACAATCATGAAATAGAGATGGCCAGTAATAACCAGACCTCATGATCTTCATTGCAATTGTCCTTGCTGAGATGTGGCCACCATCAGCACCATCATGAAGTTCTTTGATCATTCTTTCAGCCTGGTCAGTATCAAGGCATCTTAATAGGGCTCCATTAAAATATTTTCTAAAAAGGATACCATCAACTATAACATAAGGAATTGACTGTAATCTATACTGTCTCCTTTTAGTTCTATCTAATCCTTGAGGGTATCCGTTGCCTAATAAGAAATTCATCATATCATCCATCCAACTCCTTGGGTCAATATTTCTTACCTCTTGTGTTCTCTGTCAGTATCATAGCAGCTTCCTCATTGGGTCATTGAGATGATAAAATTTGTTTACACAACCCCCTCCCTCTTACTAGCTTGGTAATCTGAATATCAATATCATATTCCATCACTTTAGTAATCCAGCTAGCTCTTTCCTCACTAATATCTTTGCTCAAAAGGAAATCCTTCACATTGGCATGGGTTACTAACAAATGAATCTTATTATGAGACAGGAGGTGTCTAAATTTCTTTAAGGCTCTAATGACTGCAAGGGCTTGCTTCTCTATATAGCTGTATTTATCTTCATATTCTTTAAGCTCTTTAGTAAAGAAAGCTATGGGCTACTTGTCACCTTTATCATTTATTTGAGTTAGGATAGCAGAAATGCTTGACTCACCACCTAGGGTATAAAGGATGAAATCTTGCTCAAAATTTGGATTCATGAGAGTAGGGGCCAAGGCTATGGCTGCCTTGATCTCTTCAAAACTTTCCTTCCCTTCCTTGGCCCATGCAAAGACCATACCTTTCTTGAGCATAGATGTAAGAGGTTTCACCATGGTAGCAAGATTAGGGATAAATCTTCTCACAAAATTTATCCTACCTAAGAAACTTTGTAGCCCTTTCTTGTGTTTAGGAAGAGGAAGGGCAAGTATTGCTTTTGGTCTCTCTGGATCAATGGTTAAGCCATCCTTAGATATAATATGTCCTAATAATTTTCCATGGTTAATAGAAAAGACACACTTGCTTGGGTTAAGGGAAACCCCAAACTCTCTGCATCTTAGGAATACCTGTCTTAGATGATCAAAATGATCTTCTACATCCTTTGAATACACAGTGATATCATCAAGGTAAACTAAGAAAAACTTGTCAATCAATCTTTTGAAGGCCATCTCCATTGCCTTCTGAAATGTAGCACCTACATTGGTTAGCCCAAATGGCATCTTAAAATAAGCATAGGTACCCCATTTAGTGGTAAATGCAATCTTGTATGTATCAGACTCTTTAACCAACACTTGATTGTAGCTAAAAAATCCATCAAGAAATGAAAATCTCTTTGAACCACTAACCTTGGACAAAATCTGCTCCATAGAAGGGAGAGGATGGTGATCTTTAAGGGAAGCTTGGTTAAGGTCCCTAAAGTCCACACACAATCTAATTTCTCCATTCTTCTTCCTAACAGGGACAAGGTTTGCTACCCATGATGAGTGTTTGATGGGAAAAATTATATTGGCCTCAATCAACTTGGATAGCTCCTTTCTCATTAGGGATTCACTATTGGGATTCACTGGCCTCTATTTTTGTCTTACTGGTTTTATGTCATTAATCAAATCTATGATATGCTGAAACAACCTTGGGTCAAAACCCTTTAAGTCATCATATGTCCAAGCAAATACATCATTAAATTCTTGACATAGATGAATAAAATTTTCTTGTTCAATTTTAGAACATACCTTCCCCATGTTTAAGGACTTTCCATTGGCAACCATGACTAGAGTATAGTCATCTTCATCAGCAGCTAGGTTCATGGCCCTACCTCTTGCTTGGTCATCATGATTGAAAACACTCTCTAAGGTAATGAGAGCCTTAGGCAATTTTTTAGAACTGAGATGAATGATTTGATCACCATACTAATCCTACAGTCTTGACTAATTTCTCTCTGAAAATTCTGCCTCATTCTATAAGAAGGTCACAATTTTCTCATCAGACTCAAACACTTGCCAATAGATGTTGTTATCAGGGATAGCAAGCCTTACTATCACTCTGATTTATTGCTTCTTCTCCTCCTCAATATTCCCTGGCACATCATAAGATGCACTTATTGTTGCATATCTATTAGCATGCCTATTTTTCTTTCTAGGGATGCTTTGAATATTAAATGCATTGAAACCTTCAAGCAAATCCCATACCCTAATTTTATAAGACTTGAGCAAACCATTATTGGTGATATTCTAATTTCTCACTTGATTAACCACCAACTTACCGTCTCCATACACCCTTAAGGCTTGGATTCTTCTTTTTTGAGCAAGTAGGAGAGCTTGAACCAAGAATTCATACTCAGCTACATTATTAGTGCAACTGAATTGGAGCCTAAAGGAGAAGTAGTACCTTACTTGTGCAGGAGAAATTAACATCACACCAACCCCTAATCCATTTTTATTCCTTGATCCATCAAAGTACATACTCCATATCCCACCCATATCTTCTTTAGTCTCCATAAGATTGGGAACTAGAGCATCTTTCTCGAATATACAATATGTACTAAGAATCGTCTCAAGAGTTTCTGGCATAAGATCAAATTGATATGCATTAGCCCACTCATCCAAGAAAAAATTAGGTATCTCTGCTAAGGGAGTGAGGGGCTCATTCACTACATCATTTTCATCCATCTCTAGAATAGGGAAATTCATGTTGATGAGATTAGGGGTGTAGGGTTCAATATGATGGAGGGCTTGAGGCTCTGCTTTGATGAAGCATTGGCTCCATATCTCATTTTAAAAGACATATATACCAATCAGAAGATATGAAACCACCTATTTGGGTAGTAAAGTCTCTTGACAGACAGATGGAAAAATATGGCTTGGCCTTAGCAACAGAGATATCTTGGATTATAGTACAACTAGGGCATGCATGTAAGGCCATCTCCACATTCCTAAGGATCCCTACAGTCTTGACAATACTACCATCCAACTATAATACATCCCTAACAATGGGTTCATATTTCATCTCCAAAGCATTAGCAACACACCTAGGCATCACTGAATTGCTAGCCCTTAAATCAATCATGCAATTATGGACTATTTTGCTCCCTATAATTAAAGAAACATAAAATGGAGGGGGTCTAACCTTTTTACTTGTTTCTACCTCCCTTGATAGTTGTACTAGGCTTGTGGCACTTTCCATGTTGAGTGTCTGATCCTTTGGTTCAATTCTTTTGAATTCTTTCTGCAACAACCTCTTTTGCATGGGTATAGTAGCAACAATATCCCACATGGAGATATTCACATTTGTCTTCTTCATTTGCTCTACCATACTGAATGACATAGCAGGTGTTTTGGTAGAACCCTTGGGAGTTGTAATTGTATGAGGTTGAGATGGAATAACCTGAGGATCACTTGCATCCTTTCTGCCTTGATTTTGCCTTTGCTGCTGAAAGGTACTTGATTGGTTATTTTCTGCTTGCTCATGAGGTGTCACATTTGAAGTTGAGGCCTAATTGGGAGGAGGAGGGACAAAATCTTCCATATCTCTTATTTTGCTTCTAGTGTTATGAGCAATGGAATCTTGGTTTACATTACAATGCTCCTCCATCTAATGATTCATAAAAGAGCAATTGCCCTGTCTTTGCATATTTGAGGCATCTTTAAATTGGTCCTCCTTGTATGATTGTTTTGCTGCAGGTTCTTGGGCTGTCAAAGCCATAAAAGATTCAACCTTCTGACACATACAATAGGTATAGGAGTAGTTACAGGAGGGACAAAAATATTGATCTTGAGCCATATTGTTTTGAGGGACTATGGCCCTACTTTGGTTTACATTTGAAGTTGAAGCATGGCCACCCTGCCTACTTTGATCAAAAGAATCATTCCAATGATTAGGATTTGGAGGCCTACCACTGCTTGGAGTTTGATATTGCAATTGATGAGGCTTACTACCTTGAGCTTGTTGTCTTTCTAAAGTCACCACCTTATTGCTTACTTTCTGCATCATAGAGGAGTTATCCTCTAGCTTCTTCCCATAATCTTGCAATCTTTTCTCTAGGTTCTTTTCTCTTTTATCCATGTTCTGCATTAGAGATTGCATCATCTCTTTGATTTCATCTATCCCATTTGAAGATGTAGAAGCTTGAGGGACTGGGACAAGGAATTGTGATGTAGAAGTTGTGGGAAGAGGAGCCATTGCTAGTTGATGATTTGGAACATTAGGAAAGAAGGGCATAGGAGGCCTTGGAGCTAGCTTACCTCCTTGTATTAGGATGTTCTCTAATTTTATGGCTATGTCATAAGCATTAGGCAAGGTATCTCCTCCCATAGTTTGGATTGTAGTGGCAATATCACTGTTAAAAGCTCTAAGGTAATGCAAGAAGGCATTACCAGGGGTAGGCTTCACTGAAGTAGGTATTCTATCCCATGTCTTTTGAAATCTATAATTAAAGTCACTCATACATTCATGGGGGCCTCTTTTTATAGTAGTCAACTGCTCTAAAAGTGACAAATAATCACTTTTATCCTCAAAATGTTTGCACAATCCTGCTCCTAATCCATCCCAATCTGTTATAAAACCATGAGCTAAACCTCTATACCATTTTAGTGCTTTTCCTTTCAAGGATGAGGATAGGAGCCTAACTACAACATCATCCTCTATAATACCATGGATATTGTAGACATTTGCAACCTCTTGAATGTGTTCTGAGGGAGAGATAGAAGTTTCACCAGTAAACTCTGGTATACTTTTGAGGGTAGCTACTGGTATGTCATGTCTTTGGGCTAATAAGAGAGGGCTCCCATCATTAAAGGTGGCAAACGTATGAGCTCTAGGAAACACCATATAGACAAGTGATCTATTGATATGTATTGATGGCAATCTAGGCTAAGATCTAATAGCAGGAGGAGTAGAGATAGATCTTGTAGGTGTATTTGTTACTATTGCACTCCTAACTGGTGATAAAGATATTCTAGTCTTCCTTCTTCTAGGGTTTGAAAATGAAAGCTCTTGATACTAAAACTTACCTCTAGAAGATGCCCTTATTTCAGCTCTGGGAATGAATCACTACAAATTTGGTCTAGAACCAGATATGTATTTGAAGCTCAGAGTTTCCAAGTACTTTGAAGAATGAGCCTCTTTGAAGGCTTAAACACTGAAGCCAGTACTATCTCCTTGGTATTGATTTTGAAATCTTTCCTTTTGACACCAGTAGGCTTGAATTTTTTTGAAAAGATGTAGTCCGACCGAGTGTGCCAAAAATTGTTGTCACTTAGGTTTGTAGCCTTGTCCAAAGCCTATGCATGAGGACAACCTAGTGAAACATGGAAATGACCTCCAAGCTATGGGACTTGAACTATGAGGTTGAGTCTCTGGAGAAGGCCAGCTTCCTCTTACTATCAGGATGCACCCTACTACTCTTGGAGAGGAAAAGGGAGAAGGAGAGAATGAAAGCAAATCTACCTAATCTAATCTAAAGAGGTGATGCACTATAATAGAGTGTTCAAACCAATCTCTGCCCATATATGCACTATTGAACCATAATGAAACTAAGGATATACACATTCAAACTTGCTTTAATCTAATAATCACATGTAGATCAAAAGACCAAGATGAATGACACAAGGAAAGAGAGATTCATGTATATTATCATTTGTAGGCCAAGGAGATATAGTCATGTAGATCATAGATCTCTACAAAACACCAGTAAGAGGCAAAGGGTTCTTGCACTTTCATACCAATGGCTCAAAGAGATAAGAAAAAAAATCATGTAGTTCAGAGGCATAGGGGAATTTACACTGAGAATCTGTAGAGCAGTAACAGAAAAAATAGAGAAAGGTTGACCTTTACAAAATTCACAAAAATTGCCTTTATAGTTTAGGCATAATTGAGATTTTTCCTCCAAAACTATCCCTCAACCACTGCCATCAAGGCTCTGGCAAAAAAAATCATGGGGATCTGAAGAAATTTGATCTAAGTATAGCTTTAGGTACCACAAAATCTGACTATTAACTAAAACAGGGCCTTGAGAAGACAAAGGCGGTGCTATAACTGTGCTTTGACCAAGTAGATAGATTAGATCAGGGTGGTAGAGTGTCTCTGCATGCTTTACATTCACCTCTGGTAGTTGGAATTGATCATGAAGATCATATTCACGTAAAACCTTGATTTCTTATCATTTTTGGTGCATGAATCAACAAAGTCAACAAGTCAACTAAACTCTACATCCAAAATGGGCTACATGGGCTAATAACCTCCTTTTATCTTGCCACCTTGAAAGAGTCCAACATGGTTGACCATCTCTTTTCATTACTAACTGTGCCAACCCTAAAACTCTGACTATGACGGTCACATTAACTGCCAGCGCATCTGATCGTTACTGCCTCCACTGGACCCACTGGGACACATGTCACTAAGGCACTATGTCACTATGCATAATATCCTCGCAGCTTTCCATAGCGAGATAGCACCTACCGTCGATTTCCTTAGATCTAACAATCATGAAGACTTGTCGTATTACTGCGCTTTGCCCTTCAAACTTCTGGGCCCACGAACCAACTCAACACACCTGGCATTCGACTCGGCCCAATCTAGTACCATTCCTGTAGTTTGATCATAACACTCAGCCCCACCCTGCTATGTGTAATTGAGGTGCTATGTCACTATGGGTAACATCCTTGCAGCTTCCCATAGCGAGATAACACCCACCATTAATTTTCCTAGATCTGGCGGTGAGCAAGATGGATCTGACCTATCAGTATACCAACCAATAAAAAATAGCCACATGCCAACCTATCTAAAAAATTTCATCATTGATATTTGATAGGGCATGCTTGGGACCTACCTACCTTTTGATGTCGTCGCAGTAACACCTTCCATCTGGGTGCTATGTCACTAACGATGAGGAACAAAGATTTTCTGATAGTGCCATAGCACCCTTCAGGGACCTATCAAAACTCAGCGTCAGAGAAAAAACAAGGAAAGGGAGGACCCACCTGACACATGGCCAAAAGGCGCTATGTCGCTATGGAAAAACAACATGCAACTTCCCATAGCGAGATAGCGCCAATCGTAGATCTTCCTTGATCTAACAATGGGGACTTGCGGGCTTGCAAGAACACTAAAATGCATAGGGAAAGAAATATAATAAGGTTAGCATAAAGTATTTTGTACCCATTTGAATATTTGAATATTTAAAATCTGTGAACATTACTACGTTGAATTCAAATGTGGTGATTTTGGCGGGAAGGCAAAAATGACCAACATGACCTTGCTAGTTTCTTTGGTGGAGGTTTAGATGGGGTCTTGATCTTCTTCTTATGAGGTTCCTTTGCCTCTTCTTCTTTATCACTTTCCTCTTCACCTTCCTCTTCATCTGATCCTCAATGTCATCACCCTTTCCTTCAATGATCATGAGAGGTGAACATGATTTTGCTAGTTTCTTCCCAATGATTTCTGACCTCTTCTTTCCTCTCTTTAGAATTTGAGGAATTAGAATCTTAAGTGAGATTCTTGTCTTGGATTCCTCATATGTCCCAAAATAAGTAGCCTTGGGGTCTACAGTCTCATTGATGAGAGCCTTAATAATGCCTTTTGTTTCATCAATATTTACCTCATATGCTAGAGGTTTTATCCATGCAATCCTAGGTCTGTCTACATGTATATGAACTTTGTATAGTCAATTAGGAAGAATATATCCTACTCATAATTATCTACTAGTTTCTTAGGTATCCTAAGCCTTCTTTGCATCCTTTCCTTCAAGTTATCAAAGTATGCATCCATGATGCTTTCAAAATTCTCGCCCATCTTATTTATGAACTCATTAATTTGATACAATACTGGGTTGTCTTTCTTCCAAACAACATTTCCTTTTGAAGGAAATAATTTTTGTACATAAAAGAAAAAATAGTCTAAGAGTGAACCAAACTTACATGAGTTATTTTTAGAGGCCCAAATTCTCTCCATGATCTTTCTTAGTTGGATGCATTGAAGCTTTGCTAAGTCAAAGGATAAGTTCTTCTTCATGAACTTGTATGTTAGGTCCACAGTCTCACATGACACGTTGTTCTGATGGCTTGAAATGTAGATTTTGTGTGTAATAACATTGATGCCAAACTTGATTTCCATGTTAATTACATTGTTTAATTTCATGCCTCTTCCATTCCATTTAGCTAGGGTTAGCTTTGCCAATTTTGCCCTACCTAGTCTTTTAGTAGCTTTTGAATTCTCCAACATTGGATACCTTGTTATCCTATTAATCATCTCCTTTGTGATGGGATAGGTTTGCTCCAACAAAAATGACATGTCGTGGACTTGGCTTAGAATAAGTCTGATCCATTTGATTTGAAAGTTTCTTGGCATGTGGATGATGTGGGTCAAACCCTTGACCTTTAGATGCTTGTGTTATGGCTTCAACACATCATTATTACACAATGCACCATATGTCTGATCCAATTTGAGATTCCCTAATTTTTGAATAGAACAATGATAAAATGATCTGACGCCATGAATGAGAAGTACCTTGGAAGGAATTGATGTATGCACTCCTTGTGGATCCTTCTCCTTGGCAATTGCTAGATAAATATGGAATTTTAGATGAATGCAGTTAGAACTCTTTACCAACATTTCTAAACCCTTTTTGACCTTTGCACTAGAAGATACTACAATATTGCTTGCTTGATGAAGAATATGAAGAATGTTGACTTTGCCTAAGACTTTCCTTCAACATATTTAATCACATACAAGAGAGACATCTTGTAAGCATGTTACACATATTTTAAGCATGATATATTAATCTATGTAAATCACTTCAAAGGCTTGATGAATGTTCTTCTCTTAGAAAACTCTAAATTTGTAGTGAAAAAAAAAAACTTCAATTTCTTCCTTTTATCAGATTTTCAATTTTAAGGCTCTATTAATGCTCTATACCTAGGTAGGTGAAAGATGCTCAGTTTGGTCTTTAACCCTTGAATGCTTGACTAATACTAACTAACCATGCTTGGTTGAGTTAGTGACTCACTTGAGTATACCCATGCTTGGTTAGGTCTAAGGAGTAACTTAAGTAGGACTAACAACTTGGTTAGGCCTAAGAAGTGACTTAGTTAGAACTAACAGCTCGATCAAGTCTAAGAATTTCTTCTATCCAAATGTATCTAATATGTTGATCTAAATTTTCATGCTTCGATGACTAGAACTAATGTGGAATGTGAATTTGATCACAACTCTAGTGGTCTCTTTGCCTATTCAAGTAGAGATAATTGAATCACCCAATTCATTGCTTTGGGTGTCAATAACCTCACTAATTTCACTTGAATTTTTTTGAGATTTCCTCACCAATAGCTATTGATTTGAGTCATAATCTTGTTAGCCTTTGATTTCTTTTCATCTTAAACTTTACCTCTATTCATCCACTTCTTCTTTGCATACATAACATCTTTGGGTAGGATTTCTTTTTCTGAGGTGAGTCCTCATGCAATTAGCTCCAATGTGTCCAAACTCTCCACATAGATAACATCTACACCAAGTATTGTAATCCCAACCAAACATTGCTTTAACAAGTTGTTCAGTAAAATTCCAATTGTTTGTTCTACACTTTGAAGATTTATGACCTTGTTTGTTGCATGTGAAACATTTTCCTTCAAACTTAGTTTTCTCTGTGAATTCACTTGCTCTATGTGCATGTTTGTTACAACTACAACATTTTCCATTAAACTTTGACTTTCCATTGCTCTAACATTTGTTTGAAGTATGCCCTCTCTTTCTACAATGATTGCATGTAGGTCTTTTATTGTTTTGGGCTCCTTGTTATGATGACTCTCTTTGTCTAGTGTAGCCCAATCTTGCTTTCCCTTTCTATCTATGCTAAGATAGTTCAACTAACTGATCCATGCTTATTTGTTATCTCATCATTCTTTCATTGGTCTCTCTTTATGCTCTAAGATCATTCATGAGTCTTTCATTTTCTATCCTTAGATTGATGACTTCTTGATTTTCATTATTCTACTAATTTTTCCATATCATAATAGTCATCATAATTTGTTATATTTTAGCTAAACTATAAATGAATGTGTCATAATATTAATATAATAATTAAATGATAATGATAATTTATTAATATGATATACTGGAGTTTAACTTAGATTGATAATTGATAGCAAGAAAGGAGAGCAAAAGTTCTCCATTATCAAAAGAATAAGAGTAAAATCATAGCCTATAATAAAGCATAGCATAATCTAAGTTCTTTGAGATAATTATTATCATTCTTAGTAAGGGGGTTAATGCAAATAAGGTTAAAATAATAGTGATGGCTCTGCCTGACCCACGCTCTATGAATAATTTATAATTGTTCATAGATATAAACTATAAATATAAACTATGTCTTTATAAATATTTATAAATATCTGAATGTGATGGCTATTCATAGATATAAACTATAAATATATATCTATAGTATCTAAATATATAAAGAATTGGATATCAATTATAAGAATCTTCATATTTAATATTTTTATATCTATATAACATAATTATAAGTTATACATATTAAGTATTTTCAATTAGCCAACTTTATAATTATAAGTTATACATATTAAGTATTTTAATATTATGCGTTGGGTTTGTACAATATTAGTTTAGTGATATTTTATAGTTTAGTTTATAATTTAAATTAATATTATAGTGAAAATTTAATCTTGTATATACTAAATTATAAAGTATATCTTGTATATACTAATATTAATAGTTACATAATATGAAATTTTCATTAAATCAACTCTTATTCTTTTGATAATGGAGAACTTTTGATAATGATAACATAAAAATAAGAATAAGAGTCAAATATAACATTAGGCTATATAATAATAAAAGAGATAACTATTATGATTATAATAATAGATTATAAATTCTTATAATATAATGTATTATCCCTAATCCTCTTTTGTTGTATAAATATAAATTTTTATAGTCTATTAAATTTTTTATAAATTTTTATTCAAAAACATATAGTTTAAT
Organism: Cupressus sempervirens; assembly: GCA_028749045.1. Classification (NCBI taxonomy): domain Eukaryota; kingdom Viridiplantae; phylum Streptophyta; class Pinopsida; order Cupressales; family Cupressaceae; genus Cupressus; species Cupressus sempervirens. The sequence goes on from CM053789.1 coordinate 212,489,982, forward strand.
TTAAAATACATTAAATTATATCATAATATATTATAATATATTATAGGTATATTATATAATAATATAAGAGTTATAACTTATTATTAAATTTAACTTATAAACTTAGTAAGTCATATTAAGTTCATTATTATTATTATATTAATAATAATCCATCAATATAAAGATATATATTGAAAAATCTTATCAATATATAATAAAATATATAAAGGGATTATAACAATAAGTCTATAATAAGATATATATTATAATATAAGATATTATATATAAAGGGATATTCTAATATATAATAAAATATATAAAAGGATTATAACAAATATTATAACTATATATATCTTATAAACTTATTATAGACTTAATAAGATTATAGAATTTATAACTATATATAACTATAATATAGTTTGTATCTTTTTAGTTGCAAACCCAAGATGAGTTAATATTATTATTTAATATGGGAGTTAATTAAGTTTGTAGCTTGGTAGTTTATATTAATAAGTTACTATATGTATAATAATAATAATATTATTTATTATAGTACTAAGTTATAATTATATTTATAACTTAATAGCTTCATTTATAAATAATTATATAAGCTAATTAATATATATAATAATCCAACTATATTAATATCATTATATAATAATTATTATAAGTTATTAATTTATAATAACTTATATTATTATATTATAATAATATAATATTATAATAACTTATAATTATATAGTAATATAATTATTATAATAATATAACAATCTTAATTAATATATTATATTAAATTATGAATTAATATATTAATTATAAATTATTATAATAATATAATATAATAATTTATTATAATAATTATATAATATAATAATAATTAATTATTATTATTTACTATATAATGTATATTAATATCATTATATAATAATTATTATAAGTTATTAATTAGTTATAAACTTATTAATTATATTGTATTATTATTATAATTATAATAATAATATTATAATAATAATTAACTTATATTATTATAATATAATATATTAACTAATTTATTATTATAATATTATTATTTATTATATAATAATAAATTAATATAATATATTAACTATAATTAAATATATATTAACTATAATATAATATATTATAGTAGTTAATATATAATTATATTATATATTAATATTATATATAATATATAATATTATAATATGATTATAATTTAGTAGTTAATATATTATAACTTATAAATATTATATTATTAATTAATTATAATAATATAATAATCTAAGTTTATAGTTTATTATAATTATTTATTATAATTATAATATATTATTAATATTTAGTTATTATTTATGTATTATATAATTAAAATATAATTATTATGTTAATTAAGATTTGGCTCCACATATGGGGCTACTCTATAAATATAATATTATAAACTATAATAATATATATATTATTATATTATAATAACTAGTATATTATAATATAAGATATTATATATAAACTTATATTCTAATATATAATAAGATATATAAAGGGATTATAACAAATATTATAACTATATATAATATTATTTTCTTAAGTTAGAATTTATAATATATTATATATTATAACTTATATGTTATCTATTAGTTATATTTATTTATATTTATAATCACTAATTATTAAACTAGTATATAATATAATATAATATATAATCATAAACTTAATATTATAAATATAATAACTTATAATAAGTTATATTTATATTAGTCCTATTAAGTTATAAATATATAATTAGTTTAATGAATTATAACTTATAATTAGTCTTATATATATTAAGTTTATTATTATTAGATTATAATAATATTAATTAATTAGTTTGTAGCTTGGTAGTTTATTTTTTGGTAGTTTATATTAATAAGTTTATGATTATAAATTCTTATTAATATGGGAATTAATTAAGATATATATTATAATATAAGATATTATATATAAACTTATATTCTAATATATAATAAGATATATAAAGAGATTATAACAAATATTATAACTATATATATCTTATAAACTTATTATAGACTTAATAAGATTATAGAATTTATAACTATATATAACTATAATATAGTTTGTATCTTTTTAGTTGCAAACCCAAGATGAGTTAATATTATTATTTAATATGAGAGTTAATTAAGTTTGTAGCTTGGTAGGCAAGTCTTGTATTGTAAAATATCTGTGATAGCTGTGAGTTAATATGTTAGTTAAGGTGACCACTAGAAAATGAGGAACCAACCAAAATTAACTCAGAAACATAAGTCTATAAAGGGATGACTTTATACCTCCCATATTTATTAACTTAAGTTAAATATATAATAAGTTTATTATTATTATTATATTACTTCAATATTAAGTTCAATATTATAAGTTTATAACAAAACTTATAACTTAATATATGGCTAGATTATTATATTATTATTATGTTATCTATTAATAATCAATATTATTATTGCAAATTAATTACTATTACTATTATAATGTTATAATATTGCTTTATATGTTTGTATTATTTGTAGAAGTAGCTTCTGAATCAGTAGGATCATCTAGATCTATAAGATTTGGCTCCACATATGGGGCTACTCTGGGATTAAATGGATTATTAAATGAACTCATTATTCATAAATATTAAAGAGTATATTAGATAAAGTATATACAAGATTATATATACTTTATAATATCCACTAATATTGATTGAGTTATGATCAACTACTATTATAAATAATAGTAATAGTAACTCTCAAATAAGCTAACTCATAATCCATCAATTACTTCGGCAGAGAAATTGCGCTTCACTTGGCGAGCAAATGAGCAAACGTGGCGGTCTGCTACCGCGTGAACAAAGACAGAGCAGAGGAGGTCGCCACCACAATTAACAACGAGCTAATTATCATTATGAGATAATTGGTTCATATAAACTATTATTAATTATAAATAATAGACTATAAATATCAGTACTCCATTACTAGATGAAAGAGTTTTCCAGGACAAAGATGTGATAAAGTATCCACTAATATTGATTGAGTTATGATCAACCACTATTATAAATAATAGTAATAGTAACTCTCAAGTAAGCTAACTCATAATCCATCAATTACTTCGGCAGAGAAATCGCGCTTCACTTGGCGAGCAAATGAGCAAACGTGGCAGTCTGTTACCGCATGAACAAAGACAGAGCGGAGGAGGTCGCCGCCACAATTAACAACAAGCTAATTGTCATTATGAGATAATTGGTTCATATAAACTATTATTAATTATAAATAATAGACTATAAATATCAGTACCCCATTACTAGATGAAAGAGTTTTTCAGGACAAAGATGTGTTTACGGTAGGAATTGCTTCATCAAGGCCAGATCTTGTAGTAGATATGAACTATAGGCTAGGATTTAAGAGTTCATTTAATAATCCATTTAATCCCAGAGTAGCCCCATATGTGGAGCCAAATCTTATAGATCTGGATGATCCTACTGATTCAGAAGCTACTTCTACAAATAATACAAACATATAAAGCAATATTATAACATTATAATAGTAATAGTAATTAATTTGCAATAATAATATTGATTATTAAGAGATAACATAATAATAATATAATAATCTAGCCATATATTAAGTTATAAGTTTTGTTATAAACTTATAATATTGAACTTAATATTGAAGTAATATAATAATAATAATAAACTTATTATATATTTAACTTAAGTTAATAAATATGGGAGGTATAAAGTCATCCCTTTATAGACTTATGTTTCTGAGTTAATTTTGGTTGGTTCCCCATTTTCTAGTGGTCACCTTAACTAACATATTAACTCACAGCTATCACATATATTTTACAATACAAGACTTGCCTACCAAGCTACAAACTTAATTAACTCCCATATTAAATAATAATTATTATATTATTATAACTTCTTAAGTTTAAGTTTATTTAATCTTATATTATATAATCTTATTAATAAGATATATAAAAGGATTATAATCTTATCTAACATATAAAAAATAAATAATTATTATGTTAATAAGTTTATGATTATATTGACTATTATAAACTACCAAGCTACAAACTAGTATATAATATAATATAATATATAATCATAAACTTAATATTATAAATATAATAACTTATAATAGTATATTATATATAATATAATATAATTAACTTTATAGCTTAATATATTATAATTTAGTACTATAATAATTATATAAATAATAAGACTATAATAAATAATTTATAAATATACTTATTATAAAAGCTAATATAAGATAATAATCTCTTTATATATCTAATATTATATTGAATTTATTAAAAATATATTACTAACTAAATTATAATAATTATAATAATTATATAGTATATAAGTATTATATACTATATATTAGTATATATAGAATATGTTATAAGATTATATAATATAATATTAATATTAATATTAATATTAATATTTAGTATAATTTATATAATCTTATAATTTATAATTATAAGATTATATAAATTAATAACTAATTATATATTAATTATAATAAACTTAATTATACATAATAATATATAATTAAAATATAATATATTAATTAATTATATTATTATAGATATATTATTGTTATAGTTAATATTAATATCACAAGTAGATTAAATATCCTTTATAATATTAATAAATTAATATAATATATATTATTATAAAAACATAGTTCCTATAATAATCCATAATATATATTATAATAATATATACTAATATATTATTAACTCACTATATAACAACCATTAATTATATTATAATTAATAACTAGTATAATAATATTTAACAATCACATAGATAATAATATATATTATTATTATAATATTATATAAATTATACTAAATATTAATATTATAACAATATAATTATATAATAATTATACATTAATAATATATAATAATATATAAATTAGCCAATATTATTAATTATATATGATTATAAATATATAATATTATATAAATCAATATAATAATATTAATAAATGAAGTATATAATATATAATATAAATATTAATCTTATAATATATTAATTATATTTAATTATAGTTAATATATTATATAATATTATTATATTATATAATTATATATAATATATTAATAATATAATATAAATATAATTATATATTATTTACTAAGATTATAATAAATTAATATATATATAATTATAATTTATTAATTAATAATATAATATTATAATATTAATTAATTTATTATATATTATAATATAATCTAATATATAATAAGATATATAAAGGGATTATAACAAATATTATAACTATATATATCTTATAAACTTATTATAGACTTAATAAGATTATAGAATTTATAACTATATATAACTATAATATAGTTTGTATCTTTTTAGTTGCAAACCCAAGATGAGTTAATATTATTATTTAATATGGGAGTTAATTAAGTTTGTAGCTTGATAGTTTATATTAATAAGTTACTATATGTATAATAATATATTATTATTTATTATAGTACTAAGTTATAATAATATTTATATATATATATTATAATATTAATAAATGAAGTATATAATATATAATATAAATATTAATCTTATAATATATTAATTATATTTAATTATAGTCAATAATTATTATACTAATTAATAAATATATATATTAATATATATATTATATTAAATATATAATATATTAATTTAAATATATAACTATATATTTATTAAATATAATATTAATATAATATAATATATTATATAATTAAATATATATTATATATCTAATAATATATATTATAGTAATAATTAAATAATATATAGATTTATAAATTAATATATATTAACTTATATTATAATATATAATTAATATATTATAGAATAAAAATTATAATATAACTTATATAATAATAATATATATTAATACAATATATATCCTATTATATATATTATAAGGATTATTATATATTATATTTAATTTATTATAATATTATATTACTATTATATTATATATTATTATATTAATATTATATTATATTATTATATAATATATTAACTAATTTATTATTATAATATATTATATATTATATATTGTTATAGTTAATATTAATATCACAAGTAGATTAAATATCCTCTATAATATTAATAAATTAATATAATATATATTATTATAAAAACATAGTCCCTATAATAATCCATAATATTTATTATAATAATATATACTAATATATTATTAACTCACTATATAACAACTATTAATTATATTATAATTAATAACTAGTATAATAATATTTAACAATCACATAGATAATAATATATATTATTATTATAATATTATATAAATTATACTAAATATTAATATTATAACAATATAATTATATAATAATTATACATTAATAATATATAATAATATATAAATTAGCCAATAGTATTAATTATATATGATTATAAATATATAATATTATATAAATCAATATAATAATATTAATTAGTCCTATTAAGATTATTATATACTAATAATCATAGTAATTATTATATTACCTAGTTAATATAAACTTATTATTATATGAATATAAGTTATTAATATGAATATAGTTTCTATTAGTAAATAAATATATCTCACTAACATTATTATTATATAATAATAATATATATAATTATATGTTTTTGATTTATAAAGTAGCATTTCTTGTTAATAAATTAGTAGTTATAATCATAAACTTATTAACATAATAATTATTTAATTTTTATATGTTAGATAAGATTATAATTAATATAATAATTATATAATTATAATTATAATTAATATATTATAATTAACTTAAAAGTTATTAATTAAGATATATAACTTAATATAATCATAAGATAATAATAATTAATGATATTATAATAAATTTTATTATATTAATAAGTTTAAATATATTTATTATTAACTTCATGCATAACTAATTATTAAACTATACTATAATTATAATAATAATATTATTATAATATTATAATATAATATTATTATAATATTATAATATAATAATATTATAATTATAGTATGGTTTAATGATTAGTTATTAATTATATTATAACTAAGATTATAATATATATATATTATAATAATTATATAATATATTAATTATATATTATAATATACATAATATTATTATAATAGTTATATTATATATGATTAGTTATTAATATATATAATAATAATATTATTAATAAACTATTATAATTATAATATAATCCATAATATTCTAATATCTATATATTATTAACTCACTATATAATTATATTATAATTATATATTATATATAGATTAGTTATAATATAATATTATATATTATATAATAAACATACCATAAATATACATATAATATATATACCTAATATTATTAATTAATATTGTATTATAATTATAATATAATTATTAATATATAATATAAGAGTTAAATATATGATAAGTTTATAAAGTATATAATTGAATTTAACTTTTATATTATATATTAATAATTATATTATAATTATAATACAATATTAATTAATAATATTAGGTATATATATTATATGTATATTTATGGTATGTTTATTATATAATATATAATATTATATTATAACTAATCTATATATAATATATAATTATAATATAATTATATAGTGAGTTAATAATATATAGATATTAGAATATTATGGATTATATTATAATTATAATAGTTTATTAATAATAATATTATTATATATATTAATAACTAATCATATATATATATATATTAATTATTATAAGTTAATTAATATATTATAATATATTATATATTATAAACTTATATTAATAAACTATCATAATTATAATAAACTTATAATTATATATTATAATACTATAATATTAATAATATTATTATATATAATATAATAATATATTATATATTATTATAATAAATTATTATAAGTTATAATATATTATATATAATAATTATATATAATTATTAACTATAATATATTATATTAAGTTTAAGTTATAAGTTTATTATATAATAATAATATTTAATGTATATAATTTATAATATATTAATTATAAATTATTATAATAATATAATTATATAATTTATTATAATAATTATATAATATAATAATAATAATAAATTATTATTATTTACTATATAATGTATATTAATATCATTATATAATAATTATTATAAGTTATTAATTAGTTATAAACTTATTAATTATATTGTATTATTATTATAATTATAATTATAATATTATAATAATAATTAACTTATATTATTATAATATAATATATTAACTAATTTATTATTATAATATTATTAATTATTATATAAAGTTAATTTATAATATCTTGATTATAAATTAAGAAGTTATAATCATAAACTTATTAACATAATAATTATTTATTTTTTATATCTTAGATAAGATTATAATCTCTTTATATATCTTATTAATAAGATTATATAATATAAGATTTTAGTTGTGTTTATATCTTATATTATTAAATAAGATATAATATAATATATTTATATTATAGTTATTAATGCATAATAACTTTAATCATAATAAGATATATAATAAGATATTATTATAAGTTTATCTTATTAATTATAAGATATTATATTGTGAATGCACTTACTATATATATCTTATCAAGTAAGTTAACTCATAATCCATCAATTACTTCGACAGAGAAATCGCGCTTCACTTGGCGAGCAAAGGAGCAAACGTGGCGGTTTGTTACCGCGTGAACAAAGATAGAGCAGAGGAGGTCGCCACCACAATTAACAACGAGCTAATTGTCATTATGAGATAATTGGTTCATATAAACTATTATTAATTATAAATAATAGACTATAAATATCGGTACCCCATTACTAGATGATAGAATAATTAGCCCTAATATATATTTGATTGTAATCTCTTTTTCTATTTTCTAACTCTGCAAGTGATGGCTCTGCCTGACCCACGCTCTATGAATAATTTATAATTATTCATAGATATAAACTATAAATATAAACTATGTCTTTAGGGCTATTTATAGTGAGCATAATCTATAAATATAATTTATATTTATAAAGATACAAACTATAAATTAATTACTAACATATATAATATAATAATAAATATAACATTATAATAGTAATAGTATTATATCATATAGTTTAATTTACAACTAAAAAGATACATTATTAAATATAACATTATAAACTCAAATTAATAGTTTAGTTTACCCAATATAATATTAATGTTACCTATTCCATATCATAGCCTAAACTATAATATTAATATCTTAGACCATATATTACTATTAATATATTGACTAATAATATTATCACTAGTTAGTAACATATATTCTCTATCAATATATGGGTTCCTCATCAAACCATGTTAGCCAATGAATTATGGTGAGAGTTACCATATTAATAATCCATTTAATTCCAGAGTTGCCCCATATGTGGAGCCAAATCTTATTATATATTATATTGCAACTATTATTATATATAAATAGATTTAACTATATATCTTATTATTTGATTATAGTTATAAATAGTTATAATTTATCAATATAAATTATCTATTATAAAAAAAGATAAATTATAAGTTTAACCTTATTCAAATATTTTGATTATAATATATTATATCTTTTATAATATATTATATGTATTTTTATGTTTATAGTGATTTTTATTCATATCATAATAGTCATCATAATAGTTTAATTTTTCTACTTTATAATTGGTATATATATATATATATATATATATATATATATATATATATATATATATATATATATATATATATACTTTTCAGTTGCTCATGGAGATTTGATGCTTTTATTATGGATATTTATAATTTAAACTAAATTTTTTTAAGAGCAACTGAAAAGTATATACATAATAGTCTATCTCTTTTGCTTACAAACTAAGACTTATATTGGGTGTTGGATTTATATTAATTTGAGTTTATTTATAATTAGTAAATAAAGAGATAATAATATCAAAGCATAACTAACTCAAATTATTTCTATGAATAATTATTTTAACCTTATTTGCATTAACCCCCTTAGTAAGAATGATAATGATAAAATGATAAAATTATAAATAAACTCTTATTCTTTTGATAATGGAGAACTTTTGATAATGATAACATAAAAATAAGAATAAGAGTAAAATATAACATTAGGCTATATAATAATAAAAAAGATAACTACTATGATTATAATAATAGATTATAAATTCTTATAATATAATGTATATACTTAATATTAAATCATAGCCTAAACTAACATAGATTGATAATTGATAGCAAGAAAGGAGAGCAAAAGTTCTCCATTATCAAAAGAATAAGAGTAAAATCATAGCCTATAATAAAGCATAGCATAATCTAAGTTCTTTGAGATAATTATTAATAGACATAAGAAATATTATCATTTACAAATATTAATAAGGATAATAATTCTATAAGCTATTAATTTATACTATTTATTAGAGAAAACAACTCAACCATCTGTGATAGCTGTAGGTTATAATTTAAATAATGACAATCAAGATTAATATATTTATTATCTTTTTAGTTACAAACCCAAGATGAGTTAATTTTGGTTGGTTCCCCATTTTCTAGTGGTCACCTTAACTAACATATTAACTCACAGCTATCACAGATATTTTACAATACAAGACTTGCCTACCAAGCTACAAACTTAATTAACTCCCATAAAGAAATTGCGCTTCACTTGGCGAGAAAAGGAGCAAACGTGGCGGTCTGTTACCGTGTGAACAAAGACAGAGCGGAGGAGGTCGCCGCCACAATTAACAATGAGCGTGGGTCAGGCAGAGCCATCACTTGCAGAGTCGATTCTAAATCTTATCAAAGAATAATTATCCATAATAAAAGCATCAAATATCCATAATATACGTCTTAGTTTGTAAGCAAAAGAGATAGACTATTATGTATATACTCTATTAAACCAATATTATAAAAATTAAACCACAGAGCCATTATTTAAAATATCTAAGTTATTATATATTAAGATACAAGGGGGTTATCATTCTTACTAAGGGGGTTAATGCAAATAAGGTTAAAATAATAGTGATGGCTCTGCCTGATCCACGCTCTATGAATAATTTATAATTATTCATAGATATAAATTATAAATATAAACTATGTCTTTATAAATATTTATAAATATCTGAATGTGATGGCTATTCATAGATATAAACTATAAATATAAACTATGTCTTTAGGGCTATTTATAGTGAGCATAATCTATAAATATAATTTATATTTATAAAGATACAAACTATAAATATAAACTCAAATTAATAGTTTAGTTTACCCAAAGAACTAATATTAAAAATTATTAACAATTAATAATTTAGGCTATATAATAATAAAAGAGATAACTTATTATTTAATCTATTATTGTTTCCTAATGAGTATATAATAATAACTATTATTTATAAAATCATAATAAAGTGTGATTTTTATTATAATATGTTTTGATGCTTTTATTAGTATATGGCTTAATTTGAGTTTATAAATTTCCATATCTACCTGATGTATTGAAAGCTGGTGGATTTCATTTTCTTTTTCTTCTAACTTGGTGTTGAGTAGTCTTTTGTCTTCTTCTACCATATTTTTGTCGATTTCAGCTTGGTTATTTTGTTCCATGACTTCACGTATCTTGACTAAATGTATCTCTTGTTCTCTTTTCAATCTTTTGACTTCTTCTTGAAGAATAAGGTTCCTTCCAAGGAGATCTTCTATAGCTACATCTGTTTCATTAGAACTTCTTTCTTTGCAAATATCTTCAATTCTTTCTTCTATGTAGATATTTTCATTCATATTTTTTACCAACTCTTTTCTTCTTTTTAGGGATTGAGAGAGTGGATCCTTCAATTTCATGATTTGTTCCATGGCCACATGTAGATCCAACTTTTCCTTATTAGAGGCTTTCTCTAGCTTGTATACTTCGATCATTTTTGATCTTTGCTCTCAAGCTGCTAAAATAATGATAAGAGAACCTCACTCTGATACCCATTATTAGAAATGTAATGCAAACTAAGTGATTGAGAGGGGGGGTGGGGGTGAATTAGGAACCACTTAAACTTATTTCACTTAATCAACTTTGTTAAGTTGTCTAATCTACTTGCATGCAAGAAACATATAGTAGTAAAGTAAATATACAAATATAACACAATATTTGGTAAGAGAAGGTAAAGATGGGGTGGAGATGACACCCACAATGCTTCACTATTGCAATAATAAAGTAGACCTATTAAGGCATATAAATGATCACTTCTAGTGATCTTACTTGGTTAAGAGTAATAAGGATTGTTAGGTCCACCTTGTTAAAATGCTTATACAATACAATTATGTATGTACTCCATTAGGAGTTTATGCAAAACACTATTAGGTCCACCTTGTTAAAGGATTTGGGACTGATGCACCTATTAGGATGAATCAGTGGATTGATCTCTAGAATGCAAATCTAATTACTGATGAATATCCTTTGGAGTAAACTAATCACCTAACTGTGTTAGATGAGTGTCTTCCTTTCCTTATGCTGATTGTAGCCTTCTAAACATTCTATTCTTCCATATTCACTTCTTTTCAATGTTCTGCAACATATACATAATACATTTGGATAACCAAAATACCTTATAGTTATATCCATCCAAATAATTCCATCATAGGTCAGCTACAAAATAAATAATCCCAAAAATAATCACCAAGTTGGCTTAGTACTATAACTTGGGTCGAATGGCTTCCTTGGGTGATACTGAAGACACTTGGGCACCACTATCAACTTGGCTAACTCTAGCACTCGGTTGATACTAGATGCTCAGTTCATACTGATCACTTGGCAGACACTTCTAACTCATCTCACACTATTCTTATAGCTTGATTATCCTATTGGAACAAAACTATTCTACTGACTTGGTTCTCACTAGAGTGCAGTAGACACTGTCAACTCAATTGACACTATAGCTCGGTGGGAACTGTGAACTTGGTTGACACTGCAACTCTGTTGACACTTCTTACTTCATGGATGGTTAACATTTTTTTATTGGTTCCTTTATGAAATTGGTTAAAACTGCAGACTGGTAACTTGGGTGCTACTATCTTTCCACTGTGACTAAATGTGTTGACACTAATTGGCAATATCTTGCAATGAGAGTAGCAACATTATCATCTACGGGGGTAGAATATAGGGAATTTGTGCTAGCTATTTAGGAGGTTTTGTGGCTTTGATAGTTGATGAGAAAGTTTTGATTTCCTCCCGATAGTTCCACATTTCTTTGTTTTGACAATTAGAGTGCTATATAGATTTCCCACAACCCAGTTTAGCATCAGAGGACCAAGCAAATTGAGTTTCATATGAATTTCATCAAGCATGATGATAAGGGATCGATTACTTAGCTTAGAGTACATTCCCATTGCTGAGCAAGTTGCAAACATCTTCACTAAACCTTTTGCATCCCCATGGTTTCTTTAGCTGCGTTCTATGCTTGGGGTGAAGGAAGTTGTCCTTGGAGGGTCTTAGTGATGAGTCCTTCCTTCCTTATTTTTAATTTTAAACTTATTCTATCTATTTCTTAAGTAATGTTTTTCTCACCTGGTTTTCCCTATTTCTCCATTTTTTAGGCATTTGGTTGTGTTGGATACCTCATCAAGCCATGTTGTCAGGACCCATTTATCCTTTTAGCATCGTAGTTTCCTTGTTTTTTCATACATTGTTTATAGTTGCATTGTTGCTCATCTTAAGGGGGGGTGTTAGAGTAAAGGATTAATTTAATTTAATTTAATTTATTAGATTAACTTTTCTCCCTACTTAATATTTCACTTTATGCATATGCATTTCCATTTCATAATTAAATATTAATTATAAAATATCATTTACCTCTTAGGGTTTTCCTTTTAGGGTTTATGATCTACTTTATTAGGATTGATATATTTTATTTTGATTCATTCTTTTTAGCCTAATAATATATTCTTGCATATTTCTCAAAGCCAAACCCTTCCCTTCTCTTATTTTCTTCTTCTCTATGACAAGTTCTTGCATGCAGGTGTTCTACTTGATCTGTGGAGTTCTACTCATCAAATTCTTCATAATTTTTATAGTATGTCATGGCTACCCAGAACCCATGAAAAGATGCATCCTCTTTCATGCAATAAATAAATGTAAGCATGGAAAAAATATCCTTTAGGTCACCTTTGAAAGTGGAAAGGGGAAATGGGAAGCCTATCCTACCAAAAAATTTGGTCTTTAATTCTTGGTCCAAGAAATTTTGTGAGTATGCAAACTGATTCCACTTGTACTCAAGCTTTGATTTATCAAAGATCATAGTGTCATCCACACCTTTGATAATACACAACATGATTCTTATAAATTTTGATATTATAATTACTTTTATCTCACCACACAAAATATTTCTTATTGTTGCTTCAAAATATGTCACCATGGGTTCGATTGATTATGGGCAAAGATGACAAGTGGGCACCATATACATAGGTAAGATGGAATTCCATATTTTCATACCTGTTGTGGCATAGCTTTTATTTAATTTTCTTTGAAAATCCCCTTCCCTTATTCTTTTTGTAGATGAAGCTAGCAATAGATCTACAATATCATCTACCAAGTCTTTAACCAAGACAATGTCTATGGTAGCTTCCATCTTGGGTGCCTAAGCTTATGAAACATCTTAAAATACATCAACCATCTTTAAAGTGTATGGTATAGAACAAAAAATTGACATTTAAAGGAGAAAATATGCACTCTTGAAGATTCTAATAATGTAAAACTCAAAATTTTTCTTTGCAATGCTCTAAAAATACCAAAAGTTTGACAACAAAAAATAAAAATCAAGGTATTAATTACCCCAAAAATGTGCATTTATTTCCTTGAACTTCATGCATTATGTAAATGAAATAAGAGAGTTCAAATTACCTAGACTCATTGTTGTTCTGGGAAATGAGGTACTAGCAATACTTGAGAGCTTGAAATGATCATTTAGAGGAGATTTTGAAAATATTAAGAACAATACAGGCTACCACTCATGTGAAAAGAGAGTATGGCTCAAATAATAGAGAGATCAAAAGTGAACAACAAATCAAATGTAGTTGATGGTACTTATTGAACACAAAACATGACTAAATATTATTTACATGAGGGAAATGTGAACCATTAATGGAAATGTTTGAGTTGGCTTGGTTACCTTCCATATCACTAGTTGAAAATAATTTCCATGTTTGTAGTTGGAAATGTATAAAGGATCCTCCCATAGAGCATCAAACTTTTCTTGTTGACCATGCTTATTGCCCTTACATTTTATTTTATGACTAGGTAATTTTCCATAAAAAATGGGCCTAATGACCTCTTTTAAAACCATCTTTTAAAAACTTCTTGGTGAAGTATAAGGGCTTTTTGGGCCTTATCACATTTCTCTTATATTCATCCAAGATTATATTTGTGGTGCCACCTTCTTTGATCTCTATAGACACGAGAAGCTATAGTATTTGGATTTCCATTTAAATGGGAAGGAGTGATTCTTTTCCATTTAGGAGATTGACACCAAATCTTTAAGGAAGCTAGAAATCTCATTGTTTTTAGCCTTATTTAGATGCTCTTCTTCCTTGTACCAAGTGAAATGGTCTATATAGTCATAGGAATCCACCTATTCCTAACACTTGAAGGGGGATTAAATTTTTTGATGAAATATAAACCTTATTAGAAAAAGAGTTTATCAAATATGATGGATCTCAGTGGTATGGTAGACTTCTTTCTCCTCCTACAAAGAATTGACACTTCTCAAATTTATTTACTAATTCAAAACAATCATCAAACATAGTTAGCTATAAATAGCCAACCATCATAATTTTAAGTATGGTGGTTTTCACTAAATAGTGTTTGCTAGAGGACCCATTATGCATTTTCTATAGTTTCTTTTGATCTTGGACCTCATTGACACATCCTAATAGAACTCTATTAAATGTTTTCCTAAAAATCAAACCTTCAAACAATAAATATATGATACCTTGTAGATCTATTTTATCTTATTTTGTAAATCCTTTAGCCAGATACACTTTTGATAGAGTGTTAAAATCCTTTAACATGGTAGGATCTAAGAACCCTTGTAAGCTTTTAATAGGGAAGGCCTTTTATAGGGTAGATCATGAGAATGGTCAAAATATGTAACCTTAACAGGTGAACTTTATTGTTGTAGTAGTGAAGAGTTGTGGGTGTCATCCCCACCACAGTTTTACCTTCTCATTAGGGGGTTTTTGGATAATCATATCTGGTGTCAAGTGTTTATGTGGATGCATTTATTTTACATGTTAGTTTCATATGTTTATGCATTCAATGTTTTAAAGATAAAAGTTCTATTGGTTAAAGTTCAGTACTTCTGATTCACACCCCCCCGCTCTCAGAAGTATACTTCCCACTTGTTAATTCCCAACAATTATAATATCTTTAAAAAATTACACATTTCTTAATAGTGGAGTAGTAGTTATAGATTCATTTGTTTTCTCAAAGGAGACCTTCCATTCTAGGCTCCATTGGAATAATTGTTCCTTTCTTAGCATTAGGGTGATATGACACACCATCCCCACAAAATTAAATTTGAATATACTAACAAAATTTATCTTTTTGAAGAAAAATTGAACATTCTTTTTGTTCGAGGGAAGCATAAGTTTTAGGATAGATTTTACTTGTTTGAGAACTTTGGAAATCTCATCTTTTGATACTATATGTCCTATGATATTTCCTTGTGGAATCCCAAACACACAATTTTTCAAATTTAAGAAGATTTTGAAAGATTGGAACTTTTGAAACGCTTTCTTGAGGTAATAAAAATTATCATCCCTCTTCTTTGAGAATATCATTAAATAATCCAAGTAGATTAGAATAATTAAATCTATCAATTATTTGAAAGCCACCTTTATCATTTTTTGGAAGATAACTCTGACCTTAGACATACCAAATGAAATTTGAACATGGGTTTAAGTTCCTCACTTAGTAGTGAATGATGTTTTGTCATTATCATCTTCTACCAGTAAGAGCTGGTTGTAAGAAAAAAAACCATCTGATAATGAAAACAATTTTGACCCTACAATAGTTTGTAGATGTTTTTCGTTGATGGAAGAGGGTGATGATCTTTTAGAAAATCTTTGTTTGTATCAAGTAGAAGTCCACATAGATGTGAATTTCATATTTTTTTTATATATTAGAAAAATATTGGACAACTATGTGTCTTTAATGATCAGATAGATGATCTTGTATTCAATTAATTTGGTTAGTTCTTCCAACATTAAATATTCTTTGGATTTACCAACCTCTATTTTCATTTGATGGACTTCACTCCATTTGGAAAATTAATATGTGTTTAATGATGTCTCAATTTTAACCATTTAGGTAATAGGTCCATTCTATGACTCTTTTATACTTTTGACACATTGATTTGAGTTATTCTATGTCTACTTTGGGTACCTCTCTCCCAACCTTCAACTTTCTACCATCTTTGACATGATCCAGCTATTCATAATCCTTTTGATCTATGGAAAATTTGTACTTCCCTCCTTAAATAATATAGTAAAATAAGTTCTTTCCATGCTTATTTGGCCATGAGGAAGTTTATTCCCTCTATGATGGATGAGTTGATCCTCACACGACTCCTTTATTTTTGGTTGTAGTTAGTCAAAAAATTCTCCATCTTGTTGGATAGACAAAGAAATTTGGTCATGATTTTCAAACACCTTGTAGTGATTATCATTATCTAGTATAGATTGTCTTACTATCACACAAGCTAGGTATTCATTTGTAAATAAACCAGTGACTAGTTTAAAGTGAGAATTAATTTTGGCCAATTGCCCAACTTTAGCATTTTAATTTCTTGGAATGATTTTGATATCGAAAGCATACAAATTCTTAATTAGGTCCCATACCTAATGGTGGTAATATCTCATCAAGGATTTTTAGTCATAGAAGTATTATTGACCCTTTTCAATATTAATTTAGAGTTAATGAACACTTTCAACTGCTTGATTCCCATTTTTTAGTCCTTGAACTAGTCCTTTAAATTATACTTCCTTTTTTTTTGAATTAAACTAAAAGTGAACAGATTTATTCAATTCTTATCCAAGGGAGAAATCAAGTGGATACTAATAACCAAAACCATTCAATTTTTGGCTCCATCAAAATGCATTGTCCTAAACTTAGACACCTAGAGATTAATGTTCCTTTACTCTTCATTTGCAATTGTTAGCAATGGATGATCCTCATCAGACATCTCATAGGCTACCAATCTATTAAAATATAATTTCCTGAAAATTTAATCTTCAAATAAGTTATTTAAAAGAAATATTCTTCTTTGGTTTTAGTACTGATGAATTTTTCATTCTCCAATATTTCAATGCAATACATTTCTTCTTTGGAAATAGAGGATTGAGCATGCTTGAACTTAAAAATAGGTTCATTTTCTAAATGGGTATTTTTCATAGGTTATAATAGTAACTTGCATTTAACTCCATATTTGGTTCTTAGTATCAAGTGAGACCAATCAAGTGACATGTAATCTCCTATTTTTGGCAGTAAAATCTCTAGATTCTCTTCCCATCCAAATGCATAATTACTCTATTAGAAATATCATATTAATTATGGAGGGACTCTTTAACATGCTTAGGTATGACAATACTAGTAACCCCTAAGGCTATCATTGAATTGTGTAGTAGCTTATCCCTTACTATTTAGAGGCTGCACCCAAAAACCTTTTGAGGTTTTGAGTGTAATTTATATTCAAAGTCCATCAACCATATTCATGTCCACTAAAATATGAGGATAGCTTGAATGAAAGAGGTTTTAAGGTTCTTCATCTACCATGAAAAGTCTACCCAAAGAATATCCTATATCCTCTAATCAAGAGTCAAACCAGAAATGAAGTGGTGAATTTAGGGGTCTCACTCAAAGTGAAATCCTATAAAAAGTTTCCTTCACTAGAAAAAAAGTTGGATGATAATATTTAAACATTATATGGTGCTTATACTTCCTAGTCTAGATACTATTACACAATATGTTATTCTTATCTTAGACATTTTAAAATACTACTATTAGAGCCTAGGTAAATTTGAACATGTCTATGCAAGATTGGTTCCCATTTCTATGATACCAACTTGTGAAGTTGGAATAGGCTTGAACATAAAACCTAGGATTTTATGACCAAACCAAGCTTAGAAAAGATAACTTTATGCTCAACCTCCTTTTTTACCTTCTCTACCAGAGCTATAGTTATGGAACCAACTAGTCATTGCTTTGGAACTCCTACCAAATCATTTGTTTCTTATTGATGATCTTCCATCCCAAACCATTGGAACTTTAGTGCCACACCTAGTTCCCTCATAATGGCCACTTTTAGCACATCCTTTTGTTATCACTACCTTGGAATTATTTTCCAAGACCCCATGTGCAATCATGTTGGTTGGGCTCAATAGTGTTAAGGCCTAGTAGGGATGACATTTGAGCCCTAGTAATGGTTGCTTGAGAAATCTTAGATTCTCTAGTATATTCTCCCTATGTTGCACCAAGTTTGTTCCATAAGAAGAAAAAAATTTCTTGCATCAAAAATAAAACTTTCATCCTTATACAAAATCCTTTGTAACACTCCTCAAATTTCCCTTTACCCTAGGAAGAAACCCCTAGGCATGACACAACACATGTCAAAAGAAGATGAGCATCAACACACCTAATGTAAACATATGAGGACAACCCAACTTGCAAATAAGAGGGAACTTAAACCGAACCACTTCTATAACCACAAATTTTATAGCAAGACAGGGTAAAGTATGTCTAAACTACTAAATGAGTGAGAAATAAAACTTTTAGCAACATCAACAACAATAGACATCATTCATCCTGATTTTACTATATAATATAATTAAAATATATCAATTTACCTTGAAAGTGTAAACACAAAATTAATTATTTTATATTTGATCTATTATATGTTATAATATAATAATTATACTATAAAAAATAAAAAATATTACCTTAAATTTTTAAATATCATCAAGCATTTAAAATTTATGTCGATTTCATTAAAGTTGAAACAAAATATTTAATTATTCTATACATTTTTATTGTATATTATAATATATGAAATTAAAAAAAAATATTTTAAAATTTCTAAACATATAGTTAATTCTTAAATTTTTTTGTCAAAATATGAGAAGGTAGATTAACAAAAATGCTTCAAAGAAAAATGTTTGAATGGTATGCTTGAATCACAAGAGGGTAAGTGCAAGATAGAGTTGGGGGGAACAATACTCAAAAACTATTAACTATTGTAAATAATTATTTTTATCCTTTTCATATGCACTAGATGTAGGAAAGGGTAGGTTGTACATTTCTTTTTTTCCACATAAATCATACAATCACATGTGAGCACATACAAGGCACAAACTATTTATTAGAGCTTCACCAAGACATGTCATTACTAGGAATGAATGAAATGATTATGAAATATTTATACAAGTAAATCCACATGATAATTTATGAGGTATACTCGTATGTCAATGCATACAATCAAAGATGACAAATATTTTTAAAAAATCCATCTTATAGCACAAAAGAAAGCCTTTGATTGATTTATAATTTCAAGTAACCTTAAAAAAAATACCATGGACACATCCACTATAACATGAGTGATCTAAGTGATTTTCAACCATGAAAAATGGTTTTAATGTTGATTAAAAATCATACAATGGCATCTGATGATGATTTTGATACAATATTTTTCGTTGATGTCAAACAACTATACAAGAAGACTAAGTTAGTCAAATAGGTGACATGTAAATAGGTAATACAATACCAACAAGAAGGGACTTATTGGAAGAAAGGAAACAAGAATAGGTCATGTTATTGGATAACTATATTATTATGGACACACAATATGTGGGAGAACCTAATTGGTACAAAGTAAAGTTAGTTCATTCTCAGTGAACCATTGTTGCCTCTGGGTTGGGCATGGTTTATAGTACTATTTCTTCCATCCAATTCCTATATTTTCATCCCTTGAATGACATCCCTCATAGACTGTTCATCCATAAAGGTTACAAATCCAAACCCTCAAGATCTCCTAGTCTTTTGGTTGCTCACAACCTAATATAAATACACAAACAAAACCAACTAACATACAATATAGATATTTGCCAATATTTGAAGCACCAAAACCACAAATAGGATGAAAGAACAAACATGAATTTAAATTTTCTTTAAACAAGGACAACTTTAAGAAACCCCTCCCACAAAAAATACCTAAAATATTGGTGAATCCAACATTTTATCTGTAGTAAAATTTTCATGTTGAGGGCAATTTTTTTGTTCCATGTAGGGAATAACATATTATATGTTGGCAATTTTTTTTCTTTCCCTAACAAAAATCATTTTAAACGTGGTGAATTAATTTATTTTTCTTGTTGACGGATAAATAAATGTTGGCTATTTTTTTCTTGCCAAAAATTCGTTTGTAATATTAGAGATGAATTGATTATTTTGTAGGAAAATGAATAATAATAGTCTTGGCTAATATTTAGTGGTAAACTTGAAAAATGTTTGATTTGAAAGAAATTTTTCCAAGTTTATTGACTAGCGACCTCTAAGGCTTTATGGTTGCCAAGTGTACTAACTAGTGTACTACATATTATTAATAATGTCAGCATTACCAACTTTTCTACCATCACTTTGGTATCATTAATAGTCTACTTTTATCGATTGTTGATTGATTAGAGATCAATGAAAAAGGATGCATTTCAGGGCCAGTTGCTTGAAAAGACTTGGAGCTGCATCAAATTCTTCATAATGGAGACAAGTGGCAAGGTTTGTATGATAACTCTTAACTAGAATGTAGTGAACATCATATCAAGATTAAATTCATAAATGTGGGACAACAATTATAATTAATACATTCCATTTCCAGCTAGCTTGGTAGGTACTTCGACTGTCAAACATTAATGCCAGTATATTTCCCAAACTTGCAAATTAATAGGAATATGAAAACATAAGATATGAAAGATTCTGAACAATTTAATGCAATTTCTCTCAAAGAGTATCTTCAATTACTCTTTCACTATCATTTCTCAAATTCTCAATTCTATTTTTGGTTCTCGATTCTATTAATTCGTAGAGTTTCTTAGGTGTGGTCTATAGAATGTGTAGATTTGTTTGTAGACTCTAGGACCAAGGTTTTTAATTGTCATAGATACACCAATTTGGTTGACATGCAACACAATGGGTCTACTAAAGCCCTTTCTGAGCATGATATGTGAGGATGTGCTAGCTATGGTTTTCAAGGAAGATTCCACTAGTCATTTTCTACTATGCTTTTTTCATGGTCCTCAGCTATGAATTCTTCAGAAATGAGAAGAGGTATCACATATCCACAAACATTACCTACCTCTACCTCACGTTTCTTCTTGACCTAGGAGGAAATCAAGTAGACATTTTGATGCTTTTTCATAATGTTTTTAGAAGATGATGTCAAAATCCTTCTATTAGTCAAGGAATTACTAGGGGTGAGCATTGGCATCCATTTTGTAAACACAGTAGACAAGTGTTAGGAACAAGGCATTGGGAGCATTGTATAGAAGAAACCCTTCCTACTTAGCATGAATGAATTCCAATTCACTCACCATTGAAAGTGGGCATGACTTAGGAGGGTTTTTATGCAAAAGTGGTTGTTGTTGGATAACATCAATGACACCTACTTTACATGGCTGCTCAATTTCAATGACATTATCATCTCCAAGAGATTTCTTGTGGAGGGGCTTGCTGACCTTTCTAATTGAAGGCTTCAAACCCTTAGCCTATTCCTTGTTCCCTATTCCTTATTACTTGTTCCCTATTCTCTATTACCTAAATCATGTTCCATGAAACCCTATTCCTTGACCCATGCCCTTTGGACAAAAAAGTGTTTTGAGATTTTGTTTTTGATAAAAATGATTAGTAGCTACTTCAGATTGGGCCTTTCCCTTCCATGTAAATTATGAAATAGTAAAACTGGGTTGATTTAATTAGCTATTTTTAATATCTATGCTATGAATATGTACATTGTACAATCTCAATTCTAATCAATTAAAATAATAAGTTTTGATTTCTCAATTCATTGTTTATGTAAATGTGTGAATTGTTGTTCAATTTTTTTTTCACACTATTATCTGATCTCAATTTCAGGTATTTAAATTATTT
This sequence comes from Cupressus sempervirens, assembly GCA_028749045.1. Taxonomy (NCBI): domain Eukaryota; kingdom Viridiplantae; phylum Streptophyta; class Pinopsida; order Cupressales; family Cupressaceae; genus Cupressus; species Cupressus sempervirens. Next base: position 212,513,216 of record CM053789.1, read on the forward strand.
GGCTTCAACTATAATTGTTATAGAGTGATATTGATGCATCATGATTTTTTGAAATGCACTCTTCAAATGTTAGTTTTTCGACTCTGTTATAAAAAAATTATTTGTTAGAAAGTTAGAAACAAAAAAAGGGTTTCAACAATCCCTTTATGGTTTCATATTTGCTTCATGAATAATAATAATAAAAAAATTAATTGAAAATTCTACAATGAAAATTTTTCATATGTATATGTATGGCCTTAAAATTTCAAAACTTGTAAATTTTGATAATATATGAACACAGAGCCATGAAAGTTATATAATAGTAACTATTAATTATTCTAATTTGTAGTTAATAGTTTTAATAGTTTTAAGTAATATTAATTTATGGTGCTTAACTTCTAGATTAGATGGTAAAAATCTCAACACAATCTAATCCAGAATCTAAGCACCATAACTATCATGGATTGTGGAAATCTAATTGATGGTAAAAATCTCAACACAATCTAATCTAGAAGCTAAGCACATAACTATCATAGATTGTGAAAATCTGATCTCCTTAATAATATTAATTTATTTAAAAATATTAAATAAATAAAAAATAGTTTGTTAAAGATAAACTTATGATACATGTAACATCATGCAATTTAAATTGTATAAATAATATTGAAATTTGATTTGAAAATAGAAAGTTCAAATTATAACTTATATATAAATGTTCACATAAAATATTGAATATTAAATTATTAATTCATTACTTCCTCTTTTCAAATCTAAATTTATGTAAATATCATGATCATTATAATATTTTTTAATCATATTTTGAGTTAACTGAAAAATACCACAATTATTAAAATTTAAATTATCATTACCAAGTAATTATTGATTATAATCTAAATTATTTTTAATTAAGTAAAAATTCCACAATTATTAAATCAAGTTATCAATATCAACAATTATTGATCGATGAATGACTATAATTTTATATTTTTCATGTTTAATTTTATTCTAATCCAAATTAGGGATTTTTGAAATTATTTAAAGTTTAAATTCTATAATCTATTATATCCTCATTCAAGTTTCAACAAAAGTTTTAAAGACTAAAGTAGTGAAATTTAGTATATTAAAATTTAATACAAGTATTTTAATATTTATTAAATTATTTGGCCAATAACATTATCATTTGTCAAGAAATTCAAATTTTTTGTATGTTTTAACTAAATGTGTGCAACTGCACTTTATGATTTAAATTTAAATTTGCAACAATAAGATATTTTAATATTTGTTACGCCAAAGGTTTAACAAATTGATCTAGACCATCCAATGAACGATAGATCAATGACCATGGCTTTATTTCAGGCCAAATTTTAAATCTAAGTTAAATTCCATTTCTACCCAAAATCAAGACACGTGTCCGAAAATCACTCAAGAACCAATGTGATAGTTATAGTCTTTCTTATGTTTGACTTTTGATTAAAAGAAAGATCGATGGCCCGAGATGAATTTCAAATCAATTTGGGAAATATTTTCCCTTGTATCTACATTCATCTAGAATCATGGCACACATCTAGTCATTACTTGATTAAGTGTTAGTTAAACTTTGCAAATTCTATTTTTAAGAAAATTACAAATGACATGACAACTATTCGTTGTAATCTTTTAACAAGAGTCTCTTTAGTCTTTGTTAATCCCGACTGTTAACTAAAAGAAAGATTGACAACTCAATATGATTATAAGGTCAATTTTGGGAATGTTATCGTTGTTTTTAAGTGTCACCCTGAATCATGACACATGTCATGATTCTAGATGACTCTTGATAAAAACAATAACATTCCAAAAATTGACCAAAAAATCATATCTAGCTGTCAATTTTTAAGTTTGCTTATTATTATTTAATTTATTTAAAATGTACAAATGTATTATGTAATTAATTATTACTTTTTAATATTATATCATTATGTACATTATTGACAAAAGTAACTTACATGTACATTGTAGAAACTACAATAATTTAAACCATTAATTACTTACATTTTAACTTTTAACCATTAAACTTTTTCTTTTATGTTTTTAGGCTATGAAGTTCTCGAGAGTTTGAGATCACTATAGGGTTTCAACCTTTCAAAGTCTGTGACTGAATTCTAATTTCTATTTTGAAGATTGAAAGTTTGAAACTTGAGGATCATAAGAGAGCACTAATCATTCGAGTCTTTGATAGCACCTATATTATTGAAGTTTGATTCTGAGTATTTAAAATTTTCAATTTATTTTTGTAGTACACTTGTAGGAATATAAGTCTTATTGTCTTAGGTTTAAAATATAATTTTTAAAATTAGGGCTTGAAAAAGAATTTTGTGAAATAACTAGTACCAGTAGCATGCATGGGCAAAACAAAGTCAAAAACCTCCAATACAAGTAGAAACCAAAATGAACAGAAAGACATTATAGAACTTAGGCAAGTGCTATAAATCTTAGGTTTCATCATTGAATATCATGATATTTTTGATCTTGTTATCCATGTAAATTTAAGAATCATGGAAATTAGATAGTCATTGTTTTATAAGTAGAAAGATCCACATAAGGGGAGCAATTATTTCCAATTTAACAAAAGTATTGGCACACACACAAATAAACTAGCTACTCTGGTTAGTGGATTAACAAACTTGGCTATATCCAAAGTATTGCCTTGCCCAAAAATTGTAATGTTATGTGCTCAAAATTATGATGAAAATAGAAAGGCAATTGTGAAAAAAACACTCAAGAGAAAATTTTATCCATAACTAAGTGATTTTTTCACTCTATTAGACCTAGGGCGAGGGTTTAAAGTAGAAAGCTTTAACAAGCATATTGAGTTGGATAAACTAGCACATTCTTATGAAAAACTAGAAAGACTTTTTCAAGATTCATGTATTAAGGGTTTAATAAAATCAAAGTCATGTACTAATCATACTAGTGTTACTATTAATCTGGACAAAGATCATAAGCCTCCTTATCAGTATGATATTTTTTGTGCCATGGCTTCATAATACTATTTCTTTGTTAGAATTTTATTTGGGATTGGATACTAACAAGGAAGTGGGGGTCAATGTTATTGAAATGATTTATAATATCCATTGTCGAGGTTAGTCACTTGACAAGGTAGAAGTAAGATATAATTATGTTCAACACATTTTTGAATATATGCAAGAAAAATTACTAATGATTAAACAAAGTTCAACTATAAGCAAGATGAAGACATTTAGGTTTACAAGTTTTTTGTGCTACCTTCTTTTAGCAAAAAATTGCCCAATATTTGAGATCGAGAACACCAATCTTGATATTGAGGTCTATAAGTTTGATGAGAAAATTTAGAAAAAAATAAAGACTCCAAGTCCAATAAATGAGTGGAAACATAAGATGAGGATGACTAGTAGATTTTGTAGATTCTTTTGGCACCTATTTACTAAAATTATTAGGTACTCTAATGCCTAGATTTCCTGTATTGTAAATATTGCATTCAACTGGAAAGTCAAATTTAATTAGATGACTAGTTCTTCATGGAAGACTACACTATCTTAAGGTTTTGCACTTCAATGGTTGAACCATGCAAACTTCCAATGCATGTGATAGAAAGGGCTTTTGCACTGGAATATGTATGGCATATGGAGAGTGCAGATGAAATTTTTAGTGGATAGGAAAATAAAATGATATTTCCTTCCTTTCCTTTTGCAAATTGAGGCCTCACATTTGAGAGAAAGGTCAAAGTGGCAAATGAATTGGAAAATTTTTTTAGCTTTGATTTTGTCAGTCATTGGAATTATGATCCATTGAACATAATAAAAGAAAGACTTATTTCCAATGGGATCTCTGCAAGAAAATATCAACATCAAAATATGCCATCGATAGAAAAGTTTAAAAACATAGATTCATGGGATGAGGTTATTGGAATTACAAGTGGGAAAGGTAAACTTTGGGGTTGGGGGGGGGGGGGGAGGGATCAAGAGTTTAAACTTCAACCCATAATAATTTCACCTTTCATACATCACATGCATTAACATACTAAAATAACATGTAAAGTAAATGCATCTAAAACATATAAGTAATTAAACACACACACTTGACACTAGATATGATTACCTAGAAACCCTCCAATGAGAAGGTAAAACTAGGGTGGGAATGACACCCACAAATCTTCACTACTACAGGAATAAAGTGTATCCAATTAAGGTTACAATGATTTGACCATGAAATATGATCTACCTTGTGAAAGGCCTACCCTATTAAAGGCTTACAAAGACTATTAAGTCCCACCTTAATAGAGGATTTTAACACCCTATTAGAAGTGTGCCTGGTTAAAGGACTTTTGATCACTCACTTAGAATGCCACCCTATTAAAGGATTTTGTAAAGAATATTAGGACTACTCCGCCTAGGAGATTTAACTGAAATCACCTGTCAAAATTTCTTAGCATAGATCTTGTGGTTGGCACTTGCTTACCTAATAATAGATCACCTCTATCCAATCTCTAACTAATCCTTCATGATCTAATGTAACAATGTTGTATCCTATATCCTCTATTATTCACTTAATTGATTCTACAATTCACTCTTACTGTTAAGTCACCTTGAATGCTTTGCAAACTATCTTGTTCACTCCAATTCAATCATTCACCCCTTCATAATGCTCTCAACTCTCTCCAAAATTTAGGGCTTTGTCCCCCTTAAGAAAATTGAGGTGGCTTAGGGTTTGGTATGAATCTATAGTTGAGATTCATCCATTTTTCTACTTAAACCTTCCCATTTTCTAATTGGCTACATGTAATTGCATAGGGAATCTGTATGTAGATTCATCCTTATCTCTAAAGAATTGAAATCTATCCTTAGGTCAGCTAAAAAATGGTTTACATAGTTGTTTGTGCCATAAGAAACAAATATGTCCAATCTGTGTTACTCTGCATATGTAGTTACTGATGCTTGGCATATACTATAATTCTGCTTTTAACTCAACACCTAAACTGCTTGGCATCTACTATTCACTCGACACTTGAATTGCTCGGCATAGTCTATCTACTCAACACTTGAGTGAATCAGCATATGAGTGACTTGACACTCATTGCAACTCAACATGGTCTTATATTTACATGTTATTCTCGACATGTATTACTAATTCGACATGAACTAAGTAAATGTCTTAAGTGTGTTGACACTCAATTGTCAAAACCAATCTAAGATCAATAGAGGTTAAGAAAGAGATGGAGGAACATGCAATAGAGAATAATATTCCAATACAAGAATTGTCATCCCAAATTATGACATTGCACATATCAAAGCCACACAAATCAAAGCCAGTGACATACTTCAATTTCTACAAGAAATCCTCTAAAACTTCTAAGAGATCTATGCCAAAAGTAATTAAAGAGGCATGTAGATTTGAATTATGGTCTCAAACCAAAATGAATGATTTTTGGGAAATGAGGCAAAATTGGGGTGAACCAAAGACCTCAACACCTTTTGAGGAAACTAAGTAGGATGACTGTTTTAGAAATTATTGGAATAAAGAGCATCCATATAAAGTATATCAATTTGGTAATTGTAGTGACAGTGATAGTCAAAGATAGAAGGCTTATGACTCTAATGAAGACATTCAAGGTACTTAGGATCCTAGGTCAATTAGGCCTTGAAGAAATATTGTTAAACTTCAAATGAGTGATTCTATTAAACAAACATATACTAAAGGGGAAACTATGATACAAAACATGGGTTATGTAGGTATAGGGCCCATTTGTGCAAGTCATGAAGGGATTTGGAATCTAATTGCAGTACTAGACCCATCACAATGTGGAGGTTAACCATTCATTGGACTATCCAATGAGATTGAAGATGATTCGTTTAGAAAGGGAAAAAAATATTATACTTATGAAGGTAATCCCAATATAGTATTTGTTATATCTTTAAATCTAGTTGAATTTGATCCCATTGGAACTAGAACTAGCATGGGTGAACCTTGTACAAAAAAGAAAAAAATTATGAAAATTACAACGAAATCAATTTCAGTGGTTACTTCACTAATGTATGCACTAATAGCTTTTGGATATAACCCTGAAAATAGTCCTAATATATAAGGGTTATCTTTAGGTGTTGACATTCAAATCATGTTTGTTATTAGTGACATAGACTTATTCAAATTGTGAGTTCATACTAAGCATATTGTATAGTTAATAGTGTTAACCAAGCATTTTAGTTGCTACTGAGTCCTACAGTTGCTATCGATTCCTATGAACATATTTTAGTTTGAACTGAGCAGTTACTACACAATTGATGAACAACAGTGTAAACTGACATTTCAGTGTATGTTGAGTTTACCAATGCCAACTGAGTTGTGTGTAGTGTTAACTGAGTTCATAGTTGATGTGATGTGAGTCTAGTATTGACTAAGCTACTTAGTGTTAACCAAAAAACTCAGTTTATATCAAGCTTGAGGTAATAGTGTTTACAAAGCTATGCAGTGTGAATCAAGTAGTTCAATTTATGTGTTGAGTTTCACACTATTCATCGAGTCACTAGTGTAGACCAAGTTCAAGACTACTTGGAAGTGATTAGTATGGACCGAGCTTCTACATCTACTGAGTGTATGAGGATTCCAAGCATTGATAGTGGATGCTTAGTATCAAAACCTCATCAAGTTAGTCTTCAGAGCCTGAGTTTCTACACTTTGGTTAACTTTGTAATATTTGTGTAAACTTATATTATGGCCGACTTTGTCATTATGAAATTGGATTGATATATATGTAATGTATTGTATCACATCCAAATATGTGTAATATAGTAATGTAATCATTAGAGAAGAGAAGAAGACCAAATTACAAAGGCTACAACAATATAAGGAGCAACAAAGATTCGTATATAACAACAAGGTGATTTATACACTCAGAGGACTCTCATTTAGCACACCAAGTTGCAAATTAGAGATCAGCTACTATTTCATCCTAATAGGTGGATTAGTCAAATCCTTTAACAAGGTAGACCTAACAGTCTTATGTATATCTCTTTATCAAGTGTATAATTCATTGTATGTTTGTAAATCCTTTTGAAAGGTGGACCTAGTAGTCCTTATTGCTCCTAATAGGGAAAATCATCAAAAGTGATCATTGTAAGCCTTAATAGGCCAAATTTATACTATAGTACTAAAGCTTGTGGGTATCATCCCCACCCCAATTTTACTTTCTAAATTGAAGGTTTCTAGGTCACCAAATCTTGTGTTAAAGTGTTGTATGCTTTCATATTTTTTAAGTTTCTCATGCATAAAGTTAGATCAGAATTCATATAAAGGATTAATTTCTAATTGGGAAAAAAGTTTTAGAAGTTACTGATTCACCCCTCCCCTCTTAGTACCTTAACATGTCTTAATATTTCCAACAATTCATATCAGAGCATTGTGTTTCTCAGTCAAAAGTTTAACAACTTGAGAAAAGATCAAAGGAAATGAAGGTATTCAAACTTGACAACGCTATCGACAATGAGAAGCTAGATTTGGAATTGGCCATTGGACAACTCAAGAAAAAAAAAGAGAAACTCTCCCAATCAATAAAAAGAAGCAAAGATCTTCCAATTCAAATGAATTATTCACTCTACATTGAAGAAAGAATTGCAAACATCATCTTAAACAATTTAGATGAATCTCATGAAGAAATTAAAGAAATATTGGAAAGGAATAGTACTCTTCAAGAAGAAGTAAGAAAACTAAGAAGAGAGCAAGAAATTTAGTTAGTAAGATTGTGTGAAGTCATGGAAGAGAAAAACAAGATAAGAGAAGAGATAGAAGGAAAGAACAATGAAATTCAACACCTATCCCTTCAACAAGAAGACTTCATTGATCAACTCATCAATGAAAATGAAGAAATCATGAACCTAAGATCAGAGAATGAAAGATTGCATAATGGTCTAAACATTGAAAGGAAAACCAATGAAAGAAGTTGAAATCCCAAGCATACATGAATTAGTTGAATGAGTAGAGTCATTTTAGACAAAAAGGAAAAGTAGGAATTGGATATATAGAAGGTGAAAAATCCAAGCAAGGAGGTGAAAGGAATCAATAACCTACTTGCAGTCACTATGGTAAGATAGGTCATACTTCAAACAAATGTTGGAGCAATGAGAAAGCATAATTCAATGCAAAATGCTACAACTATAATCAACATGGTCATAGAGCACATGAATACAAAGAGAAACAAAAATTTGAAGGTAAATGTCACAAATGTAAGAAGCATGGACACAAATAATCATAATGAAAAACCAAGATATTGAATCTAGTATAACAAATTGTGAAATCTATATTTGGTTGGGACTACAACACTTGGTGCAAATGTTATTACTGTGGAGAATTTGGACACATTGCAATGAATTGTGTAAAGCATCATATGAGGAAAAGAGATACTACCAAAAAATGTTTTATCTATATAGAACTTGGTCACCTTGCCAATAATTGTATGAATACTAGAAGAATAGACTATGGAAAGAAGGCAAAAGCTAATAACATCATAAAACAAATGAGACAACAATGGGTTCCAAAGTCTATCGAGAATGCAAGTTTGAGAAATGATGATCAAGTCACTCAAGAAATGGGTGACTCCACCATTTCCACTTGATTTCTCAAATGAGAATTGGAACTAGGCTACCAAAGAAGACATCTAAATAAGTTCTAGTTGATAGGACAAAAGATCTATATCAGCATTCAAGATGCAAAGGGATGACTAAGTAAGAGGTAACAGAGTGAGGTCAAGTCACAGATTCTACCGAGCAAGGTCAGTAGTAACTAAGTTTTATATGATTACCAAATGATGGAAGACTCTACTAAGTAATCAATGCAAGCAAAGTGGATGACAGTCTATCAATTTGATCTAACATTTGTACTAGGCATTTATGGAAAAATTTGATAAAAGGAATGAAATTGAAGTCATTTTTACCATGAATTTTGAGAGCAAATTGTGCAGAGTGATCTTCAAGAGCATTCAAGCAATTTGAGTGGATTGTTATCAAAGTTTTCAATTTATCTCAGCCCCTACCAAGTGAAGATGGAAACTACTAGTAGCAAAGAAAAATGAGGATCAAACATGTTGGTTCATCATGTAGAATGGAAGGCACCAGATTTTAAGCTCACTCCTAGAGTCACAAAAACCCTAGATTCGAGTGGAGTGTAGTTGCAAATTCCTCCCAAGGTATTGTTGATCAATGATATCCATTCTTGTTTTAAATGTGCAATTCAAGATATTGGTACTCTACAAATGGATGAATGTTTAAAGGAATTATGCATTGATGATATTTTGAAACCTGAGCATCAACATCTTGAGGATAAAGGTTTAATCCATATTCCTCACATGCCACGAGACTTAAAAGTGAAATGGATTAGCTTTATCTTTAGTCATGTACACAATGGATAGTTGTGGTTGGAGCAACCAATTTTGATTACCAAGAAGATGATCCACAAGATCACTGGTCTCCTAATGTTGGCTAAAGCTAAAATGACTAAAATCTTAGGTTAGGGTGAACTGGAGAAGAAAACCCTAGCTGAGTGGGATGGTAGGGGAATGAAAATAAGTAGTGTAACTAACATGGAATTGAAGTTCAATGTTCATGTAATTACACACAAGATCTACAGTTCGAGTAGGTTGAATAGTGTGTCGTGTGAAGCCATAGATCTGGCATACAAGGTAGTCAAGAACAACCTAATGTTGAATCAATCCAACAAGAAAATGGAGAGCATCACGACATCAAAGAATAATCCATGTAAGTTTGGCTCACTTTTGAAATGTTTATTCTTTTATATTCAGAAATTCTTTCCATCAAAAGGTATTGTTGTTTGGAGGAAAGATGTGCCAATACTTTATTAGATTAATGAATACATTACTAAGATGGGAGAAAATTACACTAGTATCATGAATAATGATTTTGATGCATTCAAGGAAAAAATGAATAACATATTTTGGATCCCCAAGAAACTAGTTGAGGATTATAAGGATGATGTATGTTTTATGGTGGATAGTGATAAGGTATACATTTAGGCAGTTAGGCCTAGAATTACATGGGTGAAACCTATAGGATATGAGGTAAATATTGATGAAACAAAAGATATAATTGAGCCATTGATAAATGATCCAATTGACCCCAAGGTTGCATATTTTGGTACATGTGATGAGGCCAAGGCCAGAATAAAACTAGAGATCAAGCTCCCTCAAGTAGTTAGCAAAGGAAAGAAAAGGATTGCCAAGATGTTGAAAACAAGTTCTACTCTCCTACTGATCAAGGGAAAAAGTGAAGATGAAAAATAAAAGGATGAAGAATCAAAGGAAGAGGAGCCACTGAAGAAAAAGGGCAAGGTAATCATTGCTAAGCCTGCTAATAAAAGCACTGTAGTATTCACTAGGAGATCCTCTAGGAAGAAAGTAGACAAAGAAGGGGTAGAAATAATTTTCAAGAGGTCTCTACCCACATTTGAAGAGAGGATGAAAGTATTGGAATCAAGTTCTAGAATAACAAACTTCAAGGCATTAAGATATGAAACTAGAACAGTTGATGAGTGGAATTAGATTGAAGACATGCTAATATCCAAGATGGTTAAATAGAAATACTCACTCGATGAGCTAACTAAATAAATTCTAGATTCATTAATGAATAAAATAAGCCAAGATGGGAACAAGCAATGAAAATTCCAAAGGATATTCATGAGCAAATCTTGAGTAACTTATGCCAAATCTAAATGAAAAGGAAGTGAAGGAATCTTTAAAGAAAAATGAAGAAAAATTAACTTTAAGATTTAATACTTTTCTTATTTTTTTGAATGAAAAAGAGCATGTTGTGAAGAGTGCAACAAATACATGGAAGAATATCTATCTTCTTCACAAATTGAGTGATTTTCTAGTTAGTATATGTGACAAGGATGATGATGATCAAGAAAAAGATGAAGAAGAAGTAACACATTTTGATAATATTAATGATGAAGAGGAACACGAGCAAGAGGATACTGAGGAAGGTACACAAAATGTTGAGGAAACTGACCTAATTAATATTGCTATAGAAATTATTACCTCACTTCCTCACTCCCCAAGCAAAACATTGACAACACCAAGCATAGAGTCAACCTTAGTAGGATTGATTGTGAAAAGCACTGCAAGTACAAGCATTCAATCAATCTTTGCACTAGTCTAGCTTAGCACATCGTTGACTAAAGTGCCAAGTACTTCATCTACTGAGCTACAAGATCTTCCCTTTTCAACAGTTCTGGATACATCAATTTTGGCTACAATAGTTATTTCTACTAGTAATTCTACAATGAGTGTAGTATCAATTTTTGTAGTGAGTCCTACTATTTCTACTATTGTTTCCATTCCAAGAACACATGCAATAAGTGCAAGGATAGTTGAGACCAAGCTTCAACTGAGCACAAAATTTTTGGGCAAAGGAAAAGAAAAGAAGAAGGACATAGATCTTGATGAGGAGATTGTAATTCCAAATTGGGACATCTCCAATCTTATTCCAAATAAGATGCAAACCTTTGGAGAAATTCTTCAAAAGAAAGCCAATTAGTAAAGGCTAAGAGAAGAAAGAAATAAGGAGTTCAAGATCATTGAAGATGCAAAGAACATTCTAGTAGAGGCTATAGGTATAGAGGTTGATACTTCTCAACCAATTTTGTATCAATTAGAAGAGGCACTCTAGAAATACAATGAAGATCTAAATGGACAAGATAAATTATTGCAGAGAGTAGAGAAAAAGTTTGAGAATAAGGTCTTAGAACTTATTGCTCAATAGATTGCCATTCACCAAGTAGAGTTATCTACTATTTTGAGTTCTCTAGAAAATTCTTATATGAATGTATCATTAATTTTTGGCAAGTTGTGTAACACATCAATTTTCACAAAAGAAATAAAGGATAAATTGTCTAAAATTGATGAAGATCTGAAGGTAAGTGCACAATAGTTGTAGCTTGACCTAAGTTCTAGCTCTGCTCACTTCAACAAAATCAGATTTCTAACAAATATGCAGGTAGAACTACTTAGAGAAGAGGTCAGAATTAGATCTACTCTGATAGATATTCGGAGTATGATTCTCCCTAACATGGATGCACTACAAAAGCATATTGCACATTAAAAAATCCTCATCCATGATAATAATTTCTTTATTGTAGACCACATGATTGAACTATTAGTAGAAGTGCAGGTTGCATTGCACACATGCAAGATCTTGTAAGAGAACTGGGACAATACTTTGGTGCTCATATTGATGATACATTCAGACTTCTTGTCTCATTTTGGCATTACTATGCAAATACATATAGTATAAATCTTTGGTATTAATGTCAAAAAGGGGGAGAAAATATAGAAGTTATAAGGAGAAGATTTGAGGAAAATGGGAAGAAAGATGTAAAAAGATAGGGGGAGAAAATTGTAAGAAGAGGGTAAAGAAAATATATATTATACAATATATTGTATTTATCTATGGAGGAGCATTACCATGTACAGAAATGTATCCTTAACAAAACCAATTTTGAAAAATCTCAAAAATAGTATACTCTACCGAGCTAGACATATAAGGTGATGGATAATTCAGTTTTGACTGATAAGTGTTTTTGTCACTAATGCCAAAGGGGGAGATTGTTGATATTCCAGTCATATTTGTTATTAGTGGCATACACTTATTCAGATTGTGAGTTCATACTGAGCATATTATATAGTTAACAGTGTTAACCAAGCATTTCAGTTGCTACCGAGTCCTATAGTTGCTACCAAGTCCTATGAATAGATTTCAATTTGAACCAAGCAGTTACTGTAGAATTGATAAGCAACAATGTAAACCAAGCATTTCAGTGTATGGTGAGTTTACTAATGCAACCCAAGTTGTGCAGTATTTACCAAGTTTTTAGTTGATGTGATGTCAGTCTAGTGTTGACCGAGCTACTCGATGTTAACTAAGAAACTTAGTTTATATCGAGCTTGAGGTAATGGTGTTTATTGAGCTATGCAGTGTGAATCAAGTGACTCAATTTATATGCCAAGTTTCATAGCATTTTTCAAGTCACCACTAAAGACTGAGTTTGAGGCTACTTGGAAGTGATCCTGGTATGGATTGAGCTTCTATGTCTACTAAGTGCATGACAATGCCAAGCATTGACAGTGGTTGTTTAGTATCAGAACCTCACCAGTCAGTCTTCAAAGCCTAAGTTTCTACACTTTAGATGACTTGTAATATTTGTGTAAACTTGTATTGTGGCCAACTTTGGAATTATGTAATTGGATTGATATACATGTAATGTATTGTATCACATCCAAATATGTGTAATATACTAATGTAATCATTAGAGAAGAGTAGAAGAGAAAATTACAAAGGCTACAATAGTATAATGAGCAGCAAAGATTCATCTATCACAGTAAGGTGATTTGTACACTCAGAGGAATCTCATTTAGCAAACCAAGTTGCAGATCAGAGATCAACTACTATTTCATCCTAACAGGTGGATCTTTCAAATCCTTTAACAAGGTAGACCTAACAGTCTTATGTAAATCCTTTTACCGAGTACATACTTCATTGTATGTTTGTAAATCCTTTTGCAAGGTGGAACTAGTAGTCCTTATTGCTCCTAATAGGGAAAATCATTAGAAATGATCATTGTAAGCCTTAATAGGCCAAATTTATATTGGAGTGCTAAAGCTTGTGGGTATCATCCCCACCTCAATTTTACTATCTATTTGGAAGGTTTCTGAGTCACCATATGTTGTGTCAAAGTCTTGTATGCTTTCATGTTTTTTCAGTTTCTCATGCATAAAGTTAGATTAGAATTAATATAAAGGATTAATTGCTAATTGAGATAAAAGTTTTAGAAGTTACTAATTTACCCCTCCCCTCTTAGTAACTTATCCTGTCTCAATATTTCCAACATTAGGTTGTTGGGAATCCTCAAAATACAATTGTATATGGAGTAAGTATAAGTGGAGTTGGAGGAGCATATAATAATACAAGTGATAATTCACCTTTCAAATACTCAATTGTGTCAATAAACCCAGATTTTAGTTTAAGTGAATTTGCAAACAAAATTTGATCAGACAAACAAAAGAAATATGCAAATTATTAAGAAGTTGAAAAGTGATATAGTTGATGAACATTGGGCATCTAATACTAACAATATATTTCCAACATATGACCCAAACATTGAAATGATTAACTTCATGGTTATTATGCCCCTAGCTAGAGATAATAATCCACCAGAATGTCTAAAAAATTGTAATGATGTACAAGTTACCAATCTTCAAATGGATTTCTCAAAAGTGAAAAATATTGACAAAATCAATATATCAAAGAGACCAACAAAATGGTCTACTCTATACTTCTAAAAGTGGAGAGAGAAAATAGAAGGCTTACAAAGAAATAGAAATGTTACAGGCATACCTTGATAAGGTGAAGGCCAAGGAGAAAGCAACACACAGTAAGTTCAAAGAATTGCAAAATGGGATAATGAATTCTTCTTCTATAGAGGCAATTGTCTAGCAAGAAAATATGAATGAACACCTGAAAAATCTAACTAAAGAATTGGATGAATGCAAAAAATGATTTGAGAATGAAAAAGCCTCTACTACAAAGTTGTTCAAGTTTGTAGAGAATAGTGCACAGGTAAACAATAAGTTGAAAAATGACTTGGACTCTATTGTCAAGGAAAATACTATTTTGAAGATTGAATTGGAGAATGAAAGGAAAAAGTATTCCTCTACTAAAAATACAATCAATAATTTGAAGAAGGCATTGAAGAATGAAAAGAAAAATGAGGAGTCTAATGCAATGATAATTCATAATTTGCAGAAGGAATTGGAGACTAAGAAGAAAAAAGAGGAGTCTAATGTAAACACAATCTATAATTTGAAGAAGAAATTGGAGAATATGAAGAAATAAGAGGTGTCAACTATAAAGACAATCCTTGGTTTGAAGAAGGAATTAGAGAATGTAAAGACACTAGAGTCTAGGGCAAACAAAATCCATGATTTGAAGAAGGAATTGGAGAATGTGAAGAAAAAGAGGGGTCAACTGCAAAGAAAATCCATGATTTGAAGAAGCAATTGGAGAATGCAAAGAAGGAGGAGTCTATTCAAAATGGAAACACACTCCATGATTTGAAGAAGGAATTTGGACAATGCGAAGAAAAATGAGGAGTCTACTACAAAGACAATCCATGATTTAAAAGGGAATTAGAGGATGAGAAGAAAAAAGGGGTAACTACTGCAAAGATAATACAAAATTTGAAGAAGGAATTGGAGGATGAGAGGAAAAGAGAAACTAATTGGCAAGGGAAAGTAGAGGAAATATGGAAAAAGAGTGAAAAAAAAAAAAACATGGAGAATGCAATTGAACAAAATATAACTACATCTTTCAAAGACCATCATACAAGGATAGTATAAGAAATACAATTAAGCTTAACAAACAAGAAAATTGGGAGAAATTAATGTAGAATATTGATAGCTTGTTTGAATGACTTGATTAAAAAAGAAATATTAGAGGTGGCTTTAAAAATGTTAAAAAAATATCTTTCTTAGTTCCATAGAAAATATTACAAAGAAAATTTTGTATAAAGTATAGAGATCCAGTAAAAGGGAATTGGCAAGCCAGGGAATAAATGACTACTACGATGCCTTTGTAATGACCTTAGCTATCTATCAAAATTGTGAAAAATTAATGGAAATAGACAAAGCTATGAAATTTTCTTCTAGAGACTTGATGAAGATGAATCACAACATTCTCCACTTGCTAATTACTAGATTACCAAAACCAACTGACTTAGAAGGTGAATTCATTGGAAAAGAAGATCACATGAAAAAATTGCACTAGATCATGAACTCTAATTTAGGCAACTTGCCCAAGGAAACCACTCTAGAAAGAATTGCAAGTTGCATCAAATCACTATCAACATTGAATGTAGTTATACATAAATTCCTTGATTCATATAAAAATATCTCTTCAAAGTATTTACTATTGATGAGGTTACAACTATTTATGTACAACCTAAATAAAATTGAGCTTCCAAATGATGTAGAATGGAGTGCCCTAAAAAAAATCCTTGGAGTTGGTTCGTATACTCAATCTATCAATGTGAGTCATAGTAGTAACAAGTAACAACTTAGTAAGTGATAGTAGTATAAATGATTTTTCTATTGATCTTTAACTTAAAATTTTGAATTTAATTTCAACCTTGTTTAATGTTAACTGTTTCAAGAATTAGGAACTAGCCTATGATGATAGTTGGACAACCTACTACCTAGAGCAGATGAAAATTGTACAATGGAAATTTGATTGTACACACATAATATAGCTATAATCATATTATATATACAATTAAAAATTGACCTATAATTAAATTGTTGCTCCCTTGTATCTGTAAAAGGGAATTTAGGGTCATTTTTTAATATTCTACTTCTCTAGGCTCTAAATTTGTATAATTGTTTTTAATTGTTAAATGTATTATGTATTATGTTACACACTCATTTATAAACTTATAAATTATAATACATTTTTTTCAAAGAAAGTTTATTATGTAAACTGCATCATGTTACAATTTCTTTAAGATATTAGAATCAATGAAAATCTCAACATGTCTAAAAACTAGAGTTAATAAAAATCTCAACATGAATAAAACCTAAAATCAAAGAAAATGTCAATATGTATAAAAAATAGAATCAATGAAAATCTCAACATGTTTACACTCTAAAAACTAGTTTCAATGAAAATATCAACATGTAACATGTTTAAAAAATAATTAAGCATCTATAATAGCATAGTTAATGGTATAAATTGACATCTACAAACATAATTAATTAGTAGATCAATTCTCAAACATTGGTAAAACCAGAGCAATTTGAATTGAAATTGGTAAGACCAGAGATATTAGCCTACTACTTGACTCTCGTA
Organism: Cupressus sempervirens; assembly: GCA_028749045.1. NCBI lineage: Eukaryota > Viridiplantae > Streptophyta > Pinopsida > Cupressales > Cupressaceae > Cupressus > Cupressus sempervirens. The sequence goes on from CM053789.1 coordinate 212,530,111, forward strand.
GAAGCTGCTATAGTTCCCATTCTAGCTGGACTAGCTCAACATCACTATCATTAGAACCCTCATCATTTATTTCATATAACATTTAATTGTTCACTATATTTTCTTCAGATTCACTATTAATATGCATGCCAAAGTCAACTTCATCATCATTTCTTCCAATATCAGGACATGAACCACTGCCACTTGGGTTTGAAATGTTGACCATCCCTCTTCTTTGACATTTTTTTCTCCATATGCTTAGAGCCATGTTATAAGGGAAACTATCTACCTCATACCTAGAATTATAGAGTCTCAAACAATTGTCCAAATATCTATCTAACTTATTTCTAACCTTTGACTTTAGGAAGCCCAAAGTAATGAAAACTCTCTCATCCTTCACTAAACCCAATATCATTGTCAAACATAAATTGGTAAACTTGAAATATTCTAGGATTGTCTCTCTCAACTGATTTCTCTAACCAAGGTATTTCAAAAGTGTTGTTACCTCTCCCTCTTCATTTAGATTCTTCATAAGATCATATTGTTCCTTCATTATGTTTGTAAAACAATATGATTGATCTCTCAGTCAAGATTCATCTAAAATTATATTTATAGTTACTCCATTGATTACATTAGTTTTGCAAAACTGATTAATCAAAGTTGTCATCCTTCTTCAAAAATCACTCAAACAGTTTAGAGACCAATATTGAGGAAAAAAAGGAGGCATTTCTTTGAGCAATTTCTTTGGAGGGAGTTTGTATCTAGTTTGTGATGAAATATTATAGCAAACTTTCTTTGATAGACTAAAACATAGAGTCAACAATCTTCTTGAAGTCTTCAATTTTAACACATAAAAGTACCTTCTCTAGTTCTATTTTGCATCTTGATTTGTTAAGGTTGAACTCGGGGTCAATACGGGCATTATACTACATTGGTATGTGAACTCCACATACCTTAACGCATACCTCATCATTTGTGAACCAATATGTAAAAAGTTCCCAAGATTGCTCAAATATGTGATCTTTATCAACTTTGTAAACTTTGATTTACCTAATGGTTATAATTGATACATAGCATCTAGGATATTACATGTCATTTTATATAGCTTATTATATTCTACAATGTACATAGCTCTTTGTTGAACATTTTTCACGATATTTCTAATATCTTGTAGCATGGGGAGAATAGATGTTAAAGTTAAGAGTATCTTAAGATTAGTCAAACTTGAATAGAGCCGAGGAAATTTATCTCTCATAGAGAGGATTACTCCAAGCAATGATGGATATTTAAGAATACTTGATGCACTAGTCAGTCCAAAGAGATCCATCTGGTATCATTGTCTATAAGAAGCTTCCTCCCATCAATAAGTCCTTAAGAAAAGTGTTAAAATTTCTAGAATCATTTTGGACTTTGACAAAAGTATTGGTAAATCTGTTTGATTAAAGTTTCCACTTTGCGAAAATAACCAAAATTGTTGACAATTCCAAAAGATAGATTCATTTGATGGGCTACTAAGTGAATGCGAATAATGTAGGGTGCCAAATTATTCTAGATCGTTTTGCAAAGGCCACCTTTATGACCTTGCATAAATGAAGCTCCATCTACTCCAACACATACTAACATTTTGGCTGTCTCCATGTTATCCATACCTCTACACTCAATTAGAGTACTCTTTAATAAATTATATAAATTTTCTATTGTCACACTACAATTCAATTTAGCAACAAATAGTAGAAAGGGTCTAAAAAAAATATCATTTACACTATAAACATGCATGCACACCCATGAAGTATTATCAATTTTTGTAAATTCATTTAGCTACAATGCAAGGAAATGTGACTATTTTATCTTCTTTTTCAACCTGTGTAAGACAAAAAGTCCATTCCCATCCACTATTTACTAACTAGTGACTATTCAGATAGTTTCAAACTTTCCAAAAAGTGCAATAAACTAGTAATTGGAGGGTAGTCAGCCATAGGACACCCTATACTCAAAATATAAAAGGTGACACTTAACTAAACAAATTTTCTCATATTTTCCACTTCCATTTCTTTCTCAAGGAAATCTTTAATAAAACCTTTTACTATAGAAGGCTTCTCCCTTAATTACTCGTGTAACAGGTATAATTTGACATTCCTAATATGTAGACAATTTCCTTTCATTTTCCAAGTTAGCATGAATTTTTAAACTCCATCTATAGTTTCATTTTTGTAAACTTTACTAACATGATTTTCTATGGTATCAAGTTTAAGTTGCTACCCTATTTCCTTCTTTGATATCTCTGTGCATATCTTACATCTACATTCTACAGGAGGCTCACCATTAATTGGATTGGACACTAGTTTAAAGAATATAAATTTTCCAACCATTCTAATTGAAAATTCATTTTGGAAAAATCCTAGCAAGATAAATCTTTTTTTTTTAAATTCTAATTTTCTTTTTCCCTTCTGTGCATGAATATCATTTATGACAACACTTCTAGTTTTTTCACCCAAGTCTATAATATAATTTTTGGTGTCACTTTTACTTTTCTCACCCAAGTCTACAATATCATTTGTGACTCCCCACTCAGGGTAACTACCTCAAAATCATCTTCAAATTTTTCTTCAACTAAGATATTAGGTTCACCAACCTGAACTTCTTCAAAATGGTCTCCAACTTGTGATGAATCTCCTTTTTCAATATGCATTAGAGATATAGGATGCAAATCTTGTAGGTTGCCAACATTTCCACCACCAAAGTATGCTAATAATTTTTTGCATTTCAGTGGCCTCTCTTAGCTTTCAAGGATCCTACAAGAACCCCTCTTGTTTGACATTGCAAATCAATAAAGGTTGCAAAAAAAAAAAAGAACTTGTTGAACAAAGATTGTGATAGTAGACTACTTAGACTACATATAATAACAGTAATAGGTATGTGCAAGATCATGGTATGCCAAAAAGTGCCGATGTGAAAAATATGTAGCTTTAAAATGTCTAAAAGCATTTCAAAATCTTCTTTGACTTTTTTCCCACCCATCTTGATACTAAACCAAAAATGTAAAACCGTTCCTTATGAGGTACCCGATTTGAGAACAGATACCCGATTTCATAGCAGATACCCAATCTATGTGCCCAAATCATGATGCCAAATTCAAATGTAAAGGGAGTGGGGACCAATTTTAAAGTTAAATATAGATTTTTATTTGCCAAAATCAAAGAGAGGAACCAATGTTTTAGTTATATTATCCTAGTTTAATATAGTTATAGCATAATTTGGGGGGGGGGGGGGGGACCAATTATTATATATAGTTAAAAATAAATTATTATATAGTATTAAATAATTATAATTATAATTTATTATATAATTATTTTATATACCTAGCACTTATTATATTATTATATTATTATATATCATATATATATTAGTAACCTAAGTTAATAAACTATATGATGCTGTATGTTCCTAGAGGTCCCCCTAGGGGTATACATGTGGTGTTTCAATCAGTCCAAAGGGGTCATGGGATACCCTATGACCCCTTTCGACCCATTATATGACAACATATTTTGTTTCAATGTGTAGAAAGGGGTTAAAGAGTATCTTATGATCCCTTTGACCTATTAAATGATAATATATGTTCCTAGGGGTCCTAAGACCCTTATAGACATACATGTTGTGTTCTAATGGGTCGAAAGGGGTCATAGAGTATCCTATGAACCCTTTCGACCCATTACATAACAACATACATTCTTAGGGGTCATAGGACCCCTAGGAACATATGCTGTCATGTAATGGGCCACAAGGGATCATAGAGTATCTAATGACCCCTTTTGACCCATTAGAATACAACATGTATGGCCCTAGGACCCCTAGGACTATATGTTATCATGTAATGGGTACAAAGGGGTCATAAGATTTTGGCCCATTAGAACACAACACACATGATGATAAGGGTCCTAAAAATCCTAGGAATATATATTCTTGTGTAATGGGTTGAAAGGGGTCATAAGATACCCTATGAACACTTTCTACCCACTAGTATATAATAGGTATGTCCCTAGGAGTCATAGGAACCCTAAGAACATATATTTTCATGTAATGGGTCCAAAGTGGTCATAAGATACCCTATGACCCCTTTCTACTCATTAGACCACAACATGTATGTCCTTAGGGGCCTTAGAAAACCTAGGAACATATGTTGTCATGTATTTGATTGAAATGGGTCATAGGCTATACTATGACCCCTTTCAACCCAATTGAATACAACATGTTTGTACCTAGGGGTCCTAGGACCCACAAGAACATATTTTGTCATGTAATGGGTTGAAGGGGGTCATAAGATATTGTTTAACCCCATTCAACCCATTAGAACACAACACATATATCCCTAGGAACCCTATGAACATATTTTGTCATGTAATGGGTTGAAATGTGTCATGGCATTCCTTATAACCCTTTTCTACCAGTTTGAACACATCATGAACGTCCCTAGGAACATATGTTCTCATGTAATTGGTCGAAAGGGGTCATAGAGTATCCTATGACCTCTTTTGACCCATTAAATGATAACATATGTTTAGAGGGGTCCTAGGACCCCTAGGAAAATATACCATGTGTTCACATGAGTTGAAATGGGTCATAGAGTATCCCATGACCCCTTTTAACATATTATATGACAACCTATGTTCTTAGGGGTCCTAAGATTCCGAGGGACATAAATCATGGGTTTGAATGGGTCAAAAGGGGTCATAGGATAACCTATGACCCCTTTTGACCCATTAAATAATAATAGATGTTCCTAAGGGTCCTAGGACCCTTAGGAACATATATCATGTATTCAAATGAGTCAAAAGGGGTCATAGAGTACCCTATGACCCCTTTCAACACATTTCATGAAAACATGTCTTTAGGGGTCCTAGGATCCCTAGGGACCTATTTTATTTGTTTGAATGGGTCGAAAGGGTTCATAGGATAACCCATCACCCCTTTCGATGCATTTTATGACAACATATGTCCTTAGGGGTCCTAGGACCCCTAGGGACCTATTTCATTTGTTTAAATGGGGTCAGAGGATAACCTATGACCCCTTTTGATGTATTTCATTACAACATATGTCCTTAGGGGTCCTAGGTCCCTTAGGGACCTATTTCATTTGTTTAAATGGGTTGAAAATGGTCATAGGATAATGTATGACTGCTTTTGACACATTTCATGACAACATATGTCCCTAGGGGGCCTAGGAACCCTAGGGACCTAATTCATTTGTTTGAATGGGTTGAAAGGGGTCATAGGATAACCTATAACCTCTTTTGACACATTTCATGACAAAATATGTCTCCAGGGGTCCTAAAAATCCTAGGGACCTATTTTATTTGTTTGAATGGGTTAAAGGGGTCATAGGATAACTTATGACCCCTTTCGACACGTTTCATGACAAAAAATGTCCCTAGGGGTTTTGGACATATTATAATTGTTTATATGGGTTGAAAGGGGTCATAGGATAACCTATGACCCCTTTTGACATATTTCATGACAACATATGTTCCTAGCGGTCCTGTGACCACTAAGGACCTATTCATTTGTTCAAATGAGTCAAAAGGGGTTATAGAATTACCTATGACTCTTTTCGACACATTTCATTACAACATATGTCCCCAAGGGTCTTAGGACTACTAGAGACATATTGTAATTATTCATATGGGTCAAAAGGGGTCATAGGATAACCTATCACTACTTTCAATGCATTTCATGATAACTATGGACCCCTAAGGACATTTTTTATTTGTTTCAATGGGTTGAAATGGGTCATAGGATAATCTACGACCTCTTTTGACACATTTCATGATAACCTAGGACCCTAGGACCCCTAGGAACTTATTATAATTTTTCATATGGGTCAAAAGGGGTCATACAATAACCTATGACCCTTTTTGATGCATTTCATGACAACAGATGTCCCTAGGGGTCCTAGGACCACTAGGAGCCTATCTCATTTATTCGAATGGGTTGGAAGGGGTCATAGGTTAGGGGTCCTAGGACCCCAAGACCTAATTCATTTGTTCAAATGTTTTGAAAGGGGTTATATGATAAACTCTAACTCCTTTTGACACATTTCACAATAACATATAGCCTATTTTATTTGTTCCAATGGGTCAAAATGAGTCATAGGATAACTTTTCGACACATTTCATGATAACATATAACCCTAGGGGTCTTAAAACCCCTAGGGACATATTATAGTTATTCAAATCAACATATGTCCCTAGGGGTTAGGAAACTATTTAATTTGTTTGAATGGTTTGAAAGGGGTCATATGATAACCTATGACCCCTTCCAACATATTTCATTGCAACATATGTCCGTAGGGGTCTTAGGACCCCTTAGGACCTAATTCATTTGTTTGAATGGGTCGAAAAGGGTCATATGAACCTATGACCCATTTTGACACATTTAATGATATGACCCCTTTTGACACATTCAATGACAACATGTCTCTAGGTGTCCTAGAAGCTCTAGGGACCTATTTCATTTGTTTGAATGGATCAAAAGGTGTCATAGGATAACCTATGACCCCCTCCATTGAATTTCATGACAAAATATGTCCCTAAGGGTCCTAGGATCACTAGAGACCTAATTTATTTGTTCGAATGAGTTGAAAGGGGTCATAGCATAATCTATGACCCCTTTCAACACATTTCATGATAACATATGTCCCTAGGGGTCCTAGCAGCCCTAATGACCTATTTCATTTGTTTGAATAGGTAGAAAGGGGTCATAAGATAACCTATGACCCTTTCTAATGATTTATATGACAATATATGTCCCTTTGAAAGGGGTCATAGCATAATCTATGACCCCTTTCAACACATTTCATGATAACATATGTCCCTAGGGGTCCTAGCAGCCCTAATGACCTATTTCATTTGTTTGAATAGGTAGAAAGGGGTCATAAGATAACCTATGACCCTTTCTAATGATTTACATGACAATATATGTCCCTACGAATCCTAAGACCCCTAGGGACCTAAATTATTTGTTTGAATAGGTCAAAAGGGGTCATAGGATAACATGTGACCCCTTTTGACACATTTCATGACAACATATGTCCCTAGGGATCCTAATACCCCTAAGGACCTATTTAATTTATTAGAATGTGTCAAAAGGGGTCATGAGATAACCTATGCCCCCTTCCAACACATTTCATGATAAAATATGTCCCTACTAGGGGTCCTAGGGACCTAATTCATTTGTTTGAATGGGTTGAAAGGGGTCATAGGATAACCTATGAACTTGTTTGACGTATTTCATGGCAAAATATGTCCCTAGGGGTCCTAAGGACCTATTTCATTTGTACGAATGGGTTGAAAGAGGTCATATGATAACTTATGAGCCCTTTCAATGCATTTCATGACAACGTATGTCCCTAGGGGTCCTAGGACCCCTAGGGACCTGATTCATATGTTCGAATGGGTTGAAAGGGGTCATAGCATAACCTATGACCCATTTCATTATCCTATGACCCTTTTCAACACATTTCATGACAAAATATGTCCTTGTTTGTCCTAGGACCCATAAAGACTTATTTCATTTGTTTGAATGGGTTGAAAGAGGTCCTAGGACCTCTAGGGACATATGTTGTCATGAAATGTGTCAAAAAGGGTTATAGGTCAACCCATTCAAACAAATGAAATAGGACCCTTGGTCTTAAGATGCCTATGGACATATGTTGTCATGAAATAGGTCCTTATAACCCATTTTGATCGATTATATGACAACATATGTTACTATGGCTCCTAGGACCTCTAGGGACATACATCATGTGTTTGAATGAGTTGAATTAGGTTATAGGGTGCCCTATGAACCCTTTTGACCCATTAAATAAGAACATATGTTCCTAGGGGTCATAAGATCACTAGGAACATATATCACGTGTTCAAATGAGTCGAAAAGGGTTGTAGAGTACCCTAGGGCCCCTTTCAACCCATTATATGACAATATCATGTGTTTGAATGGATCTAAAGGGGTCATATGGACATCATGTGTTTGAATGGGTCAAATGGGGTCATAGGGTTCCCTATGGCTTTCTTTTGACCCATTAAATGAGAACATATGCTCCTAGGCATCCTAGGACCCCTAGGAAGATATTTCATATGTTTGAATGAGTTGAAAGGGGTCATAGAGTACCCTATAACCCATTTCAACCCATTATATGATAAAATATGTTCCTTTGGCTCCTAGGACCCCTAGGAAAACACATTATGTGATTGAATGAGTCAAAAGGGGTCATATGGTACCTTATGACCCCTTTTGACTTATTAAGTGATAACATGTGTTCCTAGGGGTCCTAGGATGCTGATGAATATATAACATGTGTTCAGATGAGTCAAAAGGGGTTAGAGAGTACGCTATGACCCTTTCCAACCAATTATATGAAAAAACATGTTCATATGTGTACTAGGACCCCTGGGACATGTATAATGTGTTTGAATGGATTCAAAGGGGTCATAAGGATGTTACTAGGAGTCCTAGGACCCCTAGGAAGATATTTCATGTGTTTGAATGAGTCGAAAGGGATCATAGAGTACCCTATGACCCGTTTCAACCCATTGTATGATAACATATTTTCCTAGGGCTCCTAGGACCCCTAGGGAAACACATTATGTGATTGAATGGGTCAAAAGGGGTCATATGGTACCTTATGACCCCTTTTGACTTATTAAATGATAACATGTGTTCTTAGGGGTCCTAGGACACCGATGAACATATATCATGTGTTCATATGAGTCGAAAGGGGTTATAGTGTACCCTATGACCCTTTCCAACCCATTATATGAAAAAATATGTTCATATGTATACTAGGACCCCTAGGACATATATAATGTGTTTGAATGGATTCTTGGGGGGTCATAAGGTACCCTATAATCCCTTTTGACCCATTATATGACAATGCATGTTCCTATGGGTACTAAGACTCCTAGGGACATACATCATTTGTTTGAATGGATCAAATTGGGTCATAGGGTACACCGTGACCCCTCTCGACCCATTATATGACAATGTATGCTCCTAGGGGTCCTAGGACCCTTAGGGAGATACATCATGTGTTTGAATGGATTGAATGCGATCATAGGGTACCCTATGACCCCCTGTGACCCATTAAATGACATCATATGTTTCTAGGGGTCCTAGGACCCCTAGGAACATATATAATGTGTTTGAATGAGTCAAAAGGAGTTATAGAATACCCTATGATCCCTTTGAATGCATTAGTTATCAACATAAATTCATAGGGGTACTAGGACCCCTAGTGACATATATTGTGTGTTTGAATTTATTTAATGGGGTCATAGTGTGACCTATGACCCCTTTTAACCCAGTAAATGGGAACATATGTTTCTAGGGGTCCTTAGACCCCTCTAATCATATATCATGTGTTCAAATGAGTCAGAAGGTGTCATAGACTACCCTATGACCCCTTTCAACACATTATATCATAACATATGTTCCTACATACATTATGTGTTTGAATGGTTGGAATGGGGTCATAAAGTTTCCTATGACCCCTTTGACCCATTAAACTAAAAAATGCATTCTTAGGGGTCCTTAGAATATATATCATGTGTTCAAATGAGTTGAAAGGGGTAATATAGTACCCTATGACCCCTAAGCACACTTAATATCATTGAATTGGTCAAAAGGGGTCAATTATAGGACCCCTTTTGATCCATTAGATCACATCATTTATGTGGTTAGGGGTATTAGGACTCATAAACACACTATTGTGATTGAATCGGTCAAATATTTTCAAAGGCAGTATATGACTCCTTTTGATCCTTTCGAACCATTATATGTATAGTTAAGGGTCCTAAAGCCTTTAAAAAAACATACCAAGGATCCTAAAAAGGGATCATACTATTATAAAAAAAAAATTGAAAAAAATATATTTAAAATTCAATTTTTTTTTTTTGGGAAAATTGCGTATATGATTTGAGAACGGTTATCCAATTTGGAAATGGGTACTTGATATTATCGGGTACCCAGTTAGGCTTGGTTTTTCTTCAGATACCAACCCTCCATGGTTGACATGAAAAATATCCCAAGAATGTATTTTTGGCTGTTTATTTTGTGTTTATGACTTTGACCATATAATTGATAACGTTTTTTCATCCAAATTTGATGAAACAAAAAGGGTTTCTTGAGAACGTTCTCAGCTTTCCATCAATATAATGTCTATTAAATTATGAGTTTAGTAATTAATACTTATTTTCTAATGGAGTTAGCTACAAAGTGCTAATTGAAAAACTGATTAAAAAATAGTTATAACTTTCAAATGGTATAAGATTTTTGAAATCCAAAAGATGCATCATATTCTATGCTTTGAATAGTATAATGACAAGAAAATAATGTTTTTTTTTGAATTACTTAAGGTGGTTAGATACAAGAGTTTTTGCATTTTAAAAATGGTGTAGTAGAAAATTCATAATTAATTATTTATTGGGAATAAAAATAACCATAAATATGTGTCACATCCGGGCATGAGTTTACTTCTTATATCTAGAATCTTATTAAAAAATATTATCATTTGATTTTGATTAAGGTGGTCAAACATACACCTACTTATTTTTGTCCTAAAACTTTTTTACCACTGCATTGAAATCCAAAATTTTGACCAATCGATTTTTTGCTTCAGATAAGGCCAAGTAGTTTAGAAACTACATTCAATTTCCTATAGATTATTTTCCTACAACTTTTTGATATAAAGTTGATAACTAATTTAAAGTTACATGTTAAGTTGAAATAACCTCAATTTTCTAGTTTTTAACTATTACTTAAGGCCATAGTTTGATTGACTATGATCCTACACATACCCTAATATGATTTGTATGCATAAAAAGGGTATACCTACTAAAATCTATGGTACTAACCAATAAAATTCACAAACCTATTTGAGCATGTGAGATGTCCAAAGGGTATCTACTACCCACTCCCAGTGGAAAGTTAAAAATAACCACATAAAAAATAAATTAAAAAATCACTTCCCTTTCAGGAAAACCATAAGTCACAACTACTCAATAGGCAATGCACTCAACACTCTAAAACTTTGACACTAATGAGAAATGCTAGACCATAAAAGAGTGAATTGTGTAGACTAATAGTATCTTATGAATGTATACATACCAAAATAGGTTGGTGAATTGTGCGAGATTAACAAGTAGGAATGTCAAAAGTAGGCAAAATAATGCTTCTTATGTAAGTCCAAAGTATAAAATAGTTGGCTAAACAAGGTTGGTTGGCAACATACGTTAGTAAATGGTAGGTGATGCCCAACCCAAGGGAAAATATTTTGTTATACTAATTGCAAAATAATGTTGTCCAATAAGAAAAAATTAGGTAAAGGATGTCAATTTTTTTTAAATAATTGTATCCTAAAGGTATATTACATTGGCAATTAGACTAGGATTTTTGACCAAATATGAGACAACTAATGGGTGACTAGCCTCATGGGCTTTAGACCCAATTTTTTTAATTTCTTGGTGATGCAGTTGACCAACTTTATATGTTCTATTCACCAAATGATGATTGATCAATAAGTTAGAATCACCAAATGGCGAAGATTCACCACTAAAAAAATCTCTACCTTTGAATCTATAATCGACAAATGAGGAAAGGATGCCAAAAAAGTAGTGGAATTTGACATCAACAATAACCATTTTGGATCTAAAAACAATCTTACAAACCTAAAGTACATGACTTTCAACCCCCCAATAACAATTAGATTCCTTCATTTAACATGAGTGACTCCTTATTTAATAGTCACAATTATTGTGCTTAATCGTTTCTTTGCGAGGAATGTCACTCAATTCACTTTTTTTTTGCATGTAGTCCAAAATACAAAAAATTATTTCATTTATATAATTGAGAATTTTTAGGTATATGAATTTGGTAGTTTTTGGGTATATGACAATTTTTCAGTCAGTGTGTGCCACAATAAAAAGCCTACCGACTTAATTAAGCTTGAGTAGACTCAAAATTGATAAGACCTCCCAGATAAGAACTCAAATTTACCATTGTGATATAGACTCTTGCCTAAACCTCAAACTTTATCTCATTATGAAACTTTGCACTTGTATTTTTTTATAGTTTTACCAACTATTTTAAAATTCTTTTATCTATATATAACTACAATATAACTACTACACTTACTAGTGTTTATTTTTAAAACTAAATCTCATAAAATTTATATTGGGAGAATAATAATTAAATGATATATTAATAAAATATAGTACATTATTTATTATTTGTTTTTAAAAAAATATATTTTTATATTATATATCGACAAGTAAAAAAAGAAACATTAGAAACTGCTAAGAGTATCAAAAAAAGAGGCCCGACCTGAACATGAACTCAAAATATCAAGTATACAAAGTAAACAAGAAAGAAGATACTAAGGAAGAAGCTTAACGTAAGACATCATAATGGGTATCAACCCAAGCAGTTCAACCAAGAGGACCCTCTATCCAAACTATGTTCTTTTGTTCCTAGATTTGCGTAAGCATGAAGAGCTCATCTTTCCTAGAGTTAATGTTCTTCTTGATTTCTTTTTCCAGCCTTTTGCAAGTTTGTTCAAACATTTGAAGGTCATTGAAGGTCCTCCTCCATGTGTGACCATGCTTCATCTTGTAAACAAAGAAAGTGGTGTGTCCATCCTTCAAGAACCTCTTCAACTTGTCTTTCTCCATCATCATTATAGTGTGGACTTGTAGAAAGATTTTGAAGAATATAAGTTTTCAAAAAAACTCAGTAAGAGCTTTAGAGTTACTTTGATATCTTTCCTCATTCCTACATTTCTAGATTTGCCAAAGGATGTTAGAAAACAACATATTCCAAAATAGATTAGCATCCTTTTTAAGCCCATCAATATGACTAGTGACAATTTCTAGAATACTCACATTTAAAGGATAACAAATACCAAACATGTTCCAGATTTCTTTAGCAAGTATGCAATCAAAGAGGATATGCCTACTAGTTTCAAGAAGCCTATAAAGGTTGCAAATATCAGTAGTACTACCATCTTTTCTAACAGGGAGTCTGTCAAGCAGAATCAACCACTTAAAACATCTAATTTTAGGTTCAATAGGCCCTTTTTGGAGAGTATCAAAATATTTTTTCCAAGACCAACATCAAGAGAAGAGTACCAAACATAATTGATATGATTAATAATATTTTCATTATGATCAATGATTTTATCTTGTCTTTGAGATTAGCCATGATGACCCCATCTGACCATTTACACCTCAAGTATCTGTGAGAGTCCACATGACAGTCAACAGACAAGTCCTTAGTATCCTTGACAATCATATTGTGAGTCTTCTTTTGGGAATCAAAACTATTGAATTTGTTCTTGAGCTCATACCAATTGATGAATTTATTATTTTCAAAAAGATCAATAAGTTGGGAGATCCCTAGTTTAGCCCAAAACCTAGCAGAACATTCTTGGGAGAGGGCTAGGGGTTTACCAGCCAGGTGCAAGTTCCACCAAATGGACCTTTCACCATATAGATGCTTGGAATCATGGAATTCCTTATTGGTGATAAACATCTTAATGTGGTCCTAGGCTTTCTAGATGGATCTAAAAACAACAGAGCCTTGGATAGTAACATGGAAGTTGCCAACAATAGTCACAAAATGGGAGGTTTTTCCAAGATCTAGCTTTTTTAGGAAAGCCTCTTTCAATATTATGCCTAACTAACACTTTCCGTGGATCATTCCCATCCATAGCATGAAAGATCCATTTGGCAGATAAATCAATACCTTGAGTTTTAAGGTCTTTAAGCCCTAGCACCCCCAAGATTTTTTCAGTATGGCACCAGTCCCATTTGACCACATGCATTTTTCTATTTCCTTTATTATCAAACTAGAGGAAGTTCCTAATGGAATTTTGAATTTCCAAAATTTGATAATTGCTAAACATCCAAGCAGAGGAGTAGTAAATGCCATAAGAAGACAACATTTTTTGATAGACCTAAATTCTGCCAGCAAGAAACAAAGATCTGTTATGCCACATATTCAGCTTTTTATCATTTTTTTCCTTAATCTAGGACCACATGTCTTTGAGGGAAGACTCAAAAGAGAAGGGGATACCTAAGTCCCTAATAATCTTACTAGGTTCGCCCCATTAGAAATTACACTAACTGAACCAGTTTGGAGGTTGCTCTTCCCACTGAAGGAAAATAAATTTGGATTCAGAGATACAAGCACTAGAAATAGAGAAAAACATATTAAGGTTGGTTTGCAAGGTGTTAAGGTTGTTGTTGGAGAGTTCAAAAAATAAGGCAGTGTCATTAGCAAATTGATAGTTAATAAGCTCATCATTGTTAGGAAAATAAAGGCCTCTAACATTAGGGGAAAGTGTACTATCCCTGAGGATATAGTGAAGGGCTTAAGAAGCTATGACAAACAATGCGAGGGCAAGAGGACATCCTTATCTGATAGACTGACCAAGGGGCAAGGGATTGGAGAAGGAACCATTAACCTCCACTTGGGCATTGGCATCAATAAGTAGAACCCAAATCAAGTTACAAAAGAAGGCCAGGAAGCCAAAGGCTTCAAGCATCATAATGATGAAATTCCACTCAACCCGATCATAGGCCCTTTTTCAAAATCCATGAGTAACATCACAATGTTTTGATGAGAGCATTTAGCCCAATCCATGGCTTCCTAGCTAGTGATTAAATTTTCCAAAATATATCTACCTTTGATAAAAATAGTTTGGGTAGGACAAACAAACTTAAGAAGGATATGAACAAGTCTAAGGGCCAGGACCTTGGCCAAAATTTTATAGGAAACATTGAAAAGAGTGATAGGCCTCCAATTCTTAATGAGAGCTTTGTCCCCATCTTTGGGAAGAAGTTTAATGATGCCACTATTAATCTTAGAGCCAAGGGAACCATTAGCTATGGCTTCTATATAAATGTCAAGTAAATCCTTGCAGATCCAACTGATATTGGCTTTATAAAACTCAACAAGGAGCCCATCAAGGCCAGGGGCCTTATCATTATTGAGAGACTTGATAGCATTCTCAATATCATCTAAAGAGATATCCTTGGATAAAATATTAATATCATCATTATTTAACTTGTTGGGGATAAGAGTTATACATTTATTCCTAAGATCAACAGCTTCCTTAGAGTCCTCAGAGGTGAAGAGACTTCTATAGTAATCGAAAAAAGCTTGGCAAATGATAATAGGATCTGAATATCCTGGTTATCTATAAGGAGTCTATCAATAGACTCCTTGGATTGCTTTTGCTTAAGAAGGTTAAAAAAGACCATTTTGGATCTAGTTAGCACAAGATCTAATTTTAACACCACATATTCTAACTTGTTAATAGATTCTAATATATTTATTAATACTATTTAAAATATAAATTATTATTATTTATCTTTGTTTTATAATTACTTAACAAACAATTATACAGGTAGAATAAATTTTTTTAATTTTGTATAGTAAATAATTTTAGTTTTGAAGAAATTAAGTTTATTTATGATGACTATGATAGTTAAGAGGGAGAGTAAAAAATGGAACTTTAAATAAAACATTTCATTTAAACTACCATTTATCTTATTTTACAAATTTATATGATATAGAAATATTAGTATATTGCCATTTTTTATCATTAAAATCGTAATAGTTATATAGTTAAATGTGAAAAGTAAATTTAGTTTTAAGTTATATAGTTCATTTACTTTTCAAAAACTTTTATGAAATTATTGTATACTATTTATGGACTAAATGTTATTCATATATATATTTATTTCAATAATATTTATATATTTATTGATTATTCACAAATATCAATTTAATTGTATTATGTATCTTTTTAATTTTTTAAAATCTAAAATTAATTATAATTTATAATATTTATTAAAAAATAAATTATTTAATTTTTTGAAATAGGAAAAATATATAAAATAATACTTTACAAATATAGATTATGTATAATGATAACTTACAAGAAAATTAATAGTAATAATACATTTAATACACACTAATAAATCTTTAATTACCAAAACTTAATTCTAATTTTTTTAAAAACAATTTGCAAGCTAGTCTTTCTCTTTAATGGTGAATAGTGGACCGACCACAAAATTATTTCCTAGCACAAAATAGAAGTAAGGGGGTCTTTTATCAAAATTTCGCACATGGTTTTTTGTTTCTACACTATCAAAGTTGAAACATTATGACCTATTAGCTAATTAAGATCATATTAAAATTTAAAACTACACTCACAAATAAAATCTATGTAGAGATATTTTTTAAAATAAAAGATATCCATAGGTCAATATTAAAAATATGAAGGCCTAACAAATCTTATTCCTTCACTTGATCAATTTTAGTCACACAATTTTATCCATGCAATCAAGACAATAGTGAAAATGGAAACAGGAGAATACCCACTTCTATTTTGAGATGCCATTTATTGTCCTAAGGAGAAGTGCTATTTTGCAAGAAAACATTCCAAGAAATCTACATGACCTAAAATTGAAAATAGCAAAATACCCATTTTTGTCCCAAGGAGAATATTCTAACAAATCCACAAACCCTCCAAAATGGAAACTGCAAAATAATCCATTTTCCCCCCTTTCTGTCCAAAGGACTACTGTTCTTTGATTTCAAATATTTCAACGAATCTAAGAAACCTCCAAATGGAAACAACTAAGTAGTTGCTATTTTCAGACGTCATTTTTGTTGGAGGGATCAAAATGCACTTTTATTAATTAATTTAAAAATCATGTATAATAGTTTTATGAATTTTAATTTATAAAAAAATACAAACAAATTGATTATACAAATGCATTTTAACCCCTTCATAGCCAAAACCCTAAATTTACTATTTAAGATGAAAAATTGCAATAAAACCCCCAGCTGTAAAGTCATATAAAATCTGACATATAAAGTCTTTGCCATAAATGCATTAATTGCCATACTTCTATAATAAAGCTCACATTCAATGTCCACATTCTATTTACTGAGAATAGATTGAAGCAACAGCTGTAGGATTGTTTCTCGCGGGTATCATTTTCAACAAAAAAAATGCTTCTGCTGTGGTAAAACAATTCTGCAAACTCTGCTCTTTTTTTCTTATCCCCATTGTTGACAACATGACACGGTTTGAGTAGAATGGTGGTAAGTTAATTTTTCCATGGTTTAAGAGAGATTTATATAGTCTGATCCTTGTTGTAAACGTATCTATATATTTTTATAAGGCATTATCAGTTTCTATGTTTACTTTTGATTATAAGGTGCAATTACTTTGTGTTTGCCTGTGTTTCTGAAGTGTGAATATTGTTGTATGTTCACCTGTGTTTATGAGGACTGAACATTTTTTATTTATTTCATTTGTCTAATGGTGGGGTTTCATAGAAGGGTTAATGAGTGTTGCAGAATTTTTTTAGGAACATTTTAAACCTTGCTGTCTCATAAATTTCTAATACAACCAGCTTTAAATTTTAAGGTTCAAAATTGGAGGAAGTTTATGAGTTTATAAATTTTCCTTCTAAAAGTTTATCAGAGTAGAAATTTAGTATATGTATTTTCTTTCTAAATTATTATTTGAGTAGAAATTTAAATTTTATAAATATTTTAGCATTGAGAACATGTGTTTCAACCTTTTAAATCTTTTTTTTGGAAAATTTCAAAATTTGTTTAGGGTGTAAACTAAGAGATAAAATTATGGATGGGAGTTTTTCTGTCAAAAATGGGTAACATGTGGTATGGGAGTTTTACTCATGGTTTTGTAAAACCATGAGTGGTTTCCAAGTTGTAAAATCTATAAAAGGAGGGCTTGGGGAGGTGTTTGGGTAATTGAGTTCTGTAAGACTGTGTGCTAGAAGAAGTCTCTCCCAATTCGAGTTGTGGTATGCGCTCTTGTAAGAACTTGTGCATTGTAATCATCTTGGTTTGATAATACATTGGGAGGGTGGGGGTTTTCTTCCAAAAGTATTTCCTTACATAATCATTGTGTTATGCGTTCAATGTTATTTTGATTATATTATCATGCATTTATTGAGATCTTTGTGATATTTAAGTTGAAATTTGCATAACCGTCCTCTCAACATTCCTATATAGCATAAGAAACATTTCCATACACCTTTGCTTCCTTACATTTAATGGAGGGCCTTTTGGGAGAAATTCCAAATGATCGTGCAGTAATTTACCTTTTTCTTAATTGAAATATTTTGAAAATAGAAGAAATAGAAGCTTTAAGTCTCTTCATAAGAAACTTACCATATAGTGATTGCGATAGGAGAAAAATAGATATATGTTACATTTTAGTTTATAAAACCACTTCTATATTTTTAGTATGTTCATATGCAGGTTGAAATTTGAATTTTTTTGAGCCTTAATTAGCTTTCTATTTCTTTTTTTGTACACATTTCTTTCCATAGAAGCATTTCTTCATTTACACTAACTATGCCCTGAGCTAAGTCACTTGCCATGGTCTTGTTGAATATTCTTCTTTGAATCTGTACGTAGCTGTTATCATTTCTTTGTTTTATTTTATTTCATTCTATTTATTTTTTATCATTTACTAAAGGTAGCTAAATCGTCAATCCAGTTTTGAGTCTTGAATAATAATTTCAACATACCCTTCCTTCCTCTGTAAAACTGGAATAAATACCATACCATATCTTATCAAGAAATTTCATTAGGAAGTTTCAAGGCATATGAGACTGAAAACCACTTTTATTTAGTGTGCATATCACTACTAGTGCATGGATTCCAAGTTGGTACACAATAAATGTATACCAGAATAGATTAAGTGTTTTTAGTTTGTCATCTGTAATACATGAACATCATAATTAAGCATTTATAATAATGTAATACTATAATAAATGAACTTCATAATTAAGCATGTATTATAATAGCATGTAATAATGTAATACTGTGCTTATAGTTTTTCTCTGTTGTTAATGTGGTTGTGTTGTTTGTTTAGTCTTGTGACTGATTTGTAAAGGGACACCACCCTTGTTTTGCTGTATTACTTTATTGAAAATACTATCATTACCAAATGAAGATATTTCACTTCGAGGAAGTGCCTGCCAATGAAACTTCTTTAAACATTTGTAGGTACATTTTGTTGGTTGCATTGAATCTAGGAAAAAACCTGGAAAGAAATTGGCTTAAGCAATCCTAGCTGAAGTGAAAATTCAGAGATAATTTTATAACATATTACAAAATACATTTTTTCACTTGGAGAAATCTATTGTTTAATTAGAAACAAATATTCAAGACAAAGGAAATGGCCTTAGACAATTTTTTTAATGCACATTGGAACTTATAATTGTTTTTAGGGAGGAGAATAAGAGATGATACTAAATGCCTAAAAGAACTAAGAAGAAAATTAAAAATCCCAATTGTAGAAAAAGAACTTATGCTTTGGTGCTATCCTTTTAGATCAATTATAAATTCTTATTTACATGGTCTATAATTTCTTTTTTGTGATATAGTATTTATTTAGGGTGATGTCACATACATATTTATAATTTTATAATTATGTTCTTTTGATATTTTTTTCATTTTAACCAAATGGTAAATTTTTTTGGCCACTGTTTGCTACCTATTAATATTGACAATTTCAATATTTTTTTAGTAAAATATATAGTAACTTTGTCATAGCTATTTCTTTCAAAGACAAATTTCCTCTCTATATGAAATATTTGATATAAACATGAAGTCTTAATTCTGAAATAGGCTATGATTAGATACTTTTAGATCCTCTTTACTCATCTTAATTAAAGTTAATACCCACTACCCTATACCTTACAATTATATAAAGGCATTAGTATAAAAAATAAAAATAATAGGTTCTTCATAGGTTGTCAATCACACCTCAACACTTATTTGGAAGCATATAAAGAACATTTCATTTTACTGTACATCCTATATGCATCCTACACGACTTTGCTATGAAATTTGTAGCCAAAAGACTTGTATTCTCACATAACTTGAGTGACTCCTTTAAAATGAAAATTAAAATGTTCCTTCCTTTTAAGAGAGCAAATCATATCTCTGGTTCAATCAATATTCGCCAACATCTTTACATCTTAATAAAAAGGCTTTGAAACCTTAAGGGTTTCTCGAACCTGAGTTGTCTCTACTATTGAAATTGTGTCAATGCCATAGGTAAAAGTTTCACCACATTTCTGTTCAAGTGAAAGCCCTTGTGCCTGGACTTTTTTTCTCCTAAAGATGCTCTTTAATAACTGGTGTATTGGATGATGTTTGGGTACTCCAAGCATTTTACAATAAAACCATCTGTTATAGTGCCTAGTTGTTTTACCCCCTCTGGTGAAGATCTCTTCATTGTTATAGCCCTCTGCATATGGACAAATAATGATTATAAGTGTGGACAAATAAAACACACCCTATATTTTTATGGAAGTGTAATCATGAAATCTAAGTCTTTATGATAGTTGTTGAGAATACTTGTAAAAGCGAATGAATAGATTTGATAACTATGATATAAATTTTAATAAATAGCACTATTTATAAATTGTAATAGATTTACTCAACTCTTTATTGTAGGACATTGTCATCCATGTAGATCTGTTTAATCTTGTATGTATCTATTCATGTTCAAAATTTTCTGTCATAAATACAAATTGAATTGTACTTCCTAACATATTAATAAGTATGTTATAATTTTTTTTCCTACTACCATGATTCTTAGACCATTTCTTGTGCAAGTACTAGTTAATAATTCAGAAAATTGAAAAACTCATGAGGAAGTTAACAATTTTGTTGCATTTTAATATTTGATAGATCCAATATTAACCCTTTTTAAAATCACAAGATAAATTTTGGGTTCTTTGTTTATGAAGCTTGTCATCTTGTATTTCGACCAATTTCCATTTTCAATTTGCAGATGACTGTTATGGGAAAATCTTATTGTGAGATATCTGCAAAGAATATCTATGGCCAAAGTGCTATACATGTAGAATTGTAGTGATACTTATTGCAGTTGTAATTTGCATTGCTATGTTCTAAATTTCTAATTCAGTTAATGTGATGACAACAGGCTCAGATTCTTGATCATGGTTCAATCTCATTTGGTAAATATTCGACTGAATCATTAGCATGGGAGAAATGGTCTCCCTTTTCAAGGAATAGACATTTGGAGGAGGCGAAGAGATGCTCAGTATCAGGTTCAGTTGCCAAGAAGATAGCTTATTTTGAAGTGTACTACAAGAGAATGGGAGTTCATAAGGTTATTGGAGAATAGGGAGAGAGTGACATAATTGCATTTGAAAGCCAAACTAGTGCTATATCAATGACTACATCAACTGAAATAGATGAGCCAAAGTTGAGTCATCCTGAAGAAATAGGAGGAAGAAATGAAAACTCTGAGGAAGTTGAGGAGGGGGTGGCTTCTGATGTAAGTAGGAATAAAATAACAATGGACTCCAAATCTCTATTACCAAATGGAGCAACTAGGGAAAGGATATCTCACCCAAAAGAAAATGATATCCAACAAATAGAAAGAAGATTTCACGGTAGTAGTATTAGTATCATGAAATACATTTACTCTTGTTGGACAATTGTTAAACAATTGGTTTACAACTTTAAACCACTTAGACTTTTAAACTTTGTGGTAGCTTCACAAGATTGAAGAGCAAGAATGCTTATACCATCTAGTCTATTGCACATATAAAACTTGTATCTCAAAGAGATTTTATAAAAAAATTAACTTTGTTTTCAATATTTTGTGAATTGAGTGATGTAAGGTGCAATGAGCAATAACGTAAAGCTCCCTAAATAAAAATACATGTGATGTTTAGAACAAATGTCAACTTTGCACTTTGAATTATAAAATTTGACGACATGGGTGCTGTAAAGTTGTTGCAGGCATCTGTTTGTGGGCATTGTTCAGATAGCATTAAGACATGTCCATATCATTCCCAATCTGGTATGTGGAAGACAATTTATTAATATTTGTACCACTTCTCAAAAAGTGTTTATGTTTATTCCCAACTGAGTATAAATAATTCATTATAAATCAAGATGCAATGAGATAGTTTTGAGTTTAAAGAAATTTTAATGGATTGAGTCTTTTTATTTGAGATAGTTTAATTAGTCGAGAAAGTGGTGGATGTGAATGCTTCTGGTGTAGTTTGGGAGAAATTGAAAATGGTTTCCTTGATTGATTTGGTTTGAGATAAACCTTAAGGTAACACCAATCAACATTTGGAAGGTTGTTTCACTACCCTCAGTATTGATTTACTAATTACACACAACTATTTATTTCTGAGCTCTATTAAGCATGTTGTATATTCCTT
This sequence comes from Cupressus sempervirens, assembly GCA_028749045.1. Lineage (NCBI taxonomy): Eukaryota > Viridiplantae > Streptophyta > Pinopsida > Cupressales > Cupressaceae > Cupressus > Cupressus sempervirens. The sequence continues at coordinate 212,552,409 of CM053789.1, forward strand.
CATTTTTTGAGCTGGTTCTTTATCTTTTACACAAAAGATTTGGGTGAGAATGGACTATAGGTTGTGAGTACGGTCCAGTTTTATTCTATTACATGTAGAATCAAATATTCAATGTTTCACAATGAAGCATTAAATATCCAATCCTCTGTTGAATAAAATCATCCCTATACTAATCTTGCAATGTAAGATATGTGATAATTTCAATATTCTATTAATCATGGATTCTCACTTAGTGAAATGATGCGATTTGTTGGAAAATACTTAGGAGACTTACATTGTTTCTCAAGGTTTCACAATGCACTTCTAAAGACATGGCTTCACAATGTGCAATAATTTTTTTTTTCTAACTTGCCTTCTTAACTTATTTAAGCATGACTACTATTTCTATTACTAATCTTGAATGCAAGGACTTGTGAATGACTTTGACTCTACTAGATGTAGCTTAATTTCAATAACTTGACCCACCTAGTGCAAGCTTCTAATATGTATTTACATGGTTTTCACATTGACATCTCCTCTTCAATCCCATCAAATGGATGCAAATTAAAGAATCCTTACCGATTAGAGTTAAGTATTACTATTCATTGACTTACCATGCAAGGCACTCTTACAATCCGTAAGAAGAAAATGGCCCACATCTGTTCAAGTCATACAAGTAAACATCCACAACTACTTTCATTCAACTACACTAACTAAATTACTTGAAGAAAATTCTAGTCTATATTAAATCTCAACATTTTTAAAGGAAAACAACTTTGAAGTGAAATCTATTCTAAATGAGGCTAAAAGTAACTATACAATAACAGAAACTTAATCACATCTATCATCATGCAAAACAAAACAATGATAAGTAGAGAAAATTTATCATAATCTTTACAACAATTCTCCAACATCTCTCCTTTACAAAATAGAGGGGTGCAATCCTATATAGGGAGCTCAAATGCAATGAATGACCAAGATTAGACTAGAGCCAATGACCTATATTAAACCTTATAAACCCTAACTAGGTTGCCACCTTTTAACCAATGAGATTCAAGTATCCTAAAATAGACTAATAGGAAAATTTCATAAAAGTAGCAACCAATCAAAAGATGCCACAAATGTGGGGCCAATTAGAATTAGATGCCTACGAAACTAACCAAAGAGATAATAGGTGCTACATGGACTTACATCAAATTGTTATCCAAAATAATATTTCCTTTATCTCTTTTTCTTTTCCCTAGTCCAATGAATCTAAAGACCACATTGTTGAATTCATTCATTGGGGGCGTAGGTGTGTAGAAAATCTTCCTCTCTACTATATTCATTTTGATCTTGGCTTCCACAATGATGTTTTCCCAATCACCTGCATGATCTTTGATTAAATTCATGAAAACCTTAAGAAATGAGAGGCATTATAAGGTCTCCCTCATGATTATATCAATCTCCCCACCATAGAAAGATCTCAATATTTCACTCAAAATATCTATGTTCATACTTCTTCTATTGGTCCCCTTGAAATTGAACACAACCACAATGATACATGAAATATTTGTAACTATGTTGTAGAGTAAAATACCAAGATGAGCAGTATCATCCCTTATCTTCTCCAAAATCTCCAACTTGTGAGCCAATGTAAAGTGTCATGTACCTCTATGTCCTCTCTCTCTCTCTCTCACACACACACACACACCACCTTCCCTTTTAGTAATAGTCACTCAGGAGTATCCATCATAGCCTATAGCTGAGGTATACTATTTTATTTGATAGGTTAAGATTCATTCCAAAGACTAATAAAAACATGAAATCTAACTATGAGTGCCTATAATTATGCCACTAGCCTTAGGAGGAATGCTAATCCTTCTAGTATAACTTCATCCATCCAAAATTGAGTCTCCTAAAGTGTGACTTTTTCACTCTTCATACTATCAATGCCCTCTCTCTCAAGAGTGAGTGGTGGTGTAGTGTAATGTTCCCAAACAAAAATAAATGTATTTAATTATTTTTGTGTAACGGGAAAATTATTTAATTTAACTCGGACCCAAATTTATTTTTTCCTTAGTAGTTTGTGTCGCTGTCGGCTAACTCTGTACACCCTCAGAAAGCTTTTCCCGATGGGTATTTAAGCATGGCTTGTAGTAGTTGATAGGTATGCTTTTGGAATTATATTTTCTGTAGTGTGGATTCCTATTGGAGTTTGGCATTGCTCACCATTTCGAAAGTGAAAGACCTTCCCTATTTGGCTTGCTCAATTTCGGTGGGAATAAACCCTCACCCTATTCTGTTGATGTTCATCTGTTTTGTATCTAACAATTTGGAGTGCTCTCATTGATTGCAATTCGTATTGATCTGGTGGATGTTCATCCATATTGGTATGGTCATTACATTATTATTCTTCATTGATTAATTTTAATAGTTGATGGTGCACTTTCCCCTCGCTCCACCTGCAAATTACATTGATAGTTTACGCCTCACCTCCAAATGTATGGCTCCATATTTCCATCTCTGCCATCTTGTATGGACTCCACACCTTCCTAACAAACATCTTCTATACTATACAGACATCACCGTACGGGTATCTTAGTGTATGGACAATTTTTCCCCCTTCACCATACTCACAACCTATTCACCGTAAAGTCACCCAAGACACTGTACAGTCTTCTAAATTCACCGTATGACAAACTTCCCTACACTACCGTATGTTGACCCCACCCATACTTTTTGTATGGCCTCACACTCCTCTTCACCGTACGATGACTTCAATACCCATACAACCATCCTTCTAATCTTACTAACAATATTTGTATGGTCATTTCCACTCTGGTATAGCATAGGATCTTTACAATGATATCAAAGCAATCAATCCTACTAGCCTATGATCAGTGAATGCAAGTTTATAGCTAGAAGAGAAGGACACATTTCATTGATCAAATGGTTGAAGAATAGGAACGGGAACAAGAACCGATAGGTTCCAAACTCATTGTACTTCTGAGGGATCTTACACAGAACCAGGCATAGATCACTCATACTCAGTGGCTTATGGAAGAAACTCTCAAAAAGTTGGCAGAAAACAAAATTTTGGGAGAACCAAATGGACATAGTGCAGATTCGGTGGTAGGCAAATCACACCCTCAAATTGCACACTCTCGACCATCCATGCCGACTTTCCCACCACAGACTGAGACACATCACAAAGAAAGACTTCCAACCTTCGAGGAAATATGGGAGGATTGGCAAAATGCAAATCTTGAAGAAGACATCTCCTACAAGGATTACATATATCTAAGAATGAGATACACAGGAGGTGGAAACATAGGAGGATTTTTTAACGATGACCTAAGGAGAAAATTGAGTAAGGTGAACCTGTCTCCATTTCAGCATAAGCATGGGTAATGAAAGCTGACACCTACTTCCACCTAAATCCTATGCCTGAAGAAGAAGTGATCAAATTTGCTACATTACACTTGGAGGGCGTTGCGCACGAATGGTGGCACCACGACACTATCACTCTTGGGCATGATCAAATAAAGACTTATACTGAGTTCACAGAGAGACTAATTGAATGATTTGATGGAAAAGACCCTGAGCTCAATTTCAAAGATCTGGCACAGTTGAGGCAAATGGGATTAATAGATCAGTTCAGTGCAGAGTTACAAAGACTTTCTGTGTTAGTGACATACATCTCTGAACGAAGGCAGGTCATTCTCTTTATGGATGGACTAGCAGAACCACTGAAAGGTTGGGTGAAAGGATTCAACTCGTCAACCTTGACATAAGTGATCAGTAAGGCATGAAGCATGGTGTCATCATCAACATCATCCTCATCCTCTTGAATTCATTCACATCCAAAACTATCGATGTTCCCGAGGGACAAACCTCCGCCCAAGAAGCCATCACTGGATGAAGCATCTCGACAAGAACTCCGAAGAAAGAAGTTATGTTTTAATTGAAAGGGGCCTTGGGAACCTGGCCATCGATGCCTCAGGAAAGGGAAAATTCATTACATCGAAGTGATGTTCAATGAAGAAGATAAGCAGGATTGAGAGGAAACGCTAGTGGAAGACATCAAACCTAGCGGTGACATTGACATGGCCAAATTCAACCATACGGAGAGGATTTGCCACTTTAATAAAATGTAGAGGATCCATTGCCTTGGTTAGCAGGCCGAGGTGCACAATTTTCTGTGTGTGAGGTACCCTTCAGGGAAAAAGGGTCACAGTAATGCTGGATAGTGGAGCTACATTGAATTTCATAAATTCATCTTTAGTACAATGAAGAAATCTTTCGATGGAAGCACACATGGGCTTTCAAGTCAAAGTTGTCGGAGGGACTTTCCTACCCTGCACGCACCTAGTTCCTCAGCTGAGCATCATGATAGAAAATCACATGGTGACTGAGGACTTTTTTATAGTGGATCTGGCCGACATGGAGGTCATCCTTGACATACAATGGATGGAGACGCTTGATGAATACACTCAAAGTTTCAAGTGAATGGACTTCACTTTCATGGTTGAAAGGAAGAAGGTGGTCCTCCGAGGGATGGAAAATGAAGGATCAAAGGAAGTGTCTACCCATCGGATGGAGGCAATCCTATGACATGATGATGTTGCATGGGCTGTGCAATGTTTCATCTCGGCAAAACCTATTAAGGGGCATCGAAAACCTCCACAGGATAAAGAGCTTCAAGATGTTTTAAGTAGGCATGAAAGGGTTTTCATGGATATTCCTCCTGGCATACCTTTGCATCGAGGATTTGAACATACAATAGAGTTAGAACCAGGAGCAAAACCTGTTATAACCACATCATACCACCACCCAAAAAAGTTCAAAGATGAGATCGAACAGACGATCTAGGAGTTGCTTGATAAGGGATGGATCCATCCCAGTTCTAGCTCATTTTCATCATCAATAGTGTTGGTCAAGAAGAAGGATAGAACGTTGTGTATGTGTGTGGACTATTGCGCACTGAACAAGAGGACAATAAAGAACAGGTGCCCCATTCTGAGGATAGATGAGCTGCTAGATGAACTACATGGTGCAGTCTATTTCTCAAAAATATATCTCCATTTCAGATACCATCAGATCTAAATGAGGGAAGAGGATGTGGAGAAAACTACCTTTCGTTGTCATTACGAACACTATGAGTTCCTAGTCATGCCATTTGGTCTGACCAACGCACTTGCTACATTCCAATCATGCATGAACCACATATTCAACAAGAAGTTGTGTAATTATTTGTTGGTGTTCTTTGATGATCTTCTCATTTATAGCAGGATGTGGGAGGAGCACCTGAAACATTTGAACGAGGTTCTGAGTATCATGGAAGAATAGTCCCTGTTTGCTAAATAGTCCAAGTGTGAGTTTAGAATGATAGAGATATTGTACTCGGGGCATGTCATCAGTCAATATGAGATTCAAGTGCATTAGGAGAAGATCCAAGCTATCCTCGACTGGTCTCCTCCGAAATCATTCACAGATCTGTGAGGGTTTTTCAGATTGTGCAGCTACTATAGAAGATTTGTCAAAGATTTTTTCAAGTCAGCATGCCTTTAATGGACCTAATGAAGAAAGGAGCTTTCCAATGGAATGAAGAAGCACAACTCACATTTGATAGGCTAAAAGAGGCCATGAGCACTTATCCAGTGTTGGCATTTCCTGACTTCACCTGACCATTCATTTTGGAATGCAACACATCAGGGGAAGGCATTGGAGCAGTTTTGATGTAGGATAGACACCCCATTGACTATGAGAGTAGGAAGCTTACACTAGTTGAGTGCCTGTATTCCATCTATGATAAAGAAATGTTGGCCATTGTTCATGCACTGACCAAGTTTTGGCAGTACCTGGTTGGTGCCAAGTTTGTTGTCCGTACGAATCACAACAGTTTGAAATATTTCCTAGAGTAGCGGGATCTGAATGAATGACAACAAAAATGGGTAAGCAAGGTTCAATATTTTGATTTTGATATTGAATATGCAAAGGGGAAAAGCAATGCTGTTGTAGGTGCCTTGTCCCGAAGACCCACCATCTATATATAACTACGATATAGCTACTAAACTTACTAGTGTTTATTTTTTATACTAAATCTCATAAAATTTATATTGGGAGAATAATATTTAAATGATATATTAATAAAACATAGTACATTATTTATTATTTATTTTAAAATAATATATTTATATATACTATTTAAAATATAAATTATTATCATTTATCTTTGTTATATAATTCTTAACAAACAATTATACAAGCATAATAAAGTTTTTTAATTTTGAAGAGATTAAGTTTATTTATGATTATTTTGTTAGTTACTTTAAATAAATCATTTCATTTAAACTACAATTAATCTTATTTTAGAAATTTATATGATATAGAAATATTAGTATATTGCCATTTTTAGATCATTAAAATCATAATAGTTATATAGCTAAATGTGAAAAGGAGAAAAATATTTTTTCTCTCTACTAGGGTTTCATGCGTCTCTTGCATTTCCTCATGTATTCTGAGCTTTCCTTTTGTATTTTCTATCTTTCAAATTACATTTAGCCTGAGAGCTTTTAGGGCTAGTTTATAATGGCCCTAGCCAGCTGCAACTTAGTAGTTGATACTGGTGTTTGCATTGGTACTTTAGAAAGCCATGGTGCCTCCATTTAACAAATGTTCTCACAAGTTCGTCTTGAAGGTCTTCCACAAGGTAATCTTGATATTATCCTTCCTTTGCAAGAATTTGATTATGCATGTGAATGGTTAGAACAACATACTTTGATAGGTATTTTGGGGTAGGAATCCTCCTAAAGCCATGCTTTCAGAATGGGTTAACAAGAGTTGGACTCTTGATGGAGTCTTCCTTGACATTGTGTAAAACCTTACCAAAGGTTTTTTTTTATTCTGCTTTGCTAACTCATCCTAGGCTGATGCAATTTTAGCAATAGCCCTTGGTCAATTCATTCCTCCTTGCTTGTGTTCCAATGATGGTTGCAAGAATTTATAGTCTCTAATGATAAAATGTTAGGTTAACTATTTGGGTTGAGTTCCTCAGTCTACCCTTGCTTTGCTGGCCATTTATTGAGTCCATTGCCAACACTCTTAGCAAATTTGTTACTAAGGAATTGAATAATTTTTTTAATGCTCACCCTCAAAAATGCATTTTTGTTGAGGTTGATATCTCCAAGGATCTCAAGGATTTTGTAGAGATTTAGGTTGGTTCTTACACCTTGTCTCAGAAGGGTCTCTATTTGAACTTGACCAACACTTGTTATAAGTGTTAGCCAACCGAACACAAGATCAAGAATTGCCCTTTGGCAATACCTAGGGTTAAAACCCCACCCAAGGATGCTCTTGTTAAACTAGTGGAAGGAAAAAAAAAAGGAGGAATGGATCATTGTTGGATGTAAAGGAAAGGCTTCTATGTCTCCCAATAAGATGTATGTTGTTGCATCTTCTGTTCCTCCTACACAGGCATGAGCACAAACCTCACCCATTGTAGGGCCAAACATGCTAGGAAACTAGAAGAGAAGTGGTGGGCTATCATTCTAGTAGATACTCCTTTTGGTTTTACCCTAGTTTCTACTATTTTACAAAATAACTACTCCTCTCTTGAGGACAAAGAAGATATGGAGGAGTTTTCATGATTTTTTTTATCATGGAATGTGTAAGATCTTATAGACCTCTCTAGATTGTACTATGTCAAGGATACCCATCATAGACTTGGCAATTTAGATTTCCTTTGCATGCAAGAGCTTAAAATCTTTGGTTTCATGCTCTTCTTTTCATGTTGCATCATTTGGTTGGACAATATTATGTTTTCTTCTCAGCACGAAATTGGTAGAGGTGGTGTAGTTACTCTCCTATCACCTTGTCTTTATTTGGTTATTATCTCACATGGCTCTGACCCCTTGCATAGAATTATTTGGATTTTTCTTTCTATGATTTTGTGGAAAGATCTCAAATTTGGTGCTGGATACCTGACAACTAAAGGATTTGAGCAATACAAATCCACAAAGCCCAAAGAATACTTGCATGTAAAAACTTGTCATAGAGAAGAAAAAGACAAGAAGAGGCAAAGGTTTGCTCTAAAAATATGCAAATTGTATTCTCAGGAATGAAAAAGATAAGAGATTTAATTACAAAAGATCATTCCTTATAGAAGGAGACCGAAACCCAAAAAAAGGGTAACCTAAAAGGGAAAAGCCATTTAATAATTACTAATTAACTATTAAATGTGAATGCGTAAGTGCATGAAGTGAAATCTTAAGAAGGGATAAAAGGTAATTTAATAAATTAAATTAAATTAACCTTTTCTCTAACACCCCCCATTAAGATGAACAACAATGCAACTACAAAAAATGTAGAAAGAGTAATAAAACTACATTGCAATGCGGAAAGAAAGCTTGCGTCCCAACAATAAAGCCTAATGAGGTAACCAATCACAATCAAATCTCTATGAAATAGAGAAATAGATAAAACCTAATGAAAAAAATCCTACTCCAAAAAGAGATAGAAAATGATGCACAAATGAAACATCTCAAGACCATAAGTAAAATGAAAGCCTCCATGATAGAAGCTTCAGACTCAATAGCCTCCCTAGAATGGAAAAACTCCTGTGTCAATGAACATACCAATGTGGCTCCAATCTAAAGGAAACAAAGGTAGTGTACAAGGATGATAAAGCCCATGTATGTAAGGTGCAACTAGAAGTCCTAGTTGATGCTCAAAGGAGAAAGAATGGGAATCCTAAAATGGAATCTCCAATAGAGGTGGGATAATAGGTGTGTTGAATCTACCATCTCAGAGGAGATGTGTGTCCTTTGATATATCCTCAACAATTACAATAGGTGGCATGATGAATTGAGCTACAATAGTAGGCAATGCTGAAGAGTCCTATGCAAGAGATGAAATCTGAACAAGAGGTGAAGGTGTAGAAGTCACAACACTAGTTTTAGGAACAACACATAAGTTCAAGCAACCCGACTTCACCTCAATAGACTCTCATGAAAAAAGAGAGTGAGTCTTTGATAGTGGAGATAATGGACCAAAATGTGAGAAGGAATATAGGTAGGAAGCATGATCAATAGTCCCTATAACAATAATATTTCCTGTCTCACTATCTCTTATGTGCACAGAATCTTGTGCAAACTCAATTGTCCTCCCTATCTCACTATGTGTAATCTAATAAATAGAGAGAAGGTTAGAGGAAAATTATGGAACACAAAGTACATCATGAACCTTTCACATATATACTTATAACCATGTTGTTCCCCATCAAAATGTGTGGAGTAGGAGAAGCCTCAAAAGAAGAGAACAAATCCTAAGAAGATGCCATATGGTGTGAAGCACCTAAATCCAATAACCATCTAGAAGAACAAGGAAGAGTAGTTGCACATAGTGCATGACCCTTTCCTATATCTTTACCATATGACTAAAATAATGATGAAGAAGAAGATCTGTGAGAAGTAGAAAGAATATCAATGTTTCTCTTTTGAAGAAGAGCTATCAAATATGAAACCTGTTGCATAGCCATCTAACTTCTTCTCATAGCAATGTGACTCATCATGATTAGGCTTATTACAATAAGAAAAATTTAGTCTTTCTAGATTTGGTTTACCTCCTTTAGGAGAATGTGGTCTTGATGAACTATGAATGCTAGAATCAATCTAAGACTCTATAGAATGAGATTTATGTGTCTTCTCCTTTGTCCCTGAAGATGACTAAACTACTAATGGATAAGTCTATGAGCCTATGAGAGAATCCAACTAAGAGAGATTAGCTTTCCATCAAGTAAAATAATCACAAGAAAGTTCAAAGGATGGAATGGTAAATCTATTACCCAAAGCATCTTTGGTGGAATAGAAGGTAGAAGAAAAAATCTCAAAGTTTCCATGAAACATAGAAAGAATCAGGTATATGCATTTAGTATCAGTCTTGGTGACCTTGCAATAATGATCTCTATTGATTGAACTTCATCAAGAAGTCATCAGTGGAAGGAAAAGAATCTAGTATAAGAGAGGTAAGCTTTGCCTCAATCTGAAGTGCCCTAAAATCATTCACTATACCAAAAAAACCTTCAAGCTCAGTCCACATAGGTAGAGGGTTATTGCACCCATCAAGATGAAACTGTAGATTGTTAGATACCAGTAAAGTAATAAACCCCATTGCCTCATACATCTTGTTCCTATGCTACATGACCTCAAAAGGCCTCTGTAAAATTTGATGCACAATATCTAAAAAAGAACACAACCCTTTTGACTAGAGAAGCCATGTCATCAAGGTCTCCCATGTGTGATAGTTGTGAGAGTTCAGAAGTTCTAGTCAAGAAGAGGTGTCATTCATTGTTTTAGAAGATGTTAGATTATTTTTTGTAGGTTAAAAAATGACCAAATTCTTAAAGTAGTATGTCCACTCAATATTACTCCAAACTGATATCAAATTTGTAAAGTAGACATAAAAATATGAACTTTAAAAAAAAGCACCTAAATATGTGTTCATATGAGCTTAAATGAAGCCTTTGAAGTTGCAAAAATTGGGTTTTGCAATTTTTAGAAAACTTTAGGAAAATAGATTACAAACAACCTACAATAATGTGTAAATCATGAAATTCTACCCCAAAACAAAAAAAAAAATTGTTTGGAAAAAGGAGTCTGTATGAGTGAGATATCATTGTTTGAAAATCACCTCTATAATTATTTTTCTAAATTGTCATCATCACAACTCCAAAATTCAAAGAAAATGCCTGAAAAATGTCAGATCTGGTCAGTCAAACCCTCATTCTTCCACTATTGCTCACATCCTATGTGTCTAGAATTTAGAGCCATGTCCCCACTCTCAAACATGTTGGATTCAATGGTGGAACGTTGTTGTTACCAGAATCGCTACATTTCTTTGCATCTATGGGAGGTAGTTGGCAGTTTTCAAAAAAGGTCTTATGAAGCTAATACCAAGCCCTCAAGTAGGCTTTTGAAGCTCTTACCCTTAACCCATTTGATGCTAATTTACAAATCCATCTTGCCAAGATTTTCCATGATAAATAGATTGTGGACAATTATGTTATTGGGGGGGTGGGGGGATATTAAAGCTCACCTCCATTGGTTGGAGGTTGGCAATAAAGCTTCTAAAGAGTTCTTCCAAGCTCTTAGAGCCTATCATACCAACTTTGGGATTAAAATGATGAAATAGGGAAATACTATTCTCTCCAATCTCCATAACATCCTACAATATTTTGTGCATCATTATGAAATTTTTTTCACTTTGTAAGGAAATTTGGTTGCTCGGGAGAAAGCCCTTAGAAAGTGTATTTTTGTTACTCCAAACCACCTAGTGTTTGAGCAATGGGCTTTCTGTAAGAAACTTCTCACCATCAGGGACCTCAAAGAGGCTATTTTTCTATGGTAGATGACAAGTCCCTTGGGTGTGATGGGTTCCCTTATGAATTTTATAGACACCTCTAGGAGTCTATTGGTTAAGACCCATTCAAAGACCATTTGGAAGCTTATCATACTAAGAGCCTAGGAGTCATTATTAGCAAAGGAAACATTAAATTCATATCTAAAGCTAGTGAACCTGAGGATATCTATAATTGATGGCCTATCACCTTGCTTAATGTGTCATATAAGATCAATGCTAAGGTGTTATCTCTTAAGATGAGACATCTCCTTCCTTTAATTATGTGAGCAGAGAAAACTAGTTTTATTAAGTCTAGTTATATTCTTGGCAACGTCATTGTTGTTTGGGAAGGCATGGAATGGGCTTGCAAATCCAATCAACAAACTTTATTTTTGAAAATTGATTTTGCCACAATTCTTACAAAGGAATGTTCTTTTCACTCACAACTTTCTTTAGTCTATGGAGATGCTCTTTGGAGATGTTAATACTTGCATTACCATTAACATTTCTCAATTTGAAGCCTTCAGGTTCTTTTGATCTATTTGATAGGGTTGTCCTCTAGCTCCAACTTTGTATGTTCTTGCTGCTAAAGGGTTTGGTTACTTACTAGCCCATTCTATTTCCTCTAGTTTGGTTTGTGGCATTTCCTTGCCTGAGTCCTCTTCCTAGCTTGTCAATGGGCACTTTTCTAATGATTCTTTTCTCACACTTCTAGAAGATGAGGAGAACATCGTTAATGGCTTGTGCTTGGACACCTTTTGTCAAGCTTCTATTTTAGCTATTCAATGGCACAAGACACTCTATTATAAGTAATCTTTTCTTCCAACCCCACCTTGGCTTGCTTAATTTGAGTGGAAATGAGTCACTCACAGGGAGATTTTTTTATTTCTAGATATTTCCTTTTCTTTTCAAGCTTCATTGGTGGACTTGTGGAATGCTATGCTCATGAAAATTGAGAAAAAGCTTGACTACTAGCTTATTAAACCCCTTTCTGTTGCAGGGAAATTATAGATTTTCTCAAAGGTGCTAGTGACTACATAGGTATATTACTCCTTGTGTTGGGATCCTTCCAAAGTTTCTTACCCTAAGTTGGAATGCTTACTTTGTGACTTTCTATGGGTATCTAGTTCTAATCACCATGGCTTTTATTGAGTTGCCTAGAATTTTTGTTGTCTCCTCAAAGAGTCTGGAGGTCTTGGCCTTCTTTCCACTTAGAAAGAAGGGCTCACACTCTATGCTAAGTGGATTATTCATGCTATCATTGGTGATGAAGCTTGGAAAGTGTTGGTTCAACATTGCATTGCTATTGGATTTCTTATTAATAGGCCTTCATGGAAGGGGATTGGCTTTCAAAACCTTCTTGTCATGTGGGAACCTATTCATATCTAGGGCTCTTTTTCTATCAAGAGCATATGGAAAGCTTGTGAAGTTGTCAAACCTTGGCTTTGCTGGGCTAATGATAGGTTTCATGATGGGATTTCTCTAAATTAGTAGAACCTTTGGTGGTCCTCATTATTTTCCATTCATGGTGTTCCTTTGGCCAAGACTCAAGGTGCTACTGCTCCATATTTTTTCAAACGCAACATCAAGACTCTTAAAGACCTCTTTTCCAGAGTCTCTACAAGTCTCAAATCTTAGAAGGATATGCAAGTCTAATTTTGTCTTGCTCATCTAGATCGATAAAATTTTGATCTTCTACTCTCTGCAATTCCAAATCACTTAGTTCACAAGGTTGGAATTCAATCTATTCAACCTTGGTGGAAGGAGTGGAAGTGGTATCATGCATTTCCCTTCACCAGTTACAAGCTAAGTTTAGGATATTGATGGCTCTCTCCCCATCTTCCCAGGGTGGATACTCTCAACCAAAGATGGCATCTGCAGTCTTCTCCTTATCATTGGGGGATGTATTTTGATACTATTTGGAGTGCTATCACTAAGCCTAAGGTTACCCATTTTGTGGAGTGCCTATTGTTTCAAGGGCTTTCCCTTGGCCCACAACTCAAGTATATTAGGGTTCTTGATCCATGGTGTCCTTTTTGTGGGCATCCTAAATCATTTCTACATTTTTTTTGTTCCGTAAGCCTTTCAAGCCAGAACCCTTTTCTTGGCATATGGTTGTGTTAGGTGATTCGCTTAGGTTCCTTAGGCAATTTATCTAGATTTGACATACCTTTAGGATAGAGATTTTGTTTACTTTATGGAAGGATAGGAATGTTCTTTTCACTCACAACTTTCTTGATATCAATGTTGCTATGCACACTAAAGCATGCATTTGTAATAATGTCATGATGTCAATTCAAGTCTAGGCTAACAAAGTGGCTCTAGAGGTGGCCCACCTTCAAGAGTTACTCAATCATTGGGGTAACACACCCTGCATGGTCACTAGAGTGCCTTCTGATGCCTTGATTGACCATACTCTGCCCAAGGGCCACCGTTGGGGGTGCAACTCCTTTGCCTATCACTTGCACACACTACACTCATAGGCTCCCTGAACACTCTCCTAGTGATGGTGATGGTGGTTGGTAGCACCACCACTTGACATCTTTTCCTTGTCATGGCTCTGGCTGGTCTCTTGGTCTAGTGGCTCCCCCTCTTGGTGCTCCTCCTATTGCTTTTGGAAAGTGGCCTTTCCACCTAAATCTGGCTATCTCTTTGCCGTGGGTAGAGGAAAAAGATAAAGATAAGGTTACTACTAATACTACTAATGGTTGGACTGTTCCTAGTCTGCATGCTAATCCCAAGGATGACTAGGGTTTTAATGATTGAGGTGAACCATCTCCCTCAACTAGCATTGCTTCGGTAACTTGAGGGGTTTCTTAATTTTTTTTAATGAATAATTGATGATTTTGGCTATGTGAACTCTCGTGGGGTGATCTTGCATCCCCTGACCCCTTTTTTTGTGAATTTGTAACTAGTATATTAATTTATTAATTGAAAAAAAACTATTCATAAAAAAAATTAAAAAAAAAAATTTAAGTTGTATAATTCATTTACTTTTCAAGAACTTTTATGACATTATTTTATACTATTTATGAACTAAATGTTATTCATATATACAAATTTCAATAATATTTATATATTTATTGATTATTCACAAACATCTGTTTAATTCTATTATGTATTTTTTTTTTTTTTAAAATCTAAAATTAATTATAATTTTGATATTTATTAAAAAATAAATTATTCAATTCTTTGAAGTACGAAAAATACATAAAATAATAATCTACAAATATAGAGAATGTATAATGATAACTTATAAGAAAATTAATAGTAATAATACATGTAATACACACTAATAAATCTTTACCTACCAAAACTTAATTTTTAAAACTAAATAAATTTGCAAGCTTGTGATTCTCTTTGATGGTGAAAGAAGGTGGAGAAAAATCTGAATTACTTAGTAACCCCTTCTCATTATTTCTAGCACAAAATTATTTCCAAGCATAAAATGGAAGTAACAGGGTCTTTTATCAAAATTCCCACATGGGTTTTAGTTTCTCCACTATCAAAGTTGAAACATTATAGCCTATAGGATAATTAAGGTCATATTAAAAGTTAAATCTACACTCACAAATAAAATCTATGTAGAAATATTTTTTAAAATAAAAGATATTTATAGGTCAATATTAAAAATATGAGGGCCTAACAATTCTTATTCTTCACTTTTATACAAACAGATCAATTTTAATCACACAATTTAAAAATAAATCTATACAATCAAGACAATAGTGAAAATGGAAACAACAGAATACCTACTTCTATTTT
Source organism: Cupressus sempervirens (assembly GCA_028749045.1). Taxonomy (NCBI): domain Eukaryota; kingdom Viridiplantae; phylum Streptophyta; class Pinopsida; order Cupressales; family Cupressaceae; genus Cupressus; species Cupressus sempervirens. The sequence goes on from CM053789.1 coordinate 212,567,532, forward strand.
GAGATGCCATTTATTCTCCTAAGGAGAAGTGCTAATTTTCAAGAAAATAATCTACATGACTTAAAAATGAAAACAACAAAATACCCATTTTTGTCCCAAAGAGAATATTCTAACAAATCCACAAAGCCTAGAAAATGGAAACTATAAAAATAATTTATTTTTCCCCCTCTCCCTCCAAAGGAATAATATTCTTTGATTTCAAGTAGTTCAACAAATCTAAGAAACTTCTAAGTGGTAACAGCTAAGTAGTTGCTATTTTCATACGTCATTTGAGATTTATAAAATCTGACATACAAAGTCAGTGCCAGTCATACAAAAATTTGACATACAAAGTCATATAAAATCTGACATACAAAGTCAGTGCTAGTCATATAAAATCTGACATACAAAGTCAGTGCCAGTCATATAAATGCCTTAATTGCCATACTATCTGTTATAAAGCTCCCATTCAATGTCCACTCTCCATTTACTGAGAGTTTGCTTCTCGCGGGTATCAGTTTGCTTCTACAAACTCTGCTCTATTTTTTTCTTATCCCCATTATTGATAGCATGACACAGTTTGAGTAGAATGGAGGTAAGTCAATTTCCATGGTTTAAGAGAGATTTAAATAGGCTGATCCTTGTTGTAAACCTATCTATATATTTTTATAAGGCATTATCAGTTTCTATGTTTACTTTTGAGTATAAGGTGCAATTACTTTGTGTTTGCATATGTTTATGAAGTGTGAGTATTGTTATTGAGGACGGACCATTTTTAATTTATTTCATCTAACGATGGGGTTTCATAGAAGGGTTGATGAGTGTTCCAGAATTGTTTTTAGGAACATTTTGAACTTGGCTGTCTCATAAATTTCTAATACAATCAGTTTTAAATTTTAACTTTCAAAATTGGAGGAAGTTTAATGTTGATAAATTTTCCTTCTAAAAGTTTATTGGATTGGAAATTTAGCATATGTATTTTCTTTCTAAAATATTATTTGAGTAGAAATTTAAATTTTAGAAATATTTTAATGGAAGGGTTTTATATTTTTGAAGAAATTCCAAATGATCATGTAGCAATTTAACTTTTTCTTAATGAAATATTTCTTCCTTGAAAATAGAAAAAATCGAAGCTTTAGTCTCTCCATAAGAAACTTACCTTATAGTGATTGAGATAGAAGAAAAGTAAAAATATGTTACATTTTAATTTATAATATATTAATTACTTGAACAACACTTCTATATTTATAGTATGTTCATATACAGATTGAAATTTGAAAATTTTAAGCCTTAATTAGCTTTCTATTTCTTTTCTTGTACTCATTTCTTTCTATAGAAGCATTTCTTCATTTACACTCACTATGCCCTGAGCTAAGTCACTTGCCATGGTCTTGTTGAATATTCTGCTTTGCATCTGTACATAGCTGTTATCATTTCTTTGTTTTATTTTATTTCATTCTATTTATTTTTTATCATTTACTAAAGGTAGCTAAATCGTCAATCCAGTTTTGAGTCTTTAATAATAATTTCAACATACCCTTCCTTCCTCTGTAAAACTAGAATAAATACCATACCATATCTTATCAAGGAATTTCATTAGGAAGTTTCAAGGCGTATGAGACTGAAAAACACTTTTATTTAGTATGCATATCACTACTAGTGCATGGATTCCAAGTTGGTACACAATAAGTGTAGACCAGAACATATTAAGTGTTTTTAGTTTGTCATCTGTAATACATGAACATCATAATTAAGCATTTATAATAATGTAATACTGTAATAAATGAACTTCATAATTAAGCATGTATTATAATAGCATGTAATAATGTAATACTATTTTTTTCTGTTGTTAATGTGGTTGTGTTGTTTGTTTAGTCTTGTGACTGATTTGTAAAGGGACACCATCTTTGTTTTTCTTTATTAATTTATTGAACATATTGTCATTACCAAATAAAGATATTTCACTTCAAGGAAGTTCCTACCAATGAAACTTCTTTAAACATTTTGTAGGTACATTTTGTTGGTTGCATTGAATCTAGGAAAAAACCTGGAAAGAAATTGGCTTAAGCAATCCTAGTTAAATTGAAGATTCAGAGATAATTTTATAACATATTACAAAATACATTTCTTCACTTGGAGAAATCTATTATTTAATTAGAAACAAATATTCAAGACAAAGCAAAAAGCCCTAGACAAAATTTTTAATGCACATTGGAAATTATAATTGTTTTTAGGGAGGAGAATAAGAGATGATACTGAATGCCTAAAAGAACTAAGAAGAAAATTAAAAATCTCAATTGTAGAGAAAGAACTTATGCTTTGATGCTATCCTTTGAGATCAATTATAACTTCTTATATACATGGTCTATAATTTCATTGTTGAGATATATCATTCATTTAGGTTGATGTCACATAAATATTTATAATTTTATAAATATGTTCCTTTGACATTTTTTTCTTTTTAGTCACACAGTAATTTTTTTGGCAACTGTTTGCCATCTATTAGTATTGACAATTTCAATATTTTTTCAGTAAAATATATAGTAACCTTGTCATAGCCATTTCTTTCAAAGACAAATTTCCTCTCTATATGAAATATTTGATATAAAAATGAAGTCTTAATTCTGAAATAGTGTATGATTAGATACTTTTAGATCCTCTTTATTCATCTTACTTAAAGTTAATGCCCGCTATCATATACCTTATAATTACATAAAGGCATCAATATAACAAATAAAAACAATAGGATCTTCATAGGTTGTCAATCACACCTCAACATTTATTTGGAAGCATTTAAAGAAATTTTCATTTTATTTTACATCCTACATGACTTTGCTATGAAATTTGAAGCAAAAAAACTTGTATTCTGACATAACTTGAGTGACTCCTTCAAAATGAAAATTAAAATGTTCCTTCCTTTCAAGAGAGAAAATCATAGCTTTGGTTCGATCAATATTTGTCAATGTCTTTACATCTTAATAAAGGGGCTCTGAAACCTTAAGAGTTTCTTGAACCTGAATTGTCTCTACTATTGAAATTGTGTCAATGCCATAACTAAAAGTTTCACCACATTTTTGTTCAAGTGAAAGCCCTTGTGCCTGGACTATTTTTCTCTTAAAAATGCTCTTCAATAACTGGTGTATTGGATGATGTTTGGGTACTCCAAGCATTATACAATAAAACCATCTGTTATAGTGCCTAGTTGTTTTACCCCCTTTGGTGAAGACCTCTTCTTTATTATTGCCCTCTGCATTTGGAAAAATAATGATTGTAAGTATGGACAAATAAAACACACCCTATTTTTTATGGAAGTGTAATCATGAAATCTAAGTCTTTATGATAGTTGTTGAGTATACTTGTAAAAGCGAATGAATAGATTTGATAACTATGATATAAATTTTAATAACTACCACTGTTTATAAACTATTATTGTAGGACATTGTCATGCATGTAGATCTATTTAATCTTTTATGTATCTATTCATGTTCAAATTTTTCCATCTTAAATAAAAATTGAATTGTACTTACTAACATATTAATAAGTATGTTATAATTTTTTTTCCTACTACCATGATTCTTGGGCCATTTCTTGTGCAAGTACTAGTTAATAATTCAAAAAATTGACAAACTCATGAGGAAGTTAACAATTTTGTTGCATTTTAATATTTGATAGATCCAATATTAACTCTTTTTAAAATCACAAGATAAATTTTGGGTTCTTTGTTTCATGAAGCTTGTCATCTTGCATTTCGGCCAATTTCCATTTTCAATTTGCAGATGACTGTTATGGGACAATCTTATTGTAAGATATCTGCAAAGAATATCTGTGGCCAAAGTGTTATACATGTAGAATTGTAGTGATACTAATTGCAGTTGTAATTTGCATTGCTATGTTCTAAATTTCTAATTCAGTGAATGTGATGACAACAGGCTTAGATTCTTGATCATGGTTCAATCTCATTTGGTAAATATTCGACTGAATCATTAGCATGGGAGAAATGGTCTCCCTTTTCAAGGAATAGATGTTTGGAGGAGGTGAAGAGATGCTCAGTATCAGGTTCAGTTTCCAAGAAGATAGCTTATTTTAAAGTGTACTACAAGAGAATGGGAGTTCATAAGGTTATTGAAGGATAGGGAGACAGTGACATAATTGCATTTGAAAGCCAGACTGGTGGTATATCACTGACTACATCAACTAAAATAGATGAGCCAAAGTTGAGTCATCTTGAAGAAATAGGAGGAAGAAATGAGAACTCTGAGGAAGTTGAGGAGGAGGTGGCTTCTGATTCAAGTAGGAATAAAATAACAATGACTCCAAATCTCTATTACCAAATGGAGCAATTTAGGGAAATCATATCTTACCCAAAAGAAAATGATATCCAGAAAATAGAAAGAAGCTTTCATGGTAGTAGTATTAGTATCATGGAATACATTTACTCTTGTTGGACAATTGCTAAACAATTAGTTTACAAGTTTAAACTAATTAGATTGTGAGCAAGAATGCTTATACAATCTAGTCTATTGTACATATAAAACTTGTATCTCAAAGAGATTTTATAAAAAAATTGAGTTTGTTTTCAATATTTTGTGAGTTGAGTTTTGTAAGGTGCAATGAGCAATAGCGTAAGGCTCCCTAAATTAAAATACATGTGATGTTTAGAACAGATGTCAACTTTGCACTTTGAATTATAAAATTTGACGACATGGGTGCTGTAAAGTTGTTGCAGGCATTTGTTCAATTTTGTGGGCATTGTTCAGATGGCATTAAGACATGTCCATATCATTCCCAATCTGGTATGTGGAAGAAAATTTATTAATATTTGTACCACTTCTCAATAAATGTTTATGTTCATTCCCAACTGAGTATAATTAATTCATTATAAATAAAGATGTGATGAGATAGTTTTAAGTTTTAAGAAATTTTAATCGATTGAGTCTTATTATTTGAGATAGTTTAATTAGAATATGACATCTATCTTCATAATTTATTTTTTATAGTTTATTTGTTTTGGTAATTCTAATACATTTTATTAGATTAATCTATTTATATGATTTGGTTGTAGAATCTATCTTATAAGCTACTGCGATGACAGTTTTTAAGTTCTATTAGCACAATTAATAAATTGTTATATTTAGTATTCAATCACCTTAAAAATTCCCTTTTTTTTTCCTATTCGATTTTCATTTTATTTTCCTTTTTCTAACTAGTTCTTCACACAAGTTTGTATAAGCTACAATTTTCTAGGTGGACTGCTTAAATATCCCACACTAAGACTTGATTTCGAGACTAAAAGTGTTAAATTGTTAAAGTTGATTTATTCTTCTAAGCTTAATTTCTTCCTTAGTGTGTGATGTTTAAGGATGAATTTTTTTAGTGAAAGATTGAAATTCTATGTTCAAAGAAAGACAACAAACAAAAAAACCTATGAAAATTAGTCGAGAATGTGGTGGTTTTCACATTGAAATCTCCTCTTCAATCCCATCAAATGGATGCAAATTAAAGACTCCTTATGGATTGGAGTTAAGTATTACTATTCGTCGACTTACCATGCAAGGCACTCTTACAATCCGTAAAAAGAAAATGGCCCACATTTGTTCAAGTCATACAAGTAAACTTCCACAACTACTTTCATTCAACTAAACTAAGTTACTTGAAGCAAATTCTAGTCTATATTAAATCTCAACATTTTGAAAGGAAAACAACTTTGAAGTGAAATCTATTCTAAATGAGGCTGAAGGTAACTAAAAAATAATAGAAACTTAATCACATCTATCATCATGCAAAACAAAACAATAATAAGTAGAGAAAGTTTATCATAATATTTACAACAATTCTCTAGCATCTCTCCTTTACAAAATAGAGGGGTGCAATCTTATATAGGGAACTCAAATGCAATGAATTACCAAGATTAGACTAGAACCAATGTCCTATATTAAACCCTACAAACCCTAACTAGGTTGCCACCTTTTTAACCAATGAGATTCAAGTATCCTAAAATGGACTAATAGAAAATTTCCATAAAAGTAGCAACCAATAAAAAGATGCCACAAATGTGGGGCCAATTAGAATTAGATGCCTACAAAACTAACCAAAGAGAAAATAGGTGCTACATGGGCTTACATCAAATTGTTATCCAAAATAATATCTCCTTTATCTCTTTCTCTCTTCCCTAGTCCAATGAATCTAGACACCACATTGTTAAATTCATTTAGTAGGGGCATAGGTGTGTAGCGAGTCTTCCTCTCTACTATATTCATTTTGATCTTGGCTTCCACAATGATGTTTTCTCAATCACTTGCATGATCTTTTATTAAATTCATGAAAACATTAAGAAATGAGAGGCATTCTAAGGTCTCCCTCATGATGATATCAATCTCCCTACCATAGAAGGATCTCAATATTTCACTCAAAATATCTATTTTCACGCTTCTTCTATTGGTCCCCTTGAAATTAAACACAACTACAATGACACACAAAATATTTGTAACTATGTTGTAGAGTAAAATACCAAGATGAGTAGTATCATCCCTTATCTTCTCCAAAATCTTGAACTTGTGAGCCAATGTAAAGTGTCATGTACCTCTATGTCTTCTCTCTCTCTCTCTCTCTCTCTCTCTCTCTCTCTCTCTCTCTCTCTCTCTCTCTCTCTCTCTCTCTCTTTCTCTCTCAATTTAACTACCTTTCCTTTTAGTAATAGTCACTCAGGAGTATCCATAATAGCCTATAGCTAAGGTATACTATTTTATTTGATAGGTTAAGATTCATTCCAAAGACCAATAAAAGCATTAAAAAAAGTATGACTGCCTATAATTATGCCACTAGCCTTGGGAGGAATGCTAATCCTTCTAGTATAACTTCATCCATCCAAAATTGAGTCTCCTAAAGTGTGACTTTTTCAATCTTCATACTATCAACGCCCTCCCTCTCAAGAGTGAGTGGTGGTGTAGTTGTGTGATTTATCTCCTAAATTGGTTTGTGGGTGTTCCTGTAATAAGCTATTAACCTTTGATTATCATTTTTTTACTTGTTCTTCTCTATAATTTATCTATCCACCCTCTTCTTCATGGCTTCAAGATATTTTTTGGCCTCCTCATACTCTATTTCTTTTACAGTGATCCCTAAATCACACTCCACTCTTCGTAATCTTGAAGTTTCATATTTTTCTTTTCTTTTCTTTATTTTGGATTGGTAATTTAGACTTTGTGAGTTCTAGAGTCATCTCTAATCACCCTTTCCATTCTCTCTTCCAACTAAATTTCTTCCTCTTCTAACTAAAAAAGATCTTCAATGTTATCGATTGGTCCTACTTCAAAAATGTTTTAGACTCATCCTACAAGGTAACCCATTACCAATCTAGTAATGCACCTTCTTCCCACTCACGTTGGGTCTCCGTGTTATGAATCTTGACTAAGAGTATTGCAACACTTTCACTATGTTCCTTATTGATAGGTGGGATCTTTCCATCTTGAGGAGGATCCTCAATGTCAACCAACATGTTATTAACATCATTTGCAGGGGAGACCACTCCTAATTCGGGGGTACTTCAAGGTAATAACCTACATAATTCTCACTTGGACTATCTTTTGATTTGACAAAGACCTCATGATGTAATTCCTTTCCTTTAGATTGCATAGTTCTTCCTTGTCTTTAAGTGGTACCTTTCATGGATGTGGTTCCTCACTTTGATTCCTTTATATTTTGGAGCTTACTTTGGTGGGGACTTTTTAATATTCCTCCTCCTCTTGCTTGATTCATCATCCACAATATACTCAATGTCTTTCATCTTATCATATGTTAAATGTACATCTCTTTTTCTCAATTCTATATTGTTTCTATCTAAACACTGTTAAGTGTGGAGGAAAATGAGGATCAACAAAGTATCTAGGCTATCCATCTCATTCTTCCAATTAATTTATTCTAGTTCATGGTTTGTGGTGGTATTGAATTCACTTCTAACTACATTGTTATTATCTTCCAAGTAATCTAGAACCATCATCTACTTGTACCTTCTAATCTCGTTTGATATCAATTTTGAAAATCTCTCTTCTTTACCTCAAAATCACAATTTCCATTGACCTAATAATCCTCTAGGTGTGGGATGTGGATGCATTTGTTTCCATATGCACTCTTTATCATACTAGGATCAAGATTCTTCTTCGATTCATATAATCCTAGCCCATAATATTATGGTTTTTCATTTAAGGATACACCTTACTATTAAGACTGAATGGGAATTTGACTCCAACCTTGTATTTATTCTTTATAATTCACTCAGAGGAGAGAAGTTTTCTATCTAGCTCCATAAGAACTATCTTGTTTTTTGTATACCTCGGCAATCTCCTTGACCATTCTATAGTTCAAAGAACGTGCACTACTACATTTAACATCATTTTTTGACCAAAAATTTTGACCATCAACTAAATAAATTTAGGGTGGTCGAAATGTAAAGGCAAAATTTTTGTTTTTTTACATATAAGACCCATGTTGGTCGAAATTTTGACCGACATAGGGCTTATACATCCATAAAGTTCAAAAAACATTTGCCCAACTACGTTTTTTGCGCCTGATTTCATTTGACATTTTTGGAGCATTTTCGCATGGTTATCTCTGCATTTTTGCATGGTTTTGTCTAAGCCCAGTTTCGTTTCAGGTTTTCTCCACCCACTTGATTAATGACACTTGCTAGCCTTGGGAATAATATGAAAGGGGACCCTGCATTTGCATCAATATAGGGGGGGTGGAATAGTAGTTCAAAACTCTTGATATTTTCTTTCTTTCATTCTTCCTGATGTGCTCGAATTCAAAAGCTGTTCCATTCATGACCTCCAACAATCACACCTGCATCTCTGGTGGTTGAGGAGAGGGATTTCTCTTTGAGCATATTTCCATAGGTACATGTGTATTTTTTTTGTAGGTTTTTATGATAATATTGAAGATGGAAGTGAATACTATTACTATCATTATTATTTTTTATGCCAAAGTTCAGCCATTGTTGTGTAATATAAATGGGAGAGTCTCTGCTCAAGTGTTTTTTCTCAGTGATGTTTTGATAATAAGTGTTAAAAAGAGTCTAGTTGCAAAAAGAATGTAATGTACTTGTTGTTTCATTTTATTGAAAGTGTGTAGATGTAGATTTATCATTTGGAATGTTGGTCTACTGTAACAACTATTATACTTTTTGTTATAGTAATGAAAGAAAAGAAAGGAAATGTATATGCAGAAGTTGTAGTTGTAAAAGCTTAGAAGAAATAATAATGACAATTTTTTTTATTTTATAAATATAGTTGTGTTGGTATCATATTCTTCTTGTATTTTTTTTTTAATAATAGATAATTATATTGTATCATTTAGACAACAGTTTCATATTCAAAAAAATAACAAAAAGAAAAAAAAATTGAGTGTGTTTCTCTCTTCAACTCTAGAACATTCAACTTAAGCATCAACACATAAAGATAATAATTTGAAATCTGGTGTGTTTAGTGCTTGGAGTTGTACCCTCAATACCTAGGTCACGTGGGCTATAAAACATGATATTCATGTGATTCTATGTTAGATGATGATGATGATAATGAATAATCACCATCTACTACTAGCTCATGTAGTGATAAAAGGTCTTCAATGCACCTCTAACTACAAGTATGCCATGGAAAACTTGTGATGGAGATGACTCCTCAAACTAATAGACTATCATGGAAATTTTTTTATGAAGATGAAACCTACAAATACTAGACTATCTTCAAAAACTTATGATGAAGATGGCACCTAGATTTACTAGACTATAATTGAATTGATGTACTTTGGATCCTTCACCGAAAGTCTTTGTCATTTTGTTAGAAGATGATTTATCTTCTAGTTCAACCAATAGAATCTCTCTCCTATATTTCAACATTACATTTAATTGTTGCATTGCAATTAGGTCTTCCTACAAGGGTTTCCATTTGGATGAATAACAAACTTGTTAGTGTTTTAAAACTACTAAGCAAAAAAATGCTTAATACCAAGATGACAATACTCACACAGTCTAAAGACTAGCCAATTCTTATTATCAATTGTATGTGCACACCATTTGGGCCAAACTTCTACAAAACCAAGGGTGGTTTTCTACTCTTTTGGCTCTGCAAAACCAGGGTGGGTATACCTAGGGATGATACAAGACTGGGAAAGCTGTATGAGAATTATCTTAGTTTCATTCTGATTCTCATCTCAAATTCTCCAATACATATACAATTCTTGATACTTTAATAAACACATCCCATATAATAGATATGGCCAAAAATCTTCTATAGGTCTGTAGATGTTCTCAGCAATAATCGCTAACTAAAGCTAAAACATTCCATGCAAACAAGTAGAGGCCAACTTTGAAGATCTACAGGAAATAAAAGTAAAGTTGATTATAATTTTGCATTTTGACAATCATGTGTGACACATTTCTCTTTCATCTTGATTAAATTTGATCAATGCCTAATCCATTGGGGTTCAGAGTCTACTACAAATCTCTAGATCTAATTTGTTGCCTTAAAATTTTTTTTATCAGCAATTCTTATCAGAAATCATCATTCAAAATCCTTTCCACTACTGCAGCAACCTTGTCAAATTCATAAAAAATTTTACTTAATCCATTGAATTAACAACCATGATAAACAAATATACAACCTAATTGAACTGCATTCAATTGCACAAGCCTTTACTTATACAACATCAAGATAACCAAGTAATCAAAAGGAAAGTTTAGAAAGAACTAATATGGGGATAGTTCATAATTTGTATTCATTTTCCTTGAAAATTGTATACAATTTACAACAGACTCAGAATGACCTTCATAAAGAAACACAGATCATTCTATATTCATGTATTCTCAAGATCTGACAGAGAAAATACATCATGAATTTTTGCTCAAAAATGGTGGACCAAAAATAGACTAAGTGTATCACTTAGCAAATAGAATTCGGACCTTTTCTCTTGCCCTAGAATTTCACTTATATAGTGTGAAATGCAACAAGCTTTAGGCTAAGAGAAAATGAGAGGTGTCTTTTACAAGGAATATCTACATACACCTATCACAAAATGACAAAACTATGGATAACAAAAGATATCAAAATCAAACCATTCCTTTCAGTGGGTTAGCTTCTGTTACATGTTTTGAAGGTTTTGAGTTGGATATTGATCTTATTTATCTTCATATGTAACTGCTAGATTAGCCAATGATGAAGCTTGTTTTGATGAGAGCACATTAACCTCCACCTACAGGCTTCCACCACCTTCACTTTGCATGGTAAGAAAAACTTCTACCTTTTCCTTTTCTTTAATTGTATTGGCATCTTGTGGGCTCAGTTCTGCAACTGTAAGTGACAGGTTTTTTCTTGTCTTCTTCTTCTGATTGGGTTTGAGTAGTGATGGTATCAATGATTTGGACTTCCTCACCCTGCACCTCATCACTGTTAGTTTCATCTACATCAAACTATTCACTAGAAGGCATTTCTGCCATCCACTTGTCAAATAATGTGTCATCTGGCCAATTGAATTGCAAAATATCCTTCTGTTTCTTTATTATATAATTAGCCTCATTATCAATATCAAAAAATTCTTGTTTTAAAGAATCAAAGAATATTTTGGCTTTCACCATTTCTTCTGTTGTGGTGGCCCACCATGCATACCCTGTTTTATTTATGACTTGATTCATTCTTAAATAGAATAAATCATCAAGTTCCCTCACCCATTCCTCTTTTCTTTTCAAACTATTTTTCTTATCTAGGGCATGAGGAAATAAATTGAATTTTTGGCTCTTATATTTATCTAAGTAGCCTATTATTATCTTCTATAAATGTATCCTTTTTCTATCAAAATCAACAAGATTAGAAAAAATGTCAAAGGTTTTATCAATCTGATCACGAGAATTATTTATAATAGATAAACACAATAAGGTTATTGCTTTCTCCCTTCTCACCCATTTGTTCACAATAGGTTTTAGAGCCTCATCATCTACTTTTAACTCCTTCCAGATGTTAATCACCCTAGCCAATTGATCATGGATTAGTGGCCATTCAACCTTGCCTCCTAGCTATGTAAGAGTTGTTCTTAGTTTATCTTCATATTTAGATTCCAGCTCTACATGTAAGGCCCACAGTTTACTCTTTTCTTCTTCAAAATCCTTAGTAGTGTAATACTGTGGCCCTTGGGGTGTGTCTAGTATTTCAATGAGGGGGTAGATTTGAAAGGTTCAACAGGGGGGCGAGGGTATGTTATTTTAGGCCTGGTGGATTTTCCTAGTAGCTTGTTCTCAAGCTCAACTCTCCTTTTTACCTCTTTATTGTAGGCATCCACAATTGCCTCATATTTACTTTGTAATTCAAACATTTCCTTTTCCTTCCTTTTAGCAGTAGCCAAGGCAAACTAAGAATAATCCACATTCATGTGGGCTACTTGTACGTTTGAGGTATCAAAAACTCTCCTCACAATAATATTCCCTATCAGTCTTGAACCATCAGGCTGTGCTGATACAATCCTAGATCCTCTTCTTAATGACCACATAATAAGAGCAACTTGATCATCACTAAAAGCAGTCCCTGCAAATTCCTTTTTATTTGGGTCTTGTAACTCCAATCTATTAGAAACAAAGTTAAAAATCAATGCATCTACAATATCCCAATTAGGCAACAATAGTATGTTAGAAGTTTTTACCATTTGCCTTCCCTCCTTAGGGGTAATGTTCTAGAATTCTTGCATCATTTGCTCCTTTATTTGGTTTTGGATGGAGGCTTCATCCATTTCTAGATGCTCTATTTTCATGTTCTTACATCTTTCTTCAAAATTGTTGATTTTTGCCCTCCAAGCAAATTGATGGAAAGCCCTAGACCTTACAAAATTGTCATCTAACAAAAATTGTTGGCTGCCTTGTTCCAAAATAGGGTCCAATTCCCTTCCCTTAAAATCAGCTACAGTCAGCTCGAGGCTTGGCACAGGAGGTTCCTGGGGGTTCCCTTCATCAATCTCTGCTTGAGTGACAAAAACTCCCTCTTGTGATCCAATTTGTTCAATTTTCTCAATAGTGAGCTGCTCCTCCCCAGTTCTCAAAGGGGTCCGTGAAGGTGAATACTCCTCAACATGAGAATCCTCCTCTCTTATTATTTTCTTCCTCTTAGGGGAGGGCTCAGTAGGCCTCTCTTCCAAAACCCTACTAGTGGACTCAATTATTTGTTTGTCTTTTTCCACTATATTCTTTTTATTTTGAACAATAGTATATCTCGACCTTTTTTGGATAGTTAATTGACCTGCCCTTATATTGGGAGTAAAACCCAATCTTCCCATTACTTCCTTGGCCTTATCCGAGTAGAACCTAATAAAGAATTACTTCTTTTCATTCATTGCCTCTATTATTTTAGGAAAATTATTCATAAGTTTTCTCATCTTATCTACATTTGTAACTACATCGTCCAAAGGACTATAATCTAGATCAAAACAATGAATGAAATCCAAAATTTTAGAAAAGACTTTCCACTTTTCTTTCCTAGTCTCTTGCTCCTGCAAGGAGTACTCATTCCTTATTAACTCTTCAAGAAAATAAAATTCATGCTCAATTTTACCAAGCTTAATTCTCTGCCTCAGAGCCAAATGATAAAATCCTTCGAAATCACAAAAATGAGGATAGGAAGTGGCCATCTTATAAGGATTAAAAATCTTGTGCAGAGAAAGCCAACCTCCTTTTGTGATTACAAAATGATGAGCCACTGTGCAAGTAGGAAAAATTGACCCCTTTTGTCTTTTCAATAGAAGGGCTTCCTCCACTCCTCCCAGCTGCCACAATATCTCAGCAACTCCTACCTTCAAAGGAACTTGGTAGGGTACTATTTGAGGGCTTCCTTTAAAACCATATATTCTAAATATAGTAGAAATAGCGTATGGAATGACATCTCCCCAATTATGTGAACTTTCAAACCACTTGTCTTGTCCATAGGCCTAATGAGATTCATTAATGCTTTGGGGATTATGGAATTGTCCCTTAATAGGAGGCATCTCATCTTTGAAGTGAAATACCTATCAAACCTGACAAAACTGGCATTCTCTACATCCCAATTCATATCTCCAATCCACAATTGAACTGGTAATGCTTCCCCACTCTCTTCTCTGTCTAATTCCATTTCTTTACTAAAATATGTTACTCCCTTGAATAAGAACATGTGCATTAACAGAGAATAATGGCCAAAAGTTTTTTCCACCTTACCCTTAGCAATTCCAATAAATCCAATGTGAATCTCCTCAGCTAAGTAAGAAGAAAAATAAAAAATTATATCCACACCAAAAGAGGAAATCTGAGTAATCATATACATAAAATCCATAGGCATGAACTCTTCTTCATCTCTCCCAAAAACTTTACACAAGGACCTATATATTTCTATAGCCCTAGAATTGAAGTATGCCCTTTTGAAAGGCTCCCTTGAGGATGCTGTTATTGCTAGCAGTGTTCCAATTCTACCTATGTGTGTGCTCAATGCTCCTTGCCTAACTGCATCTCTCTTAGACATATACTCATTTTCTAACCCTTTCAAATCAATGGGCACATGATAATCAGTGACAGGCCCTAAACTGAAAACTTCCCTAATCTCCTCTGTGCTGATTGTAATCAAGATTTCACCATCAGTTCTCCTCACTACCCTAAGGGCTTGGTCATAATTCTTAGCTACAGCTTCCAAAAGATCATAATCCATGAAAACACTGGGAACAACCATTTTCCCTAGACCAAAATTCTAGATGTTGGCATGTGGGGCAAAAAGGTTCCTCTTTGAAAACTATTTTTTGAATAAAACAAGACCAGTCTGTGAAGTTGTTGCATCCCTAACCCAATTTCCTTTGTCATATAGCCCATCTGCTATTTTCAGCCTAGGGTTTAATGAAGTTAGCCTCTTAACTTCTACAGTTTCAATAGTGGAAGAAGAGAGCAGTTCAAGCAAATCATCGTGGACATTCCTATCCAAATAGTTCTCTTGACTAGAAAACACTTTCTATTTTTGAGCCATTTTAATTAACTCTTGAAGGAATTGAAATAGTAGAAGGATTATAATGCAAGTACTTACTTTGAATTTTGCTCTAGTTCTTCTCAGTGTTACTGCAATCTTTCTACGAACAAACTACTTCACAATCTTATTGAATCCAGCACAGTCTTATCAACTACTATTTCTTCTTAGAAATGCTCTAAATCTTTGTTCGAGTACGATGGAATTAAGAAAATCTTCTGTGTTATACTCTATTTTTCTTCACACATGAAGCTTTCATCTCTCATAAATGCACAGGGTGGCATCAACTTCTATATTCAAATTTACACCATGGATTTACAAAAAATCCTACGATCTAGGGATGCAAGCAAAGATGACTCATGTTCCTCTTGACAAGCTGGCAGTCAACCCAATGAAAATTTTCCATGTGTACCTTTTCGTCATTGTTGGCACCTCTGAACTGGACCCACAGAACTCTGAGGACATGTGTCACTTAGGTGCTATCTCGCTATACATAAAGAGTGAGCACCTTGCCATAGTGAGATAGCGCCTATCATTGATCCTGATTTGATCATGCGAATGACATTTGATGCATTGCTCAAAAGAAATATTGTGGGCCCCTTGTTGCCATGTTGCTATTCGTAACCTTAGTGTAACTTTCCATAGCGAGATAGCGACAATCATGGATCTGAGATAGATCTGACGATCAGTCTTTCATATATTTTGTGAATAGGGCGTGGGTCCGATCATTGATGACATGATGAAATCTTGGCTATATTACCTGTTTCTTGGGGCCCATATTTGTTTATTTCTCGATCGGGCACTATGTCGCTAACAGCGAGAAGAACAAGTACCCGATAGCGACATAGTGAATCTTGATGTCTTTGCTTTTCCCGACATATATGTGTAGCCCATTAGATGCCAGCGTGTTCCAAAGCTTTATAATTAATATTTGATGGAGTACTTTCTGGGACCCACTTACTCTAAAAGGTTATCGTAGTACTACTTTCCATCTGCGTGCTGTCGCTAATGGAAAGAGACACCAATTCTTTGATAGCGACATAGCGATTTTTGGTGACTCATCAAAATTCAAGGTCAGAAAGATAAAGGTGAGTGAAGTCATAACTACCCTCATTAATGCATCTGACACATAATAAAATAGCATGTGCACCACGCAACCTAAAAAAACTTATGATCATTGAAAAATTTAAAAGTGACTGCCGGCCATAATTTTTGGTGAAGGCGTCATGTTGCTAACAGCGAAGTGCCCAATTTCTTCGATAGCGACAAAGCGACTAATCGAAAAAGCTAAAATTTTTGTTGATGCCTTTTGTACCTCAATGTTGTAATTCCTTTTTAGGTTCTAACATGTCTATTGTAAACATGATGAAATATCTCTGAAACAATACAATCTTCAATCATTTCATTTCTACTTGATGGTACCGCTTTTCAACTTAGCAGTGGTCGCTATGTCGCTATGGGTAAAATACTTGTATCTGTTCATAGCGAGATAGCAATTGCCGTAGATCTTTTAGGGATCGGGTGGTTAAAAACACAGAAGAAAAGATGTGACTCAGGGCAGGAAAAGTTTGAAAAGGATGAGAATCTTCGCATATTTTTAGTTTTGCACCCGAAAAATTTAAAAGAAAACAAGACCTAGGGTTTTGACAAAAAATTGCTTAAAAGACCTACAAAATATGACTTGGCTAGAAACCCTATTCACCATAGGTGGATCCCAATCTGAATTCTTCTATATTTTGGACAAAGGAATTCGATTATGCAAAAATTTAGACCAACAAAACTATCGTGGAAAAATTGTGACGAAGATGCCACTTGCAACTATTAGACTATCATAGAAAAATTGTGATGAAGATGGCATTAAAAACTATTGGACTATCATGTGTACAAGTCACAAAATGATTCCAACATATGAAATTAAGTGTACTACATAGGATAGTGATGACTGAATTTCCATGCCCTCCAAATTTGGTGGTTGTAACATTTATACCAATTTCATTTGTGGGATACACACTCTTGATAAGTTAGTTAGCCTTGCGACTAAGGTCGATGGGGAATGTTGACACATGCAACTTGAGCATGAGTTTGAATTTGGTATTTCCTTGGAGATATTTACTTATTTGCCAAATAGAAGGTATCATCTCCATTTTGTCTGTCATGATAAGTTGTCACAGGTTTTTTGAATGAATTTATTTTCTTGTGTATTTCTTCTCATAGAATGAACAAAACTTATTAATGCTCCACCAAAAGTCGTAGAAGGAACAAAAATCTAAAGTTTGGGCTTGTCATTGCCAGGATCTCCTCCCTTTCCAAAGAACCCCAAATAGCAAAAGCAAACAAACAAATTCAAGATTATTTAAGCTTTACCCAATAATAATATCCCAGGAGTCCAAGAACAACATTTGACTACAAGGGTGGTGACGAGAAGTGTGGGGCAGCATCCCTTCAGACCATATAAATTCTTCTACAGTTCATGTTTTGAATGCCATAAAAACCTAGAATTAACATTAGAATTAATGGTTTGAATAATCTAAAGTCTTAGAATCAATCAATACAAAATCCATGGTTTGATTGCTATGAATACTTAGGACCAGTACTAAATTTCATGCTTTGAATGCAATAAAGACTCAAAGTAGTCATATAATGTTTTGTAACTCAACATTGCACTCTTCCCTAGAACATCCAATATAAAACCCTAGGTCAAATTGCACTCTTCCCTGGAACATCCAATATAAAAGTCAAAACTCATAAACAAAAAATCAATCAATTTCATTTCTAGGGCTTTTATAATTCCTCAATAAAGTTTGACTCATGAGGCTTCACCAATATGTCACTTTAATGACTTATATAACTATTTTTTGTGTTTGAATTAAGTTATGTCATTATTAAAGGCATACTTTTCCATTAAATATAATGGCTCCTTAATAATACTTTATGAACATAAGTAATAAATTTACAATATAACCATTATAAATAGCTTTATTACTGTTACTATAATTTTAATATCTCATTGATTACTCATCATCTCTCTGTCTCATCTAAACCAGTTGGTCAACCATTGCTTCCATCGCACAACCAATTGCCTTACTAAAAATATTAATGGTTCTCTATATTAAGTCCTAACCTACTATAACTAGTAATTCCCTGAATATTTGATAAAATTAGTAGTGCCAAGGGTCGTCACTGCGTTGAGATCAGTCCAGGTGCCTTGCCAAATGTAGAAATATTGGATACATAACTTACTATAAATTGTAAGTGTACCTAACTGAAACAAATGAGGAGCAATCGTAAACACTTCTGTACTATAGAAGGGAAAGATCCTCTTGTTTTGCCAGATGGGGCCGTCTAGCCATCAGCCTTAACCTACGAGGGCTAATAATAGGTCAATCCAAACATAAACCATGGTGAGCTAAAATGAGGACATTACACTTTATAACCAATCCTACTTGTCAAAAAACACATAGGACACATCAACAAACACTTTGACGAGCCCTCTTAACTTCAACGAGCTCTATTCATCTTTAGAGATCCCATTTTTTATCACCAAATCTCCATTAAATGATCTCTAGCTTCTCATGGAGTTCCTATATTAGAATCTTCATACATAGTATCACTTCCATCATCTGCAATAGCTGGTGATAATCCATATGTAACCAATGAATGATTGGCAACTAAAGAAATACTAGAGCCAATGTTGAGATCTAACTCCATAATAATAGCTAATGAGTTTCCATGTTTTTTTATCAATGGGTTAATCTATTGAATTGTTAGAAAATTTATGAGTCAATAAAAAAAACTCATCAAATCAAGCTCGATGTTATTCTCAATTATAACAACAACCATTTAGGCCAACTATTCGTAAACTACATATTGATATTTGGTTGCAACTCAATAGTTTGGATGGTGAATCTGATAATGTTTTTATGGTTGTAAAAGAAGAACTCATTTTTAGAATATCCTTGCTCAAAATAGTTTCCACAAAAATTAAGATCCACCAAATATTCTACACCTCAAAATAGAAAACAATCAAATGATGCTAGTTGTGCACACCATTTTTACTTTCATTCTAATTATCTTCCTACCAAATAATAGTATAGGGATTTTTTATAAAACAATGCTACTAGCTGCCACATTTCTAAAATGATCAACTACATGCCACTATCGACTATACTCTTGCACCTATGCTTGGTGCAAGCACTAGTATATAGTACTTAAGATACCACTGAATATCTAAATCATTGTTTTTCAAAGAAGCTCTAAGGCATAATTCGAGTGAATTTAAATACTCCAAGCAATTCCTAAGTGTGGATGTGTCAATTCCTTAGTGTCAAAACTTGAATATATTTCATGCTTATCATTTCCTCTAGCAATTCTTACGTAAAACATCATTAAAATAATTATTCCCTTTGACTGCGTCAAAGAGTGTATATATACAATATTTTTGAAGTTGTTTTGTGCTAAATGAACCTTTTGTGATCAAGTCTTGTAAATATCTTGGTTGGTACAACTGCAGATTTCTTACTGGCTTTGTACTAGTACCCAAGATTAACATTGATGACATTAGTAGAATTCCAAGTTTTGCTCTTGTATTCCTATTAATTGTACTTGATTGTCGAATATGTTAAAGAAGAAACAAATGCTAGTTAATTTACAGACTATAACAAACCTGAATTGCTTGATGTATTTTTTAAATGTTGAGATGCATATAGTAAGAATTTTTTGTTGCTACAGGCCAAGCCACAGCTGACAGACAGGTCAAAGCTTCCAACTATTGTGGATCCTGTGATTAAAGAGTTGCTGAACTTGAAATATCTTTAGCAAGTAAGTTGCATGCAAAATATTTCTTTTGAAGGGAATTGACATTATTTTTAAAAATACATTTAGTTTATACAATTTTACTCATGTTTTGGTGGATAAAAACTTAATGTTCTTCCACATTTCTTGCCCATTTTATTGCATATTTGAAATAAGACATAATCTTGCCATTTTCCAATAGCTAAATGTCTTTAACTATGATTGGAATTTGGCATAAAATGTATTTTTTAGGTTAGATTGTCAGCTAGTTTTGGTTGATCGCCATTTGAAAATTAGAGGTGCTAATCCTTTCATTGAAGATAAAATTTATAGTGCACTACATATCATCACACTTACCCAAAAAAGTTGAGCCAAACATTTGATTATCTAGATTGAAAGTCATTGTCCACTTCATAATCTTAGCAAGAAGAACACCATAAGTGCTTGTGAACCAAGTATTTATGATGAAGCAAGAAGGAAAGAAAAATGAAAAAATGTGTTGAGTCGAGAGATAGACATTGGAAAGAAAGCCATTGATTATAAAAAGTATTAAGATCAATTTTAAAAATAATGTTTTAATTGACAAGCACAAAGTAAGATTAGTAGCTAAAGAGCAACAAATTTTCCTTGTACATCTGTGCACTATCTCCATGATTCCATGTTTGTTCCTTAGCCTCTTTGCAATAACCACATGATCGATGATTGCCAAATAGTGCCAACATACTATGTGGAAAGGCCCTTTCTAGATCATATTTCAATGCAACAATTTATCAAACGATGGTGCTTTGAGGGGACAATGATCATCTTCAACCATGTGACTTTGGCTCATTGCTTCAAATTTGTTAGAGGATATAGAAACTTACTGACTATAAACAACATGTATGTTCTTAGAAAAAAAACCCATACTCATTGTAAACAGTAGGTATGGACGTAATGCATATTTCATGAGTTGTGGTTCATAAAAACCCATACTCATCAGCTTGAATTGTTTGTTTAATACCCAATGCATTGAGGTGACACTTACAATTTGAATTCATAACAACCATTTCTCATCAACTTAAATTGTTTGTTTAGTACCCATTGCATTGAGATGACACTTACAAGATTGAAGTATTGCAACTTCCTAGAAGGTCTGCCTACTCAATTCCATGATGATCCAACTTTCCTTGATCCTTGGGAGAATGATGCAGGAGCATCAAGGTCAAGGTTGAAGGCATGAGAAGACATTAAGGTCTCAAGATAACCAACATGACCATGTCAGAATAGTTGATGTAATAAGACCTTGTGAAGGTCCTTTTTGATATGTTTGTAATCATTTTAGTTACATTTGAAAACATTAATTAACAAAAACCATATGTGCAGATATAAAAATTAATCACAACATGTCCAATTTATTTGTAGGTATATTTTCCTGTGAAGAAAGACTACGCCTGAAAATATGAATCTAGAAGAAAGTAATGAGACAATGGCTGCATTGTGGGCTCAATTCTGAAGAAAACCTGATAAATGTTATTGTCCTTGCAAAAAGTGTAAGGGTTTTAAGAATCAAAGAATTCTAATCACAACAGCCCAGAGTCATTATAGGAAATATGGTCATGTTGAAGGGGGCCACGATTTTCATCCATTGCTGAATGGGGATTTCCTACTGGAGGAACATGGAGGTGTGAATATCCAAGCTGAGGATAATGCTCCCATGGAAGAAGATGATAATGTGCCAGAGGACATGATTGAAGAAGATGGTATTGGGGCAAGTGATGAAGAGGCTCACAATGATGGTACTAGTGAATCTAATAATAATGATGTAGATGGTCTTGATATACCTTTACTTGAGAAGGCACACGAGCCCTTATACCCAGGTTCCCAAACAACTCTACTGTCGACTATAGTGTTGTTGGTGAACTTAAAGGTTATGAATAGCATATTGAATGTAGCAATGTCATGTATGCTAAGGTATGTCATTTTTGTCATCTTCAAGGTTAGCATACAATTACTATTCATTATATTAACAATGCATATTTGTTGTTGTAGATTGATTAGTGAGTTTTTGTTACCACCATCAAAAATTTTGCCTCGTTCGTACCGAGAATTATCTAACATTATGGATTAGATTGGAATGAAGCATCAGATAATACATACATGTCCCAATGATCACATTCTATATCATAAACAACATGAATTTGCAACAGAATGTCCTGATTGTCATGTTAGTATATATCGGTCAGATTAAATAACAAAAAAAGTGCCTCACAAGGTTCTTCGGTACATTCCCATTATTCCACGTCTAGAATGGTTATTCAGGTGCACTAGCTATGCACAATTTATGGATTACCATGTACGCAATAGAAGTCAGGATGACATTATGCGAATGCTTGCTGATGGTTCTGCATTTAAAGAGATAGAAGAAACATGGTCACACTTTAAAGAAGAACCTCGTGATCTGAAACTTTCATTGGCGGCAGATGGTGTCAATCCATATGGAGATATGAGATCTGTTTACTCAGTATGGCCTATTTTTGTTATTAACAATAACATTCCTCCTTGGATGTCCATAAAGATGGAGCACATAATGTTGTCAATGATTGTGCCAGGTATTTTTTTTTTTATAGTTATCTAAATTAATTTATAAATAGTGCATGAAAATGGTTATAATAATTATGTAATGTTTATGTTCATTCAATTGCTAGGTAAATACCAAGTTAAAGATATGAACGTGTATATTGAGCCCCTAATTGATGAGTTGTTGAAGTTATGGAATGACATCACTATGTATGACATCTCTAGACCGATAGGACATTGACAACTTCAATTCCATGCAATGCTTATATGGACAATACATGATGCCCCTGAGCTAACTCATTTTTGCGGTATGTTATATTGTTAAGATCACATATTTTTGGTCTATTATAGTGCTTACACATTACTATCAAATGCTTAATTTGTGCATGATAATTGTAAATGATCCAATTATACATGATCTTTTAGGTCTTCATACAAAGGAAAAATTTGCATGTCCAGATTGTGGTCCAAAGATGAAATGTCGTCATTCAAGAAGTTTAGGAAAGTAGGTGTTCGATGAGTTCAGACACTTTCTCCACAACAATCATAGGTGTCAAATTGTTGAAAAATATCTTTTCAATGGGAAAGACGAGACATCATCAAGGCCATGAAGAATGAGACCTCATTTATGGAAGTTGGAATACGATCGACTAAATCGTCGAGGTAATGTCCAATTTGTCGTCCAAAGTTTACAATTTGTATTTTGATATTGTCTTATATTTACTAATGTTGTAACTGATGCTCATGAAGGTTGTCAAGGCATCAATGACCAACTTTCTAGAGGAATGAAAAGTTATCCTACTCAATTTAGTAGGTTACCATACTACAAGGATCTCCCAATCTCGCATTTGTTTGATGCTATGCATATTGGAAAGAATGTAACAGAGACACTATGGAAAATGTTGGATGGAAGGTGTGATAGAGAAAAAATTGCTAAAATTTGTACTGACATTCATGAATCTAATCATGCACTAAAAGTTTTTATTGAATCAAATAGGAATGGAGATCGCATAAATACAAGTGCCCTTCCTTGGTTATTAATGGAGCAACAAAGTGATGCATTAAAAGAAGTCATTAAAAAAAGAAAATTTTCAACAAGATTTGTGGCAAATATAAGCACTCTTCTATCAAAGAAAGGTGATTTTGGGCCAAGGTTGAAGACACATGATTGGCATACCTTCCTCAAAGTAAGTCATGTTTTCTATTTACAGTATATTTGTAAGATTGAATGTAGTACCAGTTGCATTATTTAATAATATATTGAAATGATCATTTTTTAATGATTGCAATTTTTCCTACCTCTATCCCTTCCACAATAGTTTGAAAATAGTATTAAACAAGTTATATATGATCTTGGAAAATACATGAGGTTAGAAGAGTGTTTTTTCATAGATTTGTAGCTTTTTATCTGAAATCTATTATATAATTTTATTTGAAATCTCCTCTATTTGTTTTTGCGTGTTGAATCTCATTTAGGAGGTTATCATCTAAAGAAATTGATAAAAAAGATATAAAATATTGGAAGAGAAAAATTTCATAGCTTATGTGTGAAATGCAAAAGTGTTTACCTCCAACATTTTTCAATGCTCAAGAATACTATCTCATACATCAAGTTGAGGAGATTGAATTGTGTTGACCTGTACAAGCTAGATCAATGTGGATGGTTGAGAGGCATTTGAAATTTATGAAGGGATTGGTTCGAAAAAGAGAACATCCTGAGGGTTCTATGATAAAGGGATATATGATATACCAGACCATGGTGTATATCAGTGAATATCTTCCAAAGTTTGCAGCAGGTATCCATCTAGATCGCATTTGGGATCCCAACTGTAATGGCAAATTCAAACAGGAGTACCTGACGGGGAAAGGTAGATTGAGGAAGGTGAGAGGTAATTATAAGTTTTTTTTGGCAATTTAACAATTCTTATCCATCATCAATATATATAAGTTGTTTCTAGCTAGTGTAATTGTCTTCTTTATAGTTGGTCATGAGTGGGATGCACTACACTTGTATATTGCAAACAATCTTGATTGGATGACAGTGTGGATTGAATAGTCTCAAGAAAATGGTCACTCATTAACATGGGATGGTGTTGCATCATTGGTTAAAGAAGCTCATCGTAATGGAGATCCCAATGTTACGCCAATGGTACTTGATCTAATATATGGCTTAAGAGATACAAAGGTATGCATAAGATTACTAATCATGAGACATAAGTTTACTATCAACTCACAGATCAATGAGAAGATTCTTGACATGTTTGAATAATTGAAAGTCAAAAAACACAAAGCTATGTACTACCATGGCTATAAATTTTCAACAAAAAAGTTAGATGAAATGAAGAAAACGTGTGATTTTAGGATAAGTGATGTCTTTGCGGTCACCAATATTTCATCTAGAACTGACATACATTCTCAACCATCTAAAAATTGATACTATGGCATTTTGGATGATATAATTGAGTGCAACTTTAATTCATTCAAAATAGTTCTATTTGTTGTCAAATGGTTTAGGTTACAACTGAATCAAAATGATCCCGATAGGACTGTTATTGAACACAATAGTGGATTTACTATGATTAATACAAGGTCATTTGAGCCAGTCGAAGATGAGCCATATGTTCTTCCAAGTCAATGCGAGAAATGTTTTACTTTGGTGTTCTAGAAAAACTAGGTTGGTCATTTGTTGTTAGACATGACCCAAGAGGAAGGCTGGTAAAGTATAATGTGATCGAAGAAGAAGATATTGAAGAAGCACAAGAGGAAGTAAATGATTATTAGGAACAACAATTACCTAGTGATGAAGAAGAAGAAGAAGATTTTGGTCATGCTAATGATAATGGTGATAATGATGATGATGATGATGATGCTGATGATGATCATGATCATGGTGACAAAGATGGTGATGATCATGGCGATGATGGTCATGATGATGATAGTGATCAAGAGGATGATGATGATGATGAAGATGGTGGTGGTGACAACGATGATCAAAGTGATGAGTACGATGATGGTGATGATGATGATGATGATGATGATGATGATGATGATGATGATGATGACATGGATGATGATCATGATGATCAATGAAATCTTCAGGTACAATCAATGTCAACTATGATGGGGTCTTGTATGACCAAATATTTCTTTCCAAACCATATGTGCACATATAAACATTAAGTAGAACATGCCAAAATTTTTAAAGATATAAACATTAGTTACGATAAATTTTTAACTTAAGACAAATGATTTACATATAAAATCTACTTTATTATTAATATTTTTCTTGGTAAGTTTATTAGTTTATTTTCGCTGCTGATTTCTAAGACTTACTAATTTTTTTCACAGGGTGATATGGATGCACCATGTCAGACACCTTCAGTAGAGGTAAACATTAATTATTGTAAATTTTAATGTTAATATAGAAACAAATTTCCTATTATTATGTTCTTTTCTTTATGGCTTTGGAGTTATTTTGATGAAAGTATACGAATATTTGATGTAACAAATGATAGGAAAAAGCTACAATGATCGTTGATCAAATGCAATATGAAATACAAGCATCATAACTACATGACATTGGCCTCAGTACTTACCCTATATTCATCACCCAAAAAATTACACAAAGATACTCTAATGAGCTTGTTCAAATTATCATCAAGGGTGACAAAAGTGAGGAGAAAGAGGCACTGAGAATAGAATTGGACCGTAGAATCCAATCTTTGAAACTAAGCAGTAATTCGAATAAAGAAGTAATAGAAGTTCAATAGATATTAATATTTTATATTATCTTATGGATCATGATCTCTATTTTTATGTGTTCTTGTATAGACATATGTGCCAGTTGCAATATCACATGTTGAACATGGTCAGGGTTGTTTCACAGTACCTTCGTGTAAGTAACACTTTGTTTGTTTTGATCAACATTATAACACTTACCTTTTTTTTTGTCAACGTTTCTCGCTAGTATCCCATTTGATCTTTATCCATTGCAAATGTCTTTGCTAACAATATTCTATTCTTCAGCTCATGATGAAGTGCAGACTCCTCCTTCAGTTGGCAGTCCACTATTGACTGTTGCATTGTCAGCAACAAGGACCATGCAAACATCATCGTCTATGCCCAGTAGAACTTGTAAAACCTTGTTTTGCTATATTTTATAATGGTCTATATTTTGTAATGTCTTTCTACAAGTTGATGAACAATAGAGTAGCACATTAGTGCTTAAATGATGTCTACAAAAGCTTGCATACATACAAACACATGCATACACACACCACACATACATACATACATACATACATACATACATACATACATACATACATACATACATACATATATACATATATATATATATATAGCCACACATAGAGAGACATGGACATCCCAATTCTCTTTAACGAGATTGAAGTTTTTTTGTTTGTAATAGTCTCATTGCATTCATCTTTTGGTTCCTTGAACATATAGTTCTTGCTTAGTTTAAATCCCAATTATTAGATATTTGTCCACATTGGAGTTAGTTTGGCATAGAAACCTGCATATTTTATTATATATATTTAGTCAACTGAAAGCAATGTAAAAAGCATTCACATAGTTGATGTCTAACAAAAGGAGACAAGATGCATATACTATTTAGCATGGAAATCCTTATAGGTGAATTGTGTGTATGTACACACACACACATATGTATGTATGTATATAACTTCAAACAAATGTGTAGACTCAATTAGCAAGAGACACCAACCTCAAATCCTGCAATGCAGAAGGAACTAACCTTTGAAATGCAAAGTGTTTATAATGTAGGTAGATTTGCCTTAGATCTCCTTCAACTTCTTCAAAAAATCTTCCTTGTACTTATGAATAATCCACCAAGATTTGAAATATTGTTTTTCAATAAATGCTCTAAACTTGGAATATACCTTCATAAAAAATTTGCATTAGATTTGCTCATCATATTCAAAATAAGCCTTCACATGTCTATTCACTTAGGTCTGATTTAGGTCTTCCACAAATTTGGCTTATAATTATGCTCTTGAATCTCTTAAAATCTTCTTTGTATTCAAATGATATTTAATGAATTGATTGATACAAATTTCCTCATACTTGAATCCAAATATCATTGTCATTGTCAAACATAACAAAGACATAAAATCATTTTGGTTATTCGCTTGTTATACAAGTTAGTCTTATCTTTTTGGTTTGCACAAGTTATACACTTATGCATCTTTGGGATATCCACAAGCTATTAGAGATGTTTGGATGGTTCATGTCCTTTTTTTTTTTTGTGTTGTTTGTAGGGTTTTTTCCATGAAGTCTAAGGATAGACATGTTGGATGTTTGTGATAGACATGTCCACCTATAAGAAAAGTATCAAATGTAGAAAAAATGCAAAGAAAAGCTTGTAAGGGTTTTAGGTGTCTTTAGGCCTAGTATAGCTCATAAGGGTTTTAGGTGTCTTTGGAAGGGTTAGTGAAGTTATAAAACCTTTGAAAAGGTTAGTGAAATATATTAAAGGCATATATGATTGTAAGTTGTTGAAGTTAACACTTTGTGTCAACTAGACAACAAATTTCAGTTTATAACTAACTAGTAACAGTCAGATAGTTAGATAGTAGTGGTTGTTTAATGTTGTTTGGTTATTTAGAAGGGATTAGTCAAGTTTTTGGGGGAGAAGTAGCATTGGGGTGGTGAGACAAGGCATTGTGAAAAAATTATAATCAATAAAATAATCCTGTTCTCTGCAATTCAGTCTCTGTCCCATGGAACAGTGAGTTCCTATGATGTATCAAATGCATTTTGACTAATATTTAATGTGAGAACATTTTATTATTTTTGTTATCTTGTTCACACATTCTTTTAATTTTCATTGCGGGTTGAGTAAGGAATAATAGACTGGTGCATTCAAACCAGTGACTGGTTAGGCATAGTCAATTGTACTTATTCTGAAGTTTCCAATGTAGATTCTCTCCTACCACCTGTAGCCACTGTTATTGGTGGGAGAAAATGAGGCTGTGATAATTTATTTGTACTATATTAACCAAATGTAGGAGAGTGGGAAAACTTGGTGCAAGTGCAGTGTTGGATGGTAATTATTGATGGAGGTTTAGCCTGGATTAGACACCAGTCTAATAGACAATGGATCATTTCATGTTTGAAGATGTTTGGGGGGTGAATCCTTCATGTTTGGGGGGTGTCTCTGTTACCAAAAACAAGACAATAGAGCACTGCTAGTGTTATGATGGGAAAAATATGTCTTTTATTGTGATAGACTATTTCTAAGTCATCTGTGTTGTTTCTTGCTATTGTCAAGCAGTCTTTGGGTAAAAGCATAGATCTATGTCACTGTTTGTGATACCAAAACCTGTTTTGGTCAAATTTAATTTCTCTATCAAAACTCAATTTTTTTCAAAAACTAAAAATACCCTTTTATAGATCTTAGATTCAATATCATCATTATATAAATTTTTGAGTGTTTTGATTAGTAATAATATGTTATAATCTCAAAGTATTATAAGTCAATATTTTAACATTTCAGAAGATGCTCCCTCAAAAAAAGAAAAAAATAGTAAATCATATCAAAAAAATTAAAAAATTATATTTATCTCTAGAGGAGAGAATCCTCTTCATGAATATGTAATTTTTTTTCAAGAAGGTATAGATTTGATAGGGAAGTTTTGACGGGAGGAAAAAACTGTTGGATTCTGATAAGGTCAAACTTGAGTACTTATAACAAAGAAAATATACATCAAAAATAATTATTTCTTTTTTTGCGCACTAGCTATACATGTCACCTATAAGATATTTTCAAATCGGAGAAAAAAAGATGATTTGCATATACTTGTTTGACGGGAACTACACCCTATATTTTTTATAGTTAAAAAAGGGACTTCAAAATAAAATAAAATGAATAAATTCTTACTCAAAAAAATTATAAAAATTATAGGCATAAAGTTCATCCAATTCTACATATTTCATCAATTTACATCATCTTCATATTTTAAACACAAATACCATTTTTTTTGTCACTAATGTTGAACTGTCACATTCTGATATCACGTTTCTTTATAAAAGGTGACACAGGTTTGTGCTTTTATGCCTTTTTTTTCCTTGAGACCATGAACAAAATTATCTACCATTTTTGCTAATGATAAACTTTTGACTTGAACAATGATAAAGTTTATTAGTAATCATTATAGTGGAACAACTTTTGACTTGTTCAAAAATTTTAGTCGAAGGTGTTGGAATTGATAGTGAACCCTAAGGCCCCATTTGGTTCATGGATTTGAGGTGGAATTAGAATTTCGTATCCTAATAACTTTTCAATCCATTGTTTGGGTGTGCAAAACACGAATTAGAATTTGATAGAAATGGGATTTCATATCCTCATTTATAGCCCATTTCGTGGATTTCGTCTTCCACCGAAATAGCTGGAATTGGTCATAAACCCATTTTAATTCCAATTTTTATTAAAACGGGCATACGATATTTGTTGAAAGGCATAATTTTTTGCATCCACGAGGAACCATTTTTTTGCATCCATGGGGAGCTATTTTATTTCCCACTGGGAAATATCCGTTGCCATTTTTGACCTCACAGAAATTGGGGCAATTTATCCAGGCTGCCATGGCCATTGGCTGTTATTTAGAGGTCTTCATTTCCATCACATCTGCCATGGCCGTTGGCTGTTATGCTATTTAATAAACTACATGGTTGTGTTTCTAGAGGCATGTTAGGGCACATTGCAAGATTGTTGAAGGTCTCCAACGATACACTTTGTTTTTGAAAAGATCAGTGGGACTTTCTCTCTCCAGGCCATGTGCTCAAGTTCTTGGTTATGTGTCTGGTAAGATGTAGTTTCTAAGCTAACTTTAATCGCACCATTACCACATTTTACTGGCAGAGGCTTGCTTGTTTTGTGGTTTCCTTACGATTCATTTTCTTCGATTTGTAGAGCAAAGGAGGCGATTTATTGTAGTTGCAATCTTTTATGAGTTGAGTTAAAAGAAAATTTGTAAATTTAATTTCGTTCCTAAATGTGCAACCAAACGGAGGAAATTCATATTTTCATATTGAATTCTTGGTGAACCAAACAGGTCCAAATCGAATCCCCAAAATCGAAACCTAGATTTCAAGTTCTAGAATCCCAAATCAAGGATTTTGGATACCAATTCTGAAATCATAATCCATCAACCAAACGGGCCCTAAGATCCTAGAATTCACCTACAACCAAAATACATGTTACATTTGTGTCTGAGAGAGAATATGATCCAAAAGGCATGCCTACTTTGGTGATTTGGCTATTTTTGCAGCACTACAAAGTGTCTTATAGTGTTTCTCATTTTCTTAAATAATAGGTAATTAGTTCATGATTTCATCATATCTTATAGTGGAAGAACTCCAAGAATCTTGGGTAAATTGCTTGCTATAAGACTTTCTTGTATAGAACACTCAATAATGTGGGCTAAGTGGTGGGCACAAAGAGGAACAAGAAAGGATCTGTACAAGTGCATGATGCAGTAGAATTCAAAAATGAAATTATCTTAGTTTCATTCTAATTCTCCTCTATTACCCTCACATACATACATAGCTCACTTCAATTCTTCAATGCTCTCAAACTTATACACATCCCTTATTAGCAGATCTGGTCATAATTCTCCTAAAATTTACAAATATTCTTGGAAATAGTAGCTACCTAAGACTCAAGAATTAGATATAAATGAGTTGAGACCAGCATTTATAATTCTTGAACAGGATTGAAAATAATTTTGATTTTGTAAGATATGCAGCAGCATAATTCATCCTTGTTTACTTCTGATTTATAGGACCAATGCCTTATCCATTGGGCATGAAATTGACTATTGGTGGGAGATCTAATTCAGATAACTTGTATAAGAATTAATCAACTACAATCACCCATCTCCATTCTTATGCAATATCCCTTTTATGAACTCATAAACCCTACTGATTTATTGAAGCATTTATATAAATGAGTTGAGACCACCATTTATAATTCTTGAACAGGATTGAAAATAATTTTGATTTTGTAAGATATGTAGTAGCAAAATTCATCCTTGTTTACTTCTGATTTATAGGACCAATGCCTTATCCATTGGGCATGAAATTGACTATTGGTGGGAGATCTAATTCAAATAACTTGTATAAGAATTAATCAACTACAATCATCCATCTCCATTCTTATGCAATATCCCTTTTATGAACTCATAAACCCTACTGATGTATTGAAGCATTTATATAATTGCTTGAATTAAAAGCAACAATAAAACCAGCATACAACCCATCCAGACTGCATTCAACAAAATAAACCTTATTTAAATGACTTCAAAGTAAACAAACCCATAAACTGGAGACAAAAATTGATGATCCACAGATATATTGTAAATACCCCTTTGTATTATCCTTTTCATATGACTAATACAATAACCAATAGAAAACTAATTGAATGCCCAGAATATATTGCCATTTTTGTCATTTCAATTTTCTTATCAGAAAGTACAATGGAAGCAAAATCAAAACCTCTGCATACTATTGGACCAACTGAATATTTACTCTTCTTGAAAGAAACAAAAAATTGCACAAGTCTTGGACCATCACAATGCCTTGAAAACTCATTTATATAGCATGAGTTGCAACAAGCAAAGGGCAATTTTGATCTAACAAGTGTCCAAGGAAAAAAGCATCATACAAAAGATAAAAACAATCACAACAGAATGCCAAGCGTATCAAATATTCCTTCAGGTAGGCCCGTTCCAGTTTTTGTTGTGAATCATCAACTTCTAATTTGTCTCTCATTATTTCGGCTCCTCAGAATACATGGCTACCAAGTTGGTCAAAGAAGGATGATCTTGTGATACCTCCAAATCAGTTTTCTCCTACAAGTTCTCACTGCTTTCACCCTGAGTAGGCATTATTACCTTTTCCCCTTCTTCTTTTTTCAGTTCTGGTGCGTAGGTGTCAATAACCTACACCTCGCCTTCTAGTTTCTCATCATCATCTGAACTGTCCTCCTCTAACTGCTTGTCCAACAGAAGATCTGCCATCCAAGTGTCAAATTGTATATCATCTAGCCAGCTAAACTGTAGGATATCATTTTTCTTTTTTAAAATATAACCAGCCTCCTTTTCAAAACCAACAAATTCTTGCTTCAAAGAATCAAAAAATAATTGGAATTTAACCAATTCCTCTGTCGTAGTGGCCCACCAGGCATGCCCCTTTTCATTAATAACTTTATTTATCCTTGTGTAGAAAAGGTCATCCAATTCTTTACTCCACTCTTCCTTATTTTTCAATTTCTTCTTTCTATCCAAGGCACAAGGAAATAGATCAAATTTTTTATTCTTGTACTTATTCAAATAAGAAAAAAATTTCAGTTGCAGAGCAACTCTCCTGTTATCAAAATCTGACAGGTCATTAGCAATAGCATACAATTTTTCAACATAGTCATTGGAAGACTTTATAACTAAATAACATAGAAGGGTGATTTCCTTTTCCCTTGTTCCCCATTTATTAACAATAGGCTTCAGGGTATCATCATGAGTTTTCAATTCCTCCCATATATCTATTACTTTTACCAACTGATCAAAGAATAAGGGCCACTCAATTTTGTCCACTAAATACATTAGAGCCTTTCTAAGCTTATCCTCATATTGCGTATTTATCTCTACATGTAAGGCCCATAGTTTACTCTTCTCTTCTTCAAATTCCTCAGCTGTATAATATTCATGCCTTTGAGGTGTGTCTGGTATCTCTACAAGGGGGGTGGATTTAAAAGGTTCCACTAGAGGACAGGGGTATGTTATTCTTGGCCTTGTGGATTTCCCCATTTCCTTATTTTCAAGTTCAATTCTCCTTTTTACCTCCCTATTATAGGCCTCAAGAAGTGTTTCATATTTATTCTGTAACTCAGACATAACCTATTCCTCCTTCTTAGTAGTGGCCAACACAAACTTAGAAGAATCCACATTCCAATATGCTGCCTGTACATGTGAAGTGTCAACAACCCTTCTTACAAGAATATTTCCCATCAACCCAGACTCATCTGATTGTGATGGTGTGGCTCTAGTTCCCTTTCTCAATGACCAACTGACCAATGCAGCTTGATCTTCAATGAATGAAGTTCCTTGGAAGTCTCTTCTATTTGGGTCTTGCAACTCCAATCTACTTGAAATAGAATTGAAAATTAATGCATCTGCAATATCGCAATTGGGCAATAATAAAATTTTAGATGCCTTTATCATTTCTTCTTTAATTTGGTTTTGCATGGAAGTTTCATCCATTTCTAGATGCTCTATTTTCATCTTTTTACATTTCTCCTCAAAAATGTTCATGCTTGTCCTTCATGCAAACTGCTGAAAAGCCCTTGATTTCACAAAACAATCATCAGTCAAAAATTGATGACTTGCCTGCTCTAATACAGGGTCCAACTCCTTGCCTCTATAATCAGCTATTGTTAGATCCAAACTTGGGAGAGGAAGTTCTGGAGGGTTACCCTCATCTAATTCTACTTGAGTAATAAAAATATCTCCCTGTGATCCCATTTGTTCAATCTATTCACCAGTGAGCTGCTCTTCTCCAATCCTCAAAGGGAATTGGGTGGGTGAAT
The DNA here is from genome assembly GCA_028749045.1 of Cupressus sempervirens. Lineage (NCBI taxonomy): Eukaryota > Viridiplantae > Streptophyta > Pinopsida > Cupressales > Cupressaceae > Cupressus > Cupressus sempervirens. The sequence continues at coordinate 212,601,489 of CM053789.1, forward strand.
ATTCCTCATCTTGAGGCCTTTCTTCTATCATTACCTTTTGCCTCTTAGGACTAGGCTCTTCAGGTCTCTCCTCTTGGGCTATACTAGTAGATCCTATTATTTATTTACCCTTGTCTATAGGAACCCTTTTATTCTGAATTATAGTATATAAGGGCCTCTTTTGTACAATTATTTTATTAGTTCTCACATTTGGAGTGAAAGCCAACCTCCTCATGACCTCTCTGGCCTTATCAAGATATGAATCAATAAAAAATTGTTTCTTTTCATTCATGACCTCCATTATTTCAAGGAAGGTATTCATGAGCTTACTTATTTTGTCAACCTCTGTAATAGCATTATCCAAAGGATCATATTTATTATCAAAACAATAAATGAATTCTAAGACCCGGGAATAAACTCTTCGTTTTTCCCTTTTAGTTTCTTGCTCCTACAATGAGAATCCATTCCCTATGATATCCTTTGGATAATAAGAATCATGCTTGACCAGTCCCAACTTGATTCTATGCCTCAACATCTGATTGAAAAATCCCTCAGAATCACAAAAATGGGGATGAGAGATAGCCATCATATACTACTCCAAAATTTTATGCAAAAAGATCCATCCCCCTTTTGTATTCACAAACTGATGGGCCACTGTGCAGGTAGGGAAAATTGACCCTAATTACCTTTTCAACAAAAAAAATTTCTTCCACTCCCCCTAATTGCCATAAAACTTCAGCCATTCCCACCTTCAAAGGAACTTGGTAAGGCAAAACATGAGGGTTCCCCTTGAAACCATAGATTGTAAAAATAGTAGAAACAGGGTAGGGGATGATATCTCCCCAATTATGTGAAACTTTCAAGTCATGGGGGTTATCCATAGGCCTGATGAGACTCATTAGTACCCTAGGGATTTTGGGATTGTCACTCAATATGAGGCATCTCAATTTAGCAGCAAAATATCTATCAAATCTGACAAAACTAGCATTACTTGCATCCCAGGTCATATCTGCACTCCACAACTGGACTGGCAGTATTTCCCCATTCTCCTCTCTATTTACTTCCATCTCATTACCAAAATATGTCACTCCTTTGAACAAAAACATATGCATTAATAGAGAGTAGTGACCAAAAGTTTTTTCCACCTTGCCCTTCGCAATCCCAACTAAACCAATGTGAATTTCTTCAGCCAAAAAGGAAGCAAAATAAAAAATAACATCTACACCGAAGGAAGCAATCTGAACCATCATGTACATGAAAAAAATGAGCATAAATTCTTGCTCATCTTCACCAAAAACTTGGCATAAGGTCCTGTATATCTCTACAGCTCGGGAAGTGAAAAGACTCTTCTTAAAAGGCTCTCTAGAGGCTGCAGTAATTACTGGCAAAGTTCCTATTGTACCAATATGTGCCCTTAGTGCACCTCACCTAATTACATCCTTCTTTGCTTTATATTCATTCTCTAATTCTATCAGATTGATTTGCACATGGTAGTCTGATAATGGTTCCATGTGAAAAACCTCTCTAATTTCTTCAAGAGTAATCAAGACTAGAGGCACACCATCCTTTCTTCTTACAACCCTAATGGCTTGGTCATTATTCTTAGCAATGGCTTCAAGAAAATCATAATCCATGAAAACACTTGGGACTACTAACTTTCCCAAATCAAAATTCTAGACATTAGCATGCGGGGTAAACAACTTTCTTTCCAAAAACCACTTTTTAAACAAGATAAGGCCAGTTTGAGTAGTTTTTGCATCCCTAACCCAGTTCCCCTTGTCATATAGGCCATCACCAATTTTAAGCTTAGGGTTTAAGGAAATTAACTTTTTAACTTGTGTAGGTTGTACAGTAGATTCTGGGAGTAATTCTAATAAATCATTATGGACATTCCTATCCATATAATTAATTTGCCCAGAGAATGGTTTCTTAGGAGGCATTTTGATAGTATTGAGAGAATTGGAATGCCACAGATGTTACAATATGAGTACTTACTTGACTTGCTGAACTTTTTCTTCTCTGAACTTCTAAAATTTCTCTCAAATGACAGAAGAATAGTTTCACATCTTTACCAGGCTTAACACGACACATTCAATCAGGCTCTTGTGCTCAGAAAATTTGCAATCTCTGTTCACGTGGGACTGGAATTAATGAAAATCTCTATGCTATACTTTGTTTCTCCCACATGCAAAGCTTTCACTTATCATAAATGCGTTGAATAGAAAAATAGAGTGGCATCGCACTTTCTTTTTAAAACTTGTGTCATTGATCCTTGAAAAATCCTATGATCTAGGAATGACAACTAAGTTGACTCAGCTTTCTTCTTAACACATTGGCAGTCAAGCCAATAAAACACCTCCACCTCTACCTTTCCTTCAAGGTTGGCACTTCAAACCAGGCCCATTCATGACTAAACACACATGTCATCAACTCGCTAACTCATTATACATAATTCTTGAGCACCTTTCCACAATGAGCTAGCGATGATCACTGATCTTACTTTAATCGTGTGGTAGACAATTGAAACAACCTTTAAGAACATGATGGTGAGTCCATTGCTTGTTAACTCGCTATACCTAATTTTTGTACATCTCTCTATAGCAAGTCAACGAGCATCGTCAATCCAAACTTGATCTTGTAGACATCAATTTTACTCCAATAGTGGTGGGCCACACTCGCTAACTCGCTATACTTAACTTTCGAGCACTTCTTCATAGCGAGTGAATGCCACCCTTTGATCCTGGCTCGATCTCACGATAAAAAATCTTCGTACCTAGTACATGGAAGTGGGTCCATGATATCGCTGCCCATGATATGGGCCCTGCAGATTTCTACCAAGCATTGGTCGAAAGTTCGACCAATGAATGGCAGAAAATGCACTAACAATGCCAAGATATTTTGACCACCGTATTCGTTGAAGTTTCAACCAACCTACTAGATGGTCAAATTTTCAACCAATGCCATCTAGTTTTCTACCATGAATTGGTCAAAATTTTGACCAATGCCCCACAGATTTCTACCAAGCATTGGTCAAAAGTTCAACCAATGAATGGCAGAAAATGGGTCAACAACCTGGACATTTTTCGACCAACATATTGGTTTAAATTTAGACCATCCAGTAGGTTCGTCGAATTTTCAACCAAAAAATTATCGACCAATTCGTTGGTCGAATTTGGTCGAAGATTGGTCAAAAAATGGGTCAAAATTTTGACCAATAAAGGTCAAAAAATGAGCCCAAATGTACTAGTGGTGGATGTGTGGGACATTATTATTTTGAATGTACTATGATCCATAATTTTTTATCACCTTATTTTCTTATTATGAGAGACTTTCTTATGAATCCCCTTATAGTTTCCTCGTGATCCTAATGAGAAAAACATCATTGAATATCTTGAATTCTTTTGGGTTGTTAAAGTGGAGTTGCAGATAGCATGTTGCTACTAGGTACTCCCCCTTCTTAGATCCACACCTTCCCATGGACTTCAACCCCATAAATATGAATAGTCTTGTTATCATGTAAACAAGGTAGGATTTCATGTAGAATGTCTTGGATTCCTTTTTACTCCTGTCATCCTTTGAGTTCTTAGTTTTGACCTCAATTGATGATCAATGTTGATACAAATGATTTTAGCCCATTCAAATATTACTTCTCCTAATAGGATATTATCTATGAAGTGAAACATCCTAGGATAGAAAACACCACCTTGTGGATCTCCCATCACCCTATTTAGCATAATAATAAGGTCACCAATATTTTTCTTGAAAAATGATATAGTTAACTTATCCAACTTTAGGATCATAGAGTAGCACTCCATGACTTGGTCATCCACTCATTGTTCATCTTCTTTGAGCATGTATCTACTTTATCGTTATAGTACTTCTTTTCCCACTCCTTATTGATGTAGACTCCTCTTGCGTAAGGTGGTATATTAGATGCCCACTAGATATTCTTTATTGAAAGGTCTTAATAGGCTTTTCCTCCATCTCAAAACTTGTTGTCTTCTTTTGAGCATAGTAATGTGTACACTTAAGGACCAATTTGAGGCATTGCATACTCAAAGGGAAAGGAGATGCATTGAATATCCCATTTGTCACCATCATCTTTTCTATACTCTGTGTTTTTTCCTTTGTCATCCTTTATCTCACTCACTTGAACCATATCAACAGGCTCCAAGTTGGTATCTATGTTCTTCTTATGTCTGGGAGTGAAAATGATTTCAGCATCATCTCATTGGTATCCCTCTTGATTCGAACTCACCTCACCTTCTTTGAGCTTAGGTGGTTTCTCTAAACGTGCTTCTTCTTGCCATGATCAATTCTTCCATTAGCCTTCAAGATTTAAAATTTTGATTGGTTTGAATTAGAATTAACTAGATATAATTTACTTAATCTCAATGCCTTAGTGAATTTATAGCTCATCATTTTTTAAAGAGGACTCAAAATTACCTTTGACTAAAGAAAATTAAAGATTTATAAGTTGATCTTTGAATCAATTCTATAAAATTCACCTAATTAAAATCCTTTAGCCAATTGAAATAAAAATCCAATCAAAATTATACTACATTTAAGGACCTCAAAAAATAATAATAGTAGATATTTATTTTACTTTTCTCTTTTAGGAATATTGTGATTACTTATGAAAGTTTCTTTTAAAACTATGTTATTAAGTCAACTCACATTAACCTTATTTTTAATGTTAGTAATTTTCACATTTAATAGTGTGTTTCATAACCTTTAATAGGGTTGGCTCTGTACCGAGCTTAGAAGAGTGAAAAACTAGTAGCATGTTACTTGGTGTTTTTTTCCAAATTAGGTTTACATGTTAAATCCTAATGTGGAAGTGTTATTTTCATTTGTGGATGTTATTGTTATGCATGCTATAGACCAAGTGGGTATCTGAGATTTATTATGTTGTTTGATGTTAGTAGAAGTTGAATTGGTACATCTAGACCTGAGGATAATTGATTCACCCACCCCCCCTCTTAGAAGAGCTTTGCTCCCGATTTCTACAAATTTTTGGTGGAAAATTATCAACCCTTTCCCATTTTAATTTTTTTTCTAATTAGTTGCTAATATTTCATTTTTTAATTATAGAAACTAACTATCTCTATTTTTTAGCTCCTAAACTTATAGATTTCAATAATATTGATATATTTATTGATTATTCATAAATATCGATTTAATTCTATTATATATCTTTTTTATTTTTTTAAATCTAAAATTCATTATAATTTATAATATTTAATAAAAAATAATTATTTAAATCTTTGAAATAGGAAAAATATATAAAATAATAATTTACAAATATAGATTATGTATAATGATAACTTACAAGAAAATTAATACTAATAATACATTTAATACACACTAATAAATCTTTACCTACTAAACTTAATTCTAATTTATTTTTTCAATAAATTTGCAAGCTAGTGTTTGTCTTTGATGGTGAAAGGTGGAGAATAATCTGAATTATTTAATAACCCCTTCTCATTTCCAAGCACAAAATGGAAGTACTTGGGTATTTTATCAAAATTTCCCACATGGGTTTTTGTTTCTTCACTATCAAAGTTGAAACATTATAACCTATATGATAATTAAGATCCTATTGAAAGTTAAATCTACACTAACAAATAAAATCTATGTAGAAATATTTTTAAAATAAAAGATATCTATAGGTCAATATTAAAAATATGAAGACCTAACAATTCTTATTCTTCACTTCCATACAAATAGATCAATTTTAATAATACAATTTTAAAAATAATCCATGCAATCAAGGCAATAGTGAAAATAGAAACAACAGAATACCTACTATTTTGAGATGCCATTTATTGTCCTAAGGAGAAGTCTTATTTCCCAAGAAAATATTCCAACAAATCTACATGACCTGAAAATGAAAACAGAAAACACCTATTTTTGTCCCAAGGAAAATATTCTAACAAATCCACAAACCCTCCAAAATGGAAACTGCAAAATATTCTAAGAAATTGGCTTAAGCAATCCTAGTTGAAGTGAAGATTCAGAGATAAATTTATAACATATTACAAAATACATTTCTTCACTTGGAGAAATCTATTGTTTAATTAGAAACAAATATTCAAGACAAAGCAAAAAGCCCTAGACAAATTTTTTAATGTACATTGGAATTTATAATTGGTTTTAGGGAGGAGAATAAGAGATGATACTGAATGTCTAAAAGAACTAAGAAGAAAATTAAAAATCCCAATTGTAGAGAAAGAACTTATGCTTTGATGCTATCCTTTGAGATCAGTTCTAACTTCTTATTTACATGGTCTATAATTTCTTTGTTGAAATATAGCATTCATTTAGGTTGATATCACATACATATTTATAGTTTAATAATTATGTTCCTTTGACATTTTTCTTCTTCTTAGCCTAATGGTAATTTTTTTGGCAACTATTTGCTACCTATTAATATTGACAATTTCAATATCTTTTCAGTAAAATATATAGTAACCTTGTCATAGCTATTTCTTTTAAAGACAAATTTCCTCTCTATATGAAATATTTGGTATTAAAATGAAGTTTTAATTCTGAAATAGCCTATGATTATATACTTATAGATCTTCTTTATTCATCTTAATTAAAGTTAATGCCCATTATCCTATACCAGGCATCAATATAACAAATAAAAACAATAGAATCTTCATAGGTTGTCAATCACACCTCAACATTTATTTGGAAGCATATAAAGAACTTTTCATTTTATTGTACATCCTATATGCATCCTACACGACTTTTCTATGAAATTTGAAGCCAAAAGACTTGTATTCTAACATAACTTGAGTGACTAGCTCCTGCAAAATGAAAATTAAAATGTTCCTTCCTTTTAAGAGAGAAAATCATAGCTTTGGTTCGATCAATATTCGCCAACATCTTTACATCTTGAAAAAGGCTCTGAAACCTTAAGGGTTTCTCAAACCTGAGTTGTCTCTACTATTGAAATTGTGTCAATGCCATAAGTAAAAGTTTCACCACATTTTTGTTCAAGTGAAAACCCTTGTGCCTAGACTTTTTTTCTCCTAAAGATGCTCCTCAATAACTAGTGTATTGGATGATGTTTGGGTAGTCCAAGCATTCTACAATAAAACCATCTGTTATAGTGCCTAGTTATTTTACCCCCTCTGGTGAAGACCTCTTCCTTGTTATTGCCCTTTGCATTTGGACAAATAATGATTATAAGTGTGGACAAATAAAACACACCCTATTTTTCACAGAAATGTAATCATGAAATCTAAGTCTTTATGATAGTTGTTGAGTATACTTATAAAAGCGAATGAATAGGTTTGATAACTATGATATAAATTTAATAACTAGCGTTGTTTATAAATTATAAAAGATTTGTTCAACTCTTTATTGTAGGAAATTGTCATGTATTTAGATCTATTTAATCTTTTATGTATCTATTCATGTTCAAATTTTTCTGTCTTAAATACACATTGAAGTGTACTTACTAACATATTAATAAGTATGTTATAAATTTTTTCTATTGTCATGATTCTTAGGCCATTTCTTGTGCAAGTACTAGTTAATAATTCACAAAATTGACAAACTCAGGAGGAAGTTAACAATTTTTCTGCATTTTAATATTTCATAGATCCAATACTAACTCTTTTTAAAATCACAAGATAAGTTTTGGGTTCTTTGTTTCATGAAGCTTGTCATCTTGCATTTCGGCCAATTTCCATTTTCAATTTGCAGATGACTATTATGGGACAATCTTATTGTGAGATATTTGCAAAGAATATCTGTGGCCAAAGTGCTATACATGTAGAATTGTAGTGATACTAATTGCAGTTGTAATTTGCATTGCTATGTTCTAAATTTCTAATTTAGTTAATGTGATGACAACAGGCTTAGATTCTTGATCATGGTTCAATCTCATTTGGTAAATATTCAACTAAATCATTAGCATGGGAGAAATGGTCTCCCTTTTAAAGGAATAGATGTTTGGAGGAGGTGAAGAGATGCTCAGTATCAGGTTTAGTTGCCAAGAAGATAGCTTATTTTGAAGTGTACTACAAGAATATGGGAGTTCATAAGGTTATTGACGAACAGGGAGACAGTGACATAATTGCATTTGAAAGCCAGATTGGTGCTATATCACTGACTACATCAACTAAAACTGAAATAGATGAGCCAAAGTTGAGTCATCTCGAAGAAATAGAAAGAAGAAATGAGAACTTTGAGGAAGTTGAGGAGGAGGTGGTGGCTTCTCATGTAAGTACGACTAAAATAACAACTGACTCCAAATCTCTATTACCAAATGGAGCAACTAAGGAAAGGATATCTGACCCAAAAGAAAATGATAGCCAGAAAATAGAAAGAAGATTTCATGGTAGTAGTATTAGTATCATGAAATACATTTACTCTTGTTGGAAAATTGTTAAATAGTTGGTTTACAACTTTAAACCACTTAGAATTTCAAACTTTGTGGTAGCTTCACAAGATTGAAGAGCAAGAATGCTTATACAATCTAGTCTATTGCACATATAAAACTTGTATCTTAAAGAGATTTTATAAAAAAAAATAAGTTTGTTTTTCAATATTTTGTGAGTTGAGTGTTGTCAGGTGCAATGAGCAATAGTGTAAGGCTCCCTAAATTAAAATACATGTGATGTTTAGAATAGATGTCAACTTTGCACTTGGAGTTTTAAAATTTGATGACATGGGTACTGTAAAGTTGTTGCAGGCATCTGTTCAATTTTGTTGGCATGGATTAGTTGGCATTAAGACATGTCCATATCATTCCCAATCTGGTATGTGAAAGAAAATTTATTATATTTGTATCACTTCTCAATAAAATTTTATGTTCATTCCCAACTGAGTATAATTAATTCATTATAAATCAAGATGTGATGAGATAGTTTTGAGTTTAAAGAAATTTTAATGGATTGAGAATTTATTTTTTGTGATAGTCTAATTAAAAGATGACATCTAATTACATCTATCTTCATAATTTATTTTTTATAATTTATTTGTTTTCATAATCCTAATAATTTTTATTAGATTAATCTACTTATACAATTTGCTTGTAGAATCTATCTTATAGGCCACTGCGATGACAATTTTTTAGTTCCATCAGTGCGATTAATAAATTGTTATATTCAGTATTCGATCATCTTAAAAATTCCCCCTTTTTTTTTTCTATTATATTTTTATTTCATTTTCCTTTTCTAATTCGTTCTTCACATAAGTTCTTCCTTAGTATGCGATGTTTAAGGGTGACCTTTTCTAGCCAGAGGTTGAAATTCTATGTTCAAAGAAAGCCAATAGACAAAAGTACCTATGAAAATTAGTCAAGAAAATGGTAGATGTAAATGAATGTGGTGTAGTTTGGGAGAAGTTGAAAATGGTTTCCTTGATCGTTTTGGTTTGAGATAAACCTTAAGACAACACCAATCAACATTTGGAAGGTTGTTTCACTGCCCTCAGTATTGATTTATTAATTACACACAACTATTTATTTCTGAGCTCTATTAAGCATGTTGTATATTCCTTCATTTTTTTAGCTGGCTTCTCTGTCTTTTACACAAAAGATTTGGGTGAGAATGGACTATAGGTTGTGAGTATGGTCCAATTTTATTCTATTACATGCAAAATCAAATATTCAATGTTTCACAATGAACCATTAAATATCCAATCCTCTCTTAAATAAAATCACCGCCTATACTAAGCTTGTGATGTAAGATATCTGATAATTTCAATGTTCTATTAATCATGAATGCTCGCTTAATGAAATGATGTGATTTGTTGGCAAATACTTGGAGACTTACATTGTTTCTCAAGGTTTGACAATGCACTTCTAAAGACATGGCTTCACAATGTGCAATAATTTTTTTTTCTAACCCACCTTCTTAACTTATTTAAGCATGACTACTATCTCTATTACTAATCATGAATGCAAGGACTTGTAAATGACTGTGACTCTACTAGATGTAGCTTAATTTTAATAACTTGACCCACCTAGTGCAAGCTTCTAATATGTACTCAAATGATTTTCACATTGACATTTTCTCATCAATCCCATCAAATGGATGCAAATTAAAGACTCCTTACCAATTGGAGTTAAATATTACTACTTTTTGACTTACCCTGCAAGGCACTCTTACAATCTGTATCAAGCAAGTGGCCTACATTTGTTCAATTCATACAACTAAACATCCACAACTACTTTCACTTAACTAAACTAAATTACTTGAAGCAAATTCTAGCCTATATTAAATCTCAACATTTTGAAAGGAAAAAAACTTTGAAGTGAAATCTATTCTAAATGAGGGTGAAGGTAACTATACAATAACAGAGACTTGATCACATCTATCATCATGCAAAACAAAACAATGATAAGTAGAGAAAATTTATCATAATATTTGCAACAATTCTCCAACATCTCTCCTTTACAAAATAGAGGGGTACAATCTTATATAGGGAGCTCAAATGGAATGAATGACCAAGACTAAACTAGAACCAATGACCTATATTAAACCCTACAAACCTTAACTAGGTTGCCACCTTTTTAACCAATGAGATTCAAGTATCCCAAAATAGACCAATAGACTTTTTTTATAAAAGTAGAAACGAATCAAAAGATGCGACAAATGTGAGGCCAATTAGAATTAGATGCCTAGGCAACTAACCAAAGAGACAATTGGTGCTACATGGGCTTACATCAAATTGTTATCCAAAATAATATTTCCTTCAAATCTCTTTCTCTCTTCCCTAGTCCAATGAATCTAGACACCATGTTGTTGAATTCATTCATTAGGGGCATAGGTGTATAGAAAATCTTCCTCTCTACTATATTCATTTTGATCTTGGCTGCTAGAATGGTGTTTTCCCAATCAACTGCATGATCTTTGACTAAATTCATGAAAATCTTAAGAAATGAGAGGCATTCTAAGGTCTTCTCATGATTATACCAATCTCCCCACCATATTAGAAAGATCTCAATCTTTCACTCAAAATATCTATGTTCACGCTTCTTCTATTGATCCCCTTGAAATTGAACACAACTACAATGATACGTTAAATATTTGTAACTATGTTGTAGACTAAAATACCAAGATGAGTAGTATCACCCCTTATCTTCTCCAAAATCTCCAACTTGTGAGCCAATGTAAAGCATTATGTACCTCTATGTTCTCTCTCTCTCTCTCTCTAATCGCCTTCCCTTTTAGTAATAGTCACTCAGGAGTATCCATCATAGCCTATAGCTGAGGTATACTATTTTCTTTGATAGGCTAAGATTCATTCCAAAGACTAGTAAAAGCATGAAATCTAACTATGAGTCCCTATAAATAAAAATCCACTAGCCTTGGGAGGAATGATAATCCTTTAGGTATAGCTTCGTCCATCAAAAATTGAGTCCCCTAAAGTTTGACTCTTGCACTCTTCATAGTATCAATATCCTCCCTCTCAAGAGTGAGTGGTGGTGTAGTTGTGTGATCTATCTCTTAAATTGGTTTGTGGGTGTTCCCATAATAAGCTATTAACCTTTAATTATCATTATTGTACTTGTTCTTCTCTATAATTTATCTATCCACTCTCTTCTTCATGGCTTCAAGATCTTCTTTGGCCTCCTCATTCTCTATTTCTTTTACAGTGATCCCTAAATCACACTTCACTCTCTTGTAATCCTGAAGTTTCATATCATTCTTTGCTTTTCTTACTTTTGGAATGGTGATTGTGAGTCCTAGAGTCATCTCTAATCACCCTTTCCATTCTCTCTTCCAACTAAATTTCTTCCACTTCCACCTAAAAAAGATCTTCAATATTATCGATTGGTCCTACTTCAACAATGTTTCAAACTCATCCTACAAGGTAACCCATTACCAATCTAGTAATGCACCTTCTTCCCACTCACATTGGGTCTCCTTCTTATGAATTTTGACTAAGAGCACTGCAACACTTTCACTATGTTCCTCATTGATAAGTGGGATCTATCCATCTTGAGGAGGATCCTCAATGTCAACTACCATGTTATTAACATCATTTGTAGGAGAGAGCACTCCTTCTAATTCAGGGGCACTTCAAGGTAATAACCTAAAGAACTCTCACTTGGACTATCTTTTGATTTAGAAGAGACCTCATGATGTAATTCCTTTCCTTTAGATTGCATAGTTCTTCCTTGTCCTCAAGTGGTACCTTTTATGGTTGTGGATCCTCACTTTGATTCCTTTATATTTTGGAGCTTCCCTTGGTGGGGCCTCTATAATATTCCTCCTCCTCTTGCTTGATTCAATTTGTTTCCCACTAGATTCTTGAGGTTTTCTGAGTGATTCATCCTCCACGATCTCCTCAACATCTTTCATCTTATGATATGTTAAATGTACTTCTCTTTTTCTCAATTCTATAGTGTTTCTATCTAAACACTACTAAGTGTGGAGGAAAATGAGGACCAACAAATTATCTAGGCTATCCATCTCATTCTTCCAATTAATTTATTCTAGTTAGTGGTTTGTGGTGGTACTGAATTCACTTCTAACTACATTTCTATTATCTTCCAAGTAATCTAGAACTGTCATCTACTTGTATCTTTTAATCTCGTTTGTTGTCAATCTTGAAAATATCTCTTCCTTACCTCAAAATCACCATTTTCATTGGCCTAATAATCCTCTAGGTGTGGGATGTGGATGCTTTTGTTTCCATATGCACTCTTTATCATACTAGGATCAAGATTATTCCTCGATTCATATAATTCTAGCCCATAATATTATGGTTTTGCATTTAAGGATACACCTTGTTATTAAGACTAAACAAAAATTTGACTCCAACCTTGTGTTTATTCTTTAGAATTTACTCATAGGAGAGAAGTTTTCTAGCCACCTTCATAATAACTATCTTGTTTGTTGTATGCCTTGGAAATCTCTTTGAACATTCTATATTTTGAAGAATGTGGATGCATGGGACCTTATTATTTTGAATGTACTATGATCCATAATTTTTTATCACCTTTTTTTCTTATTATGAGAGCCTTTCTTATGAATCCCCTTATAGTTTCCTCATAATCCTAATGAGAAAAACATCATTGAATATTTCAAATTCTTTTGGGTTGCTAAGGTGGAGTTTTTGATAGCATGTGTCTACTAGGTACTCCCCCTTCTTAGATCCACACCTTCCCAAAGGCTTCAACCCCATAAATTTGAATAGACTTACTATCATGCAAACAAGGTAGGATGTCATGTAGAATGTCTTGGATTCCTTTTCACTCTTGGCATCCTTTGACTTCTTAGTTTCCATTAGTGACCTCAATTGATGATCAATGTTGATATAGACGATTTTGGCCCATTCAAATATTACTTCTCCTAATAGGATATTATCTATGAAGTGAAAGATCCTAGGCTTAAAAAAACCACCCTGTGGATCTCCCATCACCCTATTTAGCATAACAATAAGTTCACCAATATTTTTCTTGAAGTTTGATATAGTTAACTTGTCCAACTTAAGGATCATAGAGTATCACTCTATGACATGGCCATACACTCATTGTTCATCTTCTTTGAGCATGTATCTACTTTATCATTATAGTACTTCTTTTCCCACTCCTTATTGATGTAGACTCCTCTTGCATAGGTGGTATATTCTTTATTAAAAGGTCTTAATAGGCTTTTCCTCCACCTCAAAACTTATTGTCTTCTTTTGAGGATAGTAATGTGCACACTCAAGGACCAATTCAAGGCATTGCATACTCAGAGGGAAAGGAGATGCATTGAATATCCCATTTGTCACCATCATCTTTTCTATACTCTATTTTTTCCCCTTTGTCATCCTTTACTTCACTCACTTGAACCATATCAATAGGCCCCAAGTTGGTATCTATGTTATTCTTATGTTTGGGAGTGAAAAGTGATTTTAGCATCATCTCATTGGTATCCCTCTTGATTTGAACTCACTTCACCTTCTTTAAGGTTAGGTTGTTTCTCTAAATGTGCTTCTTCCTACCATGATGAATTAGATTTAAAATTTTGAATAGTTTGAATTAGAATTAACTAGCTATAATTGTTTTTAATCTCAATACCTTAGTGAATTTATAGCTCATCATTTTTTGAAGAGAACTCAAAATTTCCTCTAATTAAATAAAATTAAAGATTTATAAGTTGATCTTTGAATCAATTCTATAAAATTCACCTAATTAAAATCCTCTAGCCAATTGAAATAAAAGTCCAATCAAAATTATACTACATTCAAGGACCTCAAAAAATAATAATAGTAGATCTTTATTTTAATTTTCTCTTTTAGGAATATTTTGATTACTTGCAAAAGTTTTTTTCCAAACAATGTTATTAAGTTAACTCACACTAGCCTTATTTTTAATATTTAATTAGTTAAGAATTATTAATGTGGTCCTTTGAATCAAAATATTGACTTAGGTTCAATAAGACTCTTGATAATCAAACTTGATTAAATTCAAATGGATCCCTAAAACTCAAAAGAACCTTTTTAATCTTGCTTGAAAATAATCTAATCACCTCAAAAAATACACTCACTTGTAATTATATGTTGGAAACTATAGTTGGAGAAATTGTTATGTTGTCATTGATGTCAAACCTACTACAGAGAAATTTTAGTACCAATGTAGAGTGTCATATCATTTGTTTGATGAAGAGGATTTGGAAAGAAAAGATCACAAGATGACCCAGTGAAAGGTTGAGTTGTGATTTGTTAAGAATCATAGAAATACAATGGGTGTTAATCCTTGACAAGATAATGTGTTGTTCAATAAATATAGGAAGTGAAAAAGATAGTTAGATGAAGCTAAGAGTTGAAACAAGTCAAAAGGATAGACTTGACCGAGTATCAATATTGGTTAGTCAATGAAGGGGTTAAAGTTTCTAGAAGAAAAAAAAGAAAAAATAATGGAAGGACTCAATGAATATGACCTAAGTTTGATATCATTGGTGATGTTTAAGTGATAAAATATTGAAATTACCTATTTAAGGAGGCACAAGAAATGAATTTTGAGGTTGATTCATGGTTGATTGGTGATCTTAAGGAGAAGTTGTGAAGAGAAAAGCAACAAATGCAAAGTGTTAAGAGTTTGGTGAAGAGTGATTACTTGAGGAGGTGCCAAGAAAATGAGTGACAAAGTTGTGAATGGAGGCTAGCCAATGAACCAAAAGATGAGCAAATGAAGATTTGAATTTGCAAAGTGAGTTGTACTTTATAGATCAAACCTACTGTTATATTCTAACCATTTTATAAGTCAAATCCTTTAATCAAGGTTCAACCTAATAGTCATTTTGTAAATCCTTTAATCGATGTGACATTCTAATGTAATGATCCAAAGTCATCTAACAAGGCCACTCCTAATAGGGTGACTAAGTCGTTTAACAGGGTCACATTTAACAGTGTGTTTCATAACCTTTAATAGGGTTGGCTCTTTATTGAGCTCACTTTAGAAGAGTGAAAAACTGGTAGGATGTTATTTGGTGGTTTTTTCCAAATTGGATTTCCATGTTAAATCTTGGTGTCAAAGTGTTATTTTCATGTGTGGATGTTATTGTTATGCATGCTATCTTTCATAATAGTTTATTTACTGGAAGTTGACATATATAGAGATAGAGAGTTAAGTATTTGTATGAAATGTTAAATTTATGATGATATGCTATATAGACCAAGTGGGTATCTGAGATTTATTATGTTGTTTGATGTTAGTAAAAGTTGAATAGGTACATCTAGACCTAAGGATAAGTTGTAACTTATGTTATTTTTATTGATAGATTTGGATGTCATAATTAAAATATTTTAATATTTTTGTTGTTGTTCTAGGAGGAATTGAATCTAGGCTATGTGCCTTATTGCATGATTTAGATGTGATGTCAATATGATGTATTTTTTAATTCCTGGAATGAAAGCATAATGGACACTTACTAGTTCAAGGTTGATGTGCCCAATCTTGAGATCCTTTTTTTTTAATTAAAGTCATTTCGTTTGATAATAATAGCTTGACAATATCAATAAGCTTATTGTTGCCTTTTTAATAAGCATGTGTAAAAGAGATGCAACATTTTAATTCAAGAATGCAATAATATATTCTATTAGATTTTGTAATAGAAGTATACATGATACTAAATTGATTGCTTTATTGGTTGGATGAATCTTAATGTCAACATTATTGTTCTTTTACTAATATAGATATCATATTATTACCATGAGAAATATCCAAAATAATAAAGTATCTTTAATGTTAAATAAATATTTGAAACAAAAGATATACTTATTTTATTTTAAAAGAAATATTTGAAACCATTATGCATGCAGCTAATTATAAATTATATTTACCCAAAATTGAGTTAAATAAATTAATAAATTGTCAAATAAAATTTTTATTATGCACACATAAATTATTTTTATTTTTATTTTTTGGTTTAGACTACAGGAATCAAGTGCAGCACGGCCCCCCCTATAAATTGCAGTGCGTCGAGTAAACTTTTTAATGTGATCGGTAGCATTGGCATGACATGCCCACCAGTACCACGAGGGTAGGGGAGACTAGAACCCGTGACCAACCCCCTGCAATAGGGAAGATTTAGCCAATCGAGCTAGGGCCCCCGCCCAATTATTTTTATTTTAGATTAATATGGTATAAAATAATAAATTCATTATAATATTCTATGAGATATTTTTCCATGCAAATCTCTTAATGTCATTCTTTAAAGAAAAAACTAAAACAAAGAACAGGGTACAAAAATATTTAAAGACTAAATACTTTTAGGAACAAGAGCAAGGATCATGGTTTTCTATTCAAATCTTTTAAACCCTAATCTTTTAAAAAAAGACTAAAATACTATCTTAAAAAATGATAAATATTTTTAGAAACAAGAGTAAGATGATAGTTTTCTATGCAAATCTTTTAAATGTCAATCTTTAATCAAAAGACTAAAATAATATCTTAAAATTGATAAAGATTTTTAGAAACAAGAATATGCATCATAAATTTCTAAATTAATTTTTTTTGTTATTTTAATTTTTTTTTATAATAGATTTTTCCTTTTTTTTTTTTTTTTATAGATTTAATCAGTTAAATATAAAATAAATTCTTTTTCTTATTCTATTTAAAATAAATTTAAAATATTATTTTATTTTAATTAATAATTAAATTAATGATAATGAAACTTTTTAATAATATCCTATTGATAAACATAGAAGTGAGGGATTTAAAGAATATTTTCTTTTATGGATAAACACTTTTTTTTCTCAATATAACATGCCATTTTTTTTTGCATGTCTTTTAAGTGTTCTTTATGTTATTTCAATTATTTTACTATCAACTATTAACATTTATTTTTAGTATTATGCATATTCCCAATTATCACATAATCATCTATCATTTTTAGATTTCTTTTTTACATTATTAATGGATATTTTATATTTTATATTTTCTATCAACGCATAGTTGCATGCACAAAAACATGTAACTACTAGTTCTAAATAATTATAACAATTGGTAACAAAGCATTGGTGCTTGTAAGGAAAGTTTGAAGGAACTCAAGACAATGATCAAGATGTACAAGAGAGAGATACCTAAGCTAAATAAGGAGAACTTCCTAGCATGGAAGAGACTAATAAGATTGCATTTATCTGCTATTAGAGATTCTCCATCTTATGACTTGGACAATGAATACACTAAGGTGACTAGACCTATGACAGTCAAGAAAATGAAAGAGAAGTAGGAATACTTGACCAAATGATGATTGAACTTGCAACAACTCTAGTTATGCAAAATTTGATAATGTGAAGGAATGCACTACTGCTAAGAAAATGTGGGACAAATTGAAAAAAATACATGGTGGATACAAAAATGAGTTGAGAGATAAGGCCGAAAGATTGAGAGGAATGTTTGATGACATGAGAATGAAAGAAGGTGAAAATGTTGCACAGTAGTATTGTGGCTGAATCAAAGAAGTGGTTAATGTTATCAAAGGAGTTGGAGAACAAATATCTGATGAGATTGTGATAAGTAAGGTATTGAGGACTTTACTTCAAATCTATGCAATTACAATATCTACAATTCAAGAAATGAGATGTACATCTGGTATTGATCTAACCTTGGATAGTTTGATTGGGAGACTTACTACATTTGAATTATCAAGTTTTGATAAATTATTCTCCTAGTGGTGTTGAATCTACATTCAAAGCACAACTAACCCTTGTTGGGTCTAAGAAATAGAAAAAGAGAAAGTATGTATAAAGTGACAGTGGATTTGATGATGACCTTGAAGCATTTTTGCCTAGAAGACTTCCTAGAGGAAAACAAAAATACAAAGGTAAACTTCCTATTATATATTTTACATGTAGCAATGTTGGTCATATTTTTATTAGATGTCATGGTAGAGATGGCAAGGATGAAAAGAAAGACTTCAAGTAAAAAAGAAGGATAGATGATAGAGACAATAAAGGAAAAAAAGAAAAAAAAAGAGTACAATTTGACAAAGGTTAGAAATCTTCCTATATTGCTGAATATGGTTCTAATAGTGATTTTGATGATTTTGATGATCATCATTCTACATGTTTTCTAACTCAAGTCGTTGCATTTTTAGTGAAACTAGGTTTTTAGAACAACATTTTGGTGCACACAGGAAAAATGGGCCTCTAGCTACAATTTCCTTGGTTGAAATTTCATGGCCACTTGGGAAATTTTAGTTATTATGGTTCTTTTGAATATTATAGGGTTTCAAAATTGGAGGATTTATTTTGTGATTTTTCTAATCAAGCCCTAGGTAAAGTATCATGAAGGATTTGACCTCTTGTAGTGCGCTGATTCATGAAAGGCAAGATTTTGTTACTTGGTGAAGGGTTGAGCATTTGAAAATAAGTTATTTTAGTGTTTCCAATCATTTCTAAGTATTAAGTTCATTTCCATGACTGCATTTTCTACTAGTTGCTTTGTAAACCAAGCATAACTTGATCACTTAGGTCTATGTTGCTTTGTGAAGGAAAGGGAATGCTAGAATGGGGCTAGAACTTGATGCTTTGGGGTTTGAAGTAACTTTGAAAAGGGTATTCAAAAACCTACTTTTTTTGGGTCTTGTTTGAAAATTTGTGAAGTTAGATCCATAAAGCCATTTTAGGAGGGCTAAAAGGGGCTTACAGGGCTACTAGGCCAAATTGGGGTTTGAGGCTTTATGCAAGTGTATGATTCAAACTACTGGTGTATTCTATGGTAAGTATATTCCCTAAGATCATTTGATCTCTTAGAACCCTTGGTACAAACTTCTAGGGTGTTTTTCCTAGTATTGACCTAGTTGTGGGAGATTGGTGCAAAACCCATAAAGTGGGCAAGTTTGATTCTTTGTCCTTGGATTCTTGGTGAAGTTGGAGAGTGTGTTTCTTTAATCCATTGGAGGATTTTATTGTTGTAAAACTTTGTAATAAGGTTAAATATTTGATAGCCAATTGGTTGATTTTAAGAGTGGGAAGCCCATTTGAAGCTTCTTAGTTGTGAACTCTACATCAGGTGGTATCAGAGCCACCAGAGTATCTTTTGGGAAAGAAATAAAGGTAGAAAAAGAAGATATCTCTTTGAGGATAACCAACATTGAGTTGGCAAAAATAGTGAATGAACAAATGGTTGAGAGCAGGGCAGCCAAAGAGGAAAATAGAGCAATGAGAAGAGAAATTGATAAGTTGAAAGGGCAAGTACAGAGAGGAGACCATGAGGAGTTTGAAGAAGAAGATGAAGAAGGAGATAACTTTCCTAACATGCCTAAAGATCAGAAGATCATGGTAGCAGCCCTATGGAGGGTAGGAAGAAAAGACAAAGGGGATTTACCTATGTTTGGTGGAAAGTTGGAACCTGAGGCATGCATGGAATGGTTGGAGGCTCTTGAAAACCATTTTGAAGCAGAGGAGATACCTACAAATTAGAGGGTTAAAGTGGAAAAATCCAAGTTGAAGGGACTAGCCCTAAGTTGGTGGAACTTTCTCCAAAATGAAAGAGTAGAAGAGGAGAAGCAACCCATTTCCACATGGAATAGGATGATGTCAGAAATCATGAAGCAATTTTTTCTAGAGGAATATGAAATGATGCTCCCCAAAAGGTTGCATAATCTCAAGAAAAAGGACATGGATGTAAGTGCTTATACTCAAGAATTTCATACTTTGACTCTTAGAGCTAAGTTGTATGAAAATGAAAAAAAAAAGCTTGCATGATATATTAGTGGGCTTAGATATAATATACAAGATGAACTAACCTTGGTGATAGTAGAATCAGTCCACAAATGTTATCAACTTGCTCTCAGGATTGAGGAGAAACAAAAAAATAAAAGGTGAACAAAGTAGTAGAGGAAGAGAGAATCTTTTAGAGGAAGAAGTAGATTTCAAGGAAGAGGAAACTACCCAAGAAACCAAGGGGAAGCTAGCAATAGTCAAGGGGTTGAAAATGATAGCAGTAGTAGAGATTTCTTTAGAGGAAGGAGACCTAATCAAAGAGGCAGATTTGATGGAAGGGGAACAGTGTTTTTACAGGAATGTGTTACAATTGCAATCAAGTGGGTCACCAATCTTTTAGGTGTCCAGAGGAAACAAGGATCAATGAGTAGCCCAAGTAAAAGAAGAATTAATTTGCTGCAAGATGAGGATGTACAAAGTACAAGTTCTCATGCCAAGATAATAGATCTAGAGATAGGAGAGTGCCTCATGCTGAAAAGAACTCTCTTGAAGGTACCCACTAATAAGGAGCCACCATAAAGAAGGTCATTGTTTAGAACCACATGCAAGGTAAGTGGTAAATTTGTAAAGTTATTGTTGATTCTGGTTCAATTGATAATTCTTCTTCAAAGGAGATGGTAGACAAGTTAGGATTGCAAAAAATACCTCATCCTTATCGCTATAGAGTGGCCTTGGTTGAACAAGGAACAACATGCCTTGATTAGTGAACAAGTATGGGTAGAATTTTAGATTGGGGAGTATAAAGATAAAGTTTTATGTGATGTGAATATAATGGATGCTTGTCATTTACTTTTAGGGAGGCCTTGGTAGTATGATGTAGATGCTAGGCATGATGGGAGGCAAAACATTTATAGCATAATCAAGGGTGGAGAAACCTAAAATATGAGGCCACTCCCTGATGATGGAAGCCATAGGGTGACTAGTGTCACAATGGTAGGAGGTAAAGAATTTTTGCAAGCTATTAAGGAGGAGAAAATGACATATTTTTCCATCATAGTCAAACCTAAAAAATAAGTTAAAGTTATGCCCCAAGCCAAGAGCACGAAACATCAAGTAGGACTTAGAGAAGCTAGGGAGTTGTTGGAACAATATAAGAGTGTTATTGTAGGCAATGAACTAGAATGTTTACCACCAAAAAGAGAGATAAGCCATTGCATAGACCTGATACCAAGTGCTACATTACTTAATAAGGTAGCCTACAAGCTTACCCCTAAACAAAATGCAAAATTAGCAAGACAAATTGAAGAATTGTCGGCCAAGGGCTTCATAAGGAAGAGTGTTAGTCCTGCAATCAACTAAAAATGGTCATCTAGACTATGAGCCCCCTTTCTAGCATTTTTCCATAATTTATCTAATGGTTTCTTTTGATCAAATCCTCAAAAATTTATTTATTTTATTATAACCTATGGTATGACCACTTTATCCCAAGTTCATATTTTATTCAAAGAACATGTCCCCCTTTTAACTAAATAAAATTCCACACTCATCTCTTATCCTAAGAGTGCAGACATAAAGTATTATTCCTATTTTAGAAATAAAAGAAATGAAATTTTTGTTTACACATGAATGCGCAATTACCTATGTCATAGGAATCTTCTATTTTTAAAATAAATTTAATTCTCCTCCACACATTTCAAACCCTCTCAAAAGTCAATCATTAAGTGTAAGTGGTTGAGATGCTTGTGCACATGGATCACTCAAGATGTATTCTCCTCCCTTGATTACAGTCATCTTGCCTCTTAATCTCTACCATCTATTTTTATTTAAAAGGGAGGGCTTTCTCCTAATTCAAAAAATATTAGTCTCTCATCCTATTGTTATACTATAGGTTTTCTTGGTGATTTTGGAGACTTGGAGCATTCTTGCATTTTTGCATTTTTGCATTTAGCTTAGCTCTCATTCTACTTACATTATGGCATACTTTTTATCTTAGTTTCATTTATGCTTTAGTTTAGTTCTCTTTTTTAGCTTGTATTTCATTTAGAATAGCTTGCATTTGCATTGCATTTTATTCTAGATTCTTGGATATTGACACTTTTGCCTCTACTCTTTGAATCTCTCATTCTATGGTGCACCTTGCAAGGGTTGCATAGTTTGGTTTATTTGAGAGCCACCATCTCATAGCCTTTGCACATCATAGATAGAGAGCTATAAACTAGCTCTTGAGAATCCCTTTGCCATGGGTTCTCTCAAGAATAATGGTTTATAGAAGTGTGACACTTTTATGCACACATTTTTGGCTCCCACCATGGGGTTAGAATGAAGTTTCTAGCTCTATTTTCTTGCTTGCATTTTGGTTATATTATCATTTCTAATTTTTTTACAGCAACTTCTTGAATCTAATCAAGTGGTTTTGCTGGTTTCTTACTTTGGTTTTAGGTTAAGCCTTAGATTTGTTTGAAGGCCAAAGCCCTAGTTTTGAAAGATTTGAGCATATCTTCCAAACCACTTTAAGTTTGGTTCTGAATTTTTTTTATAGGTTGAATATGTGTCTAAGATGTCTCAGTTTGATTTTTAGATCATTATGACTTGATTTGCATTAGTTATGAATTTTTCTTTGTTTTTCATAAAACGTTGTTTCTGGTCATCAGTGACTTTTTTAGAAAAACTTACATTTTCAGAAAGCTTTTTGAATTCTACAAAGGGTACCTTCTTTGTGTTTTGAATTTTGAGGTCATATTAAGGATCAAAAACTCAATTTGATAAATTTGGTCTATTTTGACAAAATGGGTCCCTAGAGCACAAATGAAGAGATTTTTTTGAATTTATTGCATTTTTGGAAAGCTCTTTGGTTTTTAACAAGGATCTCTTCCTTTCATTTCTATTTTTGGATTTGAAATCATAACAAACAAGTCCAATCTTGCTGACTAGGTCAAAATCAAAGAGTAAAAAAGAAAGCATTTTGTAATTAGATTGAACTTTCTTTACATACACTTGGTTGGAAGATAATTTGGATTTTTGAGGCAACTAACCACTTTTTGTTGCAGGTTTAACTTGGTTATTATGACCTAACCTCAACTTCTTTTTAGGGAGTTTCTCATTTTCATTTCTATAAAGAATGCATATCAAAGCTTCAAATGCACAAGGGCTACTAACAATTGTTTGCAGGGCTACCCAATGCATAAAAACCAAACTTGATTGCTCTTTAAAAATTTCATAGGCATATTAAACTTGCAATTGAGGTTCTTTGATGATAGTAGAGTATGCTCTTCACCCTTGCAATGAATTAGAAATCTTGACACACCTTTAGATTTTGAGAACAAGCGGACTAATTGAAGATTCTTGGCATGTTTGGGGGAAGCAATCAAGATAGGAGAGTATGCTCTTCACCCTTGTGGTGAGTCATAAATCTTGACCCTTGAGAGTGGATCCATTTTGTGGTAGTTAGAATCTTTTAGAGGGTCTTCTCTCGAACAACCTGAGAGGAATGACCTAAGTGGGGAAAAGAAAATTACTCGGCTCTTCCAGCCCACTATAAACTTAAGGCTATCAAGGACACAAAACCTTGGTAGATGTAGTATTTATCTTCACTTAGTGTGATCGCTTATGGGATTTTGACCATAAGGAGATCACTAGGAAAGAATACTTGAGTTTCTCTTGTGACCGCAAGGTCTATTACCCACCACAAGGTGGGGTGTCCCTTAATTGGGTGTAAGAGGAATATTACAAATGGAAGCCCTTTCTAAACACCTTAGGTTAGTAGCTACCCTATTTTTCTGCTCAACTTCTTAGTGCAAGGATTGATCCCAGTGGACTATTCGGATCACCTCAAGATTTATGCTCACCATATGTGTTCCCTTGGTTGTGCTTATGGCACTTCCATGAAAAAGACAATATCTCTTGTGGGTAACCACTTGGTGTGAGGTGAAGGAGCATCAAGTGTGGGCCAAGTTGTTGAGTAATGAACTGTGACTTTTAGGTAGATATTGCTTGATGTGTTCTCAAATGTGCTAGACCTGTGGAAATATTTTAACAATACACATGATTATAGTTCTAAGGCTTTCTTTTAAGACCTCACATATGCTTGTATCATGCAAGGTTGCTTTATCCCTTGCTTGATTGTTTGAAGACTACTCCATGTGTCACTATCTTTCTTGGAAAGAAATTGCTTTTGAACATCAAACTTGCTATGCTATCAACTATTGTCAAAAAATTTCATCCACGTCAAAGCATCAAATATTAACATTTTTCTTGTTTGATTGCTAAGGGAAGTGTCATCATTTGATTTTTCTTTTCTATGTCTATGGTGCTTGAACATGCTTAAAGTGGCTCTTTGGTCTTAGTGCTCTTGGTCTTTCTATCTTCATGGTCTATGACCTCTTGATAGTTATCATTTTTTTGAAATGGTTACCTTGATTTCTTGACTACACTCTTATGTTTAGAAAGTTGTTCACTTGTCACCTCGCTTGCTCTATCTACTTGACTATTTGGCTTCTTTCCTGGATCTTGACTTTAGTCACTAGTGTTGTAAGTTTCTTGGACACTTTCTTGACAAGTCACTTTACTCGATCTTTACTATTTTGGCAAGTGAACACTCTACCTCTTTAGTTTGGACATCAAGTTATCTTGTATCACCTTCTCAGCTTCCTCTAGTCTCCTTCATGCTTGACTATCTATCTACCACTATGTCATTCAAACCTTGTGCTACCAAACCTCAACCAAAGCTAGATCATCATGATATCCTCCATGCCACTCAAGAGTTTCAAGATCTATACGCTCAATACAAAGAACTAGAAGAGACAGATGATCTTTCTTACCTTCATTTTTGTAAGCATATGATAGAAATGAAGTCTAAACTTGAGAAAATATTAGAGGAGAAGATTTTATTCTTAAATGAATCTCCCTTAAGACCTTTACATACACATGGTTCATCTTCTTCAAGGTCTACATATTCTACTCCAAGACATCAAATGCCTTCATCTTCTAGATCTAAAGACCTCTTTTAAGCCTATTGCAAGCTATCATGATGGACCTATCTTTGACCAAGATAGTTATGAAGACATGGATACATACCATTCACATGAGAAACAACAAAAGGACTATAGACATACTTTTGATAGAAATTTTTCTCGCTTGGAATATTCTTATGATGACACTTTGCAAACACTTCTTGGCACCAAGCTCATGACATTATCTAAGTCTACCTCATATGGAAACACATTATTGGATATCTATTATGCTTAGACATAATGTACACAATAATTTAGATTGCATTGAGTTGAAACATAAAATCCAAGATCTTATTGATACGTCTAATGACTCATGTGATGAGGATACTTTTCTTGAGAAACATCATATTAATGAACCTATTTCTAGTGATGGTTTCCTTAATACCTCCACTTCTTCCAAAACTCATGCACCTCTCAATACTTGAAATATTTCCAACATGCCTCTATCAAATAAAGAACCTAATTTTTTTCACATACACTATGCCTATCCTCAAGGGCTACCTCTAAAAGAAACACAAGCTAATGTTCACTTGGCTGCAAACCTTTTCGATGCTACCAAGCCTAAAAATCTAAGTACTACTCCAATCCCTCTTCATTCTCCCTTGTCCCTAGAAGTGGCTCCATGTCAAGAGAACTCTCAAAGAAAAAAATCTATAAATGTCAAGAAAGATAAAGATCAAGCACCCTTTCATCTCCTTCAAAATTTCACCCCTCTGTATCCTATGTCCTTTCCATCCCTGGAGTATGATGAAGATACCACTTCCATTATCTCCCTTGCGCTTACTAAAAATTACGAGAAAATTTCTCTTCCTATGCTATCCAAAGCTGCTTGTCAAGATCAAAGTGTCCCCTCATGTTCTACTTCTCCATATCCACTTCAAAATTATGCTCAAGCTTCAAGTGCTCCTATTAAAAATGTTGTTCCTATCAAAGTTACTCATGAGTCTATTGAAGGCTTTGACTATGTTGCTCACTCTAAAGATGTTGATATCCCTTTACACTATCCATTTGCATATCCAAAGTCTATCCACTCCTAGCTCTCTCGTCATACCTCAAGATCAACAAAGACACTCATCCTTGATGAATTTTCACCCATGTATCCATCTAAACCATTCATATCAGCCTTATTCATCCATAAACCCCAAGTCTTTTGGAAGCAAGAATAAACATAAGAATCCATTGAAAAATGAAGATCACTATGTCCCATGTAATCGACATGTGAATGCAAAGAAGAAATTCAAGAGACCACAAAGGTAAACTATTAAAAAAGATAAATCAAAGCAAATATGGGTTCCTAAACCCATTATTGAAGAAATGTGTTCTGAGGTATCCAAAGGAAAATCTAAAGGTATATGGATTCCCAATTCTCTATTGAAAGACTTGACCATTGAAACGAAATCAAAGTTGACATTCAAGCTTCCAAAGGCTTCCATTCCATCTTCTTTCAAAAATCTTCCTAAAAATATTCCAAAGCCATCCACTCCACTTTTTTTCAAATCTCTTCTACCACCTCGTACATCTAGACCTCAAGCTATTTCATCCATGATTCCTCCATCATTCCTATACCCTTCAAGGTGTGTGTCAATATTGATCTTGCCCAATATTTTAGCTAGCCTCGTGAAATCCTCTAAAACTTACACTTACTTGCTATCCATGCTCATTTATTTCTTTCAAGACATGAACCCTTATCCTTATATACTCCTACTATAATCTCCCTTCCATCACCCTATCAACATCTTTGAGCATACTTATCTATGGTCTTAGCTTATCATGACTTATCCTTCCTATAAGAGGACTATCTAAATTGAAAAAAATAAGAAGCTTGAACTATTTCTAAATTTTTTAGAAAAATAGAAAAGGAAAAAATAAGAAAAAAAATGAAAATGAAAAAAATGTACCTTGGTGAAAACCACTTCTTGTGGCACCCTGGTAGCAATATTAGAGAGAAATAAATTCATCTTATGGTGAAAACCACTTCTTGTGGAACCTTGGATAAGTACCATGATGAAAACTTGGTAAATAGGCATCATGCATAATTCTTCCATCATCCATGTATCCCCTCTTCTCTCTTTGACCTTGACAATGTTGAGCTACCTTTGCATATTGGCTATCTTATCCATGAGATTCTCAAATGTCCCTTTTTTTATTTTACATGATATTTCAAGCCTCAAATCAGATCTTTAAAATCAAACAACCAATATTACAAAGATTCACCAAATTTCTCAAGAAACCCCAAATCGGGTATGCCAGAAATAGTGCCAAAAGCTTCACAACTTCACAAATTATTAATAAATCTGAAAATGGAAATTTTTACAGAAATTTCAGCAGCATAAAAGCCTAAAAAATGACATTTCCAAATCCACTTATCCTTTACACAATAGTTTACAAATGTAGGACAAAAACTATGCTCATCGGGCTCCTGAAATTAACACAAAAATGCCCGAAAACACCACAAAAACACTAATAATCTATCTCAAAAGTTTAATAACATCCCAATACATATATTCAGCTCTCTTTTAACACCTTAAAGTCTGAAATACAGCAGCAACCCAAACTGATATGAAATACTCAGCTGAAAACACCAAACTCATACAAAAGACACACCCGCAATCCACAAATCTGCACTGTTCAGCACAAAGGCAAACTCTGTATGAGCATGCACATGGAATGGCTTCAAACTCCCATCCTTAGCCTTCTTGGAAACCTACAAACTCCCACTCTTGGGTCTTCCTGGAAACCTGCAAACTCCCGTTCTTGGGTCTCCTTCTCCACAGGTTTGGTAGCCTCTGAAGAATAACAAAGAATGAGCAAAAATCAAGTTCTGGAATCCCCCCAAAATGCCTCCAAACCCCTTAAAAGAGGGCATAACTGTAACTCACGTCCAAGAGAGGTTAATGAAACATATTTTAATAATAATTTTCATTTATTAGTCCTATCCAATTGATCTCTTGGTCTTGATCACACAATGAAAAAATGGGTTCTTAGGTCTATTGACATGTCTACTCTTTTTGATTACATGTTTCATGTTATCTCACTTGTTGGCTTCACTACTTATCCACACGCTATATTGCTCATTACTTCCATTGCTTATCCAAAACATGCTTCATATGACTATTTCACCTCTTTCCCTAGCTTGGGTACTCTTGAGGAGTCAACCCTTGAGGATCACCTTCACTCACTTCATACTCCTTTCTTATCCATCTTTGCTTATCCACCAACTTTTTGCTCCATCACATCCTATAACTTGCTAGACATTTAAAGAAAATGATGTGATCTTTCTTGAAATCTCTAAAACTTTCTAAAAATTCCAAAAAATCATATATGATGCTGAAAAAGTCCTAAAAATCAGAAAATGTCCTGAAAAGATGACCATCTTAGTGAAACCAAGCAATAGGCACTTTGATGTATCACCAAAAAAAATCAAAAAATTCAAAAATACAACCAAAATAAAAATAAAAATGAAAAAAGTCTTGAAAAAATTTGCCAAGTGGTGGAAACCTAGAAATAGGCACTACTTGAGACCTTTGCACCTATGTCTATCAATCTTAATCACACACTTTACAACACATTTCCTAGCTTGAAATTATTTCTTGTCCTCATCTTAGGGGAACTACTACTTATCCTATTTAAGGTTTCCTTGTGTATTAGGGTTTTATTGGCAACTCACAAAACAGTGTTTCTCAACACTACCCCCCAACTTGACATCAAGTGTTTCTTAACACTTTTTAGATAGTTTACCTATGGTCTTCGATGTGATGATATTTCTCATTATCAGAATCAAGTCTTGAAGAAATGGCCAAGTGACTTACACACACACACTTTAACACTTAAACGACTAAGCTATGATGAACTTTATCTTCTTTGTATGCTATCTATGACAATTTATTTTCTATGTGTTCCCTTCCTAATAGTCTTTCAAGGATGTCATGGACTAGAAGACTAGTCCATGGGGCATGTTTTACATGGTTTCTACTTGTGGGTATACTTGGTTAGTTTAAGGTGTTTAGAGCATTCATGCTTGTCCAACTTGACACTTTGGACCTACAATGTATGATCCTTGATTGTTTCGCAAGACCACACTTAGGGGTTATCCTAGCACTTATTTCTTGATACAAGTGTAATCTTTTTATACTAAACTTAGGGAATCTAATTGCATAGTCATCTTGACCTATATGTCTTTGATGCTTAAGTTGGATTCCCACATTTCTATCTAGCATAGATCATATTCATATCCTCGTATTTTTACTAGTGATGATTGTATGATCTTATTATTTCCCTAATAAGGCTCGATGATAAAAACTAGGACCTACTTATCTAACCTTTGCAATTACACCTTTTCATACTAGCTTGCATTCTAGGGTTCATTCTAGCTTAGCTTTGTATTTTGCATGTTGAGAGAGCTCCCTTCTTTATCTTTCATGGACTTGTCAGCTAACTACATTTATCCTTCTCTTGTGTCTTCTCAATCTTATCTTATCCCTTCTTTCCTATTTCTCACTTCTTTTCTATCTTACCATCTCATCTATGCTTTTGACATATCTTTTATAATCTCGACATCCTAGATCCATTTTCAAGATTGAACTCCAAATTCAGCTTCATCTTGCTAGTCAAAAATTTCTTCTTTCTTATATGTAGTTGGCTGACCTATTGAGGCTTAATCTTTGAATCTTTTTGGGGAAATCATAATTTATTCATTTCTTCATCATTTCTACTCTCTTCCACTCTTCTCTTTCATTTCATTTCATCTTTCTTCTTTCTTTGACCTAATTCTTATGCTTTATCTTTCTTTGTCAAAGTTAGTCAAATTAGGGTATATCTTCATTGCTTGGTGGTCACTCTTTAGTCTTAATCTCTTATCTATCATTATGAACTTTTCTTTATTCTAAATTGATCAAATCTAGCTTATTTTTCCATCTCCTCTATCTCATTTTGATTTCAATCTTGAGGAGGCATGAATATTCTATCATTTTTTCAAATTATTTTCTTCTACAACTATCTATTTTTTCTTGATCTATCTACTTTTCTTGGTGTTAGTACTCTTCTTAAGTTCTTATATCATCTCCATCCCAGTGTTCAAAAATATCGCTATCAAACTATGCATTGAGGATTTGCTAACTTTTTTTGCTTTGTTCTTCATAATCAGATCTCTCTAACATCTTAGCTTCTTCATTCTTTGACATAATGTGTTCCTAGACCAATCACACATTAGTCAAAGAGGGGTAAATGTAATCAACTAAAATGGTCATCTAGACTATGAGTCCCCTTTCTAGCATTTTTTCATAATTTATCTAATGGTTATTTTTTATCAAATTCTCAAAAATCTATTTATTCAATTATAACCTATGGTATGACTAGTTTATCCAAAGTTTATATTTAATTAAAAGAGCATATCCCCCTTTTAATTAAATAAAATTATCCGCTCATCTCTTATCCTAAGTGTGTACACATAAAGCATTATTCCTATTTTAGAAATAAAAGAAATGACATTTTTGTCTACACATGAATGCACAATTTTCTATGTGAGAGGAATATTCTATTTTTAAAATAACTTTAATTCTCCTCCACACATTTTAAACCCTCTCAAAATTCAATCATTAATTGTGATTGGTTGAGATGCTTGTGCACATGGATCATTCAAGATGTATTCTCCTCCCTTGATTACATTCATCTTGCCTCTTAATCTCTACCATATATTTTTATTTAAAAGGGAGGACTCTCTCCTCATTTAAAAAATCTTAGTCTCTCATGCTATTATTATGATGTAGGTTTTCTTGGTTATTTTGGAGACTTGGAGCATTCTTTCATTTTTGCATTTTAGATTAGCTCTCGTTCTACTTACATTACGATATAATTTTTTATCTTAGTTTCATTTATTCTTTAGCTTAGTTATTTTTGTTAGCTTTTATTTCATTTAGAATACCTTTCATTTGCATTGCATTTTATTCTAGATTATTGGATATTGACACTCTTGCCTCTACTCTTTGAATCTCTCATTCTATGGTGCACCCTGCAAGGGTTGCATAGTTTGGTTCATTTGAGAGCCACCATCTCATAGCCTTTGCATGTCATAGATAGAGAGCTATAAGCCAGCTCTTGAGAATTCCTCTTCCATGGGTTCTCTTAAGAATAATGGTTTATAGAAGTATGACACTTTTATGCATACAAGTCCTTGTGTTGTACCTATCATACTAGCTCCTAAAAAGGAAGGTACATGGAGACAGATTCTAGAGCCATTAACAAGATAACTATCATATATAGGTTCCCCATGCCACAAATTGAAGATCTTTTGGATTGTCTCGAAAGTAAAAGTTACTATTCAAAGATGGACTTAAAAAGTGGTTACCATCAAATCAGGATAAGGGAAGGTGATGAATGGAAAACAACCTTCAAGACAAATGAGGGACTATATGAATGGTTTGTGATGCCATTTGACCTATCTAATTCACCCAACACATTTATGAGACTTATGAATGAAGTCTTAAAGCCTTTTATTAACAAATTTTGTGTTTTTTATCTGGATGACATTCTTTTTTTCAGGAGGAGCAGGAAGGAACACCTAAAGCATTTGGAGTTAGTCCTTGAAAAGTTACATAAGGAGCAATTGAAGATAAATTTGGAGAAGTGTCCATTTTTTTTCCGTGGGTTCATCATTTCCAAAAATTAGTTAAAGATGGATCCATCCAAGGTAGAAGCAATTCTAAATTGGCATACACCTAGGATAGCCACTAAGGTAAAAGGTTCTCATGGTCTTGTAAGTTTTTATAAAAAATTTGTGAAGAACTTTATGTTGGATACAATTGACTAATTGTTTTTTATCTTTGTTGTTACACAAATGTCATATCAGTTTTTAGTCAATGCTTACTAAGCTCACTTGGTTAGTAAGATAGTTTTCCTTGTCTACCAAGCATTCCTAGAAATTACTCTATAGAGGTAGTGTCTACCAATCTCACTTGAATATCGAAGGAGATTATGGAAAAAAGTAGTGTTAACTAAGTTCTCATGGTTAACGAAGGAAAGTTGGATAGAGCCAGTGTCTATCGAGCTCACTCAGTTGCCAAAGGATTTTTCAAGTTCACAGTGTTAACCAAGCTTCTATTGGTTAACATAGGAGATCATCTTAGAACTAGTGTTTACCAAGATGGTTCAACTATCAAAGGATTTTGTTGATTTGGGATATGAAATTTTAATTATTTCAATTATTGATTCCATCCACCTATGGTGATGATTATTGGTCATTGTAATTTGTATTGAGCCGACTTGAGAATCTGAACAATATAAATATAAGGTCAAGTTGTGATTTTCAGTAGTGTGCAAGCTTATTGATTGATTGAGAAGGAAAGTGTGTAAGTGAACTTGAAGGATGTTCAAATATCCTTATGGAGCAGCAAAGTAATATTTGATCAAAAGGATCTAGTATGAAGCAAAACAAAGATATGTAATCAGCAATTTAGTTGGATCTCAATCAGGTCATTTCATTATTACTTTCTTACCATTGTAGTAGTGATCCAAAATCTCTTAATAGAGTTGGTTTAACAGCCAGTTGTAAAGCCTCTAACAAAGTGACAATTCCATTGAATTGTTTTAAGACCTCTTACAGGGCCACTTTTTACAAGATGGTTAAATCCTTTAACAAGGTCCCACCTAACAATGTGTTTTGTAATCTTTCACCAGGTTGGTTCCTAATAGGGCTCACTTCAGAAGAGTGAAAATCAGTAACTAGTTACATTGGTGGTTTTTCCCATATTGGGTTTCCACGTTAATTTTGGTGTCTAATGTGTTCATGTTATTTCTCTTATGCTTGCAAGATTAATTATTGTTAATGTCTTAAGATCTAATAAAAGTAATTCACACTCTACATTTATCAAGTTACAATATTTTTAGTATGTTTACTGAGTAACAATAGGAATCAATTTTCTAAGTCTAAATTTTATCATTAACATCTAAGGGATCTAGGAATTATTTTTGTGGTAACTAATTCACCCCCCCCCCCAAGCTACTCCATCTATATTTCCAACAACTGGTATCAGAGCTTTTGGTGCTTGTAGGAAAGGTTTCAAGGACCTAAGGTCAAGATCGAGATGTCTTACACAAGAGAAATTTCAAAGCTTAATAGAGACATCTTTTCATTATGGCAGGGACTCATGAGACTTCATTTGGCTTCCATTAGTGATTTAGGATTGAAATACCTTGATGAAGAATACACAACTCCTACTAGTACATTATCTATTGGAGATATTGCGAAGAAAAAAAACCATAACACCATGATGATAGACATTGCATATGCTCTTAGCTATGAAAAATTTGATGAGATCAAGGACTGCAAAACCACTTTTAAAATGTGGAACAAGCTAAAGGATATCTATGGTGGTGATGAAAATGTGAGGAGAGCCAAAGAAAAAAGCTTTAGAGGACAATTTGATCAGATGAGAATTGAGAGAAGATGAAAATATTGCCAAATATGTGGAAAGAGTCAAAGCCACTGCCGGTGCAATTATAACATCTAGAGCAGAAATCAAGGAAGAAACTATTGTAAGTAAAGTTCTCAGAAGATTACTTCCTATCTATGCAATTAGAGTATCTCTTATTCAAGAAAGGAGGTGTGAGACTTATCATAAGATAACTTTGGATACCTTAGTAGGAAGATTGACAACTTTTGAGCTAGGCAACAATGACAATTATGTTCCAGCTTCCAAAAATATCAAATCTACATTTGAGGCCAAGATTTCACTTAAGGAAAAACGCAAGAAAATAGAGGACATTCAGTGAGAAAGTGAAGAAGAATCAGAGAAAAGTTATGATAGCGATCTTGAAGTTATTGAAGCTTTACTTACAAGGAAATATTCCAGAGGCAGAGGAAAATACAAAGATAAAGTTCTCTTAATCTATTTTTCATGTGAAGAAATTGGTCATATTGCTACCAGGTGCCCAAACAAAGAAAGCAAGGATGAGAAGAAAAGTCACAAGTGTAATGGCAAGAAGGATTTCAAAGGTCATAACTCATACAAGGACAAAGGTAAGAAGACTTGTTTTATGGCTAAAGATTTGTAATAACAATGAAGATAAAATAGTTTATATTGTTGTAAAAGATGAATCTAATGATGAAGGAGATAAGATGGCACTTATCTCTCATGTTAGCAAAAATGATACATGGATCATAGATATTGGTGTTGGAAATATTCAAGATAAGATATGTTACTGAAAGGGGAGGGGTGGATTAGTAACCTATAAAACTTTTAAGCAATTCAGCATTTTAACCATTCATCATTCATTCATCTAATCTACTGCATAAATGAAAGATCAATCATTCATAACACATGAACACAATGATTTGGTGACCTAGAAACCTTCCAATTAAAAAGTAAAACTGGGGTGGGGATGATGCCCACAAAAATTTGTTACTACAATATGAAGTTGGTCTGTTAAAGCTTACAATAATCACTTCTAGTGATCTACCCTATTAGGAGCAAGTAGGACTACTAGATCCACCTTGTTAGAGGATTTACAAACATACAGTGAAGTATGCACTCTATTAGGAGATTTACAAAAAGACTGTTAAGTCTACCCTGTTAAAGGATTTATAAACTAATTCACCTATTAGGATGAAGTAGTGGATCTACTTAACACTATTTTCTAATAAGATCCTTTTTGCATTGATCACTTGATGTGATAGATATAACTTTTCTGCTCCTATGTTGACCTTGTTGTATTCCTTTTACTCTGCTGCTGATTCGCTTTCACTTTTCTTAAAATATAGCAATACCTTCTTCACTTGCAAACATCACTCTCTTTTTATTTTTCATACATACCATACTGCAAATGATATCATACATTACATATATACCATTCCAATATTTACAATTGCAAGGTCGGTCAAAACACAAGTGAACAAAACATTACTGAGTTGGCCCAATAGTAAATAACTTGGGTTCATTGAACTAACTCGGTGACCTTCTGATACTCAGCATCCACTACATTACTCAGCATTGTCATGCACTCAATAGGAGTAGAGGCTCGATTCATACTAGCCACACAAAATTGCTTGGAAATCGATAACCATTGGTGACTCGGTAGATATAATGTCACTCGGTAGAAACTAACTTCTTTGTTTACCTTGCTTTACTTGATAAAAACTGAGTCCTTTTTTTACCTTTTTCACTCAGTGAATACTGCTGAACTTTGTTTACCTTTTTCACTCAGTAAACATTGTTGAACTTCTCATTCACTCGGTATCTTTTGGAATGCTCAGTGAGAACTGTTTACCTACTGAACTTATAAGGTAACCACTGAATGCTTGGTATGTACTTGAGACTAAGTGATGAGCTAGATAAGCATTCAGAATTGAATAAGTGTTTGTACTAATGACAAATATATCATAATTCCAACAATCTCCCCCTTTGGCATTAGTGACAAAAACACTTATGAGCCAAAACTTATGTGCAAAATTTAACATACTGATTTACATATATCTCCCCCATACAATATGCACAAAGTATTTACAAATATCTCTATCTCCCCCTTTTTGATAATAATGCCAAATTAAGCAAT
This sequence comes from Cupressus sempervirens, assembly GCA_028749045.1. NCBI lineage: Eukaryota > Viridiplantae > Streptophyta > Pinopsida > Cupressales > Cupressaceae > Cupressus > Cupressus sempervirens. The sequence continues at coordinate 212,637,152 of CM053789.1, forward strand.
ATGTATTTACATAGAGACACCAAAATGGGAGATAAACTCAGAGTGTACCTTGAGAATAAGAGCCAAAGTCTTATCCCAATTTTCTTGTAAAATTTTGCAGGTGGTGAATGCTATTTGAACTTCAGCTGAAAGTTCAACCATATGATCTCCAACTGAGAAATTGTTGTCATGGATCAATGCTTTGGAGTAGACAATGTGTTTCTGCATTGTGTCCATGATAGGAAGGATCATGTTCTGAATGTCAATTAAGGTAGAGCTGATCCTTGCTTCCTCTCTCAACAATTCTGCCTGCTTTTCTGACAAAAATTTAATTCTGAGATGATGGGATGAACTTGAATTGGGGTCAAGTTTCAACATTTGGGCACTGACCTTCATACCCTCATCAATTTTATTCAATTTTTCTTTGATCTCCTTGGTGTAATCGGTAACATCACAAAGTTTGACAAAAAGTGAAGTTACATTAATAAAGGAATTTTCAAGATTAGCCAAAATTGTGGACAATTCTACCTATTTTAGTGCAATGTGCTGAGCAATGTGCTCAAGCACCTTATTATCAAATTTCCTTTCAGCCTTTTCAATCAATTTTTCTCGACCAGAGGTGTCCTCATTGAATTTATTTACAACCTCTTCTAACTAAATCAAAATGTGTTGAGTAGAGTCTACTTCAACACTTATAGCATCTATAATTATATTCTTGGAATTCTCAATTATTTTTTATTCCTTATCCCTTTCAGACCTTAACTACTTCTATGTAGCTTTCATCTCTATTAGTTGACTAGCTAACCTCATCTCTTCAATGGTAGCATTTTCATAGTCAATCTTTGGAATTACTATCTCTACGTCTAAGTCAATATCTTCTAGAATTTCCTTTCCAGTGATCAAAAGTCTTAATGGATGCTTTTGTTTGACTTCTGTGATGACTGGTTTGATCTTAAGAATAGACATAATAGTGGAGATGGAAGAAATAGCAATAAAAACTGGGATAGGACTTGAGGATTGAATGCCAATAGAGGTATTTACCGAATCAAAAATTGGAATACTTCCCAAAAATGATGATACACTCGTTATAGCAGTATTTGCACTAATTGGATTTGTAGAACAGGTTGGAACTGAAAAAATTGTGGAACTTAATGTTATACTGACTGATGACGATGGAGCTGAGGAGGCTAGCTCGATGGCTGAAGAAGAGGGTTGCAGCTCGGTAGATGAAGTGGTAGACACTTCCATTGATGATACCTAGAGCTGTGATGTGGCAGGTGCAGATGATAAATCTGATGTAGATGCTATCAAACCTGTTGAAGCTGACTCCAACCTAGATGATGTGATAGTTTTAGGTGGAGAGTGAGGAAGGGATGCAATAACTACTGCTACAATTTTTACTGGATCATCTTCCTCCTTATTTTCCTTTTCAACTTCTTCCTCCATTTCTTTTTCCTCCTTTTCTTCTTCCATTAGTGCATGCAGGTCTCCTAGTGAGACTGTGATGGATGGAGTGTTATTAATATCATCACTATCACTACTGTCATCATCCTTGATTTCTACTGGGTCTTCACTGGGCTTATGCAGATGATAGATGTTTTTTCACATGTTTGTTGCATCATTTACAACATGCTCAATGTCTTTGATTAAAATCAAATAGGTGTGAAATCTGATCATCATTTTACCTTCATGATTTTTCATTGCAGTCTTTATTTTTGCTCCAGTGAGACTTGGTTGAAGATTCTTCAGAGATTGCTCATAGATGTCTTTTACCGTTTGGGTGGTTGACTCCCATCTCGGTTGCAATCTCTCCAGTAGTTCTTTGGAGATTTGAGACGCAAGCTAGTCTGGGGAGTATTTCCATTTTCCCATCTTGGAGAGTACCAGTTCCTCAATCTTCATTTTCTCAGCATTTGTTCTTGTTTCAAATTTCAATGCCTTGAAATTTGTGATGCCTACTCCTTCTTCCAATTGTTTGAGCCTTTCCTCAAATTTGGGTGGAGGCCTAACCAGTATAGGTTCATGCTTGCCTTTTCTGCTTCTTCTTATGAATACTGTAGTAGGCTTCATCTTAGGTTTGGTAATGATTGCCTTACCTTTCTTCTTTGTAGGTTCTTCTTCAGACTCTTGTTCTTCTTTTTCTTCTTCTCCTCCTTCTTCTTCATCATCTTCTTTTTCCTCACCTTTTCCTTCTATTAGCATGAGAGGACCGGTTGTAGTTTTCAATTTGGCTATCTTCCTCTTACCTTTACTTATGGCCTATGGTAGCTTGATTTCAAGCTCAATTCTAGCCTTTTCTTCATCATAAGTTCCAAAGGCAGGGATGTTAGGGATAGCTAGTTCATTCACCAGTGCCTTAATGATGTCTCTTGCTTCATCAATATTTAATTCATAAGACATTGGTTTTATCCATGCCACTTGGGGTATGACTGCCTATATGTACACTTGATCACAGTCAACAATGAAACATATATCATCTTTATAATCCTCAACAATGCTTAGGAGGAATTTTGAACCTGTTATTCATCCTTTCCTTGAAATCTTCAAAATAGTTATCCATGACTTTGTCAAAATTTTCACCCATTTCTGGTATAAACTCATTAATCTAATATAGAATTGGAGTGTATTTTCTCCATACTACAGATCCTTTGGATGGAAAAACCTTTTGTACATAAAAGAACAAGAAAATTAACAAAGAGCCAAATTTACAAGGGTTATTCTTTGAAGTCCTTATACTTTCCATATTTTTATTTAGCTGTCTTAACAATAATTTTGATAGATCAAATTCAAGATTTTTCTTTACAATTTTAAATGCTAAATCCACAACCTCACATGGTACACTATTCAATCTGCTCAGTGGATGATAAATTCTTCAAACAAATTCTTCGCAGGAAATTTTCTTCAAATCACTTGGCATGCAACTGGAAATCTTTTAGCTCTAAGTATTCTTAAGTCGTGGTGAAAAATGAAATCAAATTCTACCCTTTTGATGAAATACTATCATTAAAGCTCGATACAAAGGTAGCTCAGATGACATAGTGCATGCTAGTTTGTCATTGATTTACTCGATAAAACCTTGCAACTCGGTGGTCTAACAAAATCTTTGATACTCCAGACCTAGCTCGGTAAGGTCTTTAGCCAACCTTGCTTGGTAAATGCAACACTGTGAATGATAACTTTTCTTTGATCCTTGTATCTAAAATACTGATCTGATCATTTGCACTCTTTCATTCTAGAACTGTTTAAGATATGGCTAGAAGATGCAGTTCTTGAATCTTCTTAAATCTAATTTGAAATGGTGGAGTCACCCACTTCTTGAGTGACATGACCATTATTTGAACTATCTTGCTTGGTAGATTTAGGAATCCACTATTGTCTCATCTACTTCCGAATGTTATCAGCTTTAGCTTTCTTTTCATCTTCAATTCTTCCAATATTCACACAATTCTTAGCTATATGACCAAGTTCAGTACATGTGCAACATCTTATGGTTGTATCCTTCTTTCTTAGGTGATGTCTTGCATAGTTTATCCCAATGTGTCCATATTCTCCACAATAGTGACACCTGCACCAAGAAATGTAGTCCCAACCAAATATTGCTTTGATAATTTGTTTTGTTGGATTGAATGTTTTTTATTTGCATTCAGATGCCTTGTGACCTTGTTTCTTGCATTTGTGACATTTGCCTTCAAATTTTGGTTTTTCTTTACATTCATTAGCTTTGTGACCATGCTGATTGTAGTTGAAGCATTTACCATTGAATTTTACCTTTTCATTACTCCAACATTTGTTTGATGTATGACCTATCTTACCACAATGATTGCAAGTAGGTTTTTGATTTCTTTTTGCACCTTGTTTGGAAGTTTCACCTTCTTCCTTGTAACCAAGTCCAACTTTTCCTTTTTGTCTATGAAGATTTTGCTCACCTAGCTAATTTAATTGAGTCATGTTTGCTTGTGATTTCATCATTCTCTCATTGATTTGATTTTCAATGTTTAGGTCATTTTCCAAACTTTCATTGATTTGTCTTTTAGATCTCAAGTCACTTTTTAAGCTTTCATTGATTTGTCTTTTAGTGATAAGATCATTCTTCAGGTCTTCATTTTTAGATCTCAAATTCATAATTGCTTCATTTGCATTGGATAGTTGATTTTTAAGATCTTGATGTTGAAGGGATTGACTATTTCTTACCTCTAAGTCTTCATTTGCCTTGTTTCTTTGTTCCAAGACTTCACATAGCCTGATTGATTGGAATTCTTGTTCTCTTTTAAATTTTCTTACTTCTTCCTACAGGAAACCATTCTTTGCTAGGAGTTCCTTGATTGCCTCATTAGCTTCATTTGAACTGCTTGATGGTAAAAGGTCTTCAATCTTTTCTTCAACATATTGATGATCATTCATTTGTCTTGCAAGTTCCTTCCTTCTTTTTAGAGATTGAGAAAGATGCTCTTTTGCTTCTTTGAGTTGACTCATGGCCATTTCTAGATCTATCTTTTCATTTTCAATAGATTTGTCAAGTTTGAATATCTCCATTGTCCTTGATCTTTGCTCAAGCTGTCAAACTTTATCTTGAGAACCACAAAGGTCTGATACCAATTGTTGGAAATATTCAAGATAAGATATGTTACTAAGAGGGGAGGGGTGAATCAGTAACTTATAAAACTTTTAAGCAATTCAACATTTTAACCATTCATCATTCATTCATCTAATCTACTACAGAAATGAAAGATCAATCATTCATAACACATGAACACAATGATTTGGTGACCCAGAAACCTTCCAATTAGAAAATAAAACTGGGGTGGGGATGATGCCCATAAAACTTCATTACTGCAGTATGAATTTGGCCTATTAAGGCTTACAATGATCACTTTTGGTGATCTGCCCTGTTAGGAGCAAGTAGGACTACTAGATCCACCTTGTTAGAGGATTTACAAGCATATAGTGAAGTATGCACTCTGTTAGAAGATTTACAAAAAGACTGTTAAGTCTACCCTATTAAAGAATTTATAAACTAATTCACCTGTTAGGATGAGGTAGTGGATCTACTTACAACTATTTTCTGATAAGATCCTTTTTGCATTGATCATATGATGCGATAGATATAACTTTTTTGCTCCTATGTTGACCTTGTTGTATTCTTTTTACTCTACTGCTGACTCGCTTTCACTTTTCTCAAAATATAGCAATACCTTTTTCACATGCGAACATCAATCTCTTTTTATTTTTCATACATACCATACTGCAAATGATATCATACATTACATATATACCATTCTAATATTTACAATTGCAAGGTCGACCAAAACACAAGCGAAAAAAACATTATTGAGTCAGCCCAATAGTAAATAACTCAGGTTCATTGAACTGACTCGGTGACCTTTTGATACTCGGCATCCACTACATTACTCAACATCATCATGAACTTGGTAGGAGTAGAGGCTCTATTCATACTAGCCACACAACATTTCTTGAAACTTGGTAACCATTGGTGACTTGGTAGATATAGTGTCACTTGGTAGAAACTAACTTCTTCATTTACCTTGCTTTACTCGAAAAACATTGAGTCCTTTGTTTACCTTTTTCACTCGATGAACATTGTTGAACTTTGTTTACCTTTTTCACTCGGTAAACATTTTTGAACTTCTCATTCACTCGATATCTTCTAGAATGCTCAGTGAGAACTATTTACCTGCTAAACTTATAAGGTAACCACTAAATGCTCAGTATATACTTGAGACTAAGTGATGAGCTAGATAAGCATTCAAAATTGAATAAGTGTTTGCACTAATGAAAAATATATCATAATTCCAACAATTGGATGTTCACATCATATGACTGGAGATAAAACAAAGTTTGAACATTTTGAACATTATGATGGAGGAAGTGTAAGATTTGGAAATAATGGACCTTGTTGTATAAAAGGGAAAGGCCAAATCTCATTAACCAAAGAACTTGTATGTGACAATACCTATTGGGTTGAAGGACTAAAATATAGTATGCTAAGTGTGGCATAGCTAATCAACATTGGGTTCAAGGTGGAATTTATGCATGGCAAGGCAAGACTACTAGATGACAAAGGAAAACAAATTTGATCAGGAAAACAAACAAAAGGTAACCTATTTTATCTTAATCTTGGTGATTCTCATGTTTTATTGCTCAAGTTGAAGAAAGTTGGTTATGGCATAGAAGGTTATGTCATGTAAATTTTGATAACATGGTGAAAATAAGAAAATTTAGGAAAGTAAGAGGTATTCCTAATTTGAAGAAAGCAGATGTTGGTTTATGCAAGAAATGTCAAATTGGCAAAATGGGAAAGACTAGTTTTAAAAGTAAAAACTATCAATCTGAAGATATCTTGGAAATTGTGCATACTGATTTGTGTGGACCTATTGGAATAGAAAGCTATAATGGAGAAAAAAATTAATTATTTTTATTGATGACTACTCTAGAATGATGATTGTTATGTATTTAAAAGAGAAGTCAAAAGCATTTGAGAAATTCAAATGGTATTTGGCAAGAGTAGATAAAGAAGTAGGGAAAAGACTAAAATGCTTAAGATCAGACAGAGGTGGTGAATTAATTTATAATGAATTCAAAAACTTTTGCATTGAAAGAGGAATCAAAAGATAGGTATTAGCCCTTGGAACTTCTAAATAGAATGGAATAGCTAAAAGGAGAAATAGATCCATCATGGATTGTGTAAGGACTCTAATGATTGAAAAGAATGTTGCTATCAAATAGTAGAAGGAAGTTATCAGCACTGTAGTTCATACTTTGAATTGAGTACAATTGAAGGACCAATATAAAATTCTCTATGAATCATGGTATGGATATAAACCCAATGTAACCAACCTAAAAGTATTTGGAAGTAAATGTTATATCTTGAAAGAATCAAGAAAAGGAAAGTTTGATGTAAAAGGTGATGAAGGTATATTTCTAGGATACTCCAGTAAAAGCAAGGCATATAAATGTTTAAATTTGTCTACTCACAAAATCATAGAAAGTGCACAGGTGAGAATTGATAAGTTTGCAAAAAGAACTGAAGAACAAAGCAAAAAGGAACCAAAAGATTACAGGAGATTTATTTACATCAAACTTGATGTGTTTCTAGACACATCTATTGATAAGGAGACTTCTATTCCTAAGTCTTCCTTAGTCACCAAGTTGCAAGAAGTTCAAACTGAGTCACAAGGACCCGAGTCACATTCTAAAGCCACTGAGCCAATGCCTACCGAGTCTAAGCAACTATAGCTAGAAGTTGACATTCAAGAGGACAACAATGCAATTCATTCAAAAGACAAAGAACTTGTATTGGCTAAGTATGTCAGAAGGCATCATGCACTTGATCAAATCATTGGAGACAAATCATAAGGTACCATAACAAGAAGTAAGCTAAAAGGTACATGTTTACTTGCTGATTTTGAACCTAAAAGTGTTAAAGATGCATTCAAAAATAAAATTTTGATTGAGGCTATGAATGAATAAATAGACCAAATAGAGAAGAACAAAGCTTGGACTCTTGTACCTAGGCCCAAAGAAAAAAATGTAATTGGCACAAAATGGGTATTTAGGAATAAGTTGAATGAAGATGGTAAGGTATCAAGAAACAAAGCTAGATTGGTATGTAAAAGCTACTCTCAAGAAGAAGGCATTGATTATAGCGAAACTTTTGCTCCTGTTGCAAGATTGGAAGGTGTCAGGACCTTACTTGCATATGCGACACATAAAGGATTTAAGATATATCAAATGGATGTTAAATCTACATTTCTCAATGGTATTTTTGATGAAGAAGTCTACATTAAACAACCAGAAGGTTTTGTTGATCTAGATAAAAGGGACATGGTTTGCAAGTTACACAAAGCTTTGTGTGGTCTAAAATAAGCTCCTAGAGCATGGTAGGAAAGATTACATAAATACCTTATGTAGATTGGTTTTTAGAGAACTAATGATAATAGTATTTGTACATCAAGGAATGACTAGATAACAAGATTGTATTGGTAGAGATATTCGTGGATGACACTCTATTTATATGGAATGATGATCTATGCAAAGAAATTTCAGAGAAAATGAAAAAAGATTTTGAAATGTCCAATTTTGGTGAGATTAAATTCTTTGTTGGACTTCAAATACAATGGAGCAAGAATGCTATCTACATCACTTAGTTTAAGTATATCAAGGAGATACTCAAGAAGTTTGGTATGGAAGATTCAAAATTAGTTGGAACCCCCATGTGTACTGGACTAAAACTTACCAAAGATGATGACTCAAAAGAGGTAGATCAGACCTTGTACAGATCAATGATTGGAAAATTATAGTATGTAGTTCATACAAGGCCCGATATTTCTCTTACAGTTGGTATAGTGGCAAGATTCTCAGCTAAAGCCAGAGAAAATCATATGATGGCAATCAAAAGAATCTTTAGATATTTGAAAGGAACTGAAGACTATGGTTTGTGGTATAAACTTGGAGGAAATCTAGACCTAAAAGTGTTTACTAATGCTTATTGGGCTAGAAATCTTGATGACATAAAAAGTACAAGTGGTGGAGCATTCTTTCTTGGTAAAAGGTTTGTATCTTGGGCAAGTGAAGAGAAAAATTGCACAACCCAATCCATAGTAAAAGAAAAATATGTTGTAGCAGTAGTGAATTGTTCCAATATCATTTGGTTTAAATAGTTGTTGGAAGGCATGAAGGTTGAGATCAAAGAACTAGTTATCATGTTTTCTGATAATACAAGTGCAATTAACATATCAAAGAATCCAGTGATGCATTCCAAAACCAAGCATATTGCTATAAAATATCATTTTGTCAAAGAACTGGTGTAGGAAAAAGAAATCAGATTAGAATATGTCCATACAAAAGAACAGATTGCAAACATATTTACCAAGCCATTAGCTAAGGATGCATTTTTGTATCTAAGAGGTAAGTTAGGGGTCATTCCTCTATCTAAAGCTCACTAAGTAAAGTTTAGTGATGCATCAATAGGAATTGAGTTGAAGATCAATCAATTGATGCAACATAGTCAAAAGATAACATTACATATGAATCAGTACTCAAGGTACATTGATACTCATTCGGTATGTGTTGTTTTTGGCATGTGTTGTCAAAGAGGGAGAATTTATTATCATATCTTTCTGAAATTTGTTTTGAAAGAAGCTATGCAACTTCTTCATGGAGGGAGATTATTGCATGGAAGAAGAAGAAATTTTTGGTAAAAATCTAAGAGGGAGAAACTTTCTATTAGAGAAAGTCTTGTTTTCAAATTTCATTATGTTATGACATGTTATGTTGCCATCAATGCCAAAGAGGGAGATTGTTGGATACAATTGACTAATTGTGTGTTGTCTTTGATGTTACACAAATGTCATATCAGTTGTTAGTCAATCCTTATGGAGCTCACTTGGTCAGCAAGATAGTTTTCCTTGTCTACTGAGCATTCCTAGAAATTACTCTATGGAGATAATGTCTACTAAGCTCGCTTAGGCATTGAAGGAGATTATGGCAGAAAGAAGTGTTAACCAAATTCTCATGGTTAACAAAGGAAAGTTTGACATAGTTAGTGTTCATCAAGTTCACTCGGTTGCCAAAGGATTTTTCAAGTTCGTAGTGTTAACCAAGCTTCTTTTGGTTAACATAGGGATCATCTCAGAACTAGTGTTTACCGAGATGGGTTGGCTATCAAAGGATTTTGTTGATTTGGGATATGCAGTTTTAATTATTTCAAGTATGGATTCTAGCCAACTATGGTGATGATTATTGGTCATTGTAATTTATCTTGAGCCAACTTGATAATCTAAATGATATAAATATAAGGTCAAGTTGTGATTTTTAGTAGTGTGCAACTGTATTAATTAATTGAGAAGGAAAGTGTATAAGCAAACTTGAAGGATGGTTAGATATTCTTATGGAGTAGAAAAGTAATATTCGATCAAAAGGATCTAGTATGAAGCAGAATAGAGATTTGTAATCAGCAATTCAATTGCATCTCAATTACGTAATTTCATTGTTACTTTCTTACCATTGTAGCAATGATCCAAAATCTCTTAACAGAGTCAGCTTAACAACTAGTTCTAAATCCTCTAATAGGATGACAGTTCCATTGAAATTTTATAAGACCTCTTACAAGGCCACTCTTTATAGGCTGATTAAATCCTCTAACAAAGTTTCACCTAATAGTGTGTTTTGTAACCTTTAACTAGGTTGGCTCCTAATAGGGCTCACTTTAGAAGAGTGAAAATCAGTAACTAGTTACATTGGTGGTTTTTCCCATATTGGGTTTCTATATTAAATCTGATGTCTCATGTGTTCATGTTATTTCTCTTATGCTTACAAGATTAATTATTTTTAATGTCTTAAGATTTGATTAAAGTAATTCACACTCTGCATTTACCAAGTTACAACATTTTTAATATGTTTACTGAGTAACAATAGTAATCAATTTTCTAAGTCTATGTTTTATTGTTGACATCTAAGGGATTTGGGAATTATTTTTGTGGTAACTGATTCACACCCCCCTCTCAATTACTACATCTATATTTCCAACACTTTAATGGTGTTTGTGCCCCTATGATTGATACTATAAAAGGAGGGGGAAAATGTAAATTTTTATGGACTAATGAGGCATATAAGTCATTTGAGTATCTTAAGAGGAGAGTTGCAAAGAAACCAATCTTAGCATTACCTAATTTCCACAAGGTCTTCAGAGTGGAATGTGATGCTAGTAACAAGGCAATAGGAGAGTTATGCCAAGAAGGGAGGCCTATAGCCTTCTTTATTGACAAGCTAAATGAAGCTAAAAAAAGGTATTCAACTTATGATTTAGAAATGTATGCTTTAGTTTAGTCCTTGAGAAAGTGGAGGCATTATCTCTTGCCCAAATAATTTATTATTTTTACTGATGATCAAGCTCTTAGCTTCTTGAATAGATAGGAAAATCTGAACCACAGGCACATGAAGTGGATGGAATTCATCCAAGCTTACACTTTCTCCATAAAACACAAGAAGGGGACATAAAAAAAAGTTACAAACACCCTTAGCAGGAGAAATTTGATAGTAAAAGAAATTCAAGTGAGAAGTATTAGTATTGAAGCCATGAAGAACATGTATGCAATAAATAAAGACTTCAAGGAGGCATATGAGGTTTGTCAAACAATGAATGAAAGGTATCATACTGATTTTTTTGAGTTTATATTACAAGATGGATTATTATTTAATGGTAATCAGCTTTGTGTACCTAAAGGATCAGTTAGGGAGAACATTGTCAAAGAAAAACATTGTGGGAGTCTTGTAGGACACTTTGAAATTGATAAGACTTTAGAGCAGTTTAGAAGTTTTTCTACTAGCCAAAGATGTAGGTAGATATTAGGAAGCTTTTTAATTACTACATTATTTTTCAAAAGGCTAAAGGGAGATCATCAAATGCTGGACTGTATACGCCTTTACCTACACCCACTAAGTTGTGGGACTCCATCAGCATGGACTTTTTCATGGGGTTGCCTAGGACTAAAAGTGGATTTGATAGCATATTTTTTGTTGTTTACAGGTTCTCTAAGATGGCTCACTTTCTACCTTGTAAAAAAACTCATGATGCTGCTCACATAGCTAGTATCTTCTTTAAGGAAGTTGTTAGATCTATGGATTAGCATTGAACATTGTGTCAAATAGGGATTCTAAATTTCTTACACATTTTTGGAGAACATTATCAAAGAGACTGGACACACAACTATCATTTTCTTTATCATACCATCCCTAATCAGATGACCAAACTGAAGTTATCAATAGGTCATTGGGTAGCCTACTAAGATGTCTAACCAAAGAACATGGAGTTGCTTGGGATGTTGTTCTTCCACGGCTTGAATTCTCATATAATGATTCAATGAATAGAAGTACATTTTTAAATCCATTTTAGATTGTATATGGAGGCCATCCAAGAGGAATCTTGGAGTTGAGAGACTTGGGAGATGGTCACAAGAGGAGTGCACAAGTAGAAGATTTTGTAGAGGTTATGAAGGACATCCATTAGCAAGTTAAGGATAAGTTGGACCTTTCAGCAAGCAAGTACAAGGCACATGCTGATAAGAAGAGAAGGGACTTACATTTTTAGGTAGGGGGTCTATTAATGATTCACCTAAGGAAGGAAAGAATGCCAAGGGAGAAGTATACTAAGTTAATGATGATGAAGAGAGGACCATTCAAAATTCTAAAGAAATGTGGCAACAATGCCTATCACATTGACTTGCCTATTGATTTAGGGATCTATCCTATCTTTAATGTGGTAGATATCTATGCATTCAAGAGTCCAAAGGATAATGATGAAGTTGAGGTAGTGCAACAACAATTAGTATCAGATTTACTACAAGAACTACCACAAGTGCCTAAACCTACCATTGAAGCCATTTTGGGAAAAAGGCCAACACAAAAGACAAGGAGGAAATGATATTATGAATACTTGGTCAAATCGAAACATAAACCAATAGAGGATGCAAGTTGGATTTTATGGAATGACATCATCAAGATTGGGAGTAGACTTGAGGAAATTCCAACTCAAGAGACTTGAGTTTCTTTTCACCTGGGGAGTATGGTACAGAGCACCAAGGCACTTGGTTTATATTTTGGTTTTCATGTTTTTCTTGGTGAAGTTGGAGAGTGTGTTTCTTTTATCCATTGAAGGATTGGAGTGTGCTGAAAGCTTGTAATAAGGTTAAAGATTTGATAGCCAGTTGGTTGATTTCAAGAGTGGGAATCCCATTTGAAGCTTCTTACTTGTGAACTTTGCATCATGATACATGCTTATTATGTGACTTTGAGCCTAAATCTATTTAAGATGCTTTGGAGAGTGAAGATTGGATCAAGGAAATGAATGAAGAAATTGAACAAATTGAGAAGAAAAAAACATGGACATTGGTACCCATAACAAAGGGTAAGAATGTGATGGAACTAAATGGGTTTTTGGGAACAAGCTAAATGAGAAAGGTGAAGTCACAAGGAATAAGGAAAGACTAGTTTGTAAAGAATATGCACAAGAGGAAGGGGTTGACTGTGGTGAAAATTTTTCCCAAATTGCAACATTAGAAGGAGTGAGAACTTTCCTTGCATATGCTTCTTAGAAAGGATTCAAAGTATACCAAATGGATGTAAAATCTTCATTTCTAAATGAAATTCTAGAGGAAGAAGTCTACATTGAACAACTTGAAGGATTTTTTTAACCAAAATAAATAAATATGGTATGTCAGTTAAATAAATATAATTTATATGGCTTGAACCAAGCCCCTAGAGCATGGTATGAAAGGTCATATAATTATTTGGTGAAAATTGGTTTTGCAAGAATTAATGACAATAGCAATCTATGTCTAAAAAATAGATATTGATAGCTAATTTTTTTGTTGATAATATCATATTTGGAGGAAAGGATTTATTGAGAAATTCATTTTTTGACCAAATGAAAAAGGAGTTTGAAATCTCAATGCATATTTAAGAGTTTTCTTCACAATTTTATAACCAATATCAACAACCATGCATGAAACACCATTCAATCTGCTAGACAAAAATTTCTTGTATGCCACTGCATACACGCTGAATTTAATCTCCAAATCTATAATAGTATCCACTCTTAAGCCTCTTCCATCCCATTGTACCTTTGTGTTTTCCTCAATTTCATTATTGGGAGCTGTCTAAATGGTTTTGATTTTTTTTGTGATGGGGTATCTAGTAACTATGTGAATAACATCCTTTTTGAAATTGATAGGTGCATCCAACCACATGTGCATATCATGCACTCTTCTCAAAACCACCCTAATCTAGTTCACCTTGAACTCCTTTAGGAAATGTAGAGCGTGAATGAGACTGGTTTCCTTCAAATGCTTGAACCCATCCTTTAAGTTGCCATGAACACACATTTTACAATGATAAAATGAACAAATATCATTAACAAGAAAAAATCTTGGTAACTCACCTTGTCCATTTGTGTTGCAACTTCTAGGTACAGTTTATACTTTAGTTCTTTGCATGCATCATTTTGAATCATTTTCATTGGGTTTACTTTTTCCTTGGTTTGTCATTTTTCACTGGTCAAGCTTGAAGCCATTTTTCTAGTTAGGGTTCTGGAAAATACTTGATTGATAGCTCAATTTACTTCCAACTCATGTTGCTCTCAATTCACTAATAAAATCTTACTTTGGAAGCTTCAACAAAATATTCTTCACTCAAATTTCTTGAATTCCCTCTTAGCTCTTTGCAATGCAAGGTAAATAATTAAAATTAGAAACCCAATATATATTTCGTGACATTACTATTTTTTGACCATTGGGATGCAATAAATGCATCATACTCCACATTACCACTTCTTTAATGAGCTCAATTACCATTAGCTTCTAATTCACTTCACATTTCCATTCTCACTCAGATAAAGTGGTAAACTTGATTCAAACTCAAGTGCAACAACATCACACCTTTAGTATTACTTGCTCAGTTGCTACTATTACTACTTAGTTATTGACACACTTAGTAAGACTATCTAATTGTGATATTTCTAGGACTTGTGTGTTGTCCTTGTGCATCATATATTATGTAGATATGGACTTCCATCTATTTGATTCTAGGAACTAGTGTAGGATAAATCTTTTAGCAATATAGTTCCTTGCCTACTCCTAAGAGTTAGTTGGAGTTAATGGTTACACCTAATCCATTGGATGAGGTGTCACCATTGAATGCAATTAGTGTCTCATTCTCTTATGACCTCTTTCTCCATGTCTTGTTCATTTGTTCATGAATTTCATCCACTTTTTCTTTACCTTTACCTTTTGGGTCTTCTTCTTTCCATCTTGATACATGATTTCTACAATTCTTGCTTAAATGACTAACTTTGTAATAGTTATAACATGCCATAGTTGGGTTACTCTAATTTATTGATCTTCCTCCAAAGTTTAATCTCATGCAATTTATATCAACATGACCATACTTTCCACATGTAGTACATGAATACCATGTGTTGTAATTCCAATTGATAGCATTACCCTTCTTTCTTAGTTTCCAATTAGTGTTCAACTATGATATGAAATCTTGAGACTTGTGTCCAAAGTTCTTGCAAGTATAGAAGTAACCATTAAATAAATACTTCTAAGGTGATTGACTAAACTTGGATCAAAACTCAAATTCTTGATGTCCAAACTTATTGCACTAATAACAATAACCATTAAATTTGGGAGTAACATTACTCTTACCATTTTTTCTTGTACACACATTTTTTGTGTGTCCAAGCTTTCCATAATGGTAGCATGTTGGTTTCCTTGACTTTGGATTGGTGTATACATTTTTTTGATGTTTCACCTTGTTTAATTGTATAATTCTTCTAGTATAGACTAAACTAGATTTGTCTCTCACTTGCCTGTGTGGTCTAATTTATTCATCCAATAATTTGATACTTGTGATCTCTTCATTCTCTCAATCAGTTCTTTCTAAGACTCTAGTTCATTCTTTTATCTTTCATTTTTAGTCCTTAACTCAATAATTTCTTCCATATTCCTACCAATTTCATTATTTGCACCGAATATTGATTTTTTATGTTATAATAGTTATGTGTCATTCTTAAAATCTCTTCATCTTTTGCATCCACTCTTACAACAATTTGTTTCTTGTCTAAAACTCACAAATCTTCCATTTACATGTATCACCATTATCATGATCACTCTCCTAATGATTTTCAAGCTTTACATTTCAAGATCCAACAACTCATAAATAATGAGGTTATTCACATATCTCCTTATAATGATCTCTCTTTTACTTCTAATTTTTTTATATAATATTTAAGTTCCTATTATGCTTCTCTATATCATGTAACATTGTTGGCCTTCTTTATGAGGGCTCATTGTCATACATGGTTTGAGTAACATGAAACATTATTTTCTTTTTTCTTGTTCCTATACTTTGGGGGCTAGGGGAATTGTTTCATTCTTTTTCACTTTCTCATGTATCCACTATTTCCTTCAATTGAGTGATATTTTCTTATAATGTCAAATCCAATTTTATATTATTAGCAAGTGGATTTTCATGGTAGATAGATCACTTACCTTGGAGACTCATAATAGTGTATCCTATTTTTGAATGATTTACTTTTTTACTTCTTTGATGGTGTTTCTACATTCTATCCTTCCATGACCTCATAGGATTTTTGACCTCTTTGGTTTGGATTGGGTGTTTCTTTTGGATACTATCTTGATGCTAAAATCACTTTATACTTTTTCATCACTTCCTTAAGATGCCAAAATAAGAAATTATTTTTCCATCTCGAGGGGGAGGCATACATGATACCCTTATCCTTTTCATATGTTCAAACACATGATATAGGGTACACTAGCATGAAACAAGTCACTAGGGCCAACTATTCTCTCTTCTTGGATTAGTTGACTAGCATGCCACACATGCTAGACCATTTGACCTATCCTAGTACATACACAAACCATTCCCATAATATAGGAGTATTATATCATGAGAGTGTAAAGAAAATTTGTGGGATTGACTATTAGGAACACAAACTTGATAGACCATTCAATCATCCCCTTTCTTTTCTTTGTGGGATTGACTATCGGGTACACAAACATGCTAGTCTATTCAATCCTATCCCCTTTTGTGTGACTCACAATAAGGAACATAAACCTTATTGGGCAAGTTGGTCACACCCCCCTTCTCTCTCTTTCTTGTTGGAAATATAAGAGGAGTAACTAAGAGGGGAGGGGTGAATTAGTTACCACAAAAACAAATCCAAGATCCCTTAAGATGTTAATACCATTCAAAATCAAAATCTATTGAAACTAAAATACTATTGTAACTCAGTTAACATAGGAACACTTATTTAACACTAATAATTACTATCACTTAGAAAACAATAAAATAATAACTTCTTAAGATGTTTAGTGTGTTTAACCTTAATTAACTTAGTTGTAGAACCATAACGAAAATAACATGAGCACAAGAGACACCAAGATTTAATATGGAACCCTAACTTGGGAAAACCATCAATTACAACTTGTTATTGTTTTTCACTCTTTTGAAGTGAGCAATATTAGGAGCCAACCCTATTAAAGGTTACAAAATACACTATTAGGTGTGACCCTATTAATAGATTTAGCTCACCCTATTAGTTGTGGCCTTGTTAGAGGTCTTTAGACACTTCACTCTAGAAATTCCACCTTGTTAGAAGATTTGGCAAGTAGCTATTAGGCTAACTCTGTTAGGAGATTTGATTTACTGCTAGAATTATTAGAGAGTAACAATGACTAGACCTGATTGTTGATGCAACTATCTTTGTTAATTTTATCTCTCTATTCTAGCTTTAATACTTGATCCTCCTTGATTAGAATGTTCTTTGTAGCTCAGTCAACTCAAATACTTTGATATTATTCCAATTCACTTCCTTGATTTATCTTTTCAATCTCATGTTTCCTCTCAATTCAATCCTCAACTTGACCTTATATTTATATATTTATTATTAGCACTCTCATCCTAATGATGTATCATTGAGTATGATCTGAAACATTGATGCAAAAAAAAACTCACACAATCTTACCTAGAAGCAGGAATCTTAACTTGAATACAATTTCAAAAAAATGAAATTCATCCCATGAGTCAGCTAGAACTAACCAACAAAATTGTGAGATCAAATATATTGATGCAATAAAATCCTTCGTTAACCAACCCAACTTGATCAACACTAATTTAGAAAAGACTTTCCTTCAGACTTCCTTTGGTAACCAAGTGAGTTTAGTTAGCTCTAGTTCCATGCCAACTTTTCTTTAGTAACTGAGTGAACTTGGTTGACAATGTCTTCATGCAAACTCCCTTTGGTAACTGAGTGAACTTGATTAACACTGGTTTCATGTAGACTTTCCTTAGGCAACCAAGTGAGCTTGGTAGACACTAACTCTAAACTTGGCTAACATTGAAATGTTCCTCATACACTAGAACTTCCTTTGAATTCCTAGTGAGGTTGACATACACTAATTTCTCATAATATACTTGGCATTTGTGCAACATCAAGGACAACATACAATTGAATGATTGAATTGAACAATCTCCCTCTTTGGCATTAATGACAATACAAAATGTCATAATATATAGAAATTTTAGATAAAAATAGAAGTATGGATAATATCCTTAGTTTCATTCTAATTCTCATCCATGCGAACTCCCTTTATTAGTGTGAGCTTCCTCTACCATAAATCTCTAATTGTAATGACTACAATACCAACTCAAAATTTTTTAGATGACAAAATGAAAAATTCTCCCTCTTTGACATCTCAAACATTCACATAAATTTCTCTGATATATGACAACAAAATCTCCCTTTGACATCTTATGCCAAAGACAAAAATCAATCTAGTTTCCATGTATCTAAAGTACAGATTCATATGCAATCTAATTTGACAATTCAACATCAACTTGATTGATCTTCAACATGCTTGGTTGATGCATCACTAAAATATAATTAGTGAGGTTCAAGCAGGGGAATGGCCTCTAGCTTACCTCTTAGATACAAAAATGTATCCTTAGGTAATGACTTGGTGAATATGTTTTCCATATGTTCTTTTGTATTCACATATTCCAATCTCATCTCCTTGTCTTGCACCAATTCTCTCAACAAATGATATTTTATTGCAATGTGCTTGGTCTTGGTATGCATCTCTAGAGTCTTGGATATGTTAATTACACTGGTGTTATCATAGAAGATAACAACTGGGTCTTGATCTCCCCCTTCATACCTAACAATAGTTGTTTGAATCACATAATGTTGGAACAATTGACTACTTTAGCAACATATTTTTCTTCTGTTGTAGACTACGAGATAAAATTTTGCTTCTTGTTTGTCCAAGATACTAGCCTCTTTCCAAGAAATAATTCTCCACCACTATTTCTCTTCTTTTCATCAACACTACCTATCCAATCAACATTAGTGAATGCTTTCAATTAAAAGTTGCCTCCTTTCTTATACCACAAACCATAATCTTCAGTACCTTTTAGATATCTCATGATTCTTTTTATTGCCATCATATGCTTTTATTTAGGATTAGCATAGAATCTTGCTACCATACCAACTTCTAATGCTATATAAGGTCTTGTCTACACTACATGAAAAAGTTTTCCAATCATTGATATTTATGCAATCTGGTCTCCCTCCTTGGAATCATCATTTTTGGAAAGCTTATGTCTAGTAGACATAGGTGTTCTGACTAGTCTAGAATCCTCCTTTCCAAATTTTTTTAGTATCTCCTTGATGTATTTTGAATGAGTAATACAGATACCATCCTTTATCTATTGAATGTGTAAGCCAACAAAGAATTTAATCTCTCCAAACATTGATATTTCAAATTCTTTACTCATTTCCATAGAAAAAGATTTGCACAAATCATCATTTCTAGTAAATAATGTATCATCCACAAAGATTTCTACCAACCTAGTCTTCTTATCTGATCCTTCTTTGATGTATAGATTGTTGTTATCATTAGTTCTTTGAAAACCAATATTTATGAGATAGTTATGTAACCTTTCATACCAGGCTCTAGGGGCTTGTTTGAGACCATACAAAGCTTTGTGTAGTTTGCAAATCATGTCCCTTCTGCTAGGATCAATGAAACCTTATGGTTTCTTAGTGTAAACTTCCTCTTCTAAGATTCCATTCACGAATGCTGATTTTACATTCATCTGATATACTTTGAATCCTTTGTGTGATGCATATGCAAGTAGTGTTCTAACACCTTCTAATCTAGCAATAGGAACAAATGTCTCTCCATAATCAATACCTTATTCTTGAGCATAAACCTTAAAAGATAAATTTGTCTTGTTTCTTGAAACTTTTCCCTTCTCATTCAACTTATTTTTGAATACCCATTTTGTGCCAATTGCATTCTTGTCCTTGAGTCTAGGAACAAGATTCCAAGTTTTTTCCCTTATCATTGTGCCTTCTAATTTATCTCTAATAATTTTCTTGGGTGCATGATGCCTTGTGACATATCCAACAAGTTTGGGCTCCTTTTTGAATTCACTTGGTTTACCATGATATTTTAAATCATGCTTGGTTCCCATTGGCTATGACTCAGGTCCATCAGATGACTCAGTTTGTATTGGTTGAAACTTGGATCCTTCTAACTACAACTTGAGTCCTTCAAACTATGACTCAAGTTGCACTGGCTGCAACTCAGGGTGAGCTGAGGATTTTGTGGACTTGGGTGTGAAGAATATTGAATTCCATTTTCTTGAACTTTAGGTAAAGTATTAGGCTCATAATAGAAAAATTTAGTGTAGTTTTCAAGATATTTTCTACTTTTCTCTTCACATTCTTCTGCAAATTCATCAATTATTACATGTGCACTTTCTATAACTTTTTGAGTAGATAGATTCAAACATGTGTATGCTTTTCTCTTATTAGAGTATCCCAGGAATATGCCTTCATCACTTTTTATATCAAAATTTCCTTTTCTTTATCCCTTCAAGATATAACATTTTCTTCCAAATACTTTGAAATAAAAAACATTAGGTTTATAGCCATACCAAAATTCAAAGGGTGTTTGATCTGAGTCCTTCTATAGCTAAACTTAATTCAAGGTATGATTTGTAGAGTTGATTGCTTCCTTCCAACATTTGATAGCAACATTTTACTGTATCACTAGTGTCCTTGCACAATCCATGATTGATCTATTCCTTCTCTTAGCTATGCCATCTTGCTGAGGTGTACCAGATGCATATACATGTCTTTTGATTCCTCTTTCATTGCAAAATTCATTGAATTGATTTGAGATGGATTCACCTCCTCCTTTTGACTTTAGACACTTTAGTTTCTTTTTGTTTCTTTCTCATCTCTAGCCAAATACCATTTGAACTTTTGAAAAGCTTTCAATTTATCCTTTAAATACATAACTATCATCATCCTAGAATAATCATCATAATAATCATCAAGAAACAAAATAAAGTACTTATCTCTAGAGTAGCTTTGTATGCCAATAGGTCCACAAAGGTATGTATAAACTAGCTCCAGGACTTCTTTAGAATGGTAATTCTTTCTTTTGAAACTTGTCTTTCCCATATTTCCACTTTGGTAATTCTTAAACATGCTAATATCAAGTTTCTTTAGGCTTGGGATACCTCTAACCCTTTTATTCTTGATTATGTTGACTAGGTTATCAAAATTCACATGACACAACATTTTATGCCATAACCTTCTTTCTTCTACTTGAGGTATGAAGTATGAATTTTCAGTTAGATCTAGGTAAAATTGATTACCTCTTATTTGATTGCCAGTCCCAACTAGATTTCAATTTCCATCTAGTAGCTTTGCTTTCCTATTAATGAATTCTACCTTGAATCCAATGTTATTCAATTATGCCACACTAAGAATATTATGCTTTAGTCCTTCAAGCCAATAAACATTGTCACATTTGAGATCATTGGTTAGTGCAATACAAACTTTTCCCTTCACATAGCAAGGTTCATCATTGCCAAATCTGATACTCCCATGATCATAGTGTTCTAAGTCCTCAAATTTAGATTTATCACCAATCATTTGATGAGAATAGCCACTATCAATAATCCATGTATCATTCTTACTAAGATGAGAAATGAGGGCCATGTTATCATTCTCATCATCTGATTCATCCTTAACAATAATGTAAACCATTTCATCTTCTTCACTACTGTCAAAATCTTTAGCCATGTAACAAGATTACTTGCCTTTGTACTTGTTGTGGTTTCACAATGTATGCCACATTTTTCCTAGAAATGGGGACCCCCTACTTTATTTTTTAGCTTTTTGGATCTCTATTCTGGGGTTTGAATCTTTTTTTAGGGGTTTTTCCTAGTGTTTTACCTAATTTGGGTTTTTGTTTGAAAACCCAGTTGCGAGAAACTATGTTAATAATAGGAGAAAATCAAAAAATTTAATAAAGAGTGCACCAAAAAACCTAGCACACCCCTGAAGGTACACTAGTGTGCTATTCATATGAAGAGAAACATGATTCCTCTTGGAAATGCACATCTACACACCTTTAAGAGGTGTACTCAATCCTAGAACTATAAAGCCTAGTACCTTGCCCTCTTTCCTCACTTCTCATTTTCTCCTCCAAGTCTTTAGTGAGTGCACCTCTGCACCTATTGAGGTGTGCTTGATCCCCTTTCCATCACCTGCACATACAAGCAAAACATGTTACTTAATTACCCAAGAAGGTGCTCACCTTTTTTTGCACTAACCTAACAAATGAAAACACTTTAGAAACTTTAAACTAAAAAGAACCTAAACTAAAACCTTCACCTAAGTGAAAGGTGTGCATGTATGCACCTGTTCAAGGTGCGCACATACGCACCTTTCAAAAAAGCTAAACATTGCTTAAGTAGTGAAATGGTGCACATATAGCACACCTTATAAGGTGTGCTATGTGTGTACCTTTCCTTTCACACTCTAATGGGGCTTTTCACTATCAGGGTGTGCACCTAGTGCACCCAATGAGGTGTGCTAGGATCACACCCTTATTATTAAGAGTTTTGTATAGGAGAGGATGAACCTAACGCACCTTTGAGGTGCACAAGGTGTGCCATTTTATGTTCACCAAAGATGTTTTATGGGTTTTTAGGTGTTTTTTAATAATTTGTGTAGGGTTAGGGTTTTTGGGTTATGATTTTTAGTAATTAGGGTTTTTAGGTCTTTTTTTGTCATAATTAGGTTATATTTTAGTTATTTTTTCTTCACCTCCAAACTAATGGATATTGGTTTTGGGCAGATTAAATGGCTTCCTCCTTGTCCTCCCTCACTACAAAGATGGCTCCAAAACCAGTGGTTTTCAAATTTCAAGGTGTTCCAGCAAAGTCACATTTCTAGGATAAATATTCAAAGATCTAAGATACTAAACTCAGCCATATCAACTAGAATGTGTTCCTATTTTTATACAACAAACCAATGAAGAGGTATCCAATGGTATATGCACTTATAAGATTAGGGCTAGTTAATATAGCATTAATCTTGATATCAATACAATCTTCAAAGTTGATCATGGCATTAGCATAGAAGTACATTTCAAAAGAATGGGTTGTGAAAAGTATAACTAGAGAGATTGTCCTAGATCTAAGACCTAAGAATGTAGAGAAGGTATTCCATCTTCCAAGGGTAGATTAGTACATCCAATTAACATACCATCAAGCAAAAAGGTGGTACGGAGAGCATGGAGAGGAAGCATCAAAAATCGTCCAATCTTTGTATCTCATCGATAAGACTCCTTTTGCATGAAAAGTAGGCAAAGTAGATATGACAAGGGGCTATATGAATGATGATATCAGATATTCTATAGTACTTTTGAGTAGAATCATGGGGTTACTAGCATCAAGACACCTAAATATATAGATGGTACACTTTATTAAGACCATCAGAACAATGAAGATGCTAATTGATTGGGATTCAATTCTCAGTGAGAATCTAGATGAGCAACTAGTGGCAGTTAAGAACAACCAAAAGTACTATACACAATCTTATTTGGTATACTTGTTAGTTTCAAGTGCAACATGTTATCTGGGATTGTTCAAAAGGGGCAACATGTAAGATGAAAACACATGGCCTTTTATGTGGTATACCTCTAGTTGGTAAAGAAAAAGCTTTTAGAGCATAGTAAGGAGTACAAGCTAGTGAATGATGCCTTCATTTTCATAATCATTTGGTTCATTGAGGGAGATTATGCAAAAAGGATGTCAAATGAGGTAGCAAAAATGATTACGAAAATTGGGGCCTACTACATCCAATTTAAAACATTCACTTATTTAAGGGTAGCAAGTATGACTATCAATCCAAAGAAGTTCCCTAGGTATCCATGTGACAGACTCATATTTCTGGAGATTGCATGAAAAATCTTGTACGTATATGAGAGAGTAAGGGAGAAACACAAGAAAACCTAGGTATAACCCATCACTATAGGTTAGTTTAGTGTTGTCCAAAAATAGGATATCACAACCTTTGAGTTTAAGTGGGATCAGTATCCCTTGGAGGAATATAACTCTCCTTATACCTATTTTGATAACATTGGAAGAGTTTAGTACTTGGTGGGGAAACAATTCAAACATGAAGATGCCATAGAGGATCACTAGATGAATGTAGTGGATGACTACAAAATCCAAATAAGGGATTATTGTAGGATGACTCTCTATTTGGCAGGTAGTTCCTTGAAAATAAAGGCCCCTTTAAGGATAGCACAACAAGACACTAAAGAGATCCTAGATCCATTATACAATAGAGATAAGATATCCTATTAAGAATGCAAAAATTGATAAAGAGGAAAACATAGATATTAATCATAGGGTGAGGCATCTCATCCAATTAACCAAGGATTGGATTAAAAGACCATTCAAGTTGGATCTAATTTTGCATATTGTAGTTTTCCAACCTACAACCCACCCAATGAAAGGTAGAGGAGAAAAGGTGATAGTGCCCACATTCATGACTTAGGCTCCAGTAAGGCCAAAAATAATACATCAACTTGATAGAGAAGTTGCATGCTTCAGGGCACAGAAGGGTAAAGGAAAAAGAAAAAGAACTTCCCCTCAACAAGTTGAACTTGGAGAAGAGGCAACTCAAACACTAGAACAAGGGGCAAAGAATGTACAAAGGAAATTTTTTTTTGAAGTTATCGAATCATAGGATAATCTGTTAGTGCCACCACCAAAACAAAGGCAAGGTGATGAAACAAAAACACACCAAGTGTCTCAATCTACTAAAGAGGAAGAAGCATCCTCATCTGTTCGCAAGAGAAGAAAGATGAAAAATCCAGTTAAAAGGAGACAAAAGGTGATCCATTAGTTCCAAAGGTTATTCCAGAAGATGATGATGAAGATGAGGAAGATAACCTTCCCTTGAATTGGAGGATTCATCTTGTTAGGGATATAAAGATAGAATAGAGAAGAAGCTCTACTATTACACCACCATCCATTCCTACATAGCCTATTTAGGCTACAAATTTCATGGATGAATTACAACAATGGATTGATGAGCAATAGGATGATGATGTCTTTCAGATGTCAAATTTTAATTTCATGCCTATAGGCACTAAGTTGGTGGGCAAAAAAATAAGGGATACTCTAACAAAACAACCTCCACAAGAAGATTGGAGTCAATTTCCACCTTAGTCACAAGGATCAAAGGTGCTCCACCATCATCAAGTCAAGATTTATCTTTCTTGGATAAAGGTTCAACTACTCCTCTCCCTTTGGGTAATGAAGAAAAAGTACAAGCTAAGCAGGAAGAAGAGCCATGCCAAATACTCATTGATAAAGTGTTAAAGGAGGGATGAATATAAAAGAAACCTCAATAAACTTCCCAAGATATAGAGGTGAGGATTGTAGACTCTACATACATAGAGATGCTCGATGTGTATCTCTCACAAAAGGAGAAGACACTGGAAAGGACTGATAAGGGAAAAAGCATAGTGGTACAGACTTCATCTTCATCTAAGGATAAATCTCCAATAGAAGATGCTCCAAGATGGCTAAGGAAAGAGGTGATGGTTAGACACAAAAGGCAGTGGTATTCTACTAAGGAAGAGGGAATGGGAGAATTAATTGAAGCTTTCAAGAAACCTAAGTCACCTATAGGTGATGCATGAACGTTGACCCTTGTCATGAGTCATCAAAATCAAGACTTGTTCACCCATGTTTCTATCCCTCTTCTAGATGCAAATGTTGAGGATTTGAATCCAAAAGATTATCAAATTAGGGAGGTCATGCTTAGAAAACCCATTGTGAATACTGCCAAATTAATGATCACTACGAGAATCAAAGAAGTGTTTAGGCACTTAGAACAAGATGAGACTAAATTTTTAAACCTTAAAAATAATAATGAAATCCTAAGGGGATATCTAAATGAAGTAGTTGGTCCATTATAACTTGAATATTCTAAAGAGACTCCAAATGCAACACTTGAGAAAAGGGATAAGGAGACTATACAATTAGATCCATTTTTGAAGGCTTGTCAGCAATGGCAGGAAAGTTTTGAAGAGAAAGGTGTGTAGATCATACAAAGAAATCTTAAATTGCTACATCATATGTAGAATAATATAGATAAGATGGTTGCTATATTTAACTAGGATTTTGGATTAATGGATGAAGTACATACTTGGGGTAAAGACCTGCAAGTGTTACATTCAATAAAGGGTCAAAGGTATCGGATGTATATACAAAAAAAGAGTTAGATAAAATAGATGATTGGATAGAGGAGATTCCATATTCCAATAAATTAATGGAAACATGACGTGTGGATGTTCATAAGCTTAAGGATCAAACCCAAGAGAAAACTTTGGAGGTAGAGAGACATTATAGTAATGCTTGCTTATACATTTTTGAAGATGATTCAAGGGATAAAATTATAGCTGTAGAAGTAGTTTTTGAATAATTTTGAAATAATTTTGAAGAAGCTTCTACTAATGAGGATATCAAATAGGCATTTAAGACCAAAGAGGCATTGCTAGATTTGGATGTGAAATTGGGATATTTTGCAAGGACTCACATAGAGGTGGACAACTATAAGCAAAAAGTAAAGGAAAAATATGAAACTTTAGAATTTCTGGATGTAACCCAAGTCACAGAGATTATAGAGAAATTTAAGAATGAATACCCAGACATAGCTTTGGTATAATGGGGAACAAAACCCAAAAGCTAGAATTTAGTTTTTACAATTGGTAAAATTTTGCATTTTTTGGACCTAGCTTCTGAGGTGTACTAGGTGTGCTAGGTGCACTTCTTCTAAGGTGTTCTTCTTCCAAGGTACACTAGAAGTTTTTTAAGAAGCTAGAGGTGAGTCAAAAGTTAACTGTTAGTTCTAAATTTAGAGCTCTCCATGCATCAAAAATGCATTCTAGCGGCAATATAACTCCTACAAACATCTAGTGAAGGTTGCACTTCTATTTTTGGCACCTCCGGAGACTCCTACATCATCTAATGGATTTATTCTTCTTATTTTTTTTATTTTAAGACATGTAAAAGCTCATGCATGCATTAAATGATATAAATAAGGATGGAGTTCTACTTAGCACTAATTAGAGAGTTAGTTTGTACATAAATATATATGTTTTATTAGTTTAGAAGCATATGCTTGCATAAATGGACCTCTCACTCTCAACAAAAATTGAGGAGAAGATTTCTTATAAATTCAGGAATGTAATATGTATTCTAGGCCATTATTTTGATGCAATAATATACATTATTGGTGCTATCATTTGGAGTGTACTTATTCTTGCCTGAGAGTGTTATATTTTGTGAATGTATGTTCATGGAGTGTAATGAAGCCAATAGTTTTATTGTGTTATTTTTATTGTGCAATCTTTTAATTCTGGTGTTTTCTACAATTTTACAAATTTCACTGACATACTTAGTTGAAGAAGAGATCAATCTATTGTTCCTACATAGCTTTTTGTCTTGCATGAGTGCACTTTCATTGGCCTTGTGATACATATGAAATGTGAAACATCTTACAGTTACTGAATTCCCATCGATAATTGCATCAATGGAATTAAAGAAGTACTGCTCCCATTTTCATTTTTTACTTATTGATCTTATCAAAATCTTAACTCATAGATGTGTTTTTTTCATGGCTTATGTCCATTAGGGATTTATGTTTCAAGTCATTTTCTTAAACTTCTTGTTACCCCTTCTTTGTTATTTTCTTTCATAAATACTTGGTTAATTAGGAATTCATATAGTTGCATAGTTAAAATTACATTAATAAAAAAATAGAAAATACTTTAAAAAAAAAAAACAAAAAAACTTTTTGTGTGGTTATTTTTTTGATATAGCAAGTAGATTCAAGATCTTATTTGAAATTGGCCAGAACCAGCAAAGGCCTCCTTGTGAACACTCACATTTATCTTCTACTAAGTGGATTATAGTAGGTTGCAAGAAAAACTAGAACCTTGGAGTTGATCCTAGATTATCTTTTCAAGAGAGGAGTTTGAAAGGATTTCTATCATTAAGCATCATGCAAAATGACAACTCAACAATACTTTTCATGCTTCTTTTCTTCTTTTCCTTCATTTTTTGGACACCTTGCTGCATTGTAACCAAATTCTTCACAAGAAAATTAGATCAAAGGAATTTTTCCTTTGCCTTTGGGATATCTTCTTGCAAGAAATGCTTCAATGACTTAAAGATTATCATCAAAACCATCTTCATCTTCACTATTAGACATCTTGCTTTTAGATTTTGCATCTTTCTTCTTGAGTGATAGTTTGGCTTGAAATGCAAACTCAAGGTTACTGGAGTAAGGAATATAATTATCAAAGTTATCTAACTCAAATGCTATCAACCTTCCTACTAGAACATCCAAAGTTATATCATTCTTAGGATTATATCTCATTTCTTGAATAGCTAAAACTCTAAATGCATAAATAGGAAGAAAGGTTCTGAGTACCTTTTTGACCACTTTTACATCATCGATTTTCCTACCCGAGGCTCTGATTGCACTTACACTAGCTTTGATTCTTTCACTGTACTGTGCAATGTTCTCATCTTCTTTCATCTTCGTCTGATCAAACTAACCTCTAAGAATTTTTGGCTTACCTCTTCTCACATTATCATCACTGCCATAGATATCCTTTAGCTTGTTCCATATTTCACGAGTAGTACCATAGTCTTTGACTTCACCAAATTCAACATAATTGAGAGTGGAAGCAATGTCAATCATCATTATGTTATGGTTCTTCTTTTCCACAATTTGATCCATAGTCAAAGTTTTAGTTGGTGCCACATATTTTTTCTCCAAATATTTCAAGCCTATGTCACCAATGGTTTCCAAATGGAGATTCATAATTTCTTGTCACGCTTGGAAGTTATCTATGTTCAGTTTAGGAATTTCCCTTCTATAAGACATCTTGATCTTTATCTTAGGTCCTTGAAACCTTCTCTACAAGCACCAAAAGCTCTGATACCAATTGTTGGAAATATAAGAGGAGTAAATGAGAGGGGAGGGGTGAGTCAGTTACCAAAGAAACAAATCCAATATCCCTTAAGATGTCAATACAATTCAAAACCAAACTCTGCTATAACTAAAAGACTGTTGCAAGTCAGTTAACATAGGAACACTTAGTTAACACTAAGAATTATTGTCACTTAAGAAAAAATGGAATGATCACTTCTTCAAATGTTTAATGTTTTTAACCTTAGTTAACTTAGTTGTAGAATCATAAAGAAATAACATGAACACAAGAGAAACCAAGATTTAATGTGAAAACCTAATTTGGGAAAACCACCAATTGCAATTTGTTACTATTTTTCACTATTCTCAATTAAATCCTCAACTTTACCTTATATTTATATGTTTTACCTTATCAAGTCATCTTGAATACACTTTGAAAAAAATGAAATTCATCCCATGAGTTGGCTAGAACTAACCAACAAAATTGTTAGATCAAATATACTAATGCAAGAAAATCCTTCATTAGCTGACTAAAATCTATCAACACTAACTCAAAAAAGACTTTCCTCAAACTTCCTTTGGTAACAGAGTGAGCTCAATTGACACTAGTGCCATGCCAACTTTTCTTTGGTGATTGAGTGAACTTGGTTGACATTGTCTTCTTGCAAACTCCCTTTGGTAACTGAGTGAGCCTAGTTAACACTGGTTCCATGCAGACTTTCCTTAGGCAACTAAGTGAGCTAGGTAAACACTGACTTTAAACTTGGTTAACATTGAATTATTTTTCATACACTGGAACTTCCTTTGACTTTTGAGTGAGCTCGATATACATTGATTTCTTGGAATATACTTGAAATTTGTGCAACATCAAAGAGAACATACAATTGAATGATTATATCCAACATTTATATCTTTTCATTAACATCTCTCTTATTGTGATTTTGGGATTTTGATGAAGACTAAGGATTCTTAGGGGAAAATATAGATCTTAAGTATGGCTTAGAGTAGTTTAGCCTTTATGGTTTCGTATGATTTCTGGGTTATCTTCAAATATATGCATTGTTCTTAGCTTGATGATTTCTATGTCTCCTAAGTTATGATAAGATCATCTTTTTCCTTTGATCTTATTTACCTTGAGTTTGTGGCAACTCATACTCCTGCTGAAGTGCGGGCTAAATGTACCATCTTAAAATGGACATACTTGCATTTTAAGAACTTTTAGCACTGTATTTCATTATTCCTCTCTTGGACCTATGCTCAATGTCTCTTTTTCTCTTCTCCTCTTCCATTTCACTCTTCTTTGTTCACTCTCATTTTCTAACTTCGAGGTGTCACTTTGCTACCCTTTTGGCCATATCAGTTTATTTCATCTGTGCATCCTTCTAAACCTTCCTAGGGATTTTTCTTTCTAGTCTCTGAGACTAGGTCAACCTAGTCCTTTTTGAGATTTTTTCTCTCTAGTCTGTGGGATTAGGTCAACCCAAGTTAACTTGGTCCTTTTTGAGGCCATTTTCCTTAATTTTTTGGGTCGAGGTCAACCTAGGTCGATCTAGTCTAGAACTAGGCCAACCCAAGTCAACCTGGTCCTTAATGAGTGTAAATCTCAAGGCCCAAAAGTCCTCAAGTTTACCAATTTATTTATCTCTCCCTTTTCCTCCTACAATTAACTCTTTTCTTAATATCCAATTTGTAATTAAATCTCTTCTTAATAATCATCTTATAGTTAACTCTCCATTTAATGATCATCTTGCAGTTAACTATTTATTCAATAATCCACCTTAAGTGAGCCTTTAACTATTTTCCCACTAGAAAAATAGTATAAAAGGAGGCTTGGAGGCTTTTGTTGACACAAAAGTTTGCACCCTTTTCTAAATTCTTACTTAAAGGCATCCTTGAGTAACATGGAAACAATATCCAAACTTTGGGACTTGAACTGTGAGATTGAGTCCTAGAGAAGGTTGATTTCCTTACTATTAGGGTGCACCTACCTAGCCTTTGAGAGGAAAAGGGAGAAGGAATGCATGAAAGAAAACTACCTAATTTATTCTAAAGGGGTGATGCATCGAAATAGTTTTCCAATCTTATCTCTACCTAAGAATGCATAGTTAACCAACATAATCTCAAAACATACAGGTTCAATCCTTACTTAATCCAACAACCACATGTAGATTAGAAAATAGAGGAATGCTATAATGAAGAGACTTCACTCTATATCATTCAAATGCCCAAATAGATACAATCATAGAATTGGAGAACAAAGACAATACATTAACAAGAGGCAAGAAAGCATGCACAATATGTTATTGGATGAAAGAGATACAAAAGAGAATTATGATAGTCTAAAGGCACAGGAAATAACAATAATAGAGTATGGAATACAATGTCATAGAATTAGAGAAAAAGATCAACCTTGGGAAGGGAAAAAAATCTTGCTATTATAGTGCAAGCATAACTAAGATAACTTTAGTGGGAAGCCAAAGTTCAACTACTGCATTTAAGGTTACAGAAAATAATCATGCAAATTTGAAGAAAATCTAATCCTGGTACATGTTCAGATGCATGAATTCCAATATCTTTTCGAAAGAATAACCCTGAGAAGACATGAATGACAACGATTAATGCATAGATAGGTAGATGGATAAAGAACATCAATGGGAGGATGAAACTACATTAAACATGCATGGAGAACTCTGAAAGTGGTTATAGACAATCGAAGAGATTTGATTTGCCATTAGAAAACTATTTCTTCTTTGCTATCAGCATGCAAAGTTAGAAAATCAATAGGTTAATCATTTTCAACTATTAATTTGTACCTTTCTTACTTCCTTATTGGTTGAAAGGACCCTTCACTTTCCATCTCAAATGGGTGAAAACCCATGTATCATGGTCAAACTAGGAACTAATGAACTTAAAATCATCAAATGAAGTCAAAACCCTCATAACATCTTCAATTGGGACCTTGGCCTTTATGACCTCATGATCGCCCATATATCATAGCCTCAAAAACCCATCAAACTATCTTTGGGATCTTATGAACATGCCCTTCATCATATCATTGGGCCTCTATCATATCTTATGATCCTTCGAGTTCCCAATCTCATGACAACACAAAAACACCTTCACATAGGGTTGTAGGACCATCAATTTCCTTCTACAATGTTACAAACCTAGTTAATTGACCCTACGATCTTATAATCATAGTCTAGTGTAACATCGATAACAACAATAATCATCCTTATGATCTTATGATTGCTGAGCTCTTATAGCATTAGGTAGATTCTTCTCTTATTTCACAATCCTATGATCATTGTGATATTACAACAATACAATGCTATGACACACCTTTCTTTGTGCCATAAAATGACTCTTTAGTTTACCCTATGATCTTATGAGAAACTACTTCGTCATAAGATAAGAATATTGCCCTAGTTGCTTCTTGTAAGAATTTTCCTTAGGGAAAAATTCACCCAAGATCAAAGAACTCAAGCACAAGCACAAAAATAGACCAAAAAGAATATGATCAAAATATCGATATGTATTTGATTCAATGTCAAACTACACTAGGAGTGCCTATATATAAAGGCCTCTAGAGTGCTTCTAGAATGCATAGGAATTAGCAACATGATAAGTCATACAACCAAGCACATGTCCACCAGATATGGATTATCCTCCATTAAGCACAAGAGTAAGTGTGATGATGAGAGGATAAGCCAACAAAGGTGTAGCATGCAAAATAATGTTGTAAACACCATGTGCTAAAATAGGAGTGCAAATAACTGTGTTGTCTACATGACAACTCAAAAAAGTATGCAAAATCCTAAGTGTCTCACCAAATAAATAATAAAATAATACAATATAATAAAATAATGCATTAACCTAAGTAAAATTTAAAGTGTAAATAGTAAATACGTATTTACACCAACACCCCCCCCTTTAGTGCAACTTAGGGGAATGGACTTAAGCTTACAAAAGCTAGGATGAAATGCATAATGGGTCCCAGCTACTAGGCCATGTTAGGTACCCATGTGCAAAATGAAATGAAATCTCTCATAAAGTAGAGAAAGAGGGAAAACCTCATGGGAAAAATGCCTCCCCCAAAAAGAGAGATGAAAAGACAAGATGCATGGATGGATGGAGTAATCAAGACCCACCCCTCGCCCCCCATTACGACATACATCAAGTATATACAATAGAGAAGTATGAGAAGGACAAAACCCCATAAGAGGAAAAAATCCCCCCATAAGAGAGAATAAGAGAGACAAGGTAGTCCCCCCCCTAATGAAGAGTGTTGATCAATGATAGCTGCTCCAATGTAGAAGTTGGTCCATGAGTGTTGAATAATGTTCCTCCCCTTTGGAAGAAATGATGGAAAAGGTACAAGTGAGATGCTTCCCCTATGTGTCAAAAGAATCCCAATGATGAATGATGCCTTTGAAACCTGCTCAACTGTCCCTATGTCAATTTTGATGGTCGCCCCTTCCAAGACTATTGAAAAGAATGAGTGTAGATCTAACAAAGATGGATGTAGAACCTGTCCCAAAGAACTAACTATATCCTAAAATGATAAAGAGACCTCCTACAACTACTATACATAAGGATCCACAATCATATGAACCTATGAAGATCGATCATTTAGAGAATGGACACAAGGGTCAGAGTGAGTCCTCACAACAACTATAGAAGGATCATCTTCATCAAAGAAAACAAGTATATCATCAATTATATCTTACAAGTCTACTATGTATGACTCAATGAACAAACTTGAAATGTTTGCTATGTAGTCATCACTTATTGCTGGAACCAGAAGACAAGGTGTACCCTATTGTGCTAGACCTATCACTATGGCAATATATGCATGTGGAATATGCTAATGATGTGACCTCTCTCTACATCTGTGAAAAGCATCCCACAAATTTGAGTCTCTTAAATCACTATTGCTAGTGTCACTATCAGTTTTCATAGTGTATGAAGTGCGAAGAGGATTAGAGGATAACTTAGGTGAACTTTCCTCAAAGTGTACATCCTTCTCCAAAAAAATCTCATGTGTCTTAGGATCCGTAAGTCTATATACCTTAACACCATCTTCATATCTGATGGAAGTACAAGGCTTAGGTGGTGGTGCCTTACATCCCCTAGAAGATATGTTTACCCATGCTAGAAAATTGAAGACTCTAAAGTATTTCACAACTAGTTTTTGGTCGCACCATGCCTCAAAAGGAGTCTTACCATCTAAGGCATTATGATGAGACCTATTAAGTATGTGATTGGCGCTTCTAATAGATTTGACTTCGAGTGTTGGATCAAGAGATTTGGCTTGTATCATGCAACTTTCCATGGACTTAAGAGTTCATATCCTCAGTGCTACACTATTCATCTTATGTGGACTGAATATTGGTGGATTCTGAAGATCAATACCCTCAAGTTTGCAAAAGTCTTTAATTCTTCTATCCACATATCTTCTTTCATTGTTATCTAAAGAACCTTGATGGATTTCCTTGATTGTTGTTCAACATG
This sequence comes from Cupressus sempervirens, assembly GCA_028749045.1. Classification (NCBI taxonomy): domain Eukaryota; kingdom Viridiplantae; phylum Streptophyta; class Pinopsida; order Cupressales; family Cupressaceae; genus Cupressus; species Cupressus sempervirens. Next base: position 212,671,569 of record CM053789.1, read on the forward strand.
ACTCTTGAAGGCTTGAAGCTTATCAACCACTTCATTCTTGTGATGAAGAAAGTAGACCCATGTGTAGCATGAAAAGTAATCAATGAAACTAAGGATGTAGTAACCTTGGCTAACTGATGTCACTGCAAAAGGACCTACTAAAACCATGTGAACCAATTGAAGAACAACTAGTGCTCTTGAAGACTTCCCTTTATCAAACTTTTCCTCTAGATGCATATCCACTAAACATGATGAACATTCACCCTTAGAAAATTTGATTATAGGTAGACCTTTGACCATGTTTTTTGAGAAAAGTTGCTGAAGATAGCAGAAGGAAAGATGTCCATATCGCTCATGCCATAATTTGGCTTGTGAATTAGATTGAGTCAACAAGGCATGTGAAGGAGACTTAGGCACAAAATGGGAGAAGGAATAAAGCCTCTTGTCATGATTGACTTTCTCCACTATAACCAATGAATCATCTCTGAGACACCATTACTAAGTTTCAAAGGAACTCAAATTTGTTTCCATCTCCAAGGTGAGTGATTTGGTAAATTGAGAGGAGATTAAAGCTAAGGTTTGGAACATAGAGAATGTCTTTGAATTCCCTATTTTCCATCTCTACATGTCCTTTCCCTTCACTTCTATTTTTGTATCATCTCCCACAAAGATGTGTGGTACCTATGACTGCTACAATGAAGAAAATTCTCCCATTGAAGAACCCATATGATATGAGGCACCTGAGTCAAGAATCCATTCTGATGAAGAACTTGAACCAGCTATAAGTGCTTGCCCTTTACCCTTTGAAGTGGTTGGAGTTGAATCCTTCAAAGCATTTGGCACTTGAATTTTGTTCTTCTTGAGTAGGTTTTCCAACTCATCGATTCTCTTAGTCTTGCAATGATGCTCATCATGATTTGATTTCTTGCAATATGCACAAAAAAGTGTTTCCTTCTTTTCATTACTTCCCTTCTTGTTTGAAGAAGAATTGCCTTGCTCTGAGGAGGATTGTTGTGTCTCAGATTGTGATTTTTGCTTCCACTTCTTTTTCTTGTTTTTTCTAGAACTCTTTCCTCCTTGACTTGAGTGGGTCTCATCACTAGCCACCAATGCTTTGCTCTTTGATGATGTGAGAAGTCCCATATCTATCAAGTGGGATTGTTCAAAAATCAACATTTCTACAAATGCATAAAATGTAGGCTTTTGGACAGAACTTCCCATGGTTAACCTATGAGTATTATAACTCAAAACAAAGAAAGTATACTCTAAAGGTAGTCTCTTCAAGATGTAATGAATCAACTTATCATCCTTCATGGGATTACCACAATCTTTAAGTAGTGTTCTAAACTCATTGGATTTGTTGATATAATCTTGAATTGTGTTAAAATTCTTAGGATCCAAGAGAACTAGGTCATCCTCATTCTGGTATCCCTTTTCCTCATCCACCTTACCATACAAAAAATCAAGTTTTTCCCAAGCAGGTTTGGCTTCCTTGAAACTGGAAATGTGGAAGCAGGTTTTGCAATTGAACCATCAAGATAATGACTTAGACCTTTTTCCATTAATCTACTCCATACAATATCTTTCCATGTAGAATAATTTCATGAAGTTAGTGTTAGGATTAAACCACGAATATAAATAACAATTACATGCAAATATAACCAATATCAAAAATAATAGATCACACAAAAAATAACACAAGACACTAAGATTTAACATGGTTCACCCAATCCCTAGGCTACATCCACCAAATAACAAGTCCAATATTATTATAATCCAGTAATTACAACCTAATTACAATTTGTAATCCCTTACAACTCAATACCGCCATAAGAACCAATTTTTACATGACAACTATGAAACAATCCCCAACCCTAAGCCCTTTTATACAAGTATTTTTAGTACTTTAGGTTTACAATTAATAATTACATGTTGGCCCAAAATCCTTATTTACATGCTCAGCCTAGCCCTAAACCCTAGCAAGGAATTATGGAGTATGTATAGTACTTCTCTGATCAGTCACCATGATCTAACAATCTCCCACTTAGGGGCTGATTAGGCTCCACACTAAACAACAATCTCCCACTTAGAGACTAATCTTGTAGCTATGCCGCTACTCCGTGAGACTCCCATTGGATCAAACCACCTTGGACCCTATTGTTCTTTTATTCATGTTCAGTCTAGAAGACCAATCGAAGCTAAAGAGGAGTTTAGCTTCTCCCTTGTTACTACCTTTGTCAAAAAATCTGTTGGATTGTTAGTTGTATGCATCTTATCCAACTTTAACTATCCATCCTCCAAAATTGACCGAATGAAATGGTATCAAAACTGTATGTGTTTTGCATTTAAATGCAGAGCTAAATTCTTGGCAAGATGAATGGCACTTTGACTATCTGTAAATAATTAATTATCCTTTTGAGGATGTCCCAATTCATCTAAGAAGAACTGAAGCCATATGATCTCCTTGGCTACCTCTGTAGCAGCAACATACTCTGCCTCTGTAGTGGATAGAGCATTAATCTTCTATAACCTAGAAACCCAGCTCATGGATGCCCTACCAATAGTAAAGACATAACCTATAGTACTCCACCTAGTATCAATATCCCCTACCAAATCTAAGTCAACATAGCCCTGTAAATTAGTAGTAGAGCCCCCAAAGTGTAAACACTTATTGGATGTTCCTCTCAAATATCTGAGAATCCATTTGACTACATTCCAATGCTTAGTTCCTGAAACTCATATACCCACTAGTAACTCCCACTGCATGTGCAATATCTAGCCTAGCACATACCATAGCATACATCAAGCTTCGTACAACTGAAGCATAGGATAACTTGGACATCTTATCCTCCTCTTATTGTGTATTGGGACACATCTCCTTAGTCAACTTCAAATGATCAGGTAAAGGTGTGTTGACAGATTTAGCATTCTCTATAGAGGAACATTGCAACACCTTCTTCACATAAATAGCTTGAGATAGCGTCAATGTTTTGTTCTTCCTATCTCTGCAAATCTTCATACCAAGGATTTTTTTTGCTGCCCCCAAATTCTTCATAGAAAATACATGTGCTAACTGGCATTTTAGCCCCTTAATATGATCCATGTTAGACCCAACTACAAGCATATCAATAACATATAAACGTAAAGTAATGTAGCTATCATCATTCAACCTCTTAAAATAAAAGCAATGATCTAAATGACACCTATTGTATCTATGCTCATGCATAAAACTATCAAATTTCAGATACCATTGCCGAGGTGCTTGCTTCAAGCCATATACACTTTTCTTCAATTTTCACACTAAATTATCCTTACCTTTGACCTCAAAACCTTGTGACTAAGCCATATATATCTCTTCATCCAAATCACCATAAAGGAAGGTTGTTTTAACATCAAGCTACTCTAAATGAAAATCTTCAGTAGCCACAAGACTTAAAATAGTATGGATAGAAGTCATCTTAACAACAGGAGAAAATATCTCATCCAAATCAATGCCCTTTTTATGTACAAATCCTTTCACAACTAACCTAGTTTTAAATCTTTTCTTACCTCCATCCTCTTCTTTTAACCTATAAACCCACTTATTCTGTAAAGCTCTTTTACCTGCAGGAAACTTGCATAAATCCCATGTCTTATTCTTCAACAAAGAGTCCATTTCGTCTTTCATTGAAGACTCTCATTGAATCTTAGTATCCACCTACACAGCTTCATCATAGCATTCAAGTTCACCAACATCACTAAGTAAAATTGAATACAAACTGGGAGAAAATCTTTTTGGAGGTCTAATTTTCCTTGTTAATAGTTTAACATTCACTGATGTGTGTGGTATTTTTTATGACTATTGTTGCACATCATGACAAATGGCTGGAACATCAACTTTTGGAGTATCATCCAACACTACATAATCATCTTCTTTCTTCTCATGTTGCTGCAATAAATATTTATACAACACTTTCTCATTGACTATGACATCCCTGCTTCTTGCAATTTTATGCTTTTCAAAATCCCAAAGTCTATGACCAAATTCATTAATACCATATCCAAAAAATACACATTTCTTTAACTTAGCTTCTAGCTTTGTTATGCTTTCAGAATCTATGTGAGCAAATGCTTCACAATCGAAGGTTTTGAGAAAAGAATAACTCACCTTCTCACTAGTCCATGCTTCCTCTGGAATACCACAATCCAAAGGATTAGAGGGACCTCTAGTAATCAAATATACACAAGTATTGACAACCTCTACCCACATGTGTAAGGGCAACCCAACATGCAACCTCATGCTCCTTGCACACTCCATTATAGTCTTGTTCATGCGTTCAACCACTCCATTTTCTTGTGGAGTCCTTGGAACAATTTTTTATCTATGAATACCATTAGAGGAGCAATAATCTTCAAATTCATGACTGCAATACTCACCACCATTATCAGATTTGAGACATTTTAATTTCTTACCAGTCTCATTTTCAACCAAGCATTTCCATTTCTTAAAAGTTTGAAATACATCATATTTCTGTCTAAGGAAATAAACCCATACTTTTCTAGTTGCATCATCAATAAATGTAACATAATAATGAGAGCCACCAAGGGAAGATACTTAAGCCGGTCCCCATACATCAATATGCACAAACTCTAATTTCTCCTTTTTGTTTTCCTTCCCAGTCTTCACAAAACTCACTCTCTTTTGTTTTCAATACATACAACTTTCACATAAATCCATATTAACACATTTTAGACCTAGTAAAAATTTCTTTGAATGAAGTACTTCCATACCTTTCTCACTCATGTGCCCAAGTCTGTTGTGTCACAACATTGTATCATAATTTATAGTAGCTATTTGTTTTCCCTACTCAATTGTAGCAACTATTCCTGAACATTCATTTTTCTTTGAAACAATTAAAGTAGAAGGAACAATATGACCTGTACAAAGATATAAGGTGCCTACTTTCACACCTTTTGCTACTACAAGGGAACCTTTTGAAACTTTCCAATTTTTATCATTAAAAGTAACTACACAAACCTCATCAACCTTGGAACATGTCTTACCTCATGTAGTAGCCAATGATTCCTATTCTGCAACTTAATCTTAACTTTTCCCTTTCCAACAATCTGACAGGGTTCATTATCCCTGTAATAAACAAGTCCAAAATCCCCTTGGACATAATCAATGAAATAACCTCTATGAGGTATATGATGAAATGAAGCACCAAAATCTAAAACCCATGAATCATCAACACTTTCTAAAGATAGAAGCAAAACATCCACTTCAGATTTGTTACTTCCCACATTTGCCTCCTTGTCTCCATCTAGTTTATCTCCTTCATTTTTCTTTCGATTCTAACAATCTTTCTTTTTGTGCCTTGGTTTCCCACAGTACTAGTAGTCATTCAATCCTCTTGATTGAGACCTCCTCCCCTTTGACTTTCCTCTTGATTTCCCATTATTTTCAAAATTAATTCCTCTTAGTCATTCTGCCCCTGCTTTATGCATTCAAAGCACTTCTTGATGTAGATCCACCTGAGGTTTTCCTATGAGTTTCCTCACTCAAAACAACACTAATCACATCATCATATTTTAGGGTAATGGATCTAGGAATAGAATTACTCACAGTCATTACCAAGCCATTCCAACTTTCAGGAAAAGAACACAAAATCAAGAGAGCCCTAATTTATTTATCAAAATTGATACCCACAGAAGATAACTAACTAGTAATAGTATTAAACTCATTTAAATGATTTGCAAAAAATCCATCTTCTTCCATTTTCAAATTAAATAAATGCTTCATGAGAAATACCTTGTTTGAAGTTGAGGGCTTTTCATACATTTTTGCTAGAGTTTGCATTAATTCTCTTGTCATCTTCACTTTTGTAATATTAAATTCCACTAATGGTTCCAAGCATAATTGAATGCTTCCAAGTACCTTTCTATCTAAAAGTTCCCATTCGTCATTTGACATAGATCCATGATTCTTAGTTTTTCCTTCCAACGACCTCCATAAATCCTTCTGATACAAATAGTCTTCCATTTGCATCTTCCATAACTAAAAGTTCTACCCATTAAACCTATCAACCCTCAGCTTACCCTTGTCTACCATCGCTCCCACTCAACCATGAGACTCTCTTATAGAGGATAACTAAAAAACAACCTCACTCTAATACCATTTGTTAGGATTAAACCACAGACAGATATAACAATTACATGCAAATATAACCAATATCAAAAAATAACACAAGACACCAAGATTTAACGTGGTTCACCCAATCCCTAGGCTACATCCACCAAATAGCAAGTCATATATTATTACAATCTAGTAATTGCAACCTAATTACAATCTGTAATCCCTTACAACTCAATACCGCCGCAAGAACCAATTTTTGCATCACAACTATGAAACAATCCCTAACCACTAAGCCCTTTTATACAAGTATTTTTAGCACTTTAGGGTTACAATTAATAATTACATGTCATCCCAAAATTTTGATTTACATTCCTGGCCTAGCCTCGAACCTTGAAAAGGAATTATGGAGTATGTACAATACTTCCCTAATTAGTCACCACAATATAACAATTAGAAGTGGACCTTTAGGTGAACTGATGATGCAAAAAAGTAAAAGAGCACAAAAGAGAGACACAAGAACACAATACATACCCCTCATTTTTACTCCATCAAAAGAACACCCCCCCCCCCCCCCGCCAAAAAAAAGAAGAAGATGCTTTTGGCACTTTATATGTAGTGCATGTACAATAGGCCACTTGTCAAAATGTACAAAGTGGAGTTCAAATTCTACTATTTACAACTGCCTTTTGAGGCTCAAATCTATCATTAAGTACTATAGCTCAAATGTACAACGGTTTTGAAAAGTAACCAAAGCATTGCAATAGAGAAAAGACCCTAAGTTTGAAAGTGAAATTTTTGTCCACACAACCCTATAATTTGATTACAGGTCTAGACAGTAGACAAAAAATTAAGCACTTTCAAAAAAATGAAGCCTGAAAATGTGTCCAGATGAGACCATATGGAGCATTTCAAGTTTCAAACTATACGATTGAACAAGTACAGTCACCAAAAAATGCAATTTTTAAAAAATCCTTGCACTAACAATAAAAAAAATACCACCACTAAAACATTCAAGAAATTCTACCCAAAATCAAAAAAATTGCACCTGATTTGGAGTTCAAATTTTTGAGTTATGCCCTCCCAAAGTCAGACTGTCAAATCAAAACTACATCCGGAGAGGGGTTTGGGCTGAGAATTGCAAGCTTAAATTTGATGGTCAAATGACCATCACAGTAGTTAAAAAATGCCTAGGAATGATGGTCAAACGACCGTCAATTTTAGCACTATAAAAAGATGACATCACTAAAAAAGGTCAGTTGGGTGACATGTTAGATGATGTTAGTGTACTACTTTTTGCCTATGTTGTTCGTACTTGTACAGAATGTACAGTCTACTAACATGGTGTACAATCCTGTGATGAGCTGGCGCTAATGTGGAGGCACAGTTTGCATTCTAGTTGGCAACTGATGTGACTAAGTCACTAATGACATGTTGCCAAGTGTTAGACTCTACATGCTATAGGTGTTGACACATGTCCTCGTGGATACTTTTTAGCTCACTGCGTGTCTCATGGTAGGTGTAACACCCTGCCAAGGGATCCAAAAGAATTAACCTAAAGTTTTACTAAGTTTGCCAAGCATTTTTTTTTGAAACATGAAAGATAATCATTCACATATAACACGTAGTAGTGGAAGCAATAACATACATTCAACTAAAAGCATACATAATAGGTTACATTTCTTAGGGATCCAAAGATGTTGAGTCACATTTAATCTAATTAATACTAAGTCTAACAACTACCACATCCACATGGAAAAATAATTAAAGGTTCAAAGTCCATAATATACATTTGTTCTGAATGCCTCTTGGCAATTAAATTTAGAATGCTCAATCATCCACTATACATGTCACAGGGTATGAAAGGCTTAAAAGAATATACATAAGTAGAAATAGAAACACATCATCTTCATTGGGTCCATAATACAAGTACAATAAATTAAATGAAACCATTAACATACATGATACATCCATCCATCAATAAAGATATAACAACCATCGTAAAAGATAACCATCCATCATAAAACACAATTAACTAAGTGTGTGATTCCTCCCAACCATCAATAGCATCATTAGACCATCGTGGGCCCTAGCCACCCCCCACACATAACATCCCAAGCCACCCGAGATCATCGGTACTATCATAATAGGGATGCCACTCATAAAACATGCTACAACATATGCATAAAGAAATCTAACATGCAAGAATAAAGCATAAGATGATCCTACAAAATAGATAACATCATCTATCACATGCTAATCATCAACATAAAGAAATGTACTAGTAAATAACATCCATCATAATGATCCATGAATAGAATGAGGGTAAATGCCAATAAAGAATGCTCTAGCCATGGTGACTACAGATGGATCTCAAAGGTGAGAGTGAAAAAGCACTACCATTCGACCAAGTGGGACCTAAATGGCCCACTCCCACCACACTGAGGAGATAGTCTCAAGTCTCAAACAGGATAAAAAATCACATAGCACAAGTACTTTCTAAGTCCAGGAATCCTAAAAGTATACTAACTCAAAGGTTCCAACACATAGATTGACATCTAGACCTAGAGGCACAACAAACACATGTAGGAATCTACTATGTAAGCGGGTGAGTGTCATCACACAAATTATTCTAGAGTTACCCTAGTAGTCTCTCAATAGACCCTGGACCCCTAGTGATCCCTATGCAGCCACTAGTATCCTCTTTTACTGACAAGGCATACTACGGAATGCAAGGTCGCAACCAAGCATTCTCTCTATTCCAATCCTAGTCTGTACTAGGACTCGAGGCATGGGTGAGAACATACAATTATCTTATTAGGTTCATTTTAATCCCCATTTAGTGTAATGTTTTCACTTATTAATACAACCTATAATGAGTTACCCTAGCAACCACTTAGGGCCCCGACCCCCATTGCAAGCCACTTCCTGACACTACATATAGAAAACCTACCCTAGGCCCATGAAATCAAAAATCAAAAAATCACCTCAGTCCTAAACAAGCGACTGGAAAGCATCATAAAGATAATCAAAATAATCACATCTGTTCTCTATGAGAAACTAAAAAGCATCAAATCATAGTTCACAATATCCATCGGTTCTCAATGAGCACCCGAAATAAATCACAATATCCCTCGGTTCTCAACGAGCAACTGAAAAGTATCTCAAAGTAATATTGATCGAAGACCCCAAAATGGTCAAGTCAAACATGTCACAACATGACATCATCAAGATCAAAACAAACACTTCAGTCCCATCAAGGTGCCTAGAAAGTAATCCAAGTATAAGTGATCAATGACTCAAAAATGGTTAAGTCAAGTGTCTCATACACATACACCTCAACTTCACACAAGACAACTGGAAAGAATTAACAATCAATAAACCACACACATCATAGAGCATGTCATTGCATTACCATGGTTGGGTTTTAAAAAGATCGAGATCAAATCAACATGATACCACATTCACATAACTCCCAAGCCTCTAGTAGACATCCTAACTGGTCAACACTCTAGGACCACCCAAACCCCAAACATGGATAGCATAAAGAATGAGATACAAACACATATTTTAGTTTGCTTTCGCAATCACATGGTTAAGCCAATTATGAGGTTTCAGTTTTCATTCAAGTATATTTCAAGTGTATAAGATTCTCTATTTAATCTCCAAGTCAACCCATTTATCTCTTCGAATAAAACATAGAATTATCCCTCCATTATTTTAAAACATTTTCTAAAATAATCAAAAGATAATTAACTGCTTATTTAAATCATTAAACTAATTCCCATTGACTTTTAATAAAATTATTGCATTATTTTACTAAATCAATGTTACTATTAATTAAATAAAACTCCCTTAATTCTAAGAAGCATCTCCCATTATTCAAATTATTAGAATATGACTTATCAACTTTCAAATAAATAACTTACAATTTACTTAAAATACTCTAAGGATGATCATTTATCTAAAATAATCTTTATTGATTTTAAATGAAATAACTGTCAATTTCATAAAAACCCAATTTCATTAATAATTCAATAGTTATACAATTCCATTAACTAATTAATCTTAATTAAAATTATATTCAATTAAGATTAATGAACAATTATATAACTAATCGTATTAATAAATCTCTCATCATTATTTAAATTTAATGAATATTTTTATCTCTTTTCTTTTAATATTAAATAACAAATTATTATCAATTAATAATTCATTGTTAATATAATAATAACATTAATTATATAGAAAATAATATTTAACATATATTAATATATATATATATATATCATTAGAAACCTATTATTAAAACTTTAATAATATTAAAAACTTTACTATATAAAAAAAAAAAACACAAACCAAAAGACTACCAAGCGATTATTAAATCGTTGTAGGGTTATTAAACTGTCAACCTTAATGATTAAGAGTTGTGTGGTCCCTTTGTCATCGTGGTACGTGTAAATGCAGGGCACATAATCATGCAAGACATCGAGAGTTAGGTAAGTGGGGTGCAGTGGGTATAAACCCCGCCCATGCCAAATTATATATATATATATACATATATATATACATATATATACATATATATATATATATACATATATATATATATATACATACATATATATATATATATATATATGTATATATATATATATATATATATGTATATATATATATATATATGTATATATATATATATGTATATATATATATATGTATGTATATGTATATATATATATGTATATATGTACATATATATATATATATATATACATATATATATATATATATGTACATATATATATATATATATATACATATATATATATATACATATATGTATATATATATATATATATATATATGTATATATATATATATATATCTTCTTTTTTTAAATGCATATAAATATATTTCAATATAATTTACCAAAACAATAAACCTTCTCGAATTATATATATATATTTCATATCTTTAGTAAATATAAGCTGATAGAGAAATTTCAACCAACCATTCGAATTCCTAGTTTAATTTTTTCTTTTAAACCCTAGCCAAATTCAATTCTCAATTCTATTTTAATTCAAACCTAAACCTAATTTAATTTTCAAATTTTGATTCTACCAAGGGAAGGTTGCAATGATATTTTAATTCCTCAATCCAAATGAAACAACATGCACACCCGAATTCTAAATCCTGAAGATTTGTTCACAGAGAATTATTCAAACACACATAACAGACACGATGAAGACAGGAAGAGAAAAGGAGTGAAATAACAAATGCAAAAATCACAGTTTCTACCTAGGCACTATGTTAATTCGCTACTCCTCAAAATCTATAGAGAAAAGCCCCTCCCTTCTCCAACATTTGCAATTCCACACCAAAAACTGAACCCCTGAGTTGTGATATGGAGTTCTCTCCCAAAAACCCAAAATGAATGCTCACTATTATCAGAGGCATGTAGGAGCATGTAGAAGCATTAGGGGCATGTAGGAGCATGTAGAAGCATATGAGCTTGTCCATACACACTAGGAGAGCCTATATATAAAGGCCTCTAAGATGCATGTAGAATGTGTCTAGAAAGAACTAGGAGATAAGCATGACAACTAAGCACATATATTCAACGATAAGAAGATAAACATGATGAGGTGTCTAGAATGTTGTAGACACCATGTGCTCAAATAATGTGCTAACTCCTAAGTGTAGACAACATGTGCATAATTGGAGTGCAAACTCCTGTGTTGTCAATATAACAACTCACAAGAGTTCACATACTCCTATGTGAATAAGTATAAAAATAATGCACATTACTTTATTTAATATTCACTTTAAATTCTAAATCTCATGCACTTATCATGTGGTCATGAAATTTTTAATAAATTAATTTATTTTCCACTTTTAAATTTATTTTCAAAACTTAGTTAATAAAATATTTATTAACTTTAATATTAATATCATTTAGCATTTATTTAAAAATGAACTCTAAATATATTACTATAAAATTAAATAAATATTATCACGTTCCAAATTTAAATTTATAACTTTAATCTTCAAATTTAATTTTTTTTATTTAATTAATTTCCCAATTAATTAAATTAAATTAAATATTAAAATATCATATTAATTTTTCATTTAATTAAGTCTTTTAATTAGACTTAATTAATAGAAAATTCACCAAAGACTCATAAAGTAAAATATGAAAAACCATCATAGCAAAACACATACAAAACCAAACTAAAGGGTTATAATCATGAATTAACGTCATTCAACACATTCGAAGGGTACTCAACTCAGATACTTGTCCTCATTTTCAATCAGGACAAATGGCTTAAAGGTTTAGGATTTGGACTTAAGAATTTATCTCCCTTCTCTTACCATTAAGATAATGCAATAGGGTATGCTCATCCTGGCAATTCAAGGAAGTTGATACCTGGTACCTACAACCTGCATAAAATCCACGCATGTACATAGACAATATATACTAAGCTAAATAGGAAATGGAAGGAAGTGGTGCATTGTGTAGATCCCAACTAGCAGGTGACTATGACTCCCTTCCTTAACCACATCAGAAATGCCATACATAAAGAAAAAAAACACGCACATCATACACATGCAATATGGGGTAAGTATCCACAAGAAAACACTTATGATAATAAACCATCTAACTATTCATCATCAATAACTAAAATCACTGAATAATCATCATGCATACATGAAACATAGAGTACCAAATCATGTCATCATATAATAAATTGAATCTGAAATAATATTTGATAATCTCAAAATAATGTTTCTAATAATCATCAACATAAAACTAGCCCTAAAAGAGTTTGACAATGATAGCACACATATGAACGAGGGGCGGGCACTATAGTAGGATAGGGTGTTCACGACCCAATAGAGTATATTCTAGCCAGGAACCATATATGGGCAGAGGGAAGATGATGCCGATGGCCAGGACATCGAGGTTTGGATTCACTGAAAAACCTATTACTACACCAGAACAAGATGAGGAATGGCCATCGGGGGCTAAAATGCCAGGCTATAGAAATCTTGCCATGCTGGAGGGTTAAATTCTTGATGTCCGTGAGAATAAATCTGGTAGTGGGGACTAAAGTTAGTCTCACATGCATAAAAAACCTAGAAACAATATTGTGTAAAACCAAAAGCCCGCGGAGTTATGAATAACAAAGCCACTAGCCAGAGCTTGTGTTGAGGGTTGTTTGCCAATGGATAGGACTAGGTCGCCGGTAGAATATTGCCACCATATTATGTTGTAAAGTGGCTAGATTATGTAGATTACTATGGAATAAATGGTGCAAGCTAGATTTAGCCACTGATCAAACCGAATATTCTGTGCAAGGTGTAGGGCCAAGCTATCACTACCCGATGCCTGTACAAAAGAAATTCTCTACTACCCAAAGGGAAAAAAAGATTTCTAAAAATATTCTAAAAATAGCAGGAAAATACTAATGAAAATACAGAAAAAATTAAATAATTGATCTAAATTAAATTAAATTGAAAATCTAATAGATCATACCTACTTGCACATCAGGCCTTTGGGTGTCGGTTTGCAAAAAATATTGCCTCAAAATTGACTTTTTCCTAGGGTAGGAAAATTTATAACCAATTTTCACTTAATCAACATTTTAGACACAATGACGAGATCCATTCGGGCTCTAGACACTCCCAATGACTATGATACTCCAGATCTGGGCCAAGGTGTTGAAACAATAGGATGGTCTTGAATGGCTATGTGAAGAGAAATTCTCCAATCTCTGATACCATGTAAGAATTTGCCTTAGAGAAAAATTCACCCAAGATCAAAGAACTCAAGCACAAGCACAACAATAGACCAAAAAGAGTATGATCAAAATATTGATATGTGTTTGATTCAATGTCAAAGTACACTAGGAGTACCTGTATACAAAGGCCTCTAGAATGCTTCTAGAATGCATAGGAATCAGCAACATGATAAGTCATACAACCAAGCACATGTCCACCAGATATGGATTATCCTCCATTAAGCACAGGAGTAAGTGTGATGATGAGAGGATAAGCCAACAAAGGTGTAGCATGAAAAATAATGTTGTAGACACCATGTGCTAAAATAGGAGTGTGAATAACTATGTTCTCTACATGACAACTCAATTAATTATCCAAACTCCAATGTTGAATTAGAGTTGCTTACTTCTGTGTTGTCAAAATGATAACTCATAAAAGTATGCAAACTCCTAAGTGCCTCACCAAATAAATAATAAAATAATGCATTAACCTAAGTAGAATTAAGTAAAGTGTAAATAGTAAATATGTATTTACACCAACACTTATGTCAATTAAGAATTTGATTGGACCCTTTGTCTTTTCATTCAATTGGTGACTATTTCAAAACTAATCCTTTACCTTTTATGCCTCCATAATCTTATGATCATATGATGGCATGATCATTACTTTTTCCATAGTGTTATAAGCTCTTCTATTTGGCCTTGAGATCTTGTGAATAATGGTTCATCGTAATATGAAAACATCTCCCAATCTGCTTCATCAGTGGGAACTAGTCAAACATATTGTTTGACCCTTATCCAATGCATTGACCCTTTAAAATTGGCACTTTACCTTCCATGCCTCCTATGTTCTTACAATCTCATGATCATATGATAGCCCTACCCATTATAACTTTAGAAGCCTAGAGAGTCAACCCTACGATCTTACGATCATTGACCATTCGTAGCATCAAGACATATCTTTGTTTGGCTCATGATCTCACAACATTTACAATGTCATGAAAACCTGATCATATGATAAGACCCTACACCATAACATCTTACCATTGCCTCACTTGGTTGTTGATCTCATGATACATAACATATCCTAAGATTAAAACAAAATTTCATTTACCTTGTGACCCCTTGACCATGCGATCCTACGATAGCCCGATTTGACAACAAACCCTTTATCGTATCATCTCCAATAGAAGAAAAGTTCCTCACAATCTTATGATCATTGACTATCATTGACCCATTTCTCAAACCCTTGAAATATTTGGAATAATATTTTGATTGATCATATAAGACTTCATACAATGAGAAATTTAACCTTGCAACATGGTCGATAGGAGGGACCCTTCAGGTTTTGACACATTTGGACACATGGCAATCACCTTCTTTCCCATGTTTTTTAAAACTTGTGCATCCTCATAATGCAAGAATATGAAAATTGTAGATAGTCTGAGATCTGATGGCTAAGAGAATATTTGTAAACATTCTCCTCTTTTGCAACTTATGATCTAAAGATGATCCAATGTTAGGATGAACGCCTGCTTCGCATGGTCGCAAGCCCTAGAAATAAACCTTGAGATCTTATGATCTGTCCATGCATCATAAGATCATAACTTTGTGAGATCAGGACACTTCTTCTACCATGGCATCTTAGGTTTGACCATCCTCCTTTATGATCTTATGATCGTTGACTATCATGGAATCAAATAATCTTTTGCTCTAGCTTACAATCTCTTGACAAGTGCAATGTTATGACAATACAAACTCACGATCAACCTTTGGCATAACATCTTAACCTAGCTTGATTCATCTAAAAATCTCACAATACAAAGGTTAATGTAGGATCAGGACCATATTGTCTTGTCGCAGCTCTGGGACCTAAAAATCTAACCATCACTCTTCTACAACCTTAACCATGAGTTAACCATTTGACCCTATGACTATGCAAGAGCAGGAGATCACTCCATCAAAGCCTTAACTAGAGTTAACCTGAAACTACCTACAACCATGTGACAACTAGAACATGGCATTGCAACTTAGAATCTGTGGTTATAAGAAATGCCCTAATGTCACATTTAACCACTAAGAGGAACTACCTTGCACCTTCACTGTCTGGAAATTGGTTAAGTCATAATTGTGTGCGACCGCATGATGAAGTTTTCATGTAGTCACAACTTAAAACCCTTTTAAAAGATAAAGGAATGAAAATATCTTAAAACATAGGATAAAATAGATAACCGAAGGTTTATGTTTTCTTGAATGTTATTCAAATATTTGAATTTTTGAATAGATATGATTATTGGGGGGCTTAGACTTTGAAATCAATTTTTTGGTAGGAGGGCAATTTTAGTCAACAAATTTGGCAACTCAAGGGGGATGCAAGCCTTCTATGTATTAACCAATGACCATCATGCATCCATTGGGCTACAGAGTCATAGAAATCATACATCTAGCTATATTGTGAACACTATAACCCTGTCCCTACTTGTCTGTAACCTACAAAAATCTCAAATTTTTGCATCTTGAGGAGACAACTTGTGCTCATGCACTTCTTGGAAAATAGGAAAAGTTGAAAAAAAACTACTCTACTATGTATAAAAATTACATAGAAAATAAATCAAACAAAACCATTGACTAGCTTGTTCAAGTAGTTGCCCCTCCTCACCAGTTGATTTCTTCTCCCATGCATGATGACAACTAAAAATGACATCAAGTGTGACAAGCACACTATTGTAACTTGACGCACCTTCCCAATTTTGAAAACAATGAAGTTGTTCTCCAACATTGGGACACCTTGGCCTTGAGAAAAATATGCTTTCTCTTCCTTGTATAATTCTCCCTCATACTCTAGACTAAGCATGACTGGGGGAAACTTGCATTGTTGCAAAGCTAAGTACCTTATGGGGCATCCTCTTGATGGTGCAGGACCTAAGGAATCATCGTTGACCACTTGATTGTGCTCTACAACGGTGGTATCTAACTAGTTTAAAAATGGATCCTCCTCCTATAAAGAACTAATTTCCACATCTTTCTCATAATGCTCATGAGCCACCTCCTTGGGAGCTACTAGTATGATGTGAATCTCCATTTGTTCTTGCTGAAGAATATGATCTTCATATAAAGGGGATGATGATTCAACATCTATGGAAGAGTAGATAGCATCAACATCATCCAATAGATCATCCTCATCATCAATCTCCTCCATTATAGTTGCAATGACATGCATAGGTTGAGGAGCAACCTCATGCAGGTTAGCATGTTCTTCCTGAAGGATGGAGCTATCCTTGAGACGCTCTCCCTCAACCACCAAATCATGGAGGATTATCTATTATATTTGATGATCTTCTCCCTTCTCCAAAAACAAATCCCCATCTTCTTTTAAAGGCTCAAAAGCCATGACCTATTCCTCAAGAGAAGGAACAACCTTTTCTTCTTCTTCTTTCAAAACAAAGGAGGGAAGCTCTTCAAATAAGGGGATTGGATCATCTTATTTCTTCTCAACTACTACCTCCTCACTATCCTTAGCAGGCTGCCACCTCTACTCCTCAATAAGTAACTACTCCCTTTCTACCTTTGGTGTGGGCAAGGATATATCCACTTCTTTATGGTCAACAAAGAAGGGACAATAATCTTTTTGGGACTCACCATCATTGACATATGGGGTCATTTTGACTGTAAGCTAGGGTTTAAGGGGTCTTGGGTTTGAATTGTGGAGGGATTTGTCTTATATGAAGCTAGCAAAAATCCTCTTTGGGGGCTCTTGTGATGGAGGGGGCCTTTTGAAGCATGGAATGTCATATTTTGGAGAAGGGGTTGCATATGCTTCGTTGGTTTGAAAATGAGTTTGTTGGAGCCTCATTTCCTCCTCTCTTGCTGCAATAACTTGCTTGCAAGATTCTCCTTTAAAATGTCTCTGTCTCTCCCTCTTTTCTTCTTGTTGGAGATAAGCCTAGTATGCCATCTCCTCTTGTTGTCTGCCTACTTCTTACTATCTGACAACCTCCCCAAGCCTCCTATCAAGGTTTCCCAATTGCTCATTACTTTCATCTAATTTCTTATTCCATGTGTCCATTCCCCTACTCATCTCCTAGAGCATGTAGTCCTTCCCTCTTTGGGACTCCAACATCATATCCTTGAGCTCTTTATATGAGGATGTTGGAATTGGTGGAACATGTGGGGAGTAATATTCTTGAGTAGATGGACTATAAACAACTTGGTGCTGAGATTGAAACTGGCAATATGAGGGTTGAGAAATAAAATTTTCATGGTATAGGGGAATAGTAGCTATCTCTATGAAATGGGTCCATTGTTAAAGCTTAATAAAAATTACAATTTCATAGAAAATCTTGAAAATCACAAAAGATCAAGGTTGATCTTTACATACCAGCACTATGTCTATATAAAACCAATAGACTATGCACTAGGGTTGCCATAATGTTTGATAAATGCATCCAAAAGCTGCCGACAGTGCGAAAAACACCTAATTTCTCATTGGATTTAGATCAACTAGCTAATCAGTGGACTTATGTAGTTGAATCTTCTTGTCCCACTGGGTGTGCCAAAAACTATTGACACAAAAGCTTGTACCCTTGCCTAAAGTCTTACCTAAAGGTAGCCTTGTGTAACATGGAAACAATCTACAAGTTGTGGCATGACCATCGCTCTGCCCATAGCATCAGAAGATCTTTGAATTTGGCCTTGAGATCTTATGAACAATGGTTCATTATAAGATCGAAACATCTCCTAATTTTCTTGATTGATCGAAACCTATCGAATGAATGGTGTTACCTTTATCCAATGCATTGACCCTTCAAAATTGACACCTTACCTTTTATGCCTCTTGTAATCTTATGATCTCACAATCATCTAACAACCCTACCCTTTGTAGCTTTAGAAGCTTGGAGACTCAACTCTACAATCTTACAATCATTGATTGTTCGTAGTATCAAGACATATCTTTATTTGGCTAATGATCTGATGACACTTATGATGTCATGACAACCCAATCATATGACAAGACCATGCACCGTAATATCTTACCATTGCTTGGCCTAGTTTCTGATCTCACAATACATAGTATATCATAACATCAAAACTAAATTTCATTTTCCTTGGGACCTCTCAACCATGCGATCCTATGATAGCCTGATCTGAAGACAAATCCTTTATTGTATCATCTCTAGCAAAAGAAAATTCCCTCATGATATTACAATCATTGACTATCATATAAGACTTCATATGATGAGATATTTAACCTTGCAATGACACCTACAAAAGGGGCCCTTTAGGTTCTGATACATCTGGACATGTTGCAACCACCTGCTTTTTTGTATTCATTAAAACTTGTGCATCTTCATAATGTGAGAATGTAGCAATAATAGATCCTCTGAGATCCAATGATTAAGATCATATATGTAAAATTCTCCTCTTTTGCAACCTATGATCTAACAATGATCCGATGTTATGATGAACACCTACTTTGCATGGTCGCAAGCCCCAAAAATAAACCTTGAGATCTTATGATCTGCCTGCATATCACGAGATCATAACCTTGTGAGATTGAGACACTTCTTTTGTGACATCTTAGGTTTGACCATCCTCCTTTACAATCTTATGACTGTTGACTACCATGGCATCAGATAAGCTTCTACTTTGGCTTTTGATCTCTCAACAGCTAGGATGTCATGATAATATGAACTCATGGTCAACCTTTGATGTAGCATCTTAACCCAGCTTGATTCATCTAAAAATCTCAAGATGCACAGGTTATTGTATGATTGGGACCATATCACCTTGTCATATTTTTTGAACCTAAAAATATGACCATCACTCCATCACAACCTTGACCATGAGTTAATCATTTGACCCTGTGACTATGCAAGAATAGGAGATCGCTCCATCAGAGCCTTAATTAGAGTTAACCTCAAACTTCCTACGACCATGTGAGAATTGGAACATAACATCACAACTTAGAATCTGTGGTTATAAGAAATGCCCTGATGTCACACTTAACCACTGAGAGGAACTACCTCACACCTTCATTATTTGGAAACTAGTTAAGTCATAACTGTGTGACTGTGTGATGAAGTTGTTGCAACTTAAAACTATTTTAAAAGACAGAGGTGTGATAAAAGGCTTAAAATACAGGATAAAATAGATAACCTAAGGTTTATACATTCTTGTATGTTATTCAAATATTTGAATTTTTGAATAGATATGACCATTGGGGGGGCTTAGACTTTGAAATCAATTATTTGGTGGGAGGGAAATTTTAGCCAACAACTTCATTTTCATATCTCATCTCATCAAGAATTCATAGTTCATCAAGCACTCAAGACAATGAGTTCCAACATTCAATCATTCGAGCAAGCAAGTCTTTTTAAAGCATTCAATGATTTTATGTGGGCATTTATGTTAGAGTAATTAAAAATTTCCTAATTAATTCTAGTTGCTTAAGCTAAACTTTTGGCATCTAATAATTAATTCTTTTATTGTATTATGATGTAGCCTAGGTTAGACCCTTTTAGGGTTTTGATCTCCTTTATAAGGATGATCTCTCATTGTAAATATTAATTGAGATTCATTCATTGTTGATAATAGAAATCCATCTTTTTGCTCATCAAGAATGTCTCATCTATGGATCTGGCAATTCCTTCCTCCATAGCTTTTTTCTTCTCTCTTCTGTAATAGGTGTTTTCATGTAGGTGATTCTTAGGAGCTATGGGGTTTATCTTTCATCAACTTCAACATGGTATCAAAGCTCTAGATCTTCATGCTCCTATTCTATTTGTGAGAGATTTGACATTGATTTTTAGATCTGAGGTTTTAGACATTTTTTTTATTGGATCTAGGGGGTCATTGATTTTCGAGGCACTTTGAGAAAAAATGGACATCATCGTTGAGCTCAGAGTGCTCGAAAACCCTAATTTCCATATAAAATATGTCTAGTTTGGATGTTATTGAAATCTAAGGCATTTTTTTTTTGCACCGAAGATGTATTGACCTAGGCACACAAAATGAGTCAGTGATTTATTTATTTTACATGCTTTTTTTTATTGAATAGAAAAGGATAGGGGCTAGTTTTTTGTTTTAAAAAAGTTTTGGAGGCCATTCTCTTGTTTTGGGCCTTACGCCTGTCTTGAGCCTTCATTGAAGAACTTCTTTTGTACCTACACCCACCTCAATTTTTGGTCGTTCTAGCTCTGCCACATGGGATTAAATCCTTTCATCCCTACCTCAATCTTCGTCTCCAACCATTTTCATGGGCATTTGAAAATTTTGCAACAATGGATTTTTTGTGATGGTGTGGTTGTTTGGAGGTAGAGTTTGGTGGATTGATATGAGTTGGTAGACCTCGGCTCCCACGCATGCAAAACTGGATGTATGTGACTTTGATTTCATGCTCTCATGCCTCTCGATCCACTCATGGAAAGTACATGTGGTCCATTGTTTCTGGAGTCCACATCCCATCGAGCCCATGCATCTCCATACATTTTACAGGTTAATAATAAATGGGATTTGCCTGAACTTTCTTCTAGTGACATGTTTTGATTGGGGGCTTCGCCAACCCTCCTCATTGTGTGTGTGTGTGTGTGTGTGTGTGTGTTATATTTATCTTTGGCTGGGTTTTTGGTGGAATCTACTATCATGGGGGAATTTTTAATGGTCTTTAGTAGTCATACCACCTACTTTGTTCATCCATGGTGGTTTATTAATTCTCACGTAGTTGTTTTCTTAAAACTTTGACCTTTTTTTTCAAAGTATTTTGGCACTACATGATTGTCATGGGCTCCATGTACATCTAAAATACCAATGCTACAAATACATCTCCTGTCAATGCTCATTTCATTGGCGATTTGTTTATTTTGGCAAAGCACTCATTTCTCGAGCTTCTATCTAGCAGTCCTATCCAACCCACACAATGACATTTTTGTGTTGATTGGCGACTTGATGAGGCTTTCAATAGGTTCTTAATCCTTGGCATTTTTTTGCATTGAGTTTTGGCAAGTTTGGTGGTTATTTTACCCTTTCCTATGTCAAACCAAATTTTAGTTATGTGCATCCTTGGTGACATTGATAGCACTTTGTTTCTTCACCATGCAGATCTATCTCATGCCCAATTAAAAATCCATGATTGCATGGAGGAGTTCTTTTGGCATGTTGTTTGTTGAGGGAGACTAATCCAATTAGGCCTACCACCTTCATATGGTTCAACCAACCTTAGCATTGGTGACATGGGGCTAGGTAGAACAGTCTATGGAAGTTTGTCTACTTCCTTCTCAGATGGAATCTCCTCAATGTCAACAAAGGTATCCAACTCTTCAATAGCTTCTATTCACTCTGGGTCGTGAGTGATTCTGAGTTTTTTTTGAGACCGTGTTGTTATAGAGGGAGCTTCTTTTAGATGAAGTCAAAGAACATGGGAGTTTAGTAGTCTTTGGGATTTGGCGGTCTTCTTTGCAATGCACAATTCAAGTGACTCATGTACTCCATTAGTGACTTCATTCTCTAACTTCCTTCCCCACCCCCCCTGATCAGATACATGGTCTTTTTTTTTTAAAAGCAAAAGCCCTTAAAGCACATGCAGGAGAATATGCAGGCCTTTCGCAGGTGTTTTTTTGAGTTTTTAGAGGCTCATGAGATTTCTATGGTAGAATGACTTATTTTTTGAGCCCCATGGCTTTGTCTTCTCCTTGGGACATGAGCCTTAGTTCTTGCATCCTCGGCCTTGGGACTCTCCCAAGTGGCAGTCTCTTTGGAAAATACTCTAGCTCAAGCCACATGCTTGATGTGTTGGTAGATTGTGTTTTTTGATTGAGAGAAATGACTGGAGTTGTTTCTGTCATCTCAGCCTTTGCCTTTGCTCTCTACATTTACCTTGGAGATCACTTTTTAAGATGCCAAGATTGGTTGGTGCATGAAACATTTTTTGGGTGAATTTTTGGTGGCACGTTGCCCATAGATTTTGTGTCACTTATTCAAACACATGTAATTTTAAAGGCCACCAAATTTCTTTTTCCAGCTCTGGCTCAAAATTTGAGACAATTCTCTACTTGGCCACCAAATTTTTCATCTAGCACCGACTCTTTTACCAACAACATTGTCTTGTTTCCAGCAACTGAATATTTTTTCTGGAAGGAGTCATTTTTCAAGCTATTTTTTGCCTCAATGGTTGTTAGACTATCAAATTTGGACTCATCACTCGCTGACGTTAGTGCCATGTCAGTACTACATCAACACTTTTGTCACCTCTCCAGGCTCTATTTGGACCTACCTTTGTGTTTTTGCTCATATCTCAAGCATACAAACTCTATTTTCTGAAAACTAGATATTGCTAGAAATCTGGTTTTGAGCCCATCATAGTGGTAGATGTGTTTTTTAATTTTTATGCTTTTTTTTGGCTTTTTCTACTGTCAAAGTCAAGAGTTCATTTTTGCACTTCAGGAGAGATATCTTGAGCATCCAATCTTTGATTTAGGAATTCTTTATATTGTCAAAAAGATCTTTCTGAGGTCTTTTCAATGATGTTGGTTTTCTTTCTAGATTTTGCTCTAGGAACATTCTATTCAGTCTTTTTTCATTTTTGCATTCTAGTGGATATCTTGGTTGTTTCAAGTCTGGGGATCAATTTTTTTGCTTCAAGTGATTCGTCATGACTTCTACTATCTATTGTATTAGTCTTATGTCTCTTTTGGTCTATTTAACCATTATTTGTATGTATTTTTACAAATACACTAAGATAAAGTGCCATACTACATCTGTATTTTTGTTTGAATTGTTTTTCCTTGCCTTTCCTTCTGATTCAAGTAGTGTCATCTGAGGACACTCATGCAGATTACCATATTCTTGGGATTCACCATAGCTTATGTCTTATTGTACATGCACTAATCTGATAAATTGTCATAGGGGGCTATTATTTTGCCTATGTTTTCCATCTTTATTTTTCCACTGATTGTCCCTTCCATGACATTAGCCTCATGTCGTGTCTAAGATTGATCACCTCAATACACGCATATGTACTCTTTTGTGCATCTTGACTGTGGTTCCTTGACATTTAGTTCTTTTGGCCTACTTTTCCAGTTGCCTATCACCTCACCCTTATCTGTAGTAGGGGGGTTCTTGTGTTGTTTCTCATACTTCCTTGGTTCACTTGACTAGCTCTTCAGACTTTGGTGTTCATGACATTTGTATCTTCAAGCTCAATTGTTTGCCTTTATATTCCTCTTGATTCGATGCAGATTATAGTTTTCTCTACCTAGTCATGTTCTATTTCAGTTGAGGTTTTTCAGATCAATAGTTACTTTTTCCAGAGCTTTGCAACTTCTACATGCTTCAGTGATGTTCTACATGATCATATTTTGTCCCTATCTTCTTGGACATTCCCTAATTTGGAGGCTTCTTCAGTCCTTCACTAATTTCTTTCAGCATGTTTTCCATCTTTTTTTGGAGTAGGGTTTTTCCCATGTGGTTTTCTCTATTTCTCCTCTTTTTAGAGATTTGGTTGTGCTAGGGTACCTAATTAGGCCTAGTTTGTCGGGACCTAATTTCTACTTTCAATAGTAGTTTCTATGTTTTTAGCTACTCCTTAGGTTTATCTTAAGGGGGGTGTTAGAGTAATTAGATATTTCTAAATTAACTCTAGTTGCTTAAGCTAAACTTTAGGAATCTAATAATTAATTCTTTTATTAATTATTATGATGCAACCTAGGTTAGACCTTTTTAGGGCTTTAATCTCTTTTATAAGGATGACCTCTCATTGTAAACATTAATTGAAATTCATTCATTGTTGATAATAGCAATCCATCTTTTTTCCAATCAAGAATGTCTCATCTATGGATCTGACAATTCCTACCTCCATATCTTTTTTCTTCTCTCTTCTGTAATAGGTGTTTGCATGTAGGTGATTCTTGGGAGTTATGGGGTTGATCTTTCAACAATTTCCTCTTCAAGATCTAGCATATTGTTAGCCATCAAGGGAGGAGATCTACATTAAGGCATTCATTGATGCACATTTACATCCATGACTCCATGATATGGTTATGTTAGATCCATTGCAATTTTGAAGATATTCTACATCCTTCATTCCAAATTCACGATTTACAATACATTTGCATACATCTAGGAAAGGTGAATCCTAACATTTATCTTGTTTTACAGTCATTTACATTTATATTTATCAATTATGGTTAATTCCTTAACCTAGGGCTTGACCAAGGCAAGCTCTCATCAAACCCCAACCCTAAAACCTTTTGTTTTATGTGTTCATTTTTAGGTTGGGAGAGAAGATGATTAAAAATATAGAGTCATCAATTTCAGAGTCAAGGACTACATCAACCTAGTTGTAGGATGTCTTCCAAAGTTGACCTAGTCTTTTAGTCTCAAATTTTGAGGATATTTTTGGGGTTTGTTCTTTTCATCATTTCATTTCAAGATTTGTGGATGGATATTTTGATACAGTTTAGATTTGTGAGTTTTTGGAACACAAACACATCTTCCCCTATTTATTATAAGGCGAGTCTTTCATATTTAATTTCCTTTCATATCTTTACCATAGATTTGCATCTTAATTGGTATGTTTGTATTCACATAGCATATATATTTACATTTCGTAAGAAATTAGTTCAATTTCACATTATCCTATTAAGGGCCTAAGAAAGTGAATTTCTTTGTATTGCATTCCTCTTTACAATCTAAATTTAGTATTAGCACCCTTCTCCCTTTGGGTCCTAGCTAATCTAATTTGGATCATTAGTGGAATCATAGTTGGAAATCCTCTGCTTTCCCTCACACACACATTTGAATGGCTCAGTGGCCCTTGTACAATGGAAGCCTACAACCTTAGTTAAAGTGCTTCCATTTTACCACTGAACACTTCCATCAAATCTTTTCAAATCTTTACCTCAATTGATGCAAATTATTTTCCTTGCTCAGTAGAATTGTGTTGCATTAGAATCTGTTCCAATTCAAATTTTGATGTCCTCTCTATGTCAGTTGGTAAATAGAGTGTTTCTTACTTACTAACATTTGGTAAACATTATTATCAGTCTTTTGATATGTTTTAACTTTTGGGTTTCAGGATCCCTGTAAAACCTATTTTTCTAATCAAAAAAATTTGGTAAACATTTTCTCGACGTCCTCTATGTAGCTTAGCAAACTTTGTGTTTGGTCATCTCTAACTTCTCTTTAACTTGGTATAAGTTAAATTGCTTGGTGAATACTTGAGCTAGGGTATACTTAACAACATTCACATAACTCCCCCTTCACTACTCAAGTAATATAGTATCTCGATTGCTATACACATTTTGACACTAATTAACAACATGATAATCTATTGTAGTAACAGAGTCAAATTTTGTTTCTAAGTTTAAGCCATTACCACCACTATTTCTAACATCTTTAAGGGAGACATCCAAGTTTTTGATAGGAGATATTTTGATATCCTTAAATATCCAATCACTACTATTACTAAAATAATCAAGCCTATCTACCTCATTAGAGTTTAATCTTTGAATTTCATTCTCATGTATTGGCTTTTCTAGTTTTCATAAGGTCTCTATGGGATCTTCCTTCAGGAGTGGAGGATGTTTAGAAGGAAGATAGTTTGGAACAAATAAAGGAAAGTTGTTAGGATAAACCACAGACAAAAATAAAAACTACATGCAAATATAAACAATAATAGAAAATAATAGATCACACAGAAATGAACACAAGGCACCAAGATTTAACGTGGTTCACCCAATCCCTGGGCTACATCCACCAAACAACAAGTTCGATCTTATTACAATCCAGTGATTACAACCTGATTACAATCTGTGATCCCTTACAGCTCAATACCGCCGCAAGAACCAATTTCACATCACAACATAATGAAAAATACCCAACCCTAAGCTCTTTTTATACAAGTATTAAACTGCTTTAGGGTTATAACATGTCGGCCATAATATGTCAACTACCATGTCAACCACGACCCAAAAAAAATTTTCAATGCCTTGAACCCCACTATTTATGAAGTATGTATAGTACTTTCCTGATTAGTCGCCACAATCTAACAATCTCCCACTTGGGGACTGATCAGGCTCCACACTAAACAACAATCTCCTACTTGGAGATTGATCTTGTAGCAATACCACTACCACATGGGGCTCCCATAGGATCAAACCACCCTGGACTCTACTATTCTTTTATTCATGGTCAGTCTAAAAGACCAATCGAAGCTAAAGAGGAGTTCAACTTCTCCCTTGTTACAACCTTTGTCAACATATCTGTTGGATTGTCATTGGTATGTATCTTCTCCAGCTTTAACTGTCCATCCTCCAAAACTGACTGAATGAAATGGTACCGCAACTATATGTGTTTGGTCTTAGAATGCAGAGCTGAATTATTAGCAAGATGAATGGCACTCTGACTATCTGTGAACAAATAATTATCCTTCTGAGGATGTCTGAGTTCTTCCAAGAAGAACTAAAGCCATATCATCTCCTTGGCTGCCTCTATTGCAGCAACATACTCTGCCTCTGTAGTGGATAGAGCATTAATCTTCTGTAACCTAGAAACCTAGCTCATGGCTGCCCCACCAACAGTAAAGACATAACCTGTAGTACTCTGCCTGGTATCAATATCCCCAGCCAAATCTGAGTCAACATAGCCTTGTAAATTAGTAGTAGAGCCCCCAAAGTGTAAACACTTATTGGATGTTCCTCTCAAATATCTGAGAATCCACTTGACAACATTCCAATGCTCAAATCCTGGATGACTCATATACCTGCTAACGACTCCCACTGCATGTGCAATATCTGGCCTAGTGCATACCATAGCATACATCAAGCTTCCTACAACTGAAGCATAGGGTAACTTGGACATCTTATCCTCCTCTTCTTGTGTCTTGGGACACATTTCCTTAGTCAATTTCAAATGACTAGGTAAAGGTGTGCTGACAGCTTTAGCATTCTCCATAGAGAAACGTTGCAACACCTTCTCAACATAATCAGCTTGAGATAGCATCAATGTTCTATTCTTCCTATCTCTGCAAATCTTCATACCAAGGATTTGTTTTGCTGCCCCCAAATCCTTAATAGCAAATGCATGTGCTAACTGGCATTTCAGCCCCTTAATATGATCCATGTTAGACCCAGCTACAAGCATATCATCAACATATAAACATAAAATAATGTAGCTATCATTATCCAACCTCTTAAAATAAACACAATAATCTGAATGACACCTGTTATATCCATGCTCATGCATAAAACTGTCAAATTTCAGATGCCATTGTCGAGGTGCTTGCTTCAAGCCATATAAACTTTTCTTCAATTTGCACACTAAGTTCTCCTTACCTTTGACCTCAAAACCCTATGGCTGAGCCATATATATTTCTTCATCCAAATCACCATGAAGAAAGGCCTTTTTAACATCCATCTGCTCTAAATGCAAATCTTCAGTAGCCACAAGACTTAAAATAGTACAAATAAAAGTCATTTTAACAACACGATAAAATATCTCATCAAAATCAATTCTCCTTTTCTGTGAAAATCCTTTTACAACTAACTTGGCCTTAAATCTTTTCTTACCTCCTTCCTCTTCTTTCAACCTGTAAACCCACTTATTCTGTAAAGCCTGTTTACCTGCAACCAACTTGCACAAATCTCATGTCTTATTTTCTAGCAAAGAGTCCATTTCATCTTTCATTGCAGACTCCCACTGAATCTTAGTATCCACCTGCACAGCTTCATCATAACTTTCAGGTTCACCAACATCAGTAAGTAAAATAGAATACAAAGAGGGAGAAAACCTTTGTGGAGGTCTAATTTGCCTCATTGACCATCTAACATTTACTGGTGTGTGTGGTATTTTTTGTTGTAGTTGTTGAACATCATGAGGAATGGCTGGAACATCAGCTTTTGGAGTATCATCCAGCACTACATAATCATCTTCTTTCTTCTCATGTTGCTGCAACAGATCTTTGTACAACACTTTCTCATTGAATATGACATCCCGACTTCTAACAATTGTAAGATTTTCAAAATCCCAAAGCCTATAACCAAATTCATTAATGCCATATCCAACAAAGACACATTTCTTTGATTTAGCTTCTAGCTTGGTTCTATTTTCAGAGTCTATATGAGCAAAAGCTTTACAACCGAAGGTCTTGAGAAAAGAATAACTCGCCTTCTTACCAGTCCATGCTTCCTCTGGAATACCACAGCCCAAAGGAGTAGAGGGACCTCTATTAATCAAATATACTGCAGTATTGACAACCTCCGCCCACATGTGTAAGGGCAACCTAGCATGCAACCTCATGCTCCTTGCACGCTCCATTATAGTCCTGTTCATGCGTTCAGCCACTCCATTTTCCTGTGGAGTCCTTGGAACAGTTTTTTGTCTACGAATACCATTTGTGGAGCAATAATCTTCAAATTCATGATTGCAATACTCACCACCATTATCAGATCTGAGACATTTTAATTTCTTACCAGTCTCATTTTCAACCAAGCATTTCCATTTCTTAAAAGTTTGAAATACATCAAATTTCTATCTAAGGAAATAAACCCATACTTTTCTAGTTGTGTCATCAATAAATGTAACATAATAATGAGAGGCACCAAGGGAAGATACCTGAGCTGGTCCCCATACATCTGTATGCACAAGCTCTAATTTCTCCTTTTTGTTTTCCTTCCCAGTCTTTACAAAACTCACTCTCTTTTGTTTTCCATACACACAACTTTCATAGAAGTCCATATTCACACATTTCAGACCTGGTAAAACTTTCTTTGAATGAAGTACTTTCATACCTTTCTCACTCATGTGCCCAAGTCTATTGTGCCACAATGCTATATCAGAATCTAGAGTAGCTATTTGTTCTCCTTGCTTAACTGCAGCAATTGTTCCTGAACATTCATTTTTCTCTGAAACAATCAAAGTAGAAGGAACAATTTGACCTGTACAAAGATATAAGGTGCCTACTTTCACACCTTTTGCTACTACAAGGGAACCTTTTGAAACCTTTCAATTTATATCATTAAAAGTAACTACACAACCCTCATCACCGAGTTGCTTGGCTGAAATTAAATTCCTACTTAGTTTTGGAACATGTCTTACCTCATGTAGTAGCCAATGATTCCCATTCTACAAATTAATCTTAATTTTTCCCTTTCCAACAATCTGAGAGTGTTCATTATCCCCCAAATAAACAAGCCCAAAATCCCCTTGGACATAATCAATGAAATAACCTCTATGAGGTGTAGCATGAAATGAAGCGCCAGAATCTAAAACCCATGAATCATCAACACTCTCTAAAGACAGAAGCAAAGCATCCTCTTCGGATTTTTTACTTACCACATTTGCCTCCTTGTCTTCATATGATTTATCTCCTTCATTTTTCTTTCGATTCCAACAATCTTTCTTTTTGTGCCCTGGTTTCGCACAGTACCAGTAATCATTTGGCCCTCTCGATTGAGACCTCCTCCCCTTTGACTTTCCTCTTGATTTTTCATGATTTCTAGAGTTACTTCCTCTTTCAGTCGTTCTGCCCCTGCTTTGTGCATTCAAAGCACTTCCTGATGTAGATCCACCTGAGGATTTCCTACGAGTTTCTTCACTCAAAACAACACCGATCACATCATCATATTTTAGGGTACTAGATCCAGGAACAAAATTACTCACCACCATTACCAAGCCATTCCAGCTTTCAGGCAAAGAACACAAAATCAAGAGAGCCCTAATTTATTCATCAAAATTGATACCCACAGAAGATAACTGACTAGTAATAGTATTAAACTCATTTAAATGATCTGCAATAGATCCACCTTCTGCCATTTTCATATTAAATAAATGCTTCATGAGAAATACCTTGTTTGAAGCGGAGGGCTTTTCATACAATATCGCTAGGGTTTTCATCAAATCTTCTATCATCTTTGCTTTTGTAATATTAAATGCCACCGATGGTGCCAAGCATAATCGAATACTTCCAAGTGCCTTTCTTTCCAAAAGATCCCATTCAGCCTCTGACATAGTTCCCTGATTCTTGGCTTTGCCTTCCAACGGCTTCCATAAATCCTTTTGATATAAATAGTCTTCCATTTGCATCTTCCATAACTGGAAGTTCTACCCATTAAACCTGTCAACCCTCAGCTTACCCTCATCTGCCATCGCTCCCACTCAACCGTTAGACTCCCACTTAATTGTGAAACTTTCCTGCAGAGGATAACTGAAAGACAACCTCGCTCCGATACCACTTGTTAGGATAAACCACAGACAGAAATGAACACAAAGCACCAAGATTTAACGTGGTTCACCCAATCCCTGGGCTACGTCCACCAAACAACAAGTCTGATCTTATTACAATCCAGTAATTACAACTTGATTACAATCTGTAATCCCTTACAACTCAATACCGTCGCAAGAACCAATTTTACATCACAACATAATGAAAAATACCCAACCCTAAGCTCTTTTTATACAAGTATACAACAAAAGCAACTACCATGTGTTGAGGGTTTGAGGTAAAGTAGTCAAGCTTTTCCCATTCATCATTACCATTTAACTCATCAACACATTTTGCATCCTTTGGACCAAACTGTAAATTGAGTTGAGATTGATTTACCCCAAAGTAGGAGGCAGGGGTTTCTTTAACAATGCACTGATGACTTCAATTCCTCATCCATCTTTGTGAAACCCCAATCCTGTTGGAGAGAAGAAACAACTACCCTCTTCTGATCCTTTGCCCATAATGAATCACTAGAAGAGAAAACATCTAAAACCTTCTCCTAGAAACATTCTTTAAATAAGCTACTATCTATTTAATGATTGCTATGACTTTTAGTGACCTCCATAATACCATCTAAAAGATCATTCATCTCCAACCCTTTCCCTTTATCTCCAATCATTTGCATGTGGACAAGCGAGATATCTAGATCCTCCTTTTCAACCACAAGTGATTGTTCGTTCTTCTTTGGATGATCCCAAGACAATAAATTTAGGGATTTTTGCACATGCTCACATCTTCACAAATATCCTCAAGTAAATGGAAAAGTTGACATTGTCAACTATTTCTTCTACAGACATAAAGGAACCTAGACTATCACCTATTCTTTTGAGAGTTTCTTCATCTCTATAATCAAAGGGGAGGTTATGTAACCAAATCCAAATAGGTAGTTCCTTTACCACTTCTTGCAAAGGATTAAAGTTTGGAGTCCAATTTCACAAATGAGCCCCTTTACCCTTGATCATGCAAGATCCACCATTGAAAATCCATTCTTTATCTACCTTAGTGAGGCAGATGATTAGAATAAATCCATTTGCCAAGGTCTTTAGGCTAAAGGATTTCCCCTTGTGCACCTCACACCAATGTCCATTCATTTCATTATTAGGGCTTTTTCTTCCAAAAATGAGATCAATTCTTCCCACATCTTTTTATCAATTAAAAGAGAAGATGCCCTAACTATTTGGATATTTCCAGTCACCTAGAGCATTTCTTTTAGAACACTTTCCTACAATTTGTGCCTCCAAAACTTTTGCATGATCTATTTGAAGTTAAAATCACTCTTTATTGAGAAGATCCCGATTGGCATGCGATCCCATAGAGTTTTGTTCTTCCAGCTCCTTCCACTCCTTTGTGTGGCATCAAACCCTTCCCAAACTCTTAAACCCTTGTTGCACAAGCCACCACTATGCTTCCCAATATGAAATGGAAGTTGAGTCCTATGGTTGAAAGGTCCCTTGCTTCCCAATTTGAAACGAAGATTGACTCTGATTGCCATTATTGTTTCCTATTGAGAGGATGGAAGGCATTACCCACATAGTTCCTTGCCAACATCGTCAATCCCTAAAATTTACCATTGCAAAGCCATTTTTGTCATTTTTCTTGACCTTGTTAATGTGTGCTATTTCTATATTTTTTTGAACATGTTCTCATAAGAAACACCAACCTTATTTATGTTCTTCTATGATAAAATATATTTAGTATATACTAATCTATATTACTTGAAATAGTTAAAGATACTAATTTGTCAATGGGCCCTTGGTCTACGGGTGAAGTTTAATAGCTCACAAAGAGCCCCCCAGTTTGAACCCTCCATCAAAAAAAGATACTAATTTTTTTCCTAAATAAATAAAAATAATATATTATATATTTTAAAAATTAATTAGTATTTAAATGTTAATACTATAAAATATTTTAAAAATAAAAATAATATTTAATTATTAAAATTCTCAAATAAAAATAAAATCAATATGTATTTGAAAAAAACCAAAGGCATAAAGCACATTTAGAAGTGTTAACGTGTCCGTTATTAGTGACCGACTATTTTATTTCATAATTAATGATGGGCTATTCCATAATTAAGATCCATTATTTCATAATTAGTGACGGACACAGCGAAATACGCCATTTTCGTCCAAAGAAGAATTGCTATTTAATATGAAATATTTCAAGAAATCCACAAAACCTCAAATATAGAAACAGCAAAATACTCATTTTTGTCCCAAGAATTACTATTCGATATGAAACTTTTCATCAAATCAACAGAATCTCGGAAATGGATACAGCAAAATACTTGCTATCTTCAAACGAAATTTTTGCGCGAAACAGAATTGCTATTTAGCAACTTACCATAATGTCGGTAATGAAGCTCCCGATATTTTCATGTCCACTTTTTATTTAAAGTGAATAGCTTGAGCAGTTGAAGCAGCAGTTTTAGGGACTTTGGTTTTCACTCGTATCGTTTGATGAAATTTCTCCTGTGGCAGATCTTTGCACTTTTTCCTGCTTTCTCAGATCATTTTTCTCATCGGCATATTTAACAGCACGATACAATTTGTGTAGAATCTTGAGGTAAGTCACTTGTTATGATCTCATTTAGATTAATTTTGAAATATATTTCATTTCTTTGTTCTGTTTCATTTCATTTGAATCTAACAAGGCTTTTTGCTTCCCATGGCTTCCAATCGGACTAAACGATTCTGTTTTTTTCCGAATTTCACTGCTAATGACCGAACTAAAGATGGCTGCTCTAAAACCCCCAATCTAGTTTTGAGTCTGTACTGATTTAATTTAAGAGATTCAATATTCCCTTCCTCTATAAAATTGTAATAAATATACTACTAAAGACAGCATTTTTTTCAAGGTATTTCGTAGGAAAATACCGCAAATCATCCTATATTAGGAAGCAGTGCATCTGGAGGCATGTTTTCAAATTAATCAAAGATTTTGTTATGATGCCCTACTGATCTGTACTCTGTTATTATTGTTGTTCAAGATTTTGTTATGATACCCTGCTTATCTGTACTCTGTTATTATTGTTGTTTTGATCCAAAAATTTGAGAATATGAACTATTCTCCCACTTTCAACACATGATAATATTTGGTGCATAGTTGTATCTTCCATTTTTGCATCTTGTGAGGATACTTTCTGAGTGCAAGAGAAAAAATGGAGGATCCATAGCACAATCTATAACAATTAATTAGTTATCTGCGCCTCCTATGCATAAACATATTTAGTGTTGTAATATTTTGTTAAACATATAGCTTATTTTATTTGTTCGAATGGGTCAAAATGAGTCATAGGATAACCTTTCGACACATTTCATGATAACATATAACCCTAGGGGTCTTAAAACCCCTAGGGACATATTATAGTTATTCAAATCAACATATGTCCCTAGGGGTTAGGAAACTATTTAATTTGTTTGAATGGTTTGAAAGGGGTCATATGATAACCTATGACCCCTTCCAACATATTTCATTACAACATATGTCCGTAGGGGTCCTAGGACCCCTTAGGACCTAATTCATTTGTTTGAATGGATCAAAAGGGGTCATATGAACCTATGACCCCTTTTGACACATTTAATGACAACATATGTCTCTAGGGGTTCTAGAAGCTCTAGGGACCTATTTTATTTGTTTGAATGGATCAAAAAGTGTCATAGGATAACCTATGACCCCTTCTAATGTATTTCATGACAACATATGTCCCTAGGGGTCCTAGGATCACTAGAGACCTAATTTATTTGTTCGAATGTGTTGAAAGGGGTCATAGCATAATCTATGACCCCTTTCAACACATTTCATGAAAACATATGTCCCTAGGGGTCCTAGTAGCCCTAATGACCTATTTCATTTGTTTTAATAGGTAGAAAGGGGTCATAAGATAATCTATGACCCTTTCTAATGATTTACATGACAATATATGTCCCTACGAATCCTAAGACCCCTAAGGACCTAAATTATTTGTTTGAATAGGTCGAAAGGGGTCATAAGATAACATGTGACCCCTTTTGACACATTTCATGACAACATATGTCCCTAGGGATCCTAATACCCCTAGGGACCTATTTAATTTATTAGAATGTGTCAAAAGGGGTCATGGGATAACCTATGCCCCCTTCCAACACATTTCATGATAAAATATATCCCTACTAGGGGTCCTAGGGACCTAATTCATTTATTTGAATGGGTTGGAAGGGGTCATAGGATAACCTATGACCCTGTTTGACGTATTTCATGGCAACATATGTCCCTAAGGGTCCTAAGGACCTATTTCATTTGTATGAATGGGTTGAAAGAGGTCATAGGATAACTTATGAGCCCTTTCAATGCATTTCATGACAACATATGCCCTTAGGGGTCCTAGGACCCCTAGGGACCTAATTCATATGTTTGAATGGGTTGAAAGGGGTCATAGCATAACCTATGACCCATTTCATTATCCTATGACCCTTTTCAACACATTTCATGACAACATATGTCCCTATTTGTCCTAGGACCCATAAAGACCTATTTCATTTGTTTGAATGGGTTGAAAGAGGTCCTAGGACCTCTAACGACATATGTTGTCACGAAATGTATCAAAAGGGGTTATAGGTCGACCCATTCAAAAAAATGAAATAGGACCCTTGGTCTTCATATGCCTATGGACATATGTTGTCATGAAATAGGTTCCTATAACCCATTTTGATCAATTATATGACAACATATGTTACTATGGATCCTAGGACCTCTAGGGACATACATCGTGTGTTTAAATAAGTCGAATTAGGTTATAGGGTGCCCTATGACCCCTTTTGACCCATTAAATGAGAAAATATGTTCCTAGGGGTCATAAGACCACTAGGAACATATATCATGTGTTCAAATGAGTCAAAAAAGGTTCTAGAGTACCCTAGGACCCCTTTCAACCCATTATATGACAACATCATGTGTTTGAATGGATCTAAAGGGGTCATATGGACATCATGTGTTTGAATGGGTCAAATGGGGTCATAGGGTGCCCTATGGCTTGCTTTTGACCCATTAAATGAGAACATATGTTCCTAGGAAGATATTTCATATGTTTGAATGAGTTGAAAGGGGTCATAGAGTACCCTATAACCCATTTTAACCCATTATATGATAAAATATGTTCCTAGGGCTCCTAGGACCCCTAGGGAAACACATTATGTGATTGAATGGGTCAAAAGGGGTCATATGGTACCTTATGACCCCTTTTGACTTATTAAATGATAACATGTGTTCCTAGGGGTCCTAGGATGTCGATGAATATATATCATGTGTTCAAATGAGTCAAAAGGGGTTAGAGAGTACCCTATGACCCTTTCCAACCAATTATATGAAAAAACATGTTCATATGTGTACTAGGACCCCTGGAACATGTATAATGTGTTTGAATGGATTCAAAGGGGTCATAAGGATGTTACTAGGAGTCCTAGGACCCTTAGGAAGATATTTCGTGTGTTTGAATGAGTCAAAAGGGATCATAGAGTACCCTATAACCCATTTTAACCCATTATATGATAACATATTTTCCTAGGGCTCCTAGGACCCCTAGGGAAACACATTATGTGAGTGAATGGGTCAAAAGGGGTCATATGGTACCTTATGACCCCTTTTGACTTATTAAATGATAACATGTGTTCCTAGGGGTCCTAGGATGTCGATGAACATATATCATGTGTTCATATGAGTCGAAAGGGGTTAGAGAGTACCCTATGACCCTTTCCAACCCATTATATGAAAAAAATATGTTCATATGTATACTAGGACCCCTAGGACATATATAATGTGTTTGAATGGATTCTTGATGGTTCATAAAGTACCCTATGATCCCTTTTGACCCATTATATGACAACACATGTTCCTATGGGTACTAAGACTCCTAGGGACATACATCATTTGTTTGAATGGATCAAATTGGGTCA
Source organism: Cupressus sempervirens (assembly GCA_028749045.1). Lineage (NCBI taxonomy): Eukaryota > Viridiplantae > Streptophyta > Pinopsida > Cupressales > Cupressaceae > Cupressus > Cupressus sempervirens. The sequence goes on from CM053789.1 coordinate 212,708,631, forward strand.
TAGGGTACACCGTGACCCTTCTTGACCCATTATATGACAATGTATGCTCCTAGGACCCTTAGGGAGATACATCATGTGTTTGAATGGGTTGAATGCGATCATAGGGTACCCTATGACCCCTTGTGACCCATTAAATGACATCATATGTTTCTAGGGGTCCTAAGACCCCTAGGAACATATATAATGTGTTTGAATGAGTCAAAAGGGGTTGTAGAATACCCTATGACCCCTTTGAATGCATTATTTATCAACATAAATTCTTAGGGGTACTAGGACCCCTAGTGACATATATTGTGTGTTTGAATTTCTTTAATGGGGTCACCCTATGCCCTATGACGCCTTTTAACCTAGTAAATGGGAACATATGTTTCTAGGGGTCCTCGGACCCCTCTAATCATATATCATGTGTTCAAATGAGTCAGAAGGTGTCATAGAGTACCCCATGACCCCTTTCAACACATTATATCATAACATATGTCCCTGCATACATTATGTGTTTGAATGGTTGGAATGGGGTCATAAAGTTTCCTATGACCCCTTTTGACCCATTAAACTAAAAAATGCATTCTTAGGGGTCCTAAGAACATATATCATGTGTTCGAATGAGTTGAAAGGGGTAATATAGTACCCTATGACCCCTAAGCACACTTAATGTCATTGAATTGGTCAAACGAGGTCATAGGGTATTCTAGGACCCCTTTTGATCCATTAGATCACATCATTTATGTGGTTAGGGGTATTAGGACTCATAAGCACACTATTGTGATTGAATCAATCAAATATTTTCAAAGGTACTCTATGACTCATTTTGATCCTTTCGAACCATTATATGTATAGTTGAGGGTCCTAAAGCCTTTAAAAAAACATACCAAGGATCCTAAAAAGGGATCATACTATTATTTAAAAAAATTGAAAAAAAATATTTAAAATTCAATTTTTTTTTTGGGAAAATTGGGTATATGATTTGAGAACGGTTATCCAATTTGGAAATGGGTACTTGATATTATCGAGTACCCAGTTAGGCTTGGTTTTTCTTCGGATACCAACCCTCCATGGTTGACACCAAAAATATCCCAAGAATGTATTTTTGGCTATTTATTTTGTGTTTATGACTTTGACCATATAATTGACAACTTTTTTTCATCCAAATTTGATGAAACAAAAAGGGTTTCTTGAGAACGTTCTCAACTTTCCATCAATATAATGTCTATTAAATTATGAGTTTAGTAATTAATACTTATTTTCTAATGGAGTTAGCTACAAAGTGCTAATTGACAAACTGATTAAAAAATAGTTATAACTTTCAAATGGTATAAGATTTTTGAAATCCAAAAGATGCATCACATTCTATGCTTTGAATACTATAATGAAAAGAAAAGAATTTTTTTTTTGAATTACTTAAGGTGGGTAGACACAAGATTTTTTGTATTCTAAAAATGGTGTAGTAGAAAATTCACAATTAATTATTTATTGGGAATAAAAATAACCATAAATATGTGTCACATCTGGGCATGAGTGTACTTCTTATATCTAGAATCTTATTATAAAATATTATCATTTGATTTTGATTAAGGTGGTCAAACATACACCTACTTATTTTTGTCCTAAAACTTTTTTACCACTGCATTAAAAATTAAAATTTTGACCAATCAATTTTTTTCTTTAGATAAGGCCAAGTAGTTTAGAAACTACATTCAATTTTCTATAGATTATTTTCTTACAACTTTTTGATATAAAGTTGATAACTAATTTAAAGTTACATGTTAAGTTGAAATAATGTCAATTTGCTGGTTTTTCACTATTACTTAAGGCCATAGTTTGATTGACTATGATCCTGCACATACCCTAATATGATTTGTATGCATAAAAAGGGTATACCTACTACAATCTATGGTACTACCCAATAAAATTCACAAACCTATCTAAGCATGTGAGATGTCCAAAGGGTATCTACTACCCCCTCCCAATGGAAAGTAAAAAATAACCACATAAAAAATAAATTAAAAAATCACTTACCTTTCAGGAAAACAACAAGTCACGACTACTCAATAGGCAATGCACTCAACACTCTAAAACTTTGACACTAATGAGAAATGCTAGACCATAAAAGAGTGAATTGTGTAGAATAATAGTATCTTATGAATGTATACATACCAAACTAGGTTGGTGAATTGTGTGAGATTAACAAGTAGGAATGTCAAAAGTAGGCAAAATAATGCTTCTTATGTAAGTCCAAAGTATAAAATAGTTGGCTAAACAAGGTTGGTTGGCAACATACGTTGGTAAATGGTAGGTGATGCCCAACCCAAGGGAAAATATTTTGTTATACTAATCGCAAAATAATGTTGTCCAATAAGAAAAAAATAGGTAAAGGATGTCAAATTTTTTAAAAGAATTGTATCCTAAAGGTATATTACATTGGCTATTGGACTAGGATTTTTGACCAAATATGTGAAAACTAATGGGTGACTAGCGTCATGGGCTTTAGACCCAAATTTTATAATTTCTTGGTGATGCAGTTGACCAACTTTATATTTTCTATTCGCCAAATGATGATTGATCAATAAGACAGAATCACCAAATGGTGAAGATTCACCACTAAAACAATCTCTACCTTTGAATCTATAATCGACGAATGAGGAAAGGATGCCAAAAAAGTAGTGGAATTTGACATCAACAATAACCATTTTGAATCTAAAAACAATCTTACAAACCTAAAGTACATGACTTTCAACCCCCCAATAACAATTAGATTCCTTTATTTAACATGAGTGACTCCTTATTTAATAGTCACAATTATTGTGCTTAATCATTTCTTTGGGAGGAATGTCATTCAATTCACATTTTTTTTGCATGTAGTCCAAAATACAAAAAAATATTGCATTTATATAATTGAGAATTTTTAGGTATATGAATTTGATAGTTGTTAGGTATATGACAAGTTTTTAGTCATTGTGTCCCACAATAAAAAGCCTACTGACTTAATTAAGCTTGAGTAGACTCAAAATTGATAAGACCTCCCAGATAAGAACTCACAATTTACCATTGTGATATAGACTCTTGCCTAAACCTCAAACTTTATCTTATTATGAAACTTTGCACTTGTATTTTTTTTTATAGTTTTACCAACTATTTTAAAATTATTTTATCTATATATAACTACAATATAACTACTACACTTACTAGTGTTTATTTTTTAAAATAAATCTCATAAAATTTATATTGGAAGAATAATAATTAAATGATATATTAATCAAATATAGTACATTATTTATTATTTATTTTTAAAAATATATATTTTTATATTATATCTCAACAAGTCAAAAAAGAGACATCAGAAACTACTGAGAGTATCAAAAAAAGAGGCCCGACCTCACCATGAACTCAAAGTATCAAGTATACAAAGTAAACAATAAAGAAGATGCTAAGGAAGAAGCTTAATGTAAGACATCATAATGGGTATCAACCCAAGCAGTTCAACCAAGAGGACCCTCTATCCAAACTATGTTCTTTTGTTCCTAGATTTGCGTAAGCATGAAGAGCTCACCTTTCCTAGAGTTAATGTTCTTCTTGATTTCTTTTTCTAGCCTTTTGCAAGTTTGTTCAAACATTTGAAGGTCATTGAAGGTCCTCCTCCATGTGTGACCATGCTTCAGCTCGTAAAAAAAGAAAGTGGTGTGTCCATCCTTCAAGAACCTCTTCAACTTGTCTTTCTCCATCATCATTATAGTGTGGACTCGTAGAAAGATTTTGAAGAATGTGAGTTTTCGAAAAAACTCAGTAATTGCTTTAAGGTTACTTTGATACCTTTCCTCATTCCTACATTTCTAGATTTGCCAAAGGATGTTAGAAGACAACATATTCCAAAATAGATTAGCATCCTTTTTAAGCCCATCAATATGACTAGTAACAATTTCTAGAATACTCATATTTAAAGGATAACAAATACCAAACATGTTCTAGATTTCTTTAGCAAGTATGCAATCAAAGAGGATATGTTTACTAGTTTCAGGAAGCCTACAAAGGTTGCAAATATCAGTAGTACTACCATCTTTTCTAATCAAGATTTTGTCAAGCAGAATCAACCACTTAAAACATCTAGTTTTAGGTTCAATAGGCCCTTTTCAGAGAGTATCAAAATAATTTTTCCAAAACCCAACATCAAGACAAGAGTACCAAACATAATTGATATGATTAATAATATTCTCATTATGATCAATGATTTTATCTTGTCTTTGAGATTAGCCATGATGACCCCATCTGACCATTTACACCTCAAGTATCTATGAGAGTCCACATGATAGTAAGCAAGCAAGTCCTTAGTAGCCTTGACAATCATATTGTAAGTCTTCTTTTGGGAATCCAAACTATTGAATTTGTTCTTGAGCTCATACCAATTGATGAATTTATTATTTTCAAAAAGATCAATAAGTTGGGAGATCTCCAGTTTAGTCCAAAACCTAGCAGAACATCCTTGGGAGAGGGCTAGGGGTTTACCAGCTAGGTGCAAGTTCCACCAAATGGACCTTTCACCATACAGATGCTTGGAATCATGGAATTCCTTATTGATGATAAACATCCTAACATGGTCCTAGGCTTTCTAGATGGATCTAAAAACAACAGAGCCTTGGATAGTAACATGGAAGTTGCCAACAATAGTCACAAAATGGGAGTTTTTTCCAAGATCTAGCTTTTTTAGGAAAGCCTCTTTCAATATTGTGCCTAACACACACTTTCTGTGGATCATTCCCATCCATAGCATGAAAGATCCATTTGGTAGATAAATCAATACCTTGAGTTTTAAGGTCTTTAAGCCCTAGCCCCCCCCCCCCAAAATTCTGTTAGTATGGTACCAGTCCCATTTGACCGCATGCATTTTTCTATTTCCTTTATCATCAAACTAGAGGAAGTTCCTAATGGAATTTTGAATTTCCAAAATTCGATAATTGCTAAACATCCAACCAAAGGAGTAGTAAATGCCATAAGAAGACAACTTTTTTTGATAGACCTAAATTTTGCCAACAAGAAACAAAGATCTATTATGCCACATATTTAGCTTTTTATCAATTTTTTCCTTAATCCAGGACCACATGTCTTTGAGGGAAGACTCAAAAGAGAAGGGGATACCTAAGTACCTAACAATCTTACTAGGTTCACCCCACTAGAAATTACACTGACTGAACTAGTTTGGAGGTTGCTCTTCCCACTGAAGGCAAATAAATTTGGATTGGGAAGATACAAGCACTAGAAATAGAACAAAACATATTAAGGTTGGTTTGCAAAGTGTTAAGGTTGTTGTTGGAGAGTTCAAAAAATAAGGTAGTGTCATTAGCAAATTGGCAGTTAATAAGCTCATCATTGTTAGGAAAATAAAGGCCTCTAACATCAGGGGAAAGTGTACTATCCCTGAGGATATAGTGAAGGGTTTAAGAAGCTATGACAAACAATGCGAGGGCAAGAGGACATCCTTGTTTGATAGAATGACCAAGGGGCAAGGGATTGGAGAAGGAACCATTAACCTCCACTTAGGCATTGGCATCAATAAGTAGAACCTAAATCAAGTTACAAAAGAAGGCCAGGAAGCCAAAGGCTTCAAGCATCATAATGATGAAATTCCACTCAACCCGATCATAGGCCCTTTTTCAAAGTCCACGAGTAACATCGCAGTGTTTTGATGAGAGCATTTAGCCCAATCCATGGCTTCCTAGTGAGTGATTGAATTTTCCAAAAATATATCTACCTTTGATAAAAATAGTTTGGGTAGGAAAAACAAACTTAAGAAGGATATGAACAAGTGTAAGGGCCAAGACCTTGGCCAAAATTTTATAGGAAACATTGAAAAGAGTGATAGGCCTCCAATTCTTAATGAGAGCTTTGTCCCCATCTTTGGGAAGAATTTTAATGATGCCACTATTAATCTTAGAGAAAAGGGAACCATTAGTTATGGCTTCCATATAAATGTCAAGTAAATCCTTGCAGATCCAACTGATATTGGCTTTATAAAACTCAACAAGGAGCCCATCAAGGCCAGGGGCCTTATCATTATTGAGAGACTTGATAGCATTCTCAATCTCATCTAAAGAGATATCCTTGGATAAAATATTAATATCATCATTATTTAACTTGTTGGGGATAAGAGTTCTACATTTATTCCTAAGATCAACAACTTCCTTGAGTCCTCAGAGGTGAAGAGACTTCTATAGTAATCGACAAAAGCTTGGCAAATGATAATAGGATCTGAGATATCCTAGTTATCAATAAGGAGTCTGTAGACTCCTTGGATTGCTTTTGCTTAAGAAGGTTAAAAAAGACCATTTTGGATCCAGTTAGCACGAGATCTAATTTTAACACCACATATTCTAACTTGTTAATGGATTCTAATATATTTATTAATACTATTTAAAATATAAATTATTATTATTTATCTTTGTTTTATAATTACTTAACAAACAATTATACAAGTAGAATAAAGTTTTTTAATTTTGTATAGTAAATAATTTTAGTTTTGAAGAAATTAAGTTTATTTATGATAACTATGTTAGTTAAGAGGGAGAGTAAAAAATGGAACTTTAAATAAAACATTTCATTTAAACTACCATTAATCTTATTTTACAAATTTATATGATATAGAAATATTAGCATATTGCCATTTTTTAACATTAAAATCGTAATAGTTATATAGTTAAATGTGAAAAGTAAATTTAGTTTTAAGTTATATAGTTCATTTACTTTTCAAGAACTTTTATGAAATTATTGTATACTATTTATGGACTATATATATATATATATATATTTCAATAATATTTATATATTTATTGATTATTCACAAATATCAATTTAATTGTATTATGTATCTTTTTTTTAAAAAAAAAATCTAAAATTAATTATAATTTATAATATTTATTAAAAAATAAATTATTTAATTTTTTGAAATAGGAAAAATATATAAAATAATACTTTACAAATATAGATTATGTATAATGATAACTTACAAGAAAATTAATAGTAATAATACATTTAATACACACTAATAAATCTTTAATTACCAAAACTTAATTCTAATTTTTTTTAAAACAATTTGCAAGCTAGTCTTTCTCTTTAATGGTGAACAGTGGACAAACCACAAAATTATTTCCGAGCACAAAATAGAAGTAAGGGGGTTTTTTATCAAAATTTCGCACATGGATTTTTGTTTCTACACTATCAAAGTTGAAACATTATGACCTATTAGCTAATTAAGATCATATTAAAAGTTAAAACTACACTCACAAATAAAATCTATGTAGAAATATTTTTTAAAATAAAAGATATCCATAGGTCAATATTAAAAATATGAAGACCTAACAAATCTTATTCCTTCACTTGATCAATTTTAGTCACACAATTTTATCCATGCAATCAAGACAATAGTGAAAATGGAAACAAGAATACCTACTATTTTGAGATGTCATTTATTGTCCTAAGGAGAAGTGCTATTTAGCAAGAAAATATTCCAACAAATCTACATGACCTGAAAATAGCAAAATACCTATTTTTGTCTCAAGGAGAATATTCTAACAAATCCACAAACCCTCCAAAATAGAAACTGCAAAATAATCCATTTTCAACAAAATCTAAGAAACCTCCAAATGAAAACAATGCAATTTAAAGGTGCATTTTAGCCCTTCCATAGCCAAACCTAGATTTGCTATTTAAGATGAAACATTGCAATTGTAAAGTCAGTGCCATAAATGCTCCCATTCAATGTCCACTCTCCATTTACTGAGAATAGATTGAAATTTCAGCTACGTTATCTGCGACTGAACCGCCAGTTTAAATTGCAGACAATATAATTAAATACTTAACAGCAATATCTTCAGAAAATATAATTAAATACTTAACAGCAATATCTTCAGTGATTGGAAGTTGCATGCATTGGAAGGTTTCTATATAATTCTTTATAATTCCGTTAAACTACTGTTCTTCGCAAGTTCAAATTGAATTTTCTTTATTCCATGCCCGTATCTGGTTCTCGCGGGTATCATTTTGACAAAAAAGAAGAAGCTTCTGCTGTGGTAAAACAATTCTGCAAATTCTGTTCTTTTCTTCTTATCCCCATTGTTGGCAGCACGACACGGTTTGAGTAGAATGGAGGTAAGTCAATTTCCATGGTTTAAGAGAGATTTAAATAGGCTGATCCTTGTTGTAAACCTATCTATATATTTTTATAAGGCATTATCAGTTTCTATGTTTACTTTTGAGTATAAGGTGCAATTACTTTGTGTTTGCCTGTGTTTATGAAGTGTGAGTATTGTTATACGTTCACCTGTGTTTATGAGGACTGACCATTTTTTATTTCTTTCATCTAACGGTGGGGTTCCATAGAAGGATTAATTTCTAATACAACCAGCTTTAAATTTTAAGCTTCTTCTTTGAATCTGTATGTAGCTGCTATCATTTCTTTGTTTTATTTTATTTTATATCATTTAAAGGTAGCTAAATCGTCAATCCAGTTTTGAGTCTTTAATAAAAATTGCAACATACCCTTCCTTCCTCTGTAAAACTGGAATTAATAGCATACCATATCTTATCAGGAAGTTTCAAGGCGTATGAGACTAAAAAACACTTTTATTTAGTGTGCATATCAATAATAGTGCATGGATTCCAAGCTGGTAATCAATAAATGTATACCAGAACAGATTAAGTGTTTTAGTTTGTCATCTGTAATACATGAATTTCATAATTAAGCATTTATAATAATGTAATACTGTAATACACGAACTTCATAATTAAGCATTTATTATAATAGCATGCAATAATGTAATACTGTGCTTATAGTTTTTTTTCTGTTGTTAATGTGGTTGTGTTGTCTGTAATACTGTGCTTATAGTTTTTTTCTGTTGTTAATGTGGTTGTGTTGTCTGTTCAGTCTTGTGACTGGTTTGTAAAGGGACAATATCTTTTTTCTTTTGGCTTGAAAATGATGTCATTACCAAATAAAGATATTTCACTTGGAGGAGGTGTCTGCCAATGAAATTTGTAAGTACATTTTGTTGGTTGCATTGAATCTAGGAAAAAACTTGGGAAGAAATAGGCTTAAGCAATTCTAGTTGAAGTGAAGATTCAGAGATAAATTTATAACATATTTTTTCTATTGTGCAAGTACTAGTTAATAATTCAGAAAATTGACAAACTCATGAGGAAGTTAACAATTTTGTTGCATTTTAATATTTGATAGATCCAATATTAACTCTTTTTAAAATCACAAGATAAATTTTGGGTTCTTTGTTTATGAAGCTTGTCATCTTGTATTTCGGCCAATTTCCATTTTCAATTTGCCCATGATTGTTATGGGACAATCTTATTGTGAGATATCTACAAAGAATATCTGTGGCCAAAGTGCTATACATGTAGAATTGTAGTGATACTAATTGTAGTCGTAATTTGCATTGCTATGTTCTAAATTTCTAATTTAGTTAATGTGATGACAACAGGCTCAGATTCTTGATCATGGTTCAATCTCATTTGGTAAATATTCGACTGAATCATTAGCATGGGAGAAATGGTCTCCCTTTTCAAGGAATAGACGTTTGGAGGAGGTGAAGAGATGCTCAGTATCAGGTTCAGTTGCCAAGAAGATAGCTTATTTTGAAGAGTACTACAAGAATATGGGAGTTCATAAGGTTATTGAAGAGCAGGGAGACAGTGACATAATTGCATTTGAAAGCCAGATTGGTGTTATATCACTGACTACATCAACTGAAACTGAAACAGATGAGCCAAAGTTGAGTCATCCTAAAGAAATAGGAAGAAGAAATGAGAACTTTGAGGAAGTTGAGGAGGAGGTGGTGGCTTCTCATGTAAGTACGACTAAAATAACAACTGAGGAAAGGATATCTGCCCCAAAAGAAAATGATATTCAGAAAATAGAAAGAAGATTTCATGGTAGTAGTATTAGTATCATGAAATACATTTACTCTTGTTGGACAATTGTTAAACAGTTGGTTTACAACTTTAAACCACTTAGAATTTTAAACTTTGTGGTAGCTTCACAAGATTGAAGAGCAAGAATGCTTATACAATCTAGTCTATTGCACATATAAAACTTGTATCTTAAAGATATTTTATTAAAAAAATAAATTTGTGTTTCAATATTTTGTGAGTTGAGTGCTGTCAGGTGCAACGAGCAATAGTGTAAGGCTCCCTAATTAAAATACATGTGATGTTTAGAACAGATGTCAACTTTGCACTTGGAGTTTTAAAATTTGATGACATGGCTGCTGTAAAGTTGTTGTAGGCATCTGTTCAATTTTGTTGGCATGGTTCAGTTGGCATTAAGGCATCTGTTCAATTTTGTTGGCATGGTTCAGTTGGCATTAAGACATGTCCATATCATTCCCAATCTAGTATGTGAAAGACAATATATTATATTTGTATCACTTCTCAATAAATTTTTATGTTCATTCCCAACTGAGTATAATTAATTCATTATAAATCAAGATGTGATGAGATAGTTTTGAGTTTAAAGAAATTTTAATGGATTGAGAATTTATTTTTTGTGATAGTCTAATTAAAGGATGACATCTAACTACATCTATCTTCATAATTTATTTGTTTTTGTAATCCTAATACTTTTTATTAGATTAATCTACTTATACAATTTGCTTGTAGAATCTATCTTATAGGCTACTGTGATGACAATTTTTTAGTTCTATCAACGCGATTAATAAATTGTTATATTCAGTATTCGATCATCTTAAAAATTCCCTTTTTTTTTCTATTAGATTTTTATTTTATTTTCCTTTTCTAATTAGTTCTTCACATAAGTTTGTATAAACGACTATTTTCTAGGTGGACTGCTTAAATATCACACTAAGACCTGATTTCAAAACTAAAAGTGTTAAATCATCAAAATTGACTTATTTTTCTAAGTTTAATTTCTTCCTTAGTATGTGATGTTTAAGGGTGACCTTTTTTAGCCAGAGGTTGAAATTCTATGTTCAAAGAAAGCCAACAGACAAAAGCACCTATGAAAATTAGTCAAGAAAATGGTAGATGTAAATGAATGTGGTGTAGTTTGGGAGAAGTTGAAAATGGTTTCCTTGATCATTTTGGTTTGAGATAAACCTTAAGACAACACCAATCAACATTTGGAAGGTTGTTTCACTGCCCTCAGTATTGATTTATTAATTGCACACAACTATTTATTTCTAAGCTCTATTAAGCATGTTGTATATTCCTTCTTTTTTTTTAGCTGGCTTCTCTATCTTTTACACAAAAGATTTGGGTGAGAATGGACTATAGGTTGTGAGTATGGTCCAGTTTTATTCTATTACATGCAAAATCAAATATTCAATGTTTCACAATGAACCATTAAATATCCAATCCTCTCTTGAATAAAATTACCCCCTATACTAAGCTTGTGATGTAAGATATGTGATAATTTTAATGTTCTATTAATCATGGATGCTCGCTTAGTGAAATGATGAGATCTGTTGGCAAATACTTTGAGACTTACATTGTTTCTCAAGGTTTGACAATGCACTTCTAAAGACATGGCTTCACAATGTGCAATAATTTTTTTTCTCTAACCCGCCTTCTTAACTTATTTAAGCATGACTACTATCTCTATTACTAATCATGAATGCAAGGACTTGTGAATGACTTTGACTCTACTAGATGTAGCTTAATTTTAGTAACTTGACCCACCTAGTGCAAGCTTCTAATATGTACTCAAATGGTTTTCACATTGACATTTTCTCTTCAATCCCATCAAATGGATGCAAATTAAAGACTCCTTACCAATTGGAGTTAAATATTACTATTTGTTGACTTACCTTGCAAGGCACTCTTACAATCTCTAAGAAGCAAGTGGCCTACATTTATTCAATTCATACAAGTAAACATCCACAACTACTTTCACTCAACTAAACTAAATTACTTGAAGCAAATTCTAGCCTATATTAAATCTCAACATTTTGAAAGGAAAACAACTTTGAAGTGAAATCTATTCTAAATGAGGGTGAAAGTAACTATACAATAACAGAGACTTGATCACATCTATCATCATGCAAAACAAAACAATGATAAGTAGAGAAAATTTGTCATAATCTTTGCAACAATTCTCCAACATCTCTCCTTTAAAAAATAGAGGGGTGCAATCTTATATAGGGAGCTCAAATGGAATGAACGACCAAGACTAAACTAGAACCAATGACCTATATTAAACCCTACAAACCTTAACTAGGTTGCCACCTTTTTAACCAATGAGATTCAAGTATCCCAAAATATACCAATAGACTTTTTTTTATAAAAGTAGAAACCAATCAAAAGATGCCACAAATGTGAGGCCAATTAGAATTAGATGCCTAGGCAACTAACCAAAGAGACAATTGGTGCTACATGGGCTTACATCAAGTTGTTATCCAAAATAATATTTCCTTCAAATCTCTTTCTCTCTTCCCTAGTCCAATGAATCTAGACACCATGTTGTTGAATTCATTCATTAGGGGTGTAGGTGTATAGAAAATCTTCCTCTCTACTATATTCATTTTGATCTTGGTTGCTAGAATGGTGTTTTCCCAATCAACTACATGATCTTTGACTAAATTCATGAAAACCTTAAGAAATGAGAGGCATTCTAAGGTCTTCTCATGATGATACCAATCTCCCCACCATATTAGAAATATCTCAATCTTTCACTCAAAATATCTATTTTCACGCTTCTTCTATTGATCCCCTTGAAATTGAACACAACTACAATGATACGTTAAATATTTGTAACTATGTTGTAGACTAAAATACCAAGATGAGTAGTATCACCCCTTATCTTCTCCAAAATCTCCAACTTGTGAGCCAATGTAAAGCATCATGTACCTCTATGTTCTCTCTCTCTCTCTCTCTCTCTCTCTCTCTCTCTCTCTCTCTCTCTCTCTCTCTCTAATCACCTTCCCTTTTGGTAATAGTCACTCAGGAGTATCCATCATAGCCTATAGCTGAGGTATACTATTTTCTTTGATAGGCTAAGATTCATTCCAAAGACTAATAAAAGCATGAAATCTAACTATGAGTGCCTATAAATAAAAGTCCACTAGCCTTGGGAGGAATGCTAATCCTTCAGGTATAGCTTCGTCCATCCAAAATTGAGTCCCCTAAAGTTTGACTCTTGCACTCTTCGTACTATCAACATCCTCCCTCTCAAGAGTGAGCGGTGGTGTAGTTGTGTGATCTATCTCTTAAATTGGTTTGTGGGTGTTCCCATAATAAGCTATTAACCTTTAATTATCATTATTGTACTTGTTCTTCTCTATAATTTATCTATCCACTCTCTTCTTCATGGCTTCAAGATCTTCTTTGGCCTCCTCATTCGCTATTTCTTTTACAGTGATCCCTAAATCACACTCCACTCTCTCGTAATCCTGAAGTTTCATATCATTCTTTGCTTTTCTTACTTTTGGAATGGTGATTGTGAGTCCTAGAGTCATCTCTAATCCCCCTTTCCATTCTCTCTTCCAACTAAATTTCTTCCTCTTCTAACTAAAAAAGATCTTCAATGTTATCGATTGGTCCTACTTCAATAATGTTTCAAACTCATCCTACAAGGTAACCCATTACCAATCTAGTAATGCACCTTCTTCCCACTCACGTTGGGTCTCCTTCTTATGAATTTTGAATAAGAGCACTACAACACTTTCACTATGTTCCTCATTGATAGGTGGCATCTATCCATCTTGAGGAGGATCCTCAATGTCAACTACCATGTTATTAACATCATTTGCAGGAGAGAGCACTCCTTCTAATTCAGGGGTACTTCAAGGTAATAACCTAAAGAACTCTCACTTGGACTATCTTTTGATTTAGAAGAGACCTCATGATGTAACTCCTTTCCTTTAGATTGCATAGTTCTTCCTTTTCCTCAAGTGGTACTTTTTATGGTTGTGGATCCTCACTTTGATTCCTTTATATTTTGGAGCTTCCCTTGGTGGGGCCTCTGTAATATTCCTCCTCCTCTTGCTTGATTCAATTTGTTTCCCACTAGAATCTTGAGGTTTTCTGAGTGATTCATCTGCCACAATCTCCTCAACATCTTTCATCTTATGATATGTTAAATGTACTTCTCTTTTTCTCAATTCTATAGTGTTTCTATCTAAACATTACTAACTGTGGAGGAAAATGAGGACCAAAAAAGTATCTAGGCTATCCATCTCATTCTTCCAATTAATTTATTCTAGTTCATGGTTTGTGGTGGTACTGAATTCACTTCTAACTACATTGCTATTATCTTCCAAGTAATCTAGAACTGTCATCTACTTGTATCTTTTAATCTCGTTTGTTTTCAATCTTGAAAATGTCTCTTCCTTACCTCAAAATCACCATTTTCATTGGCCTAATAATACTCTAGGTGTGGGATGTGGGTGCTTTTGTTTCCATATGCACTCTTTATCATACTAGGATCAAGATTATTCCTCGATTCATATAATCCTAGCCCATGATATTATGGTTTTGCATTTAAGGATACACCTTGTTATTAAGACTAAACAAAAATTTGACTCCAACCTTTTGTTTATTCTTTACAATTCACTCATAGGAGAGAAGTTTTCTAGCCACCTTCATAATAACTATCTTGTTTGTTGTATGCCTTGGAAATCTCTTTGACCATTCTATATTTTCAAGAATGTGGATGCATGGGACCTTATTATTTTGAATGTACTATGATCCATACTTTTTTATCACCTTTTTTTCTTATTATGAGAGCCTTTCTTATGAATCCTCTTATAGTTTCCTCATAATCCTAATGAGAAAAACATCATTGAATATTTTGAATTCTTTTGGGTTGCTAAGATGGAGTTGTTGATAGCATGTGTCTACTAGGTACTCCCCCTTCTTAGATCCACACCTTCCCAAAGGCTTCAACCCCATAAATTTGAATAGACTTGCTATCATGCAAACAAGGTAGGATGTCATGTAGAATGTCTTGGATTCCTTTTCACTCTTGGCATCCTTTGACTTCTTAGTTTCCATTAGTGACCTCAATTGATGATCAATGTTGATATAGATGATTTTGGCCCATTCAAATATTACTTCTCCTAATAGGATATTATCTATGAAGTGAAAGATCCTAGGCTTAAAACAACCACCCTATGGATCTCCCATCACCCTATTTAGCATAACAATAAGTTCACCAATATTTTTCTTGAAATTTGATATAGTTGACTTGTCCAACTTAAGGATCATAGAGTATCACTCTATGACATGGCCATCCACTCATTGTTCATCTTCTTTGAGCATGTATCTACTTTATAATTATAGTACTTCTTTTCCCACTCCTTATTGATGTAGACTCCTCTTGCATAGGTGGTATATTCTTTATTAAAAGGTCTTAATAGGCTTTTCCTCCACCTCAAAACTTATTGTCTTCTTTTGAGGATAGTAATGTGCACACTCAAGGACCAATTCAAGGCATTGCATACTTAGAGGGAAAGGAGATGCATTGAATATCCCATTTGTCACCATCATCTTTTCTATACTCTATTTTTTTCCCTTTGTCATCCTTTACTTCACTCACTTGAACCATATCAATAGGCCCCAAGTTTGTATCTATGTTATTCTTATGTTTGGGAGTGAAAAGTGATTTTAGCATCATCTCATTGGTATCCCTCTTGATTTGAACTCACCTCACCTTCTTTAAGGTTAGGTTGTTTCTCTAAACGTGCTTCTTCCTACCATGATGAATTCTTCCATTAGCCTTTAGGATTTAAAATTTTGAATGGTTTGAATTAGAATTAACTAGCTATAATTGTTTTTAATCTTAATGCCTTAGTGAATTTATAGCTCATCATTTTTTGAAGAGAACTCAAAATTTCCTCTAATTAAAGAAAATTAAAGATTTATAAGTTGATCTTTGAATCAATTCTATAAAATTCACCTAATTAAAATCCTCTAGCCAATTGAAATAAAAGTCCAATCAAAATTATACTACATTCAAGGACCTCAAAAAATAATAATAGTAGATCTTTATTTTAATTTTCTCTTTTAGGAATATTTTGATTACTTGCAAAAGTTTTTTTTCAAACAATGTTATTAAGTTAACTCACACTAGCCTTATTTTTAATATTTAATTAGTTAAGCATTATTAATGTGGTCCTTTGAATCAAAATATTGACTTAGGTTCAATAAGGCTCTTGATAATCAAACTTGATTAAATTCAAATGGATCCCTAAAACTCAAAAGAACCTTTTTAATCTTGCTTGAAAATAATCTAATCACCCCAAAAAATACACTCACTTGTAATTATATGTTGGAAACCAC
Source organism: Cupressus sempervirens (assembly GCA_028749045.1). NCBI lineage: Eukaryota > Viridiplantae > Streptophyta > Pinopsida > Cupressales > Cupressaceae > Cupressus > Cupressus sempervirens. The sequence continues at coordinate 212,724,918 of CM053789.1, forward strand.
AGTTGGAGAAATTGTTATGTTGTCATTGATGTCAAACCTACTAGAGAGACATTTTAGTACCAATTTAGAGTGCCATATCATTTGATTGATGAAGAGGATTTGGAAAGAAAAGATCACGAGATGACCCAGTGAAAGGTTGAGTTGTGATTTGTTAAGAATCATAGAAATACAATGGGCACTTGATAAGTTAGTCCTTGACAAGATAATGTGTTGTTCAATAAATACAGGAAGTGAACAAGATAGTTAGATGAAGCTAAGAGTTGAAACAAGTCAAAAGGATAGGCTTGACTGAGTATCAGTATTGGTCAGTCAATGAAGGAGCTAAAGTTTCCAGAAGAAAAAAAAGAAAAAAAAATGGAAGTACTCGATGAATATGACCTATGTTTGATATCATTGGTGATGTTTAAGCGATAAAATATTGAAATTACCTATTTAAGGAGGCACAAGAAATGAATTCTAAGGTTGATTTGTGATTGATTGGTGATCTTAAGGAGAAGCTGTGAAGAGAAAAACAACAAATGCAAAGTGTTAAGAGTTTGGTGAAGAGTGATTACTTGAGGAGGTGCCAAGCAAATGAGTGACAAAGTTGTGAATGGAGGCTAGTCAATGAACCAAAAGATGAGCAAATGAAGATTTGAATTTGCAAAGTGAGTTGTACTTTATAGATCAAACCTACTATTACATTCTAACCATTTTGTAAGTCAAATCCTTTAATCAAGGTTCAACCTAATAGTCATTTTGTAAATCCTTTAATAAATGTGACATTCTAATGTAATGATCCAAAGTCATCTAACAAGGCCACTCCTAATAGGGTGACTAAGTCCTTTAACATGGTCACATTTAGCAGTGTGTTTCATAACCTTTAATAGGGTTGGCTCTTTATTGAGCTCACTTTAGAAGAGTGAAAAACTGGTAGGATGTTACTTGGTGGTTTTTTCCAAATTGGATTTCCATGTTAAATCTTGGTGTCAAAGTGTTATTTTCATGTGTGGATGTTATTGTTATGCATGCTATCTTTCATAATAGTTTATTTGTACTGGAAGTTGACACATATAGAGACAGAGAGTTAAGTATTTGTATGAAATGTTAAATTTATGATGATATGCTATATAGACCAAGTGGGTATCTAAGATTTATTATGTTGTTTGATGTTAGTAAAAGTTGAATAGGTACATCTAGACCTAAGGATAAGTTGTGATTTATGTTATTTTTATTGATAGATTTGGATGTCCTATTTAAAATATTTTAATATTTTTGTTGTTGTTCTAGGAGGAATTGAATCTAGGCTATGTGCCTTATTGCATGATTTAGATGTGATGTCAATATGATGTATTTTGTTATTCCTGGAATGAAAACATAGTGGACACTTACTAGTTCGAGGTTGATGTGCCCAATCTTGAGATCATTTTTTTAAAATTAAAGTCATTTTGTTTGATAATAATAGCTTGACAATATCAATAAGCTTATTGTTGTCTTTTTAATAAGCATGTGTAAAAGAGATGCAACATTTTAATTCAAGAATGCAATAATGCATTCTATTAGATTTTGTAATAGAAGTATACATGATACTAAATTGATTGCTTTAATGGTTGGAAGAATCTACATGTCAACATTATTGTTCTTTTACTAATATTGATATCATATTATTACCATGAGAAATATCCAAATAATAAAGTAGCTTTATGTTAAATAAATATTTGAAACAAAAGATATACTTATTTTATTTTAAAAGAAATATTTGAAACCATTATGCATGCTACTAATTATAAATTATATTTACACAAAATTGAGTTAAATAAATTAATAAATTGTCAAATAAAATTTTTATTATGCACACATAAATTTTTTTTATTTTTTATTTTTTGGTTTAGACTGCAGGAATCGGGTGTAGCATGGCCCACCCTATAAACTGCAGTGCGCCAGGTAAAATTTTTAACGTGACTGGTATCGTTGGCGCGACACGCCCACCGGTACTATGGGGACAGGGGAGACTAGAACCCGTGACCAACCCCCTGCAACAAGGAAGATTTAGCCAACCAAGCTAGGGCCCCTACCCAATTATTTTAATTTTAGATTAATATGGAATAAAATAATAAATTCATTATAATGTTCTATGAGATGGTTTTCCATGCAAATCTCTTAATGTCATTCTTTAAAGAAAAAACTAAAATAAAGAAAAGGCTAAAATAATATTTAAAGACTAAATACTTTTAGGAACAAGAGCAAGGATCATGGTTTTCTATTCAAATCTTTTAAAAAAAGACTAAAATACTATCTTAAAAAATGATAAATATTTTTAGAAACAAGAGTAAGATGATAGTTTTCTATGCAAATCTTTTAAATGCAAATCTTTAATCAAAAGACTAAAATAATATCTTAAAATTGATAAAGATTTTTAGAAACAAGAATATGCATCATAAATTTCTAAATTAATTTTTTTTGTTATTTTAATTTTTTTTTATAATAGATTTTTCCTTTTTTTTAAAGATTTAATCAGTTAAATATAAAATAAATTCTTTTTCTTATTCTTTTTAAAATAAATTTAAAATATTATTTTATTTTAATTAATAATTAAATTAATGATAATCAAAAATTTTAATAATATCCTATTGATAAACATAGAAGTGAGGGATTTAAAGAATATTTTCCTTATGGATAAACACTTTTTTTTCTCAATATAACATGCCATTTTTTTTGCATATCTTTTAAGTGTTCTTTATGTTATTACAATTATTTTACCGTCAACTATTAACATTTATTTTTAGTATTATGCATATTCCCAATTATCACATAATCATCTATCATTTTTAGATTTCTTTTTTACATTATTAATGGATATTTTATATTTTCTATTAGCGCATAGTTGCATGCACAAAAACATGCAACTACTAGTTCTAAATAATTATAACAATTGGTATCAAAGCATTGGTGCTTGTATGGAAAGTTTGAAGGGACTCAAGACAATGATCAAGATGTACAAGAGAGAGATACCTAAGCTAAATAAGGAGAACTTCTTAGCGTGGAAGAGATTAATGAGATTGCATTTATCTGCTATTAGAGATTCTCCATCTTACGAGTTGGACAATGAATACTCTAAGGTGACTAGACCTATGAAAGTTGAGAAAATGAAAGAGAAGTAGGAACACTTGACCAAATGATGATTGAACTTGCAACAACTCTAGTTATGCAAAATTTGATGATGTGAAGGAATGCACTGCTGCTAAGAAAATGTGGGACAAATTGAAAAAAATACATGGTGGATACAAAAATGTGTTGAGAGATAAGGTAGAAAGATTGAGAGGAATCTTTGATGACATGAGAATGAAAGAAGGTGAAAATGCTGCACAATAGTATTGTGGCTGAATCAAAGAAGTGGTGAATGTTATCAAAGGAGTTGGAGAACAAATATCTGATGAGATTGTGATAAGTAAGGTATTGAGGACTTTACTTCAAATCTATGCAATTACAATGTCTACAATTCAAGAAATGAGATGTACATCCGGTATTGATCTAACCTTGGATAGTTTGATTGGGAGACTTACTACATTTGAATTATCAAGTTTTGATAAATTATTCTCCTACTAGTGTTGAATCTACATTCAAAGCACAACTAACCCTTGCTGGATCTAAGAAAAAGAAAAAGAGAAAGTATGTATAAAGTGACAGTGAATTTGATGATGACCTTGAAGCATTTTTGCCTAGAAGACTTCCTAGAGGAAAACAAAAATACAAAGGTAAACTTTCTATTATCTATTTTACACGTAGCAGTGTTGGTCATATTTTTATTAGATGTCATGGTAGAGATGGCAAGGATGAAAAGAAAGACTTCGAGTAAAAAGGAAGGATAGATGATAGAGTCAATAAAGGAAAAAAAGAAAAAATAAGAGTACAATCTAACAAAGGTAAGAAATCTTCCTATATTGCTGAATATGGTTCTAACAGTGATTTTGATGATCATGATGGAGAAGTTTTTTATGTTGTGATGAAAGATGATTCTGATGAAGATGATAAAATTGCATTGATCTCACATGTGAGTAAGATTGATAGATAAATAATTGATAGTGGTTGCCCACGTCATTTGACTATTGATACAAGTAAGTTTGATAAGCTATATCATTATAATGGAAGTAGTGTTAAGTTCGGTAATGATGAACCATGTTATGTGAAAGGTAAATGATCAATTAAACTAAATGATAAGATCAAGTGTGACAAAGCATATTGAGTTGATGATTTGAAATATAACTTGTTAAGTGTGGTACAATTGATAAGTCTAGGCTATAGAGTTGATTTCCAGATCAAGAAGGCAAAGATCTATGTTGCTACTAGTGAACAAGTTGGAAGTGGAGAACAAACAAGAGGTAACTTGTTCTATCTAGACCTATATGAAGATACTTGTCTATTTTCATAATGTGAAGATGTTTGGTTATGGAATAATAGGATATCTCATGTGAACTTTAATAACTTGGTAAGAATTAGTAAGATGAAAAGAGTTAGAGGGTTACCAAGATTAAGAAAACCCGATAAAGTGATGTGGAAACAATATCAAATGGGTAAAATGACAAAGTCTAGTTTCCAGAGCAAGACCTATTCTTCTAATGATGTCTTGGAGTTGGTTCATGCTGAATTGTGTGGTCCTAGTGGAATACCGAGCTATTATGGTGATAAATAATTTATATCTAGTTTGTTGATGACCTTTCTAGAATGATGACTATGTTGTTTCTTAAAGAAAAATCTGATGCATTTCAAATGTTTAAGTGGTAACTAGCTAGAGTTGAGAAGGAAACAAGAAAGACTTTGAAGTTTTTGAGACCAGACAGAGGTGGTGAATTCATCCTGAATTAGTTCAACATGCTTTCCAATGGAAAAGGAATCAAGAGGCAAATGAGTGCACCAGGGACACCACCACAAAATGGTATAACCAAGAGAAGGAATAGATCAATAATGGATTGTGCAAGAACACTAATTATGGAGAATTTTTTCATAGAAATACCAAAGATAGGTAGTTAGCACTATTGTCTACACTTTAAACCGAATTGAAGTGAAGAAAAGGACAAAGAAAACATCTTTTAAAATCTTGTATGGATATGCACCAAATGTAAATTACTATAAAGTTTTTGGAAGAAAATGTTACATACTGAAAGATGCAAAGGGTAAACTTGATGTGAAAAGTGATGAAGGTATATTTCTAGGTTATTACACTAAGAGAAAAGCTTATAAGTGTTTGAATTATAACACTAACAAGAATGTGAAAAGTGCAAATGCTAAAGCTGATGAATTTGCAAAGAAAAATGAAGAAGAATGCAATAAAGAACCTACAAATTATAGAAATTTTGTCTACATCTATGAAGGTGAACCTAACAACTTGCCTAAACTAGAGAAGGTGGTTGTCAAGAATCAAAAACTAGGCACTCTTGATGTTCAATAATAGAGTTTTGTTGAGCTTGAATAGATTGTTGAATATCAAGCTATATGGTTCGAGTCACAGATTGTGATAGCCAAACAACAGATAGAGGAAGCTAATTTGAAGCCAAAGACAATAGAAGACGTTGAACATGAAAAATCAAATGAAAAAAAAAGAGAAGAGATTAGACTTAAAACTATATTGGCTATAATGTGAGAAGACATAATGGAACATATCAAATATTTGGATATAAAGATTCAGGAGTCATGACAAGAAGAAGACTGAAGAATGATATGGTGCAGAGCACTAAGGCACTTGGTTTATATTTTAATTTTCATGTTTTTTTTGACCCAATTAGGCTATAATAAAAAAACCTTGGATGAGAAGTCCATGGTTGTCAAAGAAAGACACCATTTTGTATGCTTAAGGCACTTTATGCAATTTATAAGCAAAAATTGTTCATTAGGAAAATTTGGGATTTTTAATGTTTTTGGTAAAGAAAGCCTAGAATTAGGTGTTTTTATTTGGTTTTAGGTATTTTGGAACCTTTTCGAAGTCCTAGAAGTGGAATCAAGTGAAAAATGTAAAAATTGCACTTTTTGTGTAAAGTTGCATTGTTGAAATTTGTAAAAGTTGCTCAAATTTGTAACTTAGTGGGAAAAGGGTTATAACTATTAAAATATTGGTTATAACCATTAAAATAGACATAGGAGATATATATACCTCATTTTTGAGGTCTAGAAGGCATTAATGTACAGATTGGAAGAAGTTGCAAAGAAGGAAATTCAATTTTGGAGTCATTTTTACTGTTGTTTGCATACTACACAAACTATATAGATTGTTAGACCAAATCTCATGGATTTTTGAGATAGATCTTTGAATCAGCTTTCTTTTTCTTCTAGTCTTATCATTATACATGTTTTCTAACTCTTTTTATTGCATTTTTAGTAAAATTAGATTTTTAGGACAACATTTTGGTGCACACAGTAAAAATGGGCCTCTAACTACAATTTCCTTGGTTGAAATTTCATGGCCACTTGGGAAATTTTATTTATTATGGTTCTTTTTAATATTCTAGGGTTTCAAAACTGGAGGATGTATTTTGTGATTTTTCCAATCAAGCCCTAGGTCAAGTACCATGAAGGATTTGACCTCTTGTAGTGTGTTGATTTGTGAATGGCAAGATTTTGGGACTTGGTGAAGGGTTGAGCATTTGAAAATAAGTTATTTTAGTGTTTCCAATAATTTCTAAGTATTAATTTTATTTCCATGACTGCATTTTCTACTAGTTGCTTTGTAAATCAAGCCTAACTTGATCACTTAGGTCTGTGTTGCTTTGTGAAGGAAAGGGAATGCTGGAATGGGGCTAGAACTTGATGCTTTGGGGTTTGAAGTAACTTTGAAAAGGGTATTCAAAAAAATAATTTTTTTTGGGTCTTGTTGGAAAATTTGTGAAGTTAGATCCATAAAGCCCTTTTAGGAGGGCTAAAAGGGGCTCACAGGGCTACTAGGCCAAATTGGGGTTTGAAGCTTTATGCAAGTGTATGAATCAAACTAATGGTGTATTCTATGGTAAGTATGCTCCCCAAGATAATTTTACCTCTTAGAACCCTTGGTACAAACTTCTAAGGTGTTTTTCCTAGTATTGACCTAGTTGTGGGAGATTGGTGCAAAACCCATAAAGTGGGCAAGTTTGATTCTTTGTCCTTGGATTCTTGGTGAAGTTGGAAAGTGTGTTTCTTTAATCCATTGGAGGATTTGATTTTTCTGAAACTTTTTAATAAGGTTAAAGATTTGATAGCCAATTGGTTAATTTTAAGAGTAGGAAACCAATTTGAAGCTTCTTAGTTGTGAACTCTACATCAGGTAGTATCAGAGCCACCAGAGTATCTTTTGGGAAAGAAAAAAAGGTAGACAAAGAAGATATCTCTTTGAGGATAACCAACATTGAGTTGGCAAAAATAGTGAATGAACAAATGGTTGAGAGCAGGGCAGCCAAAGAGGAAAATAGAGCAATGAGAAGAGAAATTGATAAGTTGAAAGGGCAAGTAAAGAGAGGAGACCATGAGGAGTCTGAAGAAGAAGAAGAAGAAGGAGATAACTTGCCTAACATGCCTGAAGATTAGAAGATCATGGTAGCAGCCCTACGGAGGGTAGGAAGAAAAGACAAAGGGGATTTACCTATGTTTGGTGGAAAGCTGGAACCTAAGGCATGCATGAAATGGTTGGAGGCTCTTGAAAACCATTTTGAAGCAGAGGAGATACCTACAAATTAGAGGGTTAAAGTGGCAAAATCCAAGTTGAAGGGACTAGCCCTAAGTTGGTGGAACTTTCTCCAAAATTAAAGGGTAGAAGAGGAGAAGCAACCCATTTCCACATGGAATAGGATGATGTCAAAAATCATGAAGCAATTTTTTCCAGAGGACTATGAAGTGATGCTCCCCAAAAGGTTGCATAATCTCAAGCAAAAGGACATGGATGTAAGTGCTTATACTCAAGAATTTCATACTTTGACTCTTATAGCTAAGTTGTATGAAAATGAAAAGCAAAAGCTTGCATGATATATTGGTGGGCTTAGATATAATATACAAGATGAACTAACCTTGGCGATAGTAGAATCAGTCCACAAATGTTATCAACTTGCTCTCAAGATTGAGGAGAAACAAAAAAAGAAAATGTGAACAAAGTAGTAGAGGAAGAGAGAACTCTTTTAGAGGAAGATGTAGATTCCAAGGAAGAGGAAACTACCCAAGAAACCAAGGGGAAGCTAGTAGTAGTCAAGGGGTTGAGAATGATAGCATCAGTAGAGATTTCTTTAGAGGAAGGAGACCTAATCAAAGAGGCAGATTTGATGGAAGGGGAACAAGTGTTTTTACAAGAATGTGTTACAATTGCAATCAAGTGGGTCACCAATCTTTTAGGTGTCTAGAGAAACAAGGATCAGTGAGTAGCCCAAGTAAAAGAAGAATTAATTTTCTGCAAGATGAGGATGTACAAAGTACAAGTTCTCATGCCAAGATAACAAATCTAGAGATAGGAGAGTAACTCATGCTGAAAAGAACTCTCTTGAAGGTACCCAATGATAAGGAGCCACCACAAAGAAGGTCATTTTTTAGAACCACATGCAAGGTAAGTGGTAAATTTGTAAAGTTATTGTTGATTCTAGTTCAATTGATAATTTTTCTTCAAAGGAGATGGTAGACAAGTTAGGATTGCAAAAAATACCTCATCCTTATCCCTATAGAGTGGCCTTGGTTGAACAAGGAACAACATGCCTTGATTAGTGAACAAGTATGGGTAGAATTTTAGATTGGGGAGTATAAAGATAAAGTTTTATGTGATGTGACTGAAATGGATGCTTGCCATTTACTTTTAGGGAGGCCTTGGCAGTATGATGTAGATGCTAGGCATGATGGGAGACAAAACATTTATAGCATAACCAAGGGTGGAGAAACCTACAATATGAGGCCACTCCTTGATGATGGAAGCCTTAGGGTGACTAGTGTCACGATGGTAGGAGGTAAAGAATTTTTGCAAACTATTAAAGAGGAGAAAATGACATATTTTTCCATCATATTCAAACCTAAAAAATAAGTTAAAGTTATGCCCCAAGCCAAGAGCATGGAACATCAAGTAGGACTTAGAGAGGGTACGGAGTTGTTGGAACAATATAAGAGTGTTATTGCAGGCAATGAACTAGAATGTTTACCACCAAAAAGAGAGATAAGCCATTGCATAGACCTGATACCAAGTGCTACATTACTTAATAAGGTAGCCTACAAGCTTACCCCTAAACAAAATGCACAGTTAGCAAGACAAATTGAAGAATTGTTGGCCAAGGGCTTCATAAGGAAGAGTGTTAGTCCTGCAATCAACTAAAAATGGTCATCTAGACTATGAGCCCCCTTTCTAGCATTTTTCCATAGTTTATCTAATGGTTGCTTTTGATCAAATCCTCAAAAATCTATTTATTTGATTATAACCTATGGTATGACCACTTTATCCCAAGTTCATGTTTAATTCAAAGAACATGTCCCCCTTTTAACTAAATAAAATTCCACACTCATCTCTTATCCTAAGAGTGCACACATAAAGTATTATTCCTATTTTAGAAATAAAAGAAATGACATTTTTGTTTACAAATGAATGTGAAATTACCTATGTGAGAGGAATCTTCTATTTTTAAAATAAATTTAATTCTCCTCCACACATTTCAAACCCTCTCAAAATTCAATCATTAACTATGAGTGGTTGAGATGCTTGTGTACATGGATCACTCAAGATGTATTCTCCTCCCTTGATTACAGTCATCTTGCCTCTTAATCTCTACCATCTATTTTTCTTTAAAAGGGAGGGCTTTCTCCTAATTCAAAAAATATTAGTCTCTCATGCTATTGTTATACTATAGGTTTTCTTGGTGATTTTGGAGACTTGGAGCATTCTTGCATTTTTGCATTTAGCTTAGCTCTCATTCTACTTACATTATGGCATACTTTTTATCTTAGTTTCATTTATGCTTTAGTTTAGTTCTCTTTGTTAGCTTGTATTTCATTTATAATAGCTTGCATTTGCATTGCATTTTATTCTAGATTCTTGGATATTGACACTTTTGCCTCTACTCTTTGAATCTCTCATTCTATGGTGCACCTTGCAAGGGTTGCATAGTTTGGTTTATTTGAGAGCCACCATCTCATAGCCTTTGCACATCATAGATAGAGAGCTATAAACTAGCTCTTGAGAATCTCTCTCCCATGGGTTCTCTCAAGAATAATGGTTTATAGAAGTGTGACACTTTTATGCACACATTTTTGGCTCCCACCATGGCGTTAGAACGAAGTTTCTAGCTCTATTTTCTTGCTTTCATTTTGGTTATATTATCATTTCTAACTTTTTTACAGCAACTTCTTGAATCTAATCAAGTGGTTTTGTTGGTTTCTTACTTTGGTTTTAGGCTAAGCCTTGTGTAGATTTGTTTGAAGGCCAAAGCCGTAGTTTTGAAAGATTTGAGAATATCTTCCAAACCACTTTAAGTTTGGTTCTGAATTTTTTTTATAGGTTGACTATGTGTCTAAGATGTCTCAGTTTGATTTTTAGATCATTATGACTTGATTTGCATTAGTTATGAATTTTTCTTTGTTTTTCATAAAAAGTTGTTTCTGGTCATCAGTGAATTTTTTAGAAAAATTTACATTTTCAAAAAGCTTTTTGAATTCTACAAAGGGTACCTTCTTTGTGTTTTGAATTTTGAGGTCATATTAAGGATCAAAAACTCAATTTGATAAATTTGGTCTATTTTGACAAAATGGGTCCCTAGAGCACAAATGAAGAGATTTTTTTGAATTTCTTGCATTTTTGGAAAGCTCTTTGGTTTTTAACAAGGATCTCTTCCTTTCATTTCTATTTTTGGATTTGAAATCATAACAAACAAGTCCAATCTTGTTGACTAGGTCAAAATCAAAGAGTAAAAAAAGGAATCATTTTGTAATTAGATTGAACTTTCTTTACATACACTTGGTTGGAAGATAATTTGGATTTTTGAGGCAACTAACCACTTTTTGTTGCAGGTTTAACTTGATTATTATGCCCTAACCTCAATTTCTTTTCAGGGAGTTTCTCATTTTCATTTCTATAAAGAATGCATATCAAAGCTTCAAATGCACAAGGGCATAAAAACCCAACTTGATTGCTTTTTTTTAATTTCATAGGCATATTAAACTTGTGATTGAGGTTCTTTGATGATAGGAGAGTATGCTCTTCACCCTTGTGATGAATCAAAAATCTTGACACACCTTTAGATTTTAAGAACAAGAGGACTAATTGAAGATTCTTGGCATGTTTGGGGGAAGCAATCAAGATAGGAGAGTATGCTCTTCACCCTTGTGGTGAATCATAAATCTTGACCCTTAAGAGTGGATCCATTTTGTGGTAGTTAGAATATTTTAGAGAGTCTACTCTTGATCAACCTGAGAGGAACGACCTAAGTGGGGAAAAGAAAATTACTCGACTGTTCCAGCCCACTATAAATTTAAGGCTATCAAGGAGACAAAACCTTGGTAGATGTAGTATTTATCTTCACTTAGTGTGATCACTTATGGGATTTTGACCATAAGGAGATCACTAGGAAAGAACACTTAAGTTGCTCTTGTGACCGCAAGGTCTATTACCCACCACAAGGTGGGGTGTCCCTTAATTGGGTGTAAGAGGAACATTACAAATGTAAGCCCTTTCTAAACACCCTAGGTTAGTAGCTACCCTATTTTTCTACTCAACTTCTTAGTGCAAGGATTGATCCTAGTGGACTACTCGGATCACCCCAAGATTTACGTTCACCATATGTGTTTCCTTGGTTGTGCTTATGACACTTCCATGACAAAGACAATATCTCTTGTGGGTAACCACTTGGTGTGAGGTGAAGGAGCATCAAGTGTGGGCCAAGTTGTTTAGTAATGAACTGTGACTTTTAGGTAGATATTGCTTGATGTGTTCTCAATTGTGCTAGACCTGTGGAAATATTTTAACATTACACATGATGATAGTTCTAAGGCTTTCTTTTAAGACCTCACATATGCTTGTATCATGCAAGATTTCTTTATCCCTTGCTTGACTGTTTGAAGACTACTCCATGTGTCACTATCTTTCTTGGAAAGAAATTGCTTTTAAGCATCAAACTTGCTATGCTATCAACTATTGTCAAAAATTTTCATCCAAGTCAAAGCATCAAATATTAACATTTTTCTTGTTTGATTGCTAAGGGGAGTCTCATCATTTGATTTTTCTTTTCTATGTCTATGGTGCTTGAACATGCTTAAAGTGTCTCTTTGGTCTTAGTGCTCTTGGTCTTTCTATCTTCATGGTCTATGTCCTCTTGATAGTTATCATTTTTTTGAAATGGTTACCTTGATTTCTTGACTACACTCTTATGTTGAGAAAGTTGTTCACTTGTCACCTCGCTTGCTCTATCTACTTGACTATTTGGCTTCTTTCCTGGATCTTGACTTTAGTTACTAGTGTTGTAAGTTTCTTGGACACTTTCTTGACAAGTCACTTTACTCTATCTTTACTATTTTGGCAAGTGAACACTCTACCTCTTTAGTTTGGACATCAAGTTATCTTGTGTCACCTTCTTAGCTTCCTCTAGTCTCCTTCATGCTTGACTATCTATCTACCACTATGTCATTCAAACCTTGTGGTACCAAACCTCAACCAAAGCTAGATGATCATGATATCCTCCATGCCACTCAAGAGTTTCAAGATCTATACGCTCAATACAAAGAACTAGAAGAGACAAATGATCTTTCTTACCTTCATTTCTCTGAGCATATGATAGAAATGAAGTCTAAACTTGAGAAAATATTAGAGGAGAAGATTTTATTCTTAAATGAATCTCCCTTAATACCTTTACATACACATGGTTCATCTTCTTCAAGGTCTACATATTCTACTCCAAGACATCAAATGCCTGGATCTTCTAGATCTAAAGACCTCCTTTAAGCCTATTCCAAGCTATCATGATGGACCTATCTTTGACCAAGATAGTTATGAAGACATGGATGCATACCATTCACATGAGAAACAACAAAAGGACTCTAGACATACTTTTCATAGAACTTTTTCTCCCTTGGAAGATTCTTATGATGACACTTTGCAAACACTTCTTGCCACCAAGCTCATTGCATTATCTAAGTCTACCTCATATGGAAACACATTATTGGATATCTATTGTGCATAGACATAATGTGTACAGTATTTCAGATTGCATTGAGTTGAAACATAAAATCCAAGATCTTATTGATAAAGGGATTATTGATACCTCTAATGACTCATGTAATGAGGATACTTTTCTTGAGAAACATCATATTAATGAACCTATTTCTAGTGATGGTTTCGTTGATACCTCCACTTCTTTCGAAACTCATGCAGCTCTTAATACTTCATATATTTCCAACATGCCTCTATCAAATAAAGAACCTAATGCTTTTCACATACACTATGCCTATCCTCAAGGGCTACCTCTAAAAGAAACACAAGCTAATGTTCACTTGGCTGCAAACCTTTTCCATGCTACTAAGCCTAAAAATCTAAGTACTACTCCAATCCCTCTTCATTCGCCCTTGTCCCTAGAACTGGCTCCATGTCAAGAGGACTCTCAAAAATTAAAAAATCTATAAATGTCAAGAAAGATAAAGATCAAGCACCCTTTCATCTCCTTCAAAATTTCACCCCTCTATATCCTATGTCCTTTCCATGCCCCAAGCATGATGAAGATACCACTTCCATTATCTCCCTTGCACTTACTAAAAATTATGAGAAAATTTCTCTTCCTATGCTATCCAAAGCTACTTTTCAAGATCAAAGTGTCGCCTCATGTTCTACTTCTCCATATCCACTTCAAAATTATGCTCAAGCTTCAAGTGCTCCTATTAAAAATGTTGTTCCTATCAAAGTTACTCATGAGTCTATTGAAGGCTTTGACTATGTTGCTCACTCTAAAGATGTTGATATCCCTTTACACTATCCATTTGCATATCCAAAGTCTATCCTTGGTCCTTATCCATCAAAGCTAAAGCCTTCAAACCTTCCATCTACATTAGGACCTTGTGTTCCTTCATCTCCTACATTTTCCACTCCTAGCTCTCTCGTCATACCTCAAGATCAACAAAGACACTCATCCTTGATGAATTTTCACCCATGTATCCATCTAAACCATTCATATCAGCCTTATTCATCCATAAACCCCAAGTCTTTTGGAAGCAAGAATAAACATAAGAATCCATTGAAAAATGAAGATCACTATGTCCCATGTAATTGACATGTGAATGCAAAGAAGAAATTCAAGAGACCACAAAGGTACACTATTAAAAAAGCTAAATCAAAGAAAATATAGGTTCCTAAACCCATTATTGAAGAAATGTGTTCTGAAGTATCCAAAGGAAAATCTAAAGCTATTTGGATTCCCAAGTCTCTATTGAAAGACTTGACCATTGAAAAGAAATCAATGTTGACATTCAAGCTTCCAATGGCTTCCATTCCATCTTCTTCCAAAAATCTTCCTAAAAATATTCCAAAGCCATCCAATCCACCTTTTTTCAAATCTCTTCTAGCACCTCATACATCTAGACCTCAAGCTATTTCATCCATGATTCCTCCATCATTCCTATACCCTTCAAGGTGTGTATCAACATTGATCTTGCCCAATATTTTAGCTAGCCTCATGAAATCCTCTAAAACTTACACTTACTTGCTATATGCTCATTTATTTCTTTCAAGACATGAACCCTTATCCTTATATACTCTTACTATCATCTCCCTTCCATCACCCTATCAACATCTTTGAGCATACTTATCTATGGTCTTAGCTTATCATGACTTATCCTTCCTATAAGAGGACTATCTAAATTGAAAAAAAGAAGAAGCTTGAACTATTTCTAAATTTTTTAGAAAAATAGAAAAAAAATAAAAATGAAAAAAATGTACCTTGGTGAAAACCACTTCTTGTGGCACCCTGGTAGCAATATTAGAGAGAAATAAATTCGTCCTATGGTGAAAACCACTTCTTCTGGCATGTTGGATAAGTACCATGATGAAAACCTGGTAAATAGACATCATGCATAATTCTTCCATCATCCAGCTATCCCCTCTTCTCTCTTTGACCGTGACAATGTTGAGCTACCTTTGCATATTGGCTTTCTTATCCATGAGATTCTCTATTGTGCTTTCTCATTCACTCATAGCCTCCATCTTGAGCTTTATTCTTATTTCTCTATCCCATCACTATCCTATCCAATTGATCTCTTGGTCTTGATCACACAATGAAAAAATGGGTTCTTAGGTCTCTTGACATGTCTACTCTTTTGGATTACATGTTTCATGTTATCTCACTTGTTGGCTTCACTGCTTATCCTACATGTTATCTTGCTCATTACTTCCATTTCTTTTCCAAAACATGCTTCATATGACTATTGCACCTCTTTCCCTAGCTTGGGTACTCTTGAGGAGTCAACCCTTGAGGATCACCTTCACTCACTTCATACTCCTTTCTTATCCATCTTTGGTTATCCACCAACTTTTTGCTCCATCACATCCTATAACTTGCTAGACATTCAAAGAAAATGATGTGATCTTTCCTGAAATCTCTAAAACATTCTAAAAATTCCAAAAAATCATATATGATGCTGAAAAAGTCCTAAAAATCAGAAAATGTCCTAAAAAGATGACCATCTTAGTGAAACCAAGCAATAGGCGCTTTGATGTATCACCAAAAAAAATCAAAAAATTCAAAAATACAACCAAAATAAAAAATAAAAATGAAAAAAGTCTTGAAATTTTTTTCCAAGTGGTAGAAACCTAGAAATAGGCGCTACTTGAGACCTTTGCACCTATGTCTATCAATCTTAATCACACACTTTACAACACATTTCCTAGCTTGGAATTGTTTCTTGTCCTCATCTCAAGGGCACTACTACTTATCCTATTTAAGGTTTCCTTGTACATTATGGTTTTTGTGGCAATTCACAAAATAGTATTTCTCAACACTACACCCCAACTTGACATCTAGTGTTTCTTAACACTTTTTAGATAGTTTACCTATGGTCTTCGATGTGATGATTTTTCTCATTATCAGAATCAAGTCTTGAAGAAATGGCCAAGTGACTTACACACACACACTTTAACACTTAAACGACTAAGCTATGATGAACTTTATCTTCTTTGTGTGCTATCTATGACAATTTATTTTCTATGTGTTCCCTTCCTAATAGTCTTTCAAGGATGTCATGGACTAGAAGATTGGGGCCATGGGGCATTTTTTACGTGGTTTCTACTTGTGGGTATACTTGGTTAGTCTAAGGTGTTTAGAGCATTCATGCTTGTCCTACTTGACACTTTGGACCTACAATGTATAATCCTTGATTATTTCGCAAGACCACACTCAGGGGTTATCCTAGCACTTATTTCTTGATACAAGTGTAATCTTTTTATACTAAACTTAGGGAATCTAATTGCATAGTCATCTTGACCTATATGTCTTTGATGCTTGAGTTGGATTCCCACATTTCGATCTAGCATAGATCATATTCATATCCTCATATGTTTACTAGTGATGATTGTATGATCTTATGATTTCCCTAATAAGGCTCGATGATAAAAACTAGGACCTACTTACGTAACCCTTGCAATTACACCTTTTCATACTAGCTTGCATTCTAGGGTTTGTTCTAGCTTAGCTTTGCATTTTGCATGTTGAGAGAGCTCCCTTCTTTATCGTTCATGGACTTGTCAGCTAACTACATTCATCCTTCTCTTGTGTCTTCTCAATCTTATCTTATCTCTTCTTTCCTATTTCTCATTTCTTTTCTATCTTACCATCTCATATATGCTTTTGACATATCTTTTATAATCTCGACATCCTGGATCCATTTTCAAGATTGAACTCCAAATTCAGCTTCATCTTGCTAGTCAAAACTTTCTTCTTTCTTCTATGTAGTTGGCTGACCTATTGAGGCTTAATCTTTGAATCTTTTTGGGGAAATCATAATTTCTTCATTTCTTCATCATTTCTACTCTCTTCCACTCTTCTCTTTCATTTCATTTCTTCTTTCTTCTTTCTTTGACCTAATTCTTATGCTTTATCTTTCTTTGTCAAAGTTAGTCAAATTAGGGTATATCTTCATTGCTTGGTGGTCACTCTTTGGTCTTAATTTCTTATCTATCATTGTGAATTTTTCTTTATTCTAAATTGATCAAATCTAGCTTATTTTTGCATCTCCTCTATCTCATTTTGATTTCAATCTTAAGGGGGCATGAATATTCTATCATTGTTGCAAATTGTTTTCTTCTACAACTATCTATTTTTTCTTGATCACTTTTCTTGGTGTTAGTACTCTTCTTGAGTTCTTATATCATCTCCATCCTAGTGTTCCGAAATATCGCTATGAGACTGTGCATTTAGGATTTGCTAACTTTCTTTGCTTTGTTCTTCATAATCAGATCTCTCCAACATTTAGCTTCTTCATTCTTTGACATAATGTGTTCCTAGACCAATCACACATTAGTCAAAGAGGGGTAAATGTAATCAACTAAAATGGTCATCTAGACTATGAGTCCCCTTTCTAGCATTTTTCCATAATTTATCTAATGGTTATTTTTTGTCAAATTCTCAAAAATCTATTTATTCAATTATAACCTATGGTATGACTAGTTTATCCAAACTTTATATTTAATTAAAAGAGCATATCCCCCTTTTAATTAAATAAAATTTTCCACTCATCTCTTATCCTAAGTGTGCACACATAAAGCATTATTCCTATTTTAGAAATAAAAGAAATGACATTTTTGTCTACACATGAATGCACAATTTTCTATGTGAGAGGAATCTTCTATTTTTAAAATAACTTTAATTCTCCTCCACGCATTTTAAACCCTCTCAAAAGTCAATCATTAATTGTGATTGGTTGAGATGCTTGTGCACATGGATCATTCAAGATTTATTCTCCTCCCTTGATTATATTCATCTTGCCTCTTAATCTCTACCATATATTTTTATTTAAAAGGGAGGACTCTCTCCTCATTTAAACAATCTTAGTCTCTCATGCTATTGTTTTGATGTAGGTTTTCTTGGTGATTTTGGAGACTTGGAGCATTCTTTCATTTTTGCATTTTAGATTAGCTCTCGTTCTACTTACATTATGACATAATTTCTATCTTAGTTTCATTTATTCTTTAGCTTAGTTCTTTTTGTTAGCTTGTATTTCATTTAGAATAGCTTTCATTTTCATTGCATTTTATTCTAGATTATTGGATATTGACACTCTTGCCTCTACTCTTTGAATCTCTCATTCTATGGTGCACCCTACAAGGGTTGCATAGTTTGGTTTATTTGAGAGCCACCATCTCATATCCTTTGCACATCATAGATAGAGAGCTATAAGCCAACTCTTGAGAATTCCTCTTCCATGGGTTCTCTCAAGAATAATGGTTTATAGAAGTATGACACTTTTATGCACACAAGTCCTTGTGTTGTACCTATCATACTAGCTTCTAAAAAGGAAGGTATATGGAGACAAATTCTAGAGCCATTAACAAGATAAATATCATATATAGGTTCCCCATGCCACAAATTGAAGATCTTTTGGATTGTCTTGAAAGTACAAGTCACTATTCAAAGATGGACTTAAAAAGTGGTTACCATCAAATTAGGATAAGGGAAGGTAATGAATGGAAAACAACCTTCAAGACAAATGAGGGACTATATGAATGGTTTGTGATGCCATTTAACCAATCTAATGCACCCAACACATTTATGAGACTTATGAATGAAGTCTTAAAGCCTTTTATTAACAAATTTTGTGTTGTTTATCTGGATGACATTCTTGTTTTTAGGAGGAGCAGGAAGGAACACCTAAATCATTTGGAGTTAGTCCTTGAAAAGTTACATAAGGAGCAATTGAAGATAAATTTGGAGAAGTGTTCATTTTTTTTTCCTTGGGTTCATCATTTCCAAAAATTAATTAAAGATGGATCCATCCAAGGTAGAAGATTTTCTAAATTGGCATACACCTAGGATAGCCACTAAGGTAAAAGGTTTTCATGGTCTTGCAAGTTTTTATAAAAAATTTGTGAAGAACTTTATGTTGGATACAATTGACTAATTGTGTTTTATCTTTTGTGTTACACAAATGTCATATCAGTTTTCAGTCAATGCTTACTAAGCTCACTTGGTTAGTAAGATAGTTTTCCTTGTCTACCAAGCATTCCTAGAAATTACTCTACAGAGGTTGTGTCTACCAAGCTCACTTGAACATCGAAGGAGATTATGGAAGAAAGTAGTATTAACTAAGTTCTCATGGTTAACGAGGGAAAGTTGGATAGAGCCAGTGTCCATCGAGCTCACTCGATTGCCAAAGGATTTTTCAAGTTCATAGTGTTAACCAAGCTTCTATTTGTTAACATAGGAGATCATCTCAGAACTAGTGTTTACCAAGATGGATCAGCTATCAAAGGATTTTGTTGATTTGGGATATGAAATTTTAATTATTTCAAGTATTGATTCGAACCACCTATGGTGATGATTATTGGTCATTATAATTTGTATTGAGCTGACTTGACAATCTGAACAATATAAATATAAGGTCAAGTTGTGATTTTCAGCAGTGTGCAAGCATATTGATTGATTGAGAAGGAAAGTGTGTAAGTGAACTTGAAGGATGTTCAGATATCCTTATGGAGCAGCAAAGTAATATTTGATCAGAAGGATCTAGTATGAAGCAAAACAAAGATCTGTAATCAGCAATTCAATTGGATCTCAATCAGGTCATTTCATTGTTACTTTCTTACCATTGTAGTAGTGATCCAAAATCTCTTAATAGATTTGGTTTAACAGACAGTTGTAAAGCCTCTAACAAAGTGACAATTCCATTGAATTGTTTTAAGACCTCTTGCAGGGCCACTTTTTACAAGATGATTAAATCCTCTAACAAGGTCCCACCTAACAATGCATTTTGTAACCTTTAACCAGGTTGGTTCCTAATAGGGCTCACTTCAGAAGAGTGAAAATCAATAACTAGTTACATTGGTGGTTTTTCCCATATTGGGTTTCCACGTTAAATTTGGTGTCTCATGTGTTCATGTTATTTCTCTTATTCTTGCAAGATTAACTATTGTTAATTTCCTAAGATCTAATCAAAGTAATTCACACTCTACATTTATCAAGTTACAACATTTTTAGTATGTTTATTGAGTAACAATAATAATCAATTTTCTAAGTCTAAATTTTATCATTGACATCTAAGGGATCTAGGAATTATTTTTGTGGTAACTAATTCACCCCCCCCAGTTACTCCATCTATATTTCCAACAACTGGTATCAGAGCTTTTGGTGCTTTTAGGAAAGGTTTCAAGGACCTAAGCTAAAGATCGAGATGTCTTACATGAGAGAAATTTCGAAGCTTAACAGAGACAACTTTTCATTATGGAAGGGACTCATAAGACTTTATTTGGCTTCCATTAGTGATTTAGGATTGAAATACCTTGATGAATAATACACAAATCCTACTAATACATTATCTATTGGAGATATTGCTAAGAAAAAAAACCATAACACCATGATGATAGACATTGCATATGCTCTTAGCTATGAAGAATTTGATGAGATCAAGGACTGTAAAACCACTTTTGAAATGTGGAACAAGCTAAAGGACATCTATGGTGGTGATGAAAATGTGAGGAGAGCCAAAGAAAAAAGCCTTAGAGGATAATTTGATTAGATGATAATTGAGAGAAGATGAAAATATTGCCAAATATGTGGAAAGAGTCAAAGCCACTGCCAGTGCAATTAGAACATCTGGAGGAGAAATCAAGGAAGAAACTATTGTAAGTAAAGTTCTCAGAATATTACTTTCTATCTATGCAATTAGAGTATCTCTTATTCAAGAAAGGAGGTGTGAGACTTATCATAAGATAACTTTGGATACCTTAGTAGGAAGATTGACAACTTTTGAGCTAGGTAACAATGAAAATTATGTTCCAGCTTCCAAAAATATCAAATCTACATTTGAGGCCAAGATTTCACTTAAGGAAAAAGGCAATAAAATAGAGGACATTCAGTCAGAAAGTGAAGAAGAATCAGAGAAAAGTTATGATAGCAATCTTGAAGTTGTTGAAGCCTTACTTGCAAGGAAATATTTGAGAGACAGAGAAAATACAAAGATAAAGTTCTCTTAATCTATTTTTCATGTGAAGAAATTGGTCATATTGCTACCAGGTGCCCAAACAAAGAAAGCAAGGATGAGAAGAAAAGTCACAAGTGTAATGGCAAGAAGGATTTCAAAGGTCATAAATCATACAAGGACAAAGGTAAGAAGACTTTTTTTATGGCTAAAGATTGTAATAACAATGAAGATGAAATAGTTTATATTGCTGTAAAAGATGAATCTAATGATGAAGGAGATAAGATGGCACTTATCTCTCATGTTAGCAAAAATGATACATGGATCATAGATATTGGTGTTGGAAATATTCAAGATAAGATATGTTACTGAGAGGGGAGGGGTGAATTAGTAACTTATAAAACTTTTAAGCAATTCAACATTTTAACCATTCATCATTCATTCATCTAATCTATTGCATAAATGAAAGATCAATCATTCATAACACATGAACACAATGATTTGGTGACCTAGAAACCTTCCAATTAGAAAATAAAACTAGGGTGGGGATGATGCCCACAAAACTTCATTACTACAGTATGAAGTTGGCCTGTTAAGGCTTACAATGATCACTTCTAGTGATTTGCCTTGTTAGGAGCAAGTAGGACTGCTAGATCCACCTTGTTAGAGGATTTACAAACATACAGTGAAGTATGCACTCTGTTAGGAGATTTACAAAAAGACTGTTAAGTATACCCTATTAAAAGATTTATAAACTAATTCACCTATTAGGATGAAGTAGTGGATCTACTTACAACTATTTTCTGATAAGATCCTTTTTGCATTGATCACCTGATGTGATAGATATAACTTTTCTGCTCCTATGTTGACCTTGTTGTATTCCTGTTACTCTGCTGCTGACTCGCTTTCACTTTTCTCAAAATATAGCAATACCTTCTTCACATGCAAACATCACTCTCTTTTTATTTTTCATACATACCATACTGCAAATGATATCATACATTACATATATACCATTCCAATATTTACAATTGCAAGGTCGGTCAAAACACAAGTGAACAAAACATTACTGAGTTGGCCCAATAGTAAATAACTCAGGTTCATTGAACTAACTTGATGACCTTCTGATAATCGACATCCACTACATTACTCAGCATCATCATGCACTCAGTAGGAGTAGAGGTTGGGTTATTACTAGCCACACAACATTGCTTGGAACTTGGTAACCATTGGTGACTCGGTAGATATAGTGTCACTCGGTAGAAACTAACTTCTTCATTTACCTTTCTTTACTCGGTAAACACTGAGTGCTTTGTTTACCTTTTTCACTTGGTGAATACTACTGAGCTTTGTTTACCTTTTTCACTCAGTAAACACTACTGAACTTCTCATTCACTCGGTATCTTTTGGAATGCTCGATGAGAACTATTTACCTGCTGAACTTATAAGGTAACCACTAAATTCTTGGTATATACTTGTGACTAAGTGATGAGCTAGATAAGCATTCAAAATTGAATAAGTGTTTGTACTAATGACAAATATATCATAATTCCAACAATCTCCCTCTTTGGCATTAGTGACAAAAACACTTATGAGCCAAAACTTATGTGCAAAATTTGACGTACTGATTTACATATATCTCCCCCATACAATATGCACAGAGTATTTACAAATATCTCTATCTCCCCTTTTTGACAATAATGCCAAATTAAGCAATATGTATTTACACAGGGACACCAAAATGGGAGATAAACTCATAGTGTACCTTGAGAATAAGAGCCAAAGTCTTATACCAATTTTCTTGTAAAATTTTGCAGGTGGAGAGTGCTATTTGAACTTCAGCTGAAAGTTCAACCATATGATCTGCAACTGAGAAATTGTTGTCATGGATCAATGCTTTGGAGTAGACAATGTGTTTCTACATTGTGTCCATGATAGGAAGGATCATGTTCTAAATGTCAATTAAGGTAGACCTGATCCTTGCTTCCTCTCTCAACAATTCTACCTACTTTTCTGACCAAAATATAATTCTGAGATGATGGGATGAACTTGAATTGGGGTCAATTTTCAACATTTGGGCACTGACCTTCATATCCTCATCAACTCTATTCAATTTTTCTTTGATCTTCTTGGTGTAATCAGTAAGATCACAAAGTTTGACAAAAAGTGAAGTTACATTATTAAAGGAATTTTCAAGATTAGCCAAAATTGTGGACAATTCTACCTATTTTATTGCAATGTGTTGAGCAATGTGCTCAAGCACCTTATTATCAAATTTCCTTTCAGCCTTTTCAATCAATTTTTCTTGACCAGAGGTGTCCTCATTGAATTTATTTACAACCTCTTCTAACTAAATCAAAATGTGTTGAGTAGAGCCTACTTCAACACTTATAGCATCTGTAATTATATTCTTGGCATTCTCAATTATTCTGTATTCCTTATCCCTTTCAGACCTTAACTACTTCTATGTAGCTTTCATCTCTATTAGTTGACTAGCTAACCTCATCTCTTCAATGGTAGCATTTTCATAGTCAATCTTTGGAATTACTATCTCTATGTCTAAGTCAATATCTTCTAGAATTTCCTTTCCAGTGATTAGAATTCTTAATGGATGCTTTTGTTTGACTTCTGTGATGACTGGTTTGATCTTAAGAATAGACATAATAGTGGAGATGGAAGAAATAGCAGTAAAAATTGGGATAGGACTTGAGGATTGAATGCCAATAGAGGTATTTACTAGATCAAAAATTGGAATGCTTCCCAAAAATGATGATACACTCATTATAGCAGTATCTACACTAATTGGATTTGAAGTAGATGTAGATAATGCTAACAAAATTTTAGAACAGGTTGGAACTAACAAAATTGTGGAACTTAATGTTATACTGACTGATGATGATGGAGCTAAGGAGGCTGGCTCAGTGGCTGAAGAAGAGGGCTGCAACTTGGTAGATGAAGTGGTAGACACTTCCATTGATGATACCTGGAGCTATGATGTGGTAGGTGCAGATGATAAATCTAATGTAGATGCTATCAGACCTGCTGAAGCTTACTCCAACCTTGATGATGTGATAGTTTTAGGTGGAGAGTGAGGAAGGGATGCAATAACTACTGCTACAATTTTTACTAGATCATCTTCCTCCTTATTTTCCTCTTTAGCTTCTTCCTCCATTTATTTTTCCTCCTTGTCTTCTTCCATTAGTGCATGCAGCTCTCCTAGTGAGACTGTGATGGATGGAGTGTTATTAATATCATCACTATCACTTTTGTCATCATCCTTAATTTCTATTGGGTCTTCACTAGGCTTATGCAGATGATAGATGTTTTTCCACATGTTTGTTTAATCATTTACAACATGCTCAATGTCTTTGATTAAAATCAAATAGGTGTGAAATCTGATCATCGTTCTACCTTCATGATTTTTCATTGTAGTCTTTATTTCTACTCTAGTGAGACTTGGTCAAAGATTCTTCAGAGATTGCTCATAGATGTCTTTTACCGCTTGGGTGGTTGACTCCCATCTCGGTTGCAATCTCTCCAGTAGTTCTTTGGAGATTTGAGATGCAAGCTGGTCCAGGGAGTATTTCCATTTTCCCATCTTGGAGAGTACCGGTTCCTCAATCTTCATTTTCTCAGCATCTGTTCTTGTTTCAAATTTCAATGCCTTGAAATTTGTGATGCCTACTCCTTCCAATTTTTTGAGCCTTTCCTCAAATGTGGGTGGAGGCCTAACCAGTATAGGTTCCTGCTTGCCTTTTTGGTTCTTCTTGTGAATACTACAGTAGGCTTCATCTTAGGTATGGTAATGATTGCCTTACCTTTCTTCTTTGGAGGTTCTTCTTTAGACTCTTGTTCTTCTTTTTCTTCTTCTCCTCCTTCTTCTTCATCATCTTTTTTGTCCTCGCCTTTTCCTTCTATTAGCATGACATGATCAGTTGCAATTTTCAATTTGGCTATCTTCCTCTTGCCTTTTCTTATGGCCTATGGTAGCTTGATTTCAAGCTCAATTCTGGCCTTTGCTTCATCATAAGTTCCAAAGGTAGGGATGTTAGGGATAGCTGGTTCATTCACCAGTGCCTCAATGATGTCTCTTGCTTCATCAATATTTAATTCATAAGGCAATGGTTTTATCCATGCCACTCGGGGTATGATTGCCTATATGTACACTTGATCACAATCAACCATGAAACACATATCATCTTTATAATCCTCAACAATGCTTAGGAGGAACTCTAAATCTATTATTCATCCTTTCTTTGAAATCTTCAAAATAGTTATCCATGACTTTGTCAAAATTTTCACCCATTTTTTCTATAAACTCATTAATTTGATATAGAATTGGAGTGTCTTTTCTCCATACTACAGATCCTTTGGGTAGAAAAAACTTTTGTACATAAAAGAACAAGCAAATTAAAAAAGAGCCAAATTTGCAAGGGTTATTCTTTGAAGTCCTTATACTTTCCATATTTCTATTCAGCTGTCTTAACAATAATTTTGACAGATCAAATTCAAGATTTTTCTTTACAATTTTAAATGCTAAATCCACAGCCTCACACAGTACACTATTCAATCTGGTAGAACTATATAGTTTATATGTAATCACATAAATGCCAAATTTGAGTTTCATGTTAGATATATTGTTAAATTTTATTCCTCTACCATCCCATTCTGCTAGGGTTTTCTTCTGTAACTCATCCTAACCTAGGGTTTTAGTGGTTTTGGCTTTACTGAGCATAGGCAAACCCATGATCTTATGAATCATCTTTTTGGTTATCAATACGGGTTGCTCCAACCACAACTAACCATTGTGTACATAGCTCAGAACATATTTTACCCATTTAATTTGAAAATTCCTTGGTAGGTGCAGAATGTGGGTCAAGCCTTTTTCTTCTAAGGGCTTATGCTCAGGTTTTAGGGCTCCATCAACACATAATTGTCCTAGGGCATTGTCCATATCTAATGTACCAATTTCTTAAACAACACATTTGAAATAAGTGTGAATATCATTAACAAGAAGTACCTTAGGTGGAATTTGCGATTGAGCTCTGTGTGGGTCAAGTGATTCAGCATTGCAGGCACTAGTTTAAATTTTGGGGCTTTCCATTTGACTCCTTTCTCTAGCATTTTAGAACCCCTCTTTGCCTTGCTACTACTGGTGCTTGTGGATGCCATTGCTGCTTGGTGGATGATAAATTCTTCAAAAAAATTATTCACAGGAAATTTGCTTCAAATCACTTGGCATGCAACTGAAAATCTTTTGGCTCTAAGTATTCTTAAGTCGTGGTGAAAAATGATATCGAATTCTACACTTTTGATGAAATACTATCATTAAAGCTCGATATGAAGGTAGCTGAGATGACATAGTGTGTGCTATTTTGTCATTGATTAACTCAGTAAAACCTTGCAACTCGGCGATCTAACAAAATCTTTGATACTCCCAACCTAGCTCGGTAAGGTCTTTAGCCAACCTTGCTCGATAAATGCAACACCGTGAATGATAACTTTTCTTTGATCCTTGTATCTGAAATACTGATTTGATCATTTGCACTCTTTCATTCTGAAACTATTTAAGATATGGCTAGAAGATGCAGTTCCTAAATCATCTTAAATCTAATTGGAAATGGTGGAGTCACCCACTTCTTGAGTGACATGACCATTATTTGAACTGTCTTGCTCGATAGATTTAGGAATCCACTATTGTCTCATTTGCTTCCGAATGTTATCAGCTTTAGCTTTCTTTTCATCTTCAATTCTTCCAATATTCATGCAATTCTTAGCTATATGACCAAGTTTAGTACATGTGTAACATCTTATGGTTGTATCTTTCTTTCTTAAGTGATGTCTTGCATAGTTTATCCCAACATGTCCATATTCTTCACAATAATGACACCTGCACCAAGTAATGTAGTCCCAACCAAATATTGCTTTGATAAATTTTTTTGTTAGATTGAATGTTTTTTATTTGCATTCAGATTCCTTGTGACCTTGTTTCTTGCATTTGTGACATTTGCCTTCAAATTTTGGTTTTTCTTTACATTCATTAGCTTTGTGACCATGCTGATTGCAATTGAAGCATTTACCATTGAATTTTACCTTTCCAATACTCCAACATTTATTTTATGTATGACCTATCTTGCCACAATGATTACAAGTAGGCCTTTGATTTCTTTGTGCACCTTGTTTGGAAGTTTCACCTTCTTCCTTGTAACCAAGTCCAGCTTTTCCTTTTTGTCTATGAAGATTTTGCTCACCTAGCTGATTTAATTAAGTCATGTCTACTTGTGATTTCATCATTCTCTCATTGATTTGATTTTCAATGTTTAGGTCATGTTCCAAACTTTCATTGATTTTTCTTTTAGATCTCAAGTCACTTTTTAAGCTTTCACTGATTTATCTTTCAGTGATCAGATCATTCTTCAGGTCTTCATTTTCAGATCTCAGATTCATAATTGCTTCATTTGCATTGGATAGTTGATTTATAAGATCGTGATGCTGAAGGGATTGACTATTTCTTACCTCTAAGTCTTCATTTTCCTTGTTTATTTGTTCCAAGACTTCACATAGCCTCATTGATTGGAATTCTTGTTCTCTTTTAAATTTTCTTACTTCTTCCTGTAGGAAACCATTCTTTGCTAGGAGTTCCTTGATTGCCTCATTAGCTTCATTTGAACTGCTTGATGGTAAAAGGTCTTCAATCTTTTTTTCAACATACTGATGATCATTCATTTGTCTTGCAAGTTCCTTCATTCTTTTTAGAGATTGAGAAATATGCTCCTTTGCTTCTTGGAGTTGACCCATGGCCATTTCTAGATCTAGCTTTTCATTTTCAATAGATTTGTCAAGTTTGAATATCTCCATTGTCCTTGATCTTTGCTCAAGCTATCAAACTTTATCCTGAGAACCACAAAGCTCTGATACCAATTGTTGGAAATATTTAGGATAAGATATGTTACTAAGAGGGGAGGGGTGAATTAGTAACTTATAAAACTTTTAAGCAATTTAGCATTCTAACCATTCATCATTCATTCATCTAATCTACTGCATAAATGAAAGATCAATCATTCATAACACATGAACACAATGATTTGGTGACCCAGAAACCTTCCAATTAGAACGTAAAATTGGGCTCGGGATGATGCCCACAAAACTTTGTTACTGTAGTATGAAGTTGGCCTATTAAGGCTTACAATGATCACTTCTGGTGATCTGCCCTATTAGGAGCAAGTAGGATTTCTAGATCCACCTTGTTAGAGGATTTACAAACATACAGTGAAGTATGCACTCTATTAGGAGATTTACGAAAAGACTGTTAAGTCTACCCTATTAAAGAATTTATAAACTGATTCACCTGTTAGGATGAAGCAGTGGATCTACTCACAACTATTTTCTGATAAGATCCTTTTTGCATTGATCATATGATGTGATAGATATATTTTTTTTGCTCCTATGTTGACCTTGCTATATTCCTTTTACTCTGCTGCTGACTCGCTTTCACTTTTCTCAAAATATAGCAATACCTTCTTCACATGAAAACATCACTCTCTTTTTATTTTTCATACATACCATACTGCAAATGATATCATACATTACATATATACCATTCCAATATTTACAATTGCAAGGTCGGCCAAAATACAAGTGAACAAAACATTACTGAGTCAGCCCAATAGTAAATAACACTGGTTCATTGAACTGACTCAGTGACCTTTTGATACTCGGCATCCACTACATTACTTGACATCGTCATGAACTTGGTAGGAGTAGAGGCTCAATTCATACTAGCCACACAACATTTCTTGAAATTTGGTAACCATTGGTGACTTGATAGATATAGTGTCACTTGGTAGAAACTAACTTCTTCATTTACCTTGCTTTACTCAGCAAACACTGAGTCCTTTGTTTATCTTTTTCACTCAGTGAAGACTACTGAACTTTGTTTACCTTTTTCACTCAATAAACATTGCTAAACTTCTCTATCACTTGGTATCTTCTAGAATGCTCGGTGAGAACTGTTTACCTGCTAAACTTATAAGGTAACCACTGAATGCTCGGTATATACTTGAGACTAAGTGATGAGCTAGATAAGAATTCAAAATTGAATAAGTGTTTGCACTAATGAAAAATATATCATAATTCCAAAAATTGAATGTTGACATCATATGACTAGAGATAAAACAAAGTTTGAACATTTTGAACATTATGATGGAGGAAGTGTAAGATTTGGAAATAATGGACCTTGTTGTATAAAAGGGAAAGGCCAAATCTCATTAACCAAAGAACTTGTATGTGACAATACCTATTGGGTTGAAGGACTAAAACATAGTATGCTAAGTGTGGCATTGTTAATCAACATTGGGTTCAAGGTGGAATTTATGCATGGCAAGGCAAGACTACTAGATGACAAAAGAAAACAGATTCGATCATGCAAAAAAACAAAAGGTAACCTATTTTATCTTAATCTTGGTGATTCTCATGTTTTATTGCTCAAGGTGAAGAAAGTTGGTTATGGCACAGAAGGTTATGTCATGTAAATTTTGATAACATGGTGAAAATAAGAAAATTTAGGAAAGTAAGAGGTATTCCTAATTTGAAGAAACCAGATGTTGGTTTATGCAAGAAATGTAAAATTGGCAAAATGGGAAAGACTAGTTTTAAAAGTAAAAACTATCATTCTGAAGATATCTTGGAAATTGTGCATACTAATTTGTGTGGACCTATTGGAATAGAAAGCTACAATGGATTAAAAAATTAATTATTTTTATTGATGACTACTCTAGAATGATGACTATTATGTATTTAAAAGAGAAGTCAGAAGCATTTGAGAAATTCAAATGGTATTTGGCAAGAGTAGATAAAGAAATAGGGAAAAGACTAAAATGCTTGAGATCAAACAGAGGTGGTGAATTAGTTTATAATGAATTCAACAACTTTTGCATTGAAAGAGGAATCAAAAGATAGGTATTAGCCCCTGGAACTCCTGAACAGAATGGAATAGCTAAAAGGAGAAATAGATCCATCATGGATTGTGCAAGGACTCTAATGATTGAAAAGAATATTGCTATCAAATACTAGAAGGAAGTTATTAGCACTGTAGTTCATACTTTGAATTGAGTACAATTGAAGGACTCATATAAAATTATCTATGAATTATGGTATGGCTATAAACCTAATGTAACCAACCTAAAAGTATTTGGAAGTAAATGTTATATCTTGAAAGAATCTAGAAAAGGAAGGTTTGATGTAAAAGTTGATGAAGGTATATTTCTAGGATACTCCAGTAAAAGCAAGGCATATAAATGTTTAAATTTGTCTACTCACAAAATCATAGAAAGTGCACACGTGAGAATTGATGAATTTGCAGAAAGAACTGAAGAAGAAAGCAAAAAGGAACCAAAAGATTATAGGATATTTGTTTACATCAAACTTGATCCATTGCTAGACACATCTATTGATAAGGAGACTTCTACTCCCCAGTCTTCCTCAGTCACCAAGTTGCAAGAAGTTCAAACTGAGTCACAAGGACCTGAGTCACATTCTAAAGCCACTGAGCCAATGCCTACCGAGTCTAAGCAACTAGAGCCAGAAGTTGACATTCAAGAGGACAACAATGCAATTCATTCAAAAGACAAAAACCTGTATTGGCTAAGTATGTCAGAAGGCATCATGCACTTGATCAAATCATTAGAGATAAATCATAAGGTACCATAACAAGAAGTAAGCTAAAAGGTACATGTTTACTTGCTGATTTTGAACCTAGAAGTGTTAAAGATGCATTGGAAAATAAAATTTGGATTGAGGCTATGAATGAATAAATAGACCAAATAGAGAAGAACAAAGCTTGGACTCTTGTACCTAGGCCCAAAGATAAAAATGTAATTGGCACAAAATGGGTATTTAGGAATAAGTTGAATGAAGATGGTAAGGTATCAAGAAACAAAGCTAGATTGGTATGTAAAGGCTACTCTCAAGAAGAAGGCATTGATTATAGTGAAACTTTTGTTCCTGTTGCAAGATTGGAAGGTGTCAGGTACTTTCTTGCATATGTGACACATAAAGGATTTAAGATATATCAAATGGATGTTAAATCTACATTTCTCAATGGTATTCTTGATGAAGAAGTCTACATTAAACAACCAGAAGGTTTTGTTAATCTAGATAAAAGGGACATGGTTTGCAAGTTACACAAAGCTTTGTGTGGTCTAAAACAAGCTCCTAGAGCATGGTATGAAAGATTACATAACTACCTTATGTAGATTTTTTTTTAGAGAACTAATGATAATAGTTTATGTACATCAAGGAAGGACTAAATAACAAGATTGAATTGGTAGAGATATTCATGGATGACACTCTATTTATAGGGAGTGATGATCTCTGCAAAGAAATTTCAAAGCAAATGAAAAAAGATTTTTAAATGTCCATTTTTGGTGAGATCAAATTCTTTGTTGGACTTTAGATACAATGGAGCAGGAATGCTATCTACATCACTTAGTTTAAGTATATCAAGGAGATACTCAAGAAGTTTGGTATGGAAGATTCAAAATTAGTTGGAACCCCCATGTGTACTGGACTAAAACTTACCAAAGATGATGACTCAAAAGAGGTAGATCAAACCTTGTATAGATCAATGATTGGAAAATTATAGTATGCAGTTCATACAAGGCCTGATATTGCTCAAGTACAGTTGGTATAGTGGCAAGATTCTCAGCTAAAGCCAAAGAAAATCATATGATGGCAATCAAAAGAATCTTTAGATATTTGAAAGGCACTGAAGACTATGATTTATGGTATAGACTTGGAGGAAATCTAGACTTAAAAGTGTTTACTGATGCTGATTGGGCTGGAAATCTTGATGACATAAAAAGTACAAGTGGTGGAGCATTCTTTCTTGGTAAAAAGTTTGTATCTTGGACAAGTGAAGAGAAAAATTGCACATCCCAATCCATAGTAGAAGCAAAATATGTTGCAGCAGTCATGAATTGATCCAATATCATTTGGTTTAAATAGTTGTTGGAAGGCATGAAGGTTGAGATCAAAGAACTAGTTGTCATGTTTTGTAATAATACAAGTGCAATTAACATATCAAAGAATCCAGTGATGCATTCCAAAACCAAGCATATTGCTATCAAATATCATTTTGTCAAAGAACTATTGTAGGACAAAGAAATTAGATTAGAATATGTCCATACAAAAGAACAGATTGCAGACATATTTACCAAGCCATTACCTAAGGATGCATTTTTGTATCTAAGAGGTAAGTTAGGGGTCATTCCTCTATCTAAAGCTCACTAAGTAAATTTTAGTGATGCATCAATAGGAATCGAGTTGAAGATCAATCAGTTGATGCAACATAGTCAAAAGAGAACATTACATATGAATTGGTACTCAAGGTACATTGATACTCATTTAGTATGTGTTGTTTTTGGCATGTATTGTCAAAGAGGGAGAATTTATTATCATATCTTTCTGAAATTTGTTTTGAAAGAAGATATGTAACTTCTTCATAGAGGGAGATTATTGCATGGAAGAAGAAGAAGTTTTTGGTAAAAATCTAAGAGGGAGAAACTTTCTATTAGAGAAAGTCTTGTTTTCAAATTTCATTATGTTATGACATGTTGTGTTGCCATCAATGCCAAAGAGGGAGATTGTTGGATACAATTGACTAATTGTGTGTTGTCTTTGATGTTATACAAATGTCATATCAGTTGTTAGTCAATGCTTACAGAGCTCACTTGGTTAGCAAGATAGTTTTCTTTATCTACTGAGCATTCCTAGAATTTACTCTATGGAGATAGTGTCTACTGAGCTCGCTTAGGCATCGAAGGAGATTATGGAAGAAATAAGTGTTAACTAAATTCTCATGGTTAATGAAGGAAAGTTGGACATAGTTAGTGTTCATTGAGTTCACTCAGTTGCCAAATAATTTTTCAAGTTTGTAGTGTTAACCAAGCTTCTTTTGGTTAACATAGGGATCATCTCAGAACTAGTGTTTACTGAGATGGGTTGGCTATCAAAGGATTTTGTTGATTTGGGATACGAAGTTTTAATTATTTCAAGTATGGATTCCAACCAACTATGGTGATGATTATTGATCATTTTAATTTATCTTGAGCCAACTTGATAATCTAAATGATATAAATATAAGGTCAAGTTGTGATTTTTAGTAGTGTGCAAGTGTATTAATTGATTGAGAAGGAAAGTGTATAGGCAAACTTGAAGGATGGTTAGATATCCTTATGGAGTAGAAAAGTAATATTCGATCAAAAGGATCTAGTATGAAGCAGAATAGAGATTTGTAATCAGCAATTCAATTGCATCTTAATGAGGTAATTTCACTGTTACTTTATTACCATTGTAGCAATGATCCAAAATCTCTTAACAGAGTTGGTTTAACAGCCAGTTCTAAATCCTCGAATAGGATGACAGTTCCATTGAATTGTTTTAAGACCTCTTACAAGGCCACTTTTTATAGGGTGATTAAATCCTCTAACAAGGTCGCACCTAATAGTTTGTTTTGTAACCTTTAACTAGGTTGGCTCCTAACAGGGCTCACTTTAGAAGAGTGAAAATCATTAACTAGTTACATTGGTGGTTTTTCCCATATTGGGTTTCTACATTAAATCTGATGTCTCATGTGTTCATGTTATTTCTCTTATGCTTACAAGATTAATTATTTTTAATGTCTTAAGATTTGATAAAAGTAATTCACACTCTGTATTTACCAAGTTACAAGATTTTCAATATGTTTACCGAGTAACAATAGTAATCAATTTTCTAAGTCTATGTTTTATTGTTGACATCTAAGGGATTTGGGAATTATTTTTGTGGTAATTGATTCACACCCCCCTCTCAATTACTCCATCTATATTTCCAACACTTTAATGGTGTTTGTGCCCCTATGATTGATACTATAAAAGGAGGGAGAAAATGTAAATTTTTATGGACTAATGAGGCATATAAGTCATTTGAGTATCTTAAGAGGAGAGTTGCAAAGCAACCAATCTTAGCATTACCTAATTTCCACAAGGTCTTCACAGTGGAATGTGATGCTAGTAACAAGGCAATAGGAGTGTTATGCAAAGAAGGGAGGCCTATAGCCTTCTTTAGTGACAAGCTAAATGAAGCTAAACAAAAGTATTCAACTTATGATTTAGAAATGTATGCTTTAGTTTAGTCCTTGAGAAAGTGGAGGCATTATCTCTTGCCCAAAGAATTTATTGTTTTTATTGATGATCAAGCTCTTAGCTTCTTGAATAGATAGAAAAAGCTGATCCACAGGCACATGAAGTGGATGGAATTCATCCAAGCTTACACTTTCTCCATAAAACACAAGAAGGGGACATAAAAAAAAGTTGCAAACACCCTTAGCAGGAGAAATTTGATAGTAAAAGAAATTCAAGTGAGAAGTATTGGTATTGAAGCCATGAAGAACATGTATGCAATAAATAAAGACTTCAAGGAGGCATATGAGGTTTATCAAATAATGAATGAAAGGTATCATACTGATTTTTTTGAGTTTATATTACAAGATGGATTATTATGTAAAGGTAATCAGCTTTGTGTACCTAAAGGATCAGTTAGGGAGAACATTGTCAAAGAAAAACATTGTGGGAGTCTTGTAGGACACTTTGAAATTGACAAGACTTTAGAGCAGTTTAGAAGTTTTTCTACTGGCCAAAGATGTAGGTAGATATTAGGAAGCTTTTTAGAATGCTACATTATTTCTCAAAAGGCTAAAGGGAGATCATCAAATGCTGGACTATATACTCCTTTACCTACACCCACTAAGTTGTGGGACTCCATTAGCATGGACTTTGTCATTGAGTTGCCTAGGACTAAAAGTGGATTTGATAGAATATTTTTTTGTTGTTTACAGGTTTTCTAAGATGGCTCACTTTCTACCTTGTAAAAAAACTCATGATGCTTCTCACATAGCTAGTATCTTCTTTAAGGAAGTTGTTAGACTCTATGGATTAGCATTGAACATTGTGTCAGATAGGGATTCTAAATTTCTTAGACATTTTTGGAGAACATTATCAAAGAGACTGGACCCACAACTATCATTTTCTTTAGCATACCATCCCCAATCAGATGACCAAACTGAAGTTATCAATAGGTCATTGGGTAACCTACTGAGATGTCTAACCAAAGAACATGGAGTTGCTTGGGATGTTGTTCTTCCATGGGTTGAATTCTCATATAATGATTCAATGAATAGAAGTACATGTTTAACTCCATTTTAGATTGTATATGGAGGCCATCCAAGAGGAATCTTGGAGTTGAGAGACTTGGGAGATGGTCACAAGATTAGTGCGCAAGTAGAAGATTTTGTAGAGGTTATGAAGGACATCCATCAACAAGTTAAGGATAAGTTGGACCTTTCAGAAAGCAAGTACAAGGCACATGCTGATAAGAAGAGAAGGGACTTACATTTTCAGGTAGGGGGTCTATTAATGATTCACCTAAGGAAGTAAAGAATGCCAAGGGAGAAGTATACTAAGTTAATGATGATGAAGAGAGGACCATTCAAAATTCTAAAGAAATGTGGCAACAATGCCTATCACATTGACTTGCCTACTGATTTAGGGATCTGTCCTATCTTTAATGTGGTAGATATCTATGCATTCAAGAGTCCAAAGGATAATGAGGAAGTTGAGGTAGTGCAACAAAAATTAGTATCATATTTACTATGAGAACTACCACAAGTGCCTAAACCTACCATTGAAGCCATTTTGGGGAAAAGGCCAACACAAAAGATAAGGAGGAAATGATATCCTTTAACCCCATTCAACTGATTGGAACACAACATATATGTACCTTGGAACCCCATGAACACATTTTTTCATGTAATGGGTTGAAATGTGTAATGGCATGCCTTATTACCCCTTTCTACCAATTTGAACACAACATGTATGTCTTAGGGGTCCCTCGGGGTCTTAGGAACATATGTTGTCATGTAATAGTTTGAAAGGGGTCATAGAGTATCCTATGACCCCTTTTGACCCATTAGAACACATCATGTACAACCCTATGGGTCCTAGGACCCCTAGGGACATACATCATATATTTCTATGGATCAAAAGGGGTCATAGGGAACCGTATGATCCCTTTTGACCCATTAAATGATAACATATGTTCATAGGGATCCTAGGACCCCTAGTAAAATATATCATTTACTCAAATGATTTGAATGGGTCATAGAGTACCCAATGACCCATTTCAACACATTATATGACAACCTATATTCTTAGGGGTCCTAGGATCCCTAGGAACATAAATCATAGGTTTAAATGGGTTGAAAGGGTTCATAGGTTTCTTTTGACCCATTAAATGATAACAAATGTTCCTATGGGTCCTAGAACCTCTAGGAACATATATCATGTATTTGAATGAGTCAAAAGGGGTCATAGAGTACCCTATGACCCCTTTTGACACATTTTATGAAAACATATCTCTTTAAGGGTCCTAGGACCCCTAGGGACCTATTTTATTTGTCCCAATGGGTCAAAAAGGGTCATAGGATAACCCATGGTCCCTTTCAATACATTTTATGACAACATATGTCCTTAGGGGTCCTAGGACACCTAGGGACCTATTTCATTTGTTCGAATGGGATGAACGGGGTCATAGGATGACCTATGACCTTTTTTATTTATTTCATTACAACATATGTCCTTAGTGGTCCTAGATCCCCTAGGAACCTATTGCATTTATTCAAATGAGTCCAAAGCAGTCATAGGATAACCTATGACCTCTTTTGACATTTTTCATGACAACATATGTCCGTAGTGGTCCTAGGACCTTAGATACTTGATTCATTTATTTGAATGGGTTGAAAGGGGTCATAGAATAACTTATAACCTCTTTTGACACATTTCATGACAACATATGTCTCTAGGGGTCATAAAACCCCTAAGGACCTATTTTATTTGTTTGAATGTGTCAAAAGGTGTCATAGGATAACATGTTTCATGACAATATATGTCCTTGGGGGTCCTAGGACCCCTAGGGACATATTATAATCATTTATATGTGATGCAAGGATGGAAAAAAATAACTAGGGCCAAAGGCACACCCAATAATCCAAACCAACCTTGTAGAGTAAACACAACAAAAGAAAACACACAAAGAGAACGACACCACAAAGAGAGAGAACAAGATACTTTTATTGATTCATGAAATAATCAACAAACATGCCCAACTATTAGGCCTTCTAGGTTACAACTAGATATAATATAGATTCAAGATCTAAGATCCAACTTCAAATTCAAACTTCTAGTTCTGCTCCAAATTGATCTACCATATCCCTCACCAAAAACTTCCTAACTCTAAACCTAAATGCTCTATTTATACTTGCCAAAATGACTTATTGAACATTCAAGATCATTATATAATAGAGGGGTCAACCCAACAATAGTTTGGACACATCTCAAGAAAAGATATTATCATAAATGTCACGATCAAAATAAATCCCACAAGTTAGCTCACACCAAAAATGCAGAAAATAAGTCAAAAATACTGACACTCAACATAAATAGGAAAACTTGGGACATGAAGGGTCACTCGGCATACACTAGGTAACTTAGAACATGAAGAATAGCTTAGCACATGAAGAATAGCTTGTCACACACTATGGAACTCAACACACACTATAAAGTGAGATGGGATAACATGTGAACTCGAGTATTAACATGATTTGGGATAACCTCAACTTAGCTTAAACTACAAAATTATTGGCACTTGGCAATTGCTGTAACTTGACAATGATTAAAACTCGGCAACAACTGGAAAAATGAAAACAAATGAGGAGGATAACATGTCAACCTAGGATGCTCCTGCATCAAACAAACAAGGTAGAAAGAAATGATTCTCCTAAATCATTGAGATGTCACAACCTAATCAAAGTCCAACTCAGATTGAGAAATCCATGTAGCATCTTCAACTAGTCTATTTTTTCCACTTCACCATTATTCATAGTAGACCTTTCCTCTTGTGCTTTTACCAACTCTCTAATCCAATATTTATTCAACCTCTTTAATCTACTTCTTAGTATAATCATTAGGTACAATAACTTCATCATCTGACTCATGATACTTATATAAATTAACAACATTGAATATAGGAGATATATCCATGTCATCAGGTATTTCAACTTCATAATAATTTACACTATCAAACTTATTCAAGATCTTACAAGGTCCAGAATTCTTCATCTTCAGCTTACTCTATGTTCTAAATAGAAATATTCCTTTATTCAAATGAACCATCACCTCATCACCAACTTCAAAAATATGATGTCTTCTAGACTTATTAACATTCTCCTTATACTTTTGATTACTTTGTTCCAATTTTAGCTTCACTTCCTTATGCAAAGACTTCATAAAATCAAAAAATTCTTCTCCTGCAACACTTCTCTTCTCTTCACCAGTAACATCCCTTATATATGATACTCCTCTAGGCTTCATTCTAGTAACAATCTCAAAAGGTGTCTTTTGTGTACTCCTATTCACAGAATTATTATATGCAAACTCAACTTGTGCCAATACCATCTCCCAATCATGTTTTTTTATCTCCAACTAAGCATCTCAAAAAATCACCCAAGCTTCTATTTACAACCTTTGTTTGTCCATCAATCTATGGATGGAATGTAGAACTAAACTTTAACTCAATACCCATCTTCTTCCACAAACTTTTCCAAAAATAACCAAGAAACTTACTATCTCTATCAGAAATAATACTTCTTCGTAATCCATGCAATCTAAAAATCTCTTTGAAGAAAATTTAAACAATATGCTAAGCATCTGATGTCTTCTTGCAAGGTATAAAATGAGCCATTTTAGAAAATCTATCCACAACAACACATGTAGAATCATACCCCTTTTTTGTCTTAGGCAATCCAAGAACAAAATCCATACTTATGTCACTCTAAGGTTTCTCAGGAATAAAAATAGATGTATACAATCCAATATTTTGACTTACTCCTTTTGTAACTTGACAAAATCCACAACTCTTAACAAATTTTTGAACATTGTTATACATCTGTGGCCAATAATACTTCTCTTTAAGCAAACTCAATGTCTTATCAATTTCAAAATGTCCATCCAATCCACCACTATGATTTTCTTTAATCAAATTCAACCTCATGGGACTTCTAGAAATACACAACTAAATGCATTTGAACAACATACCTTCTTGGATGAAATATTCATGATACTTATTGATGTGATTTGTCATATTTGGTGCTCTTCACTCTTTCCATGCCTCATAAAAACTTGGATCAACATCATGCAACTCTTTCATTTCATCAAAACCAAGAACTTCAACCTTCATTTTAGTCAACAAAGAATGTCTTCTACTCAATGCATCAACAACTCTATTAGTAACTCCACTCTTATGCTTAATCACAAATGTAAAAATTTGCAAATACTCAACCCACTTCATATGTCTTTGGTTCAATTTATGTTGACTTCCCAAGTACTGTAAAGCTTTATGATCAGTAAACATAAACTCCTTAGGAAGAAAATAATGTCTCCACTTCTTCAAAGCTTGAACAATAGCATAAAACTCTTGATCATACACAAAATACTTCCTTTTAGCATCATTCAACTTCTCACTAAAGAAAGTAATATTTTTACCTTCTTGGCTTGGTACAACTCCTATTGCACTACCACTTGCATCACATTCCACTTGAAATACTTATTAAAATTAGACAAAGCAAATATGGGTAACTTAGCAACCTTTTGCTTCAAAGTTTCAAAACTCTTATTAGCTCCATGTGTCCACTTGAATTCATTTTTACCTCCTCTCATTGTCTCAATCATAAAATTACAAACACACACTATAATTCTTTATAAGCTTTCTATAAAACCTAGACAAACCATAAAATGATCTTACTTCACCCACATTCTTAGGTGTAGGCCATTCTATAATTGCTTTAACCTTCTTAGGATCCATTCTCAAACCATCAATTAAAATCAAAAATCCCAAATACACAATCTCTTCTTGCATAGAAGGACACTTTTTCAGATTAATTATCAACTTCTCATTTTTCAATCTCAACAATACTTGTCTAACCTACTCAAGATGTTCTTTCTTAGTCTTATTGAATATCAAAATATCATCCAAATAAACAATGACAAAATTACCTAGGAATCTTTTTAGAACTTCATTCATCAATCTCATGAAGGTACTAGGTGCATTAGTCAAACCAAAAGACATAACCAACCATTCATATAAACCATATTTTGTCTTGAAAGTAGTCTTCCATTCATCACCTTCTTTGATTCTAATCTAATGATAGCCACTCTTCAAATCAATCTTGGTAAAATACTTTTCTCCACTCAAAAAATCCATTATATCATCCATCATTGGCATCATAAACTTATATTTCACCATGATCTTGATAATAGCTCTAGAATTAGTACACATTCTCCATTCTCCATTCTTCTTAGGTGAATACATTAGGTACAACACATGGACTCAAACTTTCTCTAATTAAGCCCTTCTATAGCAACTCATGTACTTTTTTTTAAAGTTCTTCACTCTTTATAGGTGTCAATATATATGGTACTTTATTCAGCAAACTAGCTCTAGGAATCATATCCATACAATGACTTATACTTCTTACTGGTGGTAAACCATTAGAAATATCTTTAACAACAATATCCTTATACTCATTCAACAATTTTGTAATTTCTTCTAGTACTTGGCTACCACTATTTGTTGTCACTTGGTCATTATCAACTTCTACTACTTGGTCATTACTACCAACACTCAGTCCTATAGGAACTATAAAAAAACAAACTTGATTCTTCTTCACTTCTTTTTTAAAATCACTTTCCATTAACTAGGAAAACTTATATTGTGGTACAATTAACCTAATCTGGACTTTTAATCAAAGGCAGCAATATTTTCTTCTTCCCATTCACACAACAAGTATATTGATTCAATCTTCCATCATGCACAACATATCTATCATATTGCCAAGGTCTACTCAACAAAATATGACAACAATCCATAGGCATAATATCACACAATACTTCATCAAATTAATGTCCAATCTTGAACTTCACAATACATTGCTCAC
Organism: Cupressus sempervirens; assembly: GCA_028749045.1. Classification (NCBI taxonomy): domain Eukaryota; kingdom Viridiplantae; phylum Streptophyta; class Pinopsida; order Cupressales; family Cupressaceae; genus Cupressus; species Cupressus sempervirens. The sequence goes on from CM053789.1 coordinate 212,766,064, forward strand.
TTACCAATATATTATGCTCATCTTTGATCCATGAAACATGATAGGGTTTAGAATGCTTTAACCTTTCCAACTACAACTTTGTAACCAACTCTTTTGATGCCAAATTTGTAGAGCTTCCCCTATCAATAATCACCTTACAAAATTTTCTAGCCATCTTACATCTGGTCTTGAAAAGACTTCTTCTAATGACAGGTTCCTCATCACTTCTCTTATTACATAAGGTTATTCTCACCATCAAATTTTCTCTAGCTTTAGGTCCACTTGATGAACTCTCAATGTCCTCTTGAACCACAAAATTTCTATTATTTTCCCCACTTTCAAAAGATCTACATTCAAAAGATCTATGCCCTTCTTTACCACATCTAAAATAATGACCATGAAAACTACCTCTAGAATAAGAATTACCTCTTCCTCGGTAAGAACTAGTACCTCCTAGATATGAACTACCACCTTTCCACTTAGTCTTGTCTTTTTCATCATTCTTCCATTGAGATTTACCTTTATCTTGCATAAAACTATTAGATCTACCACCTTCACCATAAGATCTGCCTTTGCTCTTTGGAATCTACCACCTCTACCTCTTTGTCTTTGTTCATGCTTCTTTGTTAAGATCTCCTCAGTTTTCAAAGCATATTTATATTCTTCTTTTACACTTTCCAATTTCACAAAACTTATGTCATCTTGAATTCTAGATCTCAGTCCATTTATATACCTTGCAATTTTCTCAACATCATAATCCACATGTCTAGCTCTGATGTCCAATCTATAGAATTCCTCAATATACCTTTTCATAGTCATATATTTTTGTCTCAAATTTTGCATCTTTCTTAGGAAGCTAACTTGTTAATCAGAAAGAAGGAATTTGTTCTTTACCTTGTTCACCATTTTTGTTCAAGTTTTGATCATCTCCTTTCCTCTCCTTTGTCTATTAGTTTACAAATACTCCCACCACAGTGAAGCATGACCTTTTAGCCTAGTAATTTTAATCTTCAACTTTCTATTATCAAGTGTGTTTTCATGCTCAAATAACTTCTCCATATTAGAGATCCAATCCAAGACAACATTACTACCCAAAGTTTGATCAAAAGGAACAACTTATACAATAGGATTTGAATATTCTCTAGATAATACTCTCAAAAATATTTCCTCATCTTTATCAACTTTAGGTTCTAGATTGGGGTTTGGTGCCACTGCTTCATCATCACTCACATCCTTTAGATGCACTCCTCTCCTCTCCTCTAGGTTGTCTCGACAGAATCTAATTTGGCTATAATTTGTTTTAATGCATCTAACATGACATTATCGACATTTCCTGTACCATGAACCATCTTTACAGATTAGGTTTCTACAAGATCGTAACCCTCTGCAAGTTATAGGTCAAATCCATAGATTTGCAACCCTACAACAAAATCTAAAATAAGGTTTTACATGATCCAAAGTCCTGGTACAAACTGCCTCACACTTCAGTAATCTACTTGCACACTCAGGAACAACTGCACTTTGATACCACCTAATGCAAGGCGGACAGAGAATAACTAGGGCCAAAGGCACACCCAACAATCTAAACCAACCTTGTAGAGTAAACAGAATGAAAGAAAACACACAATGAGAAAAACATCATAGAGAGAGAGAGAGAGAGAGAGAGAGAGAGAGAGAGAGAGAGAGAGAGAGAGAGAGAGAGAGAGAGAGAGAGAGAGAGAACAAGATCTTTTTATTGATTCATGAAATAATTAGCATACATGCCCAACTATAAGGCCTTCTAGGTTATGACTAGATATAATATAAATTCAAGAGCTAAGATCCAACTTTAAATTTGCACTTCCTATTTTCCTCCAAATCGATCTACTAAATTTCTCACCAAAAAATTGCCTAACTCTAAGTCTAAATGCTCTATTTATAATTGCCAAAATGACTTATAGAACATTCTAGATCATTACATGATAGAGAGGCTGACCCAACAATGGTCTAGACACATCCCAAGAAAAGATCTTATCATAAATGTCATAATTAAAATAAATTCCACAAGTCAGCTCGCACCAAAAATGTAGAAAACATGTCCAAAATGCTGACAATTAGTATAAATAGGAAAACTCAGCACATGAAGGGTCACTTGGCATATACTAGGTAACTCAGCACATGAAGAATAACTTGGCACATGAAGAATAGCTTGGTACACATTATGGAATGTCACATACACCGTAGAGTGAAATGGGATAATAAATGAACCCAATTGTTAACATGACGTGGGATAACCTCAACTCGACTTAAACTACAAAATTAGTAGCACTTGTAATTGCTGCAACTCAACAATGAATAAAACTCAGCAAAAATTGGTAGAATGAACACAAATGAGTAGGATAACACGTCAACCCAGGATGCTCCTACATCAATATGGGTTGAAAAGGGTCATATGATAACCTATGACACCTTTCAATCTATTTCATAACAACATATGTCCCTAGGGGTCCTGTGACCACTAATGACCTATTCTTTTGTTCAAATGGGTCGAAATGGGTCATTGAATAACCTATGACCCCTTGTAGACACCTAAAATTATCCAATTGAGTAAAAATACCCTTATCTTGACCAATTTAATAGATATTTCTTATTTATTTAACTTTAGCCTTATCCTACCTTTAATTGAATAAATTTACATTTATTTAACCCTAGTCTATTCCCCCTCATCCCACTTGAATCTCAATTCTTCACTTTAAGTAAATGACTTATTTTACTTAATTAATTCTTTTTAATTCTACTTGTAATTAAATATTATATTTAATTCTAATTGAACTCATGGCTTCAACTTTAACCTTTACCTAACCTCACATTACCCATCCTTCTAACCTAGGTCAATCCACTTACCCACTAGTTAATCCTAGTTTTCCATCTAATCATATCCTTAATCATTTACATAATCCTAATCAAAGGATTAGCAAACCTTAGTCACATGTGACATGTGACTCTTATACACTTACACATTTTTCCCCTTTCACATGTGAACCAAAGTTTCTCACACATCTATGAGAAATTTTGAGCCTACAACCCTCTTTCACATGTCATTGACCCATCACATCAAAGGTTGCTCACATGTGTGAGTATCTTTCCCCCTTTTAATGGTCAATACCCTAATCTAGATGGAGTCCACTTGGCCTCCACCTCATGGACACCCCATTGATCCTGAGGAATCCTATCCCTTCATCTCATTTTGAATCTCAACCATCTATTTCATCTCATCTTCTATAAAAGAAGAACCCTCTCCTCATTTCAATAACCAAGATTCAATCCATTGTTATGTTGTGGGATTTGTAAGCAACCACATACCCTCAACAACAAAAACATCAATACTTCTTCATTTTGGGGAGGTTTGCATGTGTTGTATTGAGTAGATTAAGTTTATTTCTTGTTTTTATTTTAATACATTTGCATGTTTTCTCCATGTTTTTCATATTTGAGGTTTGCATAGATATATAGGAATAGATTTAGTTTCTCTTTTTATTTCCTTTGTTATATTTTATGCAATACACCCCTTTTGACACATTTCATTACAATATATGTCCCAAGGGGTCCTAGGACTACTAGGGACATCCAACATTATTCATATGGGTCAAAATGGATTATAAGATAACCTCTGATTACTTTCAATGCATTTCATGGTAACATATGGACCCCAAAGGATCTATTTTATTTGTTTTAATTTGTCAAAATGGGTCATAGTATAACCTACAAACTCTTTTGACACATTTCCCTAGGACCATTAGGGACATATTAAAGTTTTTCATATGGCTCAAAAGGGGTCATACAATAACCTATGACTCCTTTTGAGTCATTTCATGACAACATATGTCCCTAGGGGTCCTAGGACCACTAGGAACCTATTTCATTTGTTAGAATGGGTCAAAAGGGGTCACAGGTTATCCTCTAAACCCTTTTGACATTTTTCATGACAAAAATGGTCCCTAGGGGTCCTAGGACCCCTTAGGACCTAATTCATTTGTTTGAATGGGTTGAAAGGGGTCATATGATAATCTATGACCCCTTTTGACACATTTCACAATGACATATATCTCTAGGGGTCCTAGAAGCTCTAGGGACCTATTTCATTTTTAGAATGGGTTGAAAGGGGTCATAGGTTATCTATTTCGATGCATTTCATGATAACATATGTCCCTAGGGGTTCTAGGACCCCTAGGGATCTAATTCATTTGTTTGAATGGGTTGAAAACACATTTCATGATAACATATGTCCCTATTTGTCCTAGGATCCATAGGGACCTATTTCATTTGTTTGAATAAGTTGAAAGAGCTCCTAGGACCTCTAGGGACATATGTTATCATGAAATGCATCAAAAGGTGTTATAGGTTGATTTGTAAAAACAAATTAAATAGAAAACTTGGTCTTAAGATCCCTATGGACATGTTGTCATGAAATATGTCCTTATAACCCATTTTGATCGATTATATAACAACATATATTCCTATGGCCCCTAGGACCTCTATGGACATACATCATGTGTTTGAATGAGTTGAATCAAGTTATAGGGTGCCTTATCATGCCTTTTGACCCATTATATGACAACATCATGTTTTTGAATAGATCCAAAAGGGTCATATGGACATCATGAGTTTGAATGGGTCGAATGGGGTCATAGGGTGCCCTATGATCCCCTTTTGACCCATTAAATGAAAACATATGTATATTTCATGTGTTTGAATGAGTCAAAAGGGGTCATAGAGTACCCTAGAACTTGTTTCAACACATATATGATAACATATGTTCCTAGGACTCTTAGGACCCCTAGGGAAATACATTATATGTTTGAATGGGTCAAAAGGGATCATATGGTATCTTATGACCCTTTTGACCCATTAAATGATAACATATGTTCCTAGGGGTCCTAGGATGCTGATGAACATATCATGTGTTTGAATGAGTCGAAAAGGGTTAGAGTGTAACCTATGACCCTTTTCAACCATTATATGAAAAAATATGTTCATATGTGTACTAGGACCCCTAAGGACATATATAATGTGTTTGAATGAATCAAAGGGGTAATAAGGTACCCTATGCTCCCTTTCAACCCATTATATGAAAAAGTATGTTCCTATGGGTACTAGGACCCCTAGGGACATACATCATTTTTTTGAATGGATCAAAATGGGTCATAGGGTACACCATGACCCCTCTCAACCCATTACATGACAATGTATTCTCGTAGGTGTCCTAGGACCCCTAGGGAGATACATCATATGCTTCAATGGGTTGAATGTGATCATAGGATAACCTGTGATCCCTTTTGACCCATTAAATGATATCATATGTTTCTAGGGGTCCTAGGAACCCTAGGAACATATATCATGTGTTTGAATGAGTCAAAAGTGATCGTAGAATACCCTATGATCCCTTTCGATGCACTATTTATTAATATAAATCCCTAAGGGTACTAGGCCCCTTAGTGACATATATCACATGTCTAAATTGCTTTAAATGGGTCATAGGGTGCCCTATGACCCCTTTTAACCCATTATATGGGAATAAATTTTTAGGGGTCCTCGTACCCCTCTAATCATATATCATGTGTTTGAATGAGTTAGAAGGTGTCACAGAGTACCCAATGACCTTTTTCGATGCATTATATGATAACATATGTTCCTAGGGGTCCCTAGGGACATACATTTTGTGTTTTAATGGGTCTAATGGGGTCATAAAGTTCTCTATGACCCCTTTTGACCCATTAAACTAGAAAATACATTCCTAGGGGTCCTAGGAACATATATCATGTGTTTGAATGAGTCAAAAGTGGTAATAGAGTACACTATGACCCCTTAGCACACTTAATGTCATCGAATGGGTCAAAAGGGGTTATAAGGTTTTTTAGGATCCTTTTTAATCCATTAGATCACATCTATAATGCCCTGCCTAGAGATCCTTGGAAACAAGGATGAAATACAAGACAAGATTTTTTTTTTACCAAGTATGAATGCACATGACAACATCATACAAGGATCACAACAATCACAATAGAAGACTTCACCACAATCCTGGCAACCAATGAATCTTTAAATGCCACTACCAAGCTGACACACACAAACAAAGCCAACAATGACAAACACACATGATGAGGGCTCAAGAAATGTCCACTCATCAAAAAAAGATTTGTCACATATATTAAAATATATCTTAAGTATAATAAATTTTTCTTATACTTAAATGATATATTTTAAACCTCAAGAGAATGATTACATAAACACACACAACAAAAAACAAAAAGCAACACCAAGGGATTGAAGAACGCCTAAGAGGGTACCCCAAACCATCCTTGAAAAGTTCATATTGGACCAAAAAATGCCTGCTGCCCACCTATGTAGGTTTCATAAAAACTATGGGACACTTTATCAGTACTGTACAATACTTTACTAGTTTTGTGTGACATTTCCCCAAAAGGAGGGCAACACAATCAGGGCTTGGGCAATACTTCTCCAAAGGGCGTGCAATACTAGAAGTGTACCATACAACATTTCTTATGAGGGTGTGCTATACTTTAAAGTATCATACAACATTCCTCAAATGGGTGTCCAACACTATATTGTATCACACCATGCTAACACATGGTTGCCCAAGGAAAAAGTAAGAAAACTCTAAGGACAAACAACAAGCTAAAAAATAGATAAAAACCTCCACACCGGGGAGTATCGAATCCATGTAGATCGAGGAGTGAACACTCGAGTGCATAATCAACAAGATGCCATGATCAAGAAGGAGATACATCTATCCATCTAAAAACCACTCTAGAAAAGAATGTACTAAAAGAAACATCACAGTGAACATAAGCAACATCGCAATGTACAGAGATAATATCACAATTACAAAACAACCAAATTAAGTATGCAGTTCCTTCCAAAAATTAATAACATCATAAGACCATCATGAATCCTAGTCATCCCCCATGTGTAACATCCCAAGCCATTGATCGAATCATCAATACTGTTGTAATAGGGACGTCACTGCTAAAACATAAAACAATATAAGCATTAAGAAATCTAACATGCTAGTAGAAAAGCATAAGATAATCCTACAATAGATAATATCACCTATCACATGCTAAACATCAATAAGCAATAGATATGCTACTACAACAATTCACATCATCTAATCATATGCTAAACATCATAATATGGTAATGCGTCAAATAAACTAACATCATCTAAACATGATATCCAAGCATTACAATGAAAGCATAAATCACAAGAAAGCATACTCCAAAACCTAAAGTACAAAGTAAAAACATCCAACAAAGGTCACACTAGAACAAAAGACTGTCTCTATACACCGGTCTCTAGCAGTGGTGAAGGTAGCTATGCCTCCCAACCACGTGGAACCTGTAGATCCACAACCGCCATGCTGATGGAGATAATGATCCAACCACAAACACACATAAAGCACAACATCCAAGGCTAACACTCATGCCAGACAGTATGATGGTTGCAACCAAGAACCTAAGACAATGCAAGGAGTACAGGTCTTGGTCAGACACTCAATAGGCTACTAAGTAGGGGCTAACATCATGGAGAGTCACTTGGCATCAAAAATCCCAAGCTCGGATTGTGTGTCCTCAAACTTAAATGGGTGCTCACACATTGTGTCCTCGAACTTAATCGGGTGCTCACACATTTTATTATCTTAAGTTTTATTACCATTCACACATTTTCTTTAATTATCACTTATTTAAAACTTCCTCTACCAACCCTATGGGACTGAGGTCACTAGGCTACGAGATAGAAGCCCCCTCCATATGCTACCCTACCTTGCCCATGCTGATCCTATGACAAGTGCCCGTGGGCATGCATACTCCCATCCCAACTTTGATGATCATAACTTCTAGAAGTACCATGGAAGATCAAGCCTCACAATCACCCGACAAATGTACGTGTACATAATTGTGTGTGGTGTACCACCATCATGAAGATCATAACACAAGGACAGGATGAGAACACAATGCAAAACAAAACACCCAACCGAAAGCAACTAAAGAGTACAGATTCTACATGAATCCTAAAGCCAATAAAACCATACATCATAAAATCACTCAACCGGCCTCAATCTCAGAGTATGGATTCTACACAAATCCCAATGATGCAACAAGACCAAACATCATGAATGCACTCAATCGGCCTCAATCTGAGAGTATGGATTCTACACAAATCCCAACACTCATGAACCAAAAGCAATGGTCTAAAAGAGATAATAACACCAGGTATAAAATTACTCAACCAAACACAACATCGAGAGTACAGATGCAACATGCATCCCAATGCAACATAAAAGTGCAATAGTGGTCTGACTGATATCCAAACAGATCATCCAGGTCCACAATCCACATTGTCTCGAGAAAACTCGAGAAAACAAGGTGGCACACAAAACGAGGTAAAAACCTCAAAATTTTGAAAAATTGCAAAATTAAAAATCATTTGGCCTTTGGGCACAAAAACCTCAAAAATCCAAAAATAATAAAATTCAGACATCGTATGCAAAAATGGCCAGTATAATGGTGTAAAACCCCAAACCCTCATCTCGAAAAATAAGGAAATGTTCATACCTGCCCAACCAGGTAGAACTAACACATAGAAATGGAGGGAAATACTAGTTCTCAGCCTATAAACAAATGGCTACCAAAAATAGAAGTAGAAACATAGTAGAAATAATAAAATAGGAAAGCCCTACCTCACAGCCAAAAGGGCAAAATGAGAATCTGAACCATAAAATAAATATCTCACAGAAGTAGCTAAAAATTGCAACAATCTAAGGTTTCCCCAAGCTGGATCCAATGAGCCCAACCTCGTGATGATCCCATGTCCATAGCTCCCACAATGAACAAAACAGTAAAATCCTCATGAAGAGGATTTTGGGTTTTACTCTCCAACTTTCTAATTCAAAAGTGAGAAGTGAGGAATTCAATTCCTTTTTGGATATTTATTCACTTTTTGAGTGAATAATCGATTAGGGCAAATAACTAGCCAACTTAGTTAAACCTCGAATCGACCCAAAAGAAAATAAGCTATTCCTATAAATAGGAATTCATTTATGGCAAAGCTGCCAGAAATTAAAATAAAACAATTTAAAAAACCTGAAAGCCCAAAACATAGAAATCTCCTTAACAACTTTTGCGACAATGCGAAACTCTAAATGCACAGGCACGCTCATTGGTCAAATCACATAATGCAATTGAGTTCTGATTTAATAATCACCGAAAGTTTTAAATTAAATATTTAATTAAGGATACGTCGACCATACCAAGATGAAATTGGTAAAATATGAAAGGCTGAATCACTAACTCCATGTGCCATTGCCAAGGATATAAATCATGCACACTAAACAACATGATCAAGTGCAATTGCATATAATAACAAAGCTGAAGCAATAAATGCATTAAATCACCTAATTTAACTATTTATTAATTTATATTAAAATAATCTATTTATATCACTCACGTTCACATAATGCATACACGCAAGAATGAAGTAAATAACCATAGCATTAAATCCATCACATAACATAATCAGAGGTATGTCCAAATACCAGATAACTAGATATCATCATAAAACACACTGTCATCTCAAAATGGCATCGTCATGCAAAATGATCAACTGAACAACATGGCAGTCTAAAATCTATGATACTGAAATCAAAGTATAACACCTGATCCTCGAGTCGTCTCAAATGTAAAACATCACATAAGTAATAGATATCTCACAGATCAAAATATAACAAGGTAAATATCTGTAGCACATACCCAAATAATCCAACATGAACAATCCATTTTAATTACTTAAGCATTTAATAAAGATTGTTTAAACAACATTAAAAAGGCACTTAAAACACATAAGTGAACACAGTCATAAACATGACTACCCACTGCTATAGGAACCTAGTCCAGTCTAGCATGGTAATAGTACACAATGCAATCTCTGCACACATCTCAGGGTAATCACAAAACAACCTCATGATACCACATCAATCCTGGTAAGCATTGGCACAAACCTCAGTGAACCACAAATCAAATCATAATCTCATAGATAAGTCAAAAGCACAATCAAAGCAACTGATACAGAAACATAAATCCAAACTCCTCGATGGTGTAGACCACTCAGGGTCACAATCATGATCCCATCACAACAAAAGATCAACAAGGTTGCATCCATTAGAATGACTTACATAAGTCAAATAGGAGAGGCACTACAACATCATTTAGGTGGTTAGGGGTATTAGGACTCATAAACACACTATTGTGATTGAATGGGTCAAAGATTTTCAAAGGGTACTTTATGACCCCTTTTGATCCTTTGGAACCATTATATGTATAGTTAAGGGTCCTGAAGTCTTTTAAAAAACATACTAAGGATCCGAAAGGGGTCATATTATTATTCATTTTTTTTAAATAATAATTCAAATTTAAATTATTTTTTGGAAAATTGTGTATCGAATTTGAGAATGGTTAGTCGTATTATTGGGTTAGGCTTGGTTTTTCTTCGGATACCAACCCTTCATGGTCAACACAAAAAATGTCCCAAAAACTAAATTTTTGGCCTGCTATTTTGTGTTTCTAAATTTGACCATATAACTCATGACTTTTTTTCATCCAAATTTGATGAAACAAAAAGGGTTTCTTGAGAACGTTTTCAGATTTCCATCAATATAATGTCTATTAATTTATGTGTTTAGTAATTAATTATTACTTATTTTCTAATGGAGTTAGCTACAAAGTTTTAATTGACATACTAATTAAAAATTAGTTATAACTTTCAAATGGTATAACATTTTTGAAATCCAAAAGATGAGTCACATTCTATGCTTTGAATACTATAAGGAAAAGAAAAGAAAACATTTATTTTGAATTTTTTTGAATTAATAAGTAGGAGATAATTTCCACAATAAGTCAAATTGTGATGTGAATATCAGGATTTAACTGTGTGATTTTTGAGTCAAATGAGTTTGACTCAAAAATCACACAGTTAAATCCTGATATTCACATCACAATTTTTTGAATTAGTTAAGGTGATCAGAAACATGAGGTTTTTTATTCTAAAAATGGTGTAGTAGAAAATTCATAATTAATTATTTATTTGAAATAAAAATACCCATAAATATGTGTCACATCTGAGCATGAGTGTTCTTATATCTAGAATCTTATTAATAAATATTATCATTTGATTTTGATTAAGGTGGCAGGAATACACTTCTTATTTTTGTCCTAAAACATTTTTACTATTGCATTAAAATCGAAAATTTTGGCCAATCAATTTTTTTCTTCAGATAAGGCCTAGTAGTTTAGAAACTACATTCAATTTCCTACAAATTCTTTTCTTATAACTTTTTGATATAAAGTCCATAACTACTAGGTAAAAACACAGATCTGTGTCACCGTTTGTGATATCAAAACCTATTTTGGTGAAATTTCATTTCTCTATCAAAACTCAATTTTATTCAAAAACTAAAAATACCCTTTTATAGATCTTAGATTCAATATCATCATTATATAAATTTTTGAGTGTTTTGATTAGTTATAATATGTTAGAATTTCAAAATATTATAAGTCGATATTTCAACATTTCAGAAGATGCTCACTTAAAAAAGGGAAAAAAATAGTAAATCGTACCAAAATAAAATAAAATTATATTTATCTCTAGAGGAGAGAGTCTTCTTCATGAATATGTATTTTTTTCTCAAGAAGGTGTAGATTTGATTGGGAAGTTTTGACGGGAGGAAAAAACTATTGGCTTCTGAGAAGGTCGAGCTTGAGTACTTATAACAAAGAAAATATAGATCAAATATAATTATTTCTTTTTTTGTGCACTAGATATGCATGTCATCTATAAGATATTTTCAAATCAAAACAAAAAAAGATGATTTGCATTTTTTTTTTGACGGGAACTACACCCTATATTTTTTATAATTAAAAAAAGGGACTTCAAAATAAAAGAAATGAATAAATTCTTACTCAAATTTTTTTTTTTAAATGATAGGAATAAATTTCATCCAATTCTACACATTTCATCAGTTTACATAATTTTCAAATCCTAAACACAAATACCATTTTTTTTGTCATTAATGTTGAACTATCACATTCTGGTATCACGTTTCTTCATAAAAGGTGACACAGGTTTGTGCTTTTACCCTACTTTAAGTTACATGTCAAGTTGACACAAACCCAATTCATTAGTTTTTCACTACCATTTAAGGCCATAGTTTGATTGACCATGATCCTACACATACCCTAATATGATTTGTATAGATAAAAAGGGTATACCTGCTACAATCTATGATACTACCCAATAAAATTTGCAAACCTTTTGAGCATGTGAGATGTCCAAAGAGTATCTACTACCCACTCCCAATGGAAAGTAAAAAATAACCACATAAAAAATAAATTTAAAAATCACTTACCTTTCAGGAAAACCATAAGTCATGATTGCTCAATGGGTAATGCACTTAATACTATGAAACTTCGACAATAATGAGAAATGCTAGACCAGAAAAGAGAAAATTGCATAGAATAATAATATCTTATGAATGCATACATACCAAACTAAGTTGGTTAATTGTGGGGGATTAACAAGTAGGAATGTCAAAAGTAGGCGAAACAATGCTTCCTATGTAAGCCCAAAATATAAAATAGTTGGCTAAATGGGGTTGGTTGGTGACACGCATTGGTAAAATCATAGGTGATGCCCAACCCAAGGGAAAATATTTTGTTATACTAATGGAGAAATAACATTTTCCAATAAGAAAACAATAGGTAGAGGATGGTAAATTTTTTTAAATAACTATATCCTAAAGGTATATTACATTGGCTATTGGACTAGGATTTTTGACCAAATATGTGAAAACTAATGGTGACTAGCGTGGGCTTTAGACCCAAATTTTGTAAATTTTTGGTGATGTTGTTGACCAACTTTATATGTTCTATTTTCCAAATGACAATTGATTGATGAGACAGAATAACCAAATGGTGAACATTCACCACTAAAAAAATCTCTGCCTTTGAATCTATAATTAGTGAACAAGGAAAGGTCACCAACAAGGCAATAGTATTCAACATTAGTGACAACCATTTTGGATCTAAAAAAATCCTATGAACCTAAACTACATGACATTAAACTCCCTAGTAACTATTATCTTCCTTCATTTAACACGAGTGACTCCTCATTCAATAGTCACTCTTATTGTGCTTCATCATTTCTTTGGGAGGAATGCCATTCAATTCACTATTTTTTTTTTTGCATGTAGTCCAAAATATGAGAAATTCCTAAATTTATAGAATCAATAATTTTTAAGTATATGAATTTGACAGTTTTCAGGTATATGACAAGTTTTTGACCATTGTGTGCCACAATAAAAAACCTACTTACTTAAATAAGCTCAAGTCGACTCAAAATTGATAAGACCTCCTAGATAAGAACTCACAATTTACCATTGTGATATAGACTCTTGCCTAAACCTCAAACTTATCTTATTATGATAATTTGTACCTATATTTTTTTTTATAGTTTTACCAACTATTTTAAAATTATTTAATCTATATATAACTACGATATAACTACTAAACTTACCAGTGTTTATTTTTTATACTAAATCTCATAAAAATTATATTGGGAGAATAATATTTAAATGATATATTAATAAAACATAGTACATTATTTATTATTTATTTTAAAATAATATATTTATATATACTATTTAAAATATAAATTATTATCATTTATCTTTGTTATATAATTCTTAACAAACAATTATACAAGCATAATAAAGTTTTTTAATTTTGAAGAGATTAAGTTTATTTATGATTATTTTGTTAGTTACTTTAAATAAATCATTTCATTTAAACTACCATTAATCTTATTTTAAAAATTTATATGATATAGAAATATTAGTATATTGTCATTTTTAGATCATTAAAATCATAATAGTTATATAGTTAAATGTGAAAAGGAGAAAAATATTTTTTCTCTCTACTAGGGTTTCATGTGTCTCTTGCATTTCCTCATGTATTTTGAGCCTCGCTTTTGTATTTTCTATCTTTCAAACTATGTTTAGCCCGAGAGTTTTTAGGGCTAGTTTATAATGGCCCTAGCCAGCTGCAACCTAGTAGTTGATACTGGTGTTTGCATTGGTACTTTAGAAAGCCATGGTGCCTCCATTTAGCAAATGTCCTCACAAGTTCATCTTGAAGGTCTTCCACAAGGTAATCTTGATATTATCCTTCCTCTACAAGAATTTGATTATGCATGTGAATGGTTAGAACAACATACTTTGATAGGTATTTTGGGGTAGGACTCCTACTAAAGCCATGCTTTGAGAATGGGTTAACAAGAGTTGGACTCCTCATGGAGTCTGCCTTGACATTGTGTAAAACCTTACCAAAGGTTTTTTTTTTATTTCGCTTTGCTAACTCATCCCAGGCTGATGCAGTTTTTAGCAATGGCCCTTGGTCAATTCATTCCTCCTTGCTTGTGTTCCAATGATGGTTGCAAGAATTTATAGTCTCTAATGATAAAATGTTAGGGTACCTGTTTGGGTTGAGTTCCCCAATCTACCCTTGCTTTGCTGGCCATTTATTGAGTCCATTGCCAACACTCTTAGCAAATTTTTTAATAAGGAATTGAATAAGTTTTTTAATGCTCACCCTCAAAAATGCATTTGTGTTGAGGTTGATATCTCCAAGGATCTCAAGGATTTTGTAGAGATTTAGGTTGGTTCTTACACCTTGTCTCAGAAGGTTCTCTATTTGAACTTGACCAACACTTGTTATAGGTGTTAGCCAACCGAACACAAGATCAAGAATTCCCCTTTGGCAATACCTAGGGTTAAAACCCCACCCAAGGATGCTTTTGTTAAACTAGTGGAAGGAAAAAAAAAGGAGGAATGGACCATTGTTGGATGTAAAGGAAAGGCTTCTATGTCTCCCAATAAGATGTATGTTGTTGTATCTTCTGTTTCTCCTACATAGACATGAGCACAAACCTCACCCATTGTAGGGCCGAACATGCTAGGAAACTAGAAGAGAAGTGGTGGGCTATCATTATAGGAGATAATCCTTTTGGTTTTACCCTAGTTTCTACTATTTTACAAAATAGCTACTCCACTCTTGAGGACAAAGAAGATATGGAGGAGTTTTCATGATTTTTTTTATCATGGAATGTGTAAGGTCTTATAGACCTCTCTAGATTGTACTATGTCAAGGATACCCATCATAGACTTGGCAATTTAGATTTCCTTTGCATGCAAGAGGTTAAAACCTTTGGTTTCATGCTCTTCTTTGCATGTTGCATCATTTGGTTGGACAATATTATGTTTTCTTCTTAGCATGAAACTGGTAGAGGTGGTGTAGTTACTCTCCTTTCACCTTGTCTTCATTTGGTTATTATCTCACATGGCTCTGACCCCTTGCATAGAATTATTTGGATTTTTCTTTCTATGATTTTGTGGAAAGATCTCAAATTTGGTGCTGGATACTTGACAACTAAAGGATTTGAGCAATACAAATCCACAAAGCCCAAAGAATACTTGCATGTAAAAACTTGTCATAGAGAAGAAAACGACAAGAAGAGGCAAGGGCTTGCTCTAAAAATATGCAAATTGTATTCTCAGGAATGAAAAAGATAAGAGATTTAATTACAAAAGATGATTCCTTATAGAAGGAGACCGAAACCCAAAAAAAAGGGTAACCTAGAAGGGAAAAGCCATTTAATAATTACTAATTAATTATTAAATGTGAATGCATAAGTACATGAAGTGAAATCTTAAGAAGGGATAAAAGGTAATTTCATAAATTAAATTAAATTAGCCTTTTCTCTAACACCCCCCATTAAGATGAACAACAATGCAACTAAAAAAAATGTAGAAAGAGTAAGGAAAATACATTGCAATGTGGAAAGAAAGCTTGTGTCCCAACAATAAAGCCTAATGAGGTAGCCAATCACAATCAAATCTCTATGAAATAGAGAAATAGATAAAACCTAATGGGAAAAATCCTACTCCAAAAAGAGATAGAAAAGGATGCACAAATGAAACATCTCAAGACCATAAGTACAATGAAAGCCTCCATGATAGAAGCTTGAGACTCCATAGCCTAACTAGAATGGAAAAACTCCTGTGTCAATAAATAGACCAATGTGGCTCCAATCTAAAGGAAAAAAAGGTAGTGGACAATGATGATAAAGCCCAACTGGAAGTCCTAGTTGATGCTCAAAGGAGAAAGAATGGGAATCCTAAAATGAAATCTTCAATAGAGGTGGGATAATAGGTGTGTTGAATCTACCATCTGAGAGGAGATGTGTGTCCTTTGATATATCCTCAACAATTACAATAGGTGGCTTGATGACTGGAGCTACAATAGTACACAATGCTGAAGAGTCCCATGCAAGAGATGAAATTTGAACAAGAGGTGGAGGTGTAGAAGTCACAACACTATTCTTAGGAACAACACATAAGTTCAAGCAACCTGACTTCACCTCAATAGACTCTCGTGAAAAAAGAGAGTGAGTCTTTGATAGTGGAGATAATGGACCAAAATGTGAGAAGGAATATACATAGGAAGCATGATCAATATTCCCTATAGCAATAATATTTCCTGTCTCACTATCTCATATGTGCACTGAATCTTGTCCAAAATCAATTGTCCTCCCTATCTCACTATGTGTAATCTAATAAATAGAGAGAAGGTTGGAGGAAAAAGATGGAACACAAAGTACATCATGAACATTTCCCATATATACTCATAATTGTGTTGTTCCCCATCAAAATGTGTGGAGTAGGAGAAGCCTCAAAAGAAGAGAACAAATCCTAAGAAGATGCCATATGGTGTGAAGCACCTAAATCCAGTAACCATCTAGAAGAACAAGGAAGAGTAGTTGCACATAGTGCATGAACCTTTCCTATATCTTTACCATCTGATAAAATAATGATGAAGAAGAAGATCTGTGAGAAGTAGAAAGAATATCAATGTTTCTCTTTTGAAGAAGAGCTATCAAAAATGAAACCTGTTTGTATAGCCATCTAACTTCTTCTCATAGCAACGTGACTCATCATGATTAGGCGTATTACAATAAGAACAATTTAGTCTTTCTAGCTTTGGTTTACCCCCTTTAGGAGAATGTGGCCTTGATGAACTATGAGTGCTAGAATCAATCTAAGACTCTGTAGAATGAGATTTATGTGTCTTCTCCTTTGTCCCTGAAGATGACTAAACTACTAATGCATAAGTCTATGAGCCTATGAGAGAATCCAACTAAGAGAGATTAGCTTTCCATCAAGTCAAATAATCACAAGAAAGATCAAAGGATGGAATGGTAAATCTATTACCCAAAGCATCTTTGGTGGAATAGAAGGTAGAAGAAAAAATCTCAAAGTTTCCATGAAACTTAGAAAGAATCAGGTATATGCATTTAGTATCAGTCTTGGTGACCTTGCAATAATGATATCTATGGATTGAACTTCATGAAGAAGTCATCAATGGAAGGAAAATACTCTAGTATAAGAGAGGTAAGATTTGCTTCAATCTGAAGTGCCCTGAAATCATTCACTGTACCAAACAAACCTTCAAGCTTGGTCCACATAGGTAGAGGGTTATTGAACGCATCAAGATGAAACTGTAGATTGTTAGATACCAATAAAGTAATCAACCCCATTGCCTCATCCATCTTGTTCCTATGCTACATGACCTCAAAAGGCCTCTATAAAATTGGATGCACAATGTCTAAACAAGACCACAACCCTTTTGACTGGAGAAGCCATGTCATCAAGGTCTCCCATGTGTGATAGTTGTGAGAGGTCAAAAGTTCTAGTCAAGAAGAGGTGTCATTCATTATTTTAGAAGATGTTAGATTATTTTTTTTAGGTTAAAAAATGACCAAATTCTTAAAGTATTATGTCCACTCAATATTACTCCAAACTGATATCAAATTTGTAAAGTAGACAAAAAAATATGAACTTTAAAAAAAAGCACCTAAATATGTGTTCATATGAGCTTGAATGAAGCCTTTGAAGTTGCAAAAATTGGGTTCTGCAATTTTTTAAAAACTTTAGGAAAATAGATTACAAACAACCTACAATAATGTGTAAATCATGAAATTCTACCCCAAAATAAACAAAAAAAATTGTTTGGAAAAAGGAGTCTATATGAGTGAGATATCATTGTTTGAAAATCACCTCTGTAATTATTTTTCTAAATTGTCATCGTCGCAACTCCAAAATTCAAAGAAAATGCCTGAAAAATGTCAGATCTGGTCTGTCAAACCCTCATTCTCCTTTTTCTCCAAATACCAAATAAGCTACAATAGATTTGGCTCTGATACCATGAAGGATTTGAGCAATACAAATCCAAAAAGCTTGAAGAATTCTTGCATGTAAAAATCTATCATAGAGAAGAAAATACAACAAGAGGCAAGGGTTTGATCTAAAAATGTGCATATTGTATTCTTAGAAATGAAAAAGATAAGAAATAATTACAAAAGATCAATCCTTATAGAAGGAGATCAAAACCCAAAAAAAGGGTAATCAAAAAGGGAAAAACCATTTAATAATTATTAATTAATTATTAAATGTGAATGCATAAGTGCATAAAGTAAAACCTTTAGAAGGGAGAAAAGGTAATTTAATAAATGAAATAAAATTAACCTTTTTCTCTAAGATTGCCTCTAGCTACTTGGGTGATATGCAGTAATCTTAACATAGTTGAGTTGGCTTCTGAAAAAGAAGGCATTTTGTCTTCTCATTGGACACCTAGGGAAAGGGAAGTGTGGTACTACATATGCAATAAATTGGGCCTTTATGACCCCAATACTAATCGGTGCTAGTAGAGTGAGGTTTGACACACTTGGTCTAATTTTTGAGGTCGCTTTGACCACATATTAAAACATCTCGATTGTGCTATGATTAAACTACTTAATCTTTTTTTTTCCTTTTCTAAGGATTGAGAGTTACTTGTCATTCCTCTATCAGATGTGACATTATTAGACCACTATCCCATTTATTTTTCCATTTCTTGGAAAATAGCTATCAAACGAGTTCTCAGAATGTAGTTTTTCCTCAACACATTGGTGATGACACATTCTTCCACTATTGCTCACATCCTATGTGTCTAGAATTTAGAGCCATGTCACCACTCTCAAACATGTTGGATTCAATGGTGGAATGTTGTTGTTACCATAATTGCTACATTTCTTCGCATCTATGGGAGGTAGTTGGCAGTTTTCAGAAAAGGTCTTATGAAGCCAATACCAAGCCCTCAAGTAGGCTTTTGAAGCTCTTACCCTTAACCCATTTGATGCTAATTTACAAATCCATCTTGCCAAGATTTTCCATGATAAATAGATTGTGGACAATCATGTTATGGGGGGGGGATATTAAAGCTCACCTCCATTGGTTGGAGGTTGGCGATAAAGCTTCTAAAGAGTTCTTCCAAGCTCTTAGAGCCTATCATACCAACTTTGGGATTAAAATGTTTAAATGGGGCAATACTATTCTCTCCAATCTCCCTAACATCCTAAAATCTTTTGTGCATCATTATGAAAATGTTTTCACTTTGTACGGAAATTTGGTTGCTCAGGAGAAAGCCCTTAGAAAGTGTATTTTTGTTACTCCAAACCACCTAGTGTTTGAGCAATGGGCTTTCTGTAAGAAACTTCTCACCATCAAGGACCTCAAAGAGGCTATCTTTTCTATGGTAGATGACAAGTCCCTTGGGTGTGATGGGTTCCCTTGTGAATTTTACAAACACCTCTAGGAGTCTATTGGTTAAGACCCATTCAAAGACCATTTGGAAGCTTATCATACTAAGAGCCTAGGAGTCATTATTAGCAAAGGAAACATTAAATTCATATCTAAAGCTGGTGAAATTGAGGATATATGTAACTGATGGCCTATCACCTTGCTTAATGTGTCATATAAGATCAATGCTAAGGTGTTATCTCTTAAGATTAGACATCTCCTTCCTTTAATTATGTGAGCAGAGAAAACTAGTTTTATTAAGTCTAGTTATATTCTTGGCAACATCATTGTTGTTTGGGAAGGCATGGAATGGGCTTGCAAATCCAATCAATAGACTTTATTTTTGAAAATTGATTTTGCCAAAGTTTATGATTGAATTGAATGGCCCTTTATTTTGGCTATGCTTCAAGCTTTGGGTTTCGGCCCTAACTTTCTTTAGTCTATGGAGATGCTCTTTGGAGATGTTAATACTTGCATTACCATTAACATTTCTCAATTTGAAGCCTTCAAGTTCTTTTGATCTATTCGATAGGGTTTTTCTCTAGCTCTAGATTTGTATGTTCTTGCTGCTAAAGGGTTTGGTTACTTACTAGCCCACTCTATTTCCTCTAGTTTGGTTTGCGGCATTTCCTTGCCTGAGTCCTCTTCCTAGCTTGTCAATGGGCACTTTTCTAATGATCCTTTTCACACACTTCTAGAAGATGAGGAGAACATCGTTAATGGCTTGTGCTTGGACACCTTTTGTCAAGCTTCTGTTTTGGCTATTCAATGGCACAAGACACTCTATTATAAGCAATCTTTTCTTCCAGGCCCACCTTGGCTTGCTTAATTTGAGTGGAAATGAGTCATTCAGAGGGAGATTTTTTTCTTTCTAGGTATTCCCTTTTCTTTTCAAGCTTCACTGGTGGACTTGTGGAATGCTATGCTCATGAAAATTGAAAAAAAGCTTGACTACTAGCTTATTAAACCCCTTTCTCTTGCAGGGAAATTATAGATTTTCTCAAAGGTGCTAGTGACTACATAGGTATATTACTCCTCATGTTGGGATCCTTCCAAAGTTTCTTACCCTAAGTTGGAATGCTTACTTTGTGACTTTCTATGGGCATCTAGTTCTAATCACCATGGCTTTCACTGAGTTGCCTATAATTTTTGTTGTCTCCTCAAAGAGTCTAGAGGTCTTGGCCTTCTTTCCACTCAGAAACAAGGGCTCACACTCTATGCTAAGTGGATTATTCATGGTATCATTGGTGATTAAGCTTGGAAAGTGTTGGTTCGAGATTGCATCACTATTGGATTTATTATTAATAGGCCTTCATGGAAGGGGATTGGCTTTCAAAACCTTCTTGTCATGTGGGAACCTATTCATATATAGGGTTCTTTTGCTATCAAGAGCATATGGAAAGCTTGTGAAGTTGTCAAACCTTGGCTTTGCTAGGCTAATGATGGGTTTCATGATGGACTTTCTCTAGATTAGTATAACCTTTGGTGGTCCTCATTATTTTCCATTCAAGGTGTTCCTTTGGCCAAGACTCAAGGTGCTACTACTCCATATTTTTTCAAATGCAACATCAAGACTCTTAAAGACCTCTTTTCCACAGTCTCTACAAGTCTCAAATCTTAGGAGGATACGCAAGTCTAGTTTTGTCTTGCTCATCTAGATCGATAAATTTTTGATCTTCTACTCTCTGTAATTCCAAATCACTTAGTTCACAAGGTGGGAATTCAATCTATTCAACCTTGGTGGAAGGACTGGAAGTGGTATCATGCATTTCCCTTCACCAGTTTCAAGCTAAGTTTAGGATATTGATGGCTCTCTCCCCATCTTCCCATGGTGGATACTCTCAACCAAAGATGGCATCTACAGTCTTCTCCTTATCATTGGGGGATGTATTTTGATACTATTTGGAGTGCTATCGCTAAGCCTAAGATTACCCATTTTGTCGAGTGCCTGTTGTTTCAAGGGCTTCCCCTTGGCCCACAAATCAAGTATATTGGGGTTTTTGATCCACGGTGTCCTTTTTGTTGCCATCCTAAATCATTTCTACATTTTTTTGGTTTCGTAGGCATGCTCAAGATTATTGGCATTAGATACATGAATTTTTTAAGTCTTTCAAGCCAGAACCCTTTTCTTGGCATATGGTTGTGTTAGGCGATTCCCTTAGGTTCCCTAGGCAATTTATCCAGATTTGACACACCTTCAGGATAGAGATTTTGTTTACTTTATTGGAAGGATAGGAATGTTCTTTGCACTCACAACTTTCTTGATATCAATGTTTCCATGCACACTAAAGCATGCATTTGTAATAATGGCATGATGTCAATTCAAGTCTAGGCTAACAAAGTGGCTCTAGAGGTGGCCCACCTTTAAGAGTTACTCAATCATTGGGGTAATGCACCCTGCATGGTCGCCAGAGTGCCTTTTGATGCCTTGATTGACCATACTCTACCCAAGGGTCATCGTTGGGGGTGCAACTCCTTTGCTTATCACTTGCACACACTACACTCACAAGCTCCCTGACCACTCTTCTAGTGGCGGTGATGGTAGTTGGTAGTGCCGCCACTTGACATCTTTGCCTCATCATGGCTCTGGCTGGTCTCTTGGTCTAGTGGCTCCCCCTCTTGGTGCTCCTCCTGTTGCTTTTGGCAAGTGGCCATTCCACCTAAATTTGGCTATCTCTTTGCCATGGATAGAGGAAAAAGATAAAGATAAGGTTACTACTAACACTGCTGATGGTTGGACTATTCCTAGCCTGCATGCTAATCCCAAGGATGACTAGGGTTTTAATGATTGAGGTGAACCATCTCCCTCAGCTGGCATTGCTTCGATGACCTAAGGGGTTTCTTAATTCTTTTAATGAATAATTGATGATTTTGGCTATGTGAACTCTCGTGGGGTGATCTTGCATCCCCTGACCCCTTTTTTGTGAATTTCTAACTAGTATATTAATTTACTAATTGAAAAAAAAAAGTATTCATAAATTTTATTTTTTTTTTAAATTAAGTTTTGTAATTCAGTTACTTTTCAAGAACTTTTATGACATTATTTTATACTATTTATGAACTAAATGTTATTCATATATATTAATTTCAATAATATTTATATATTTATTGATTATTCACAAATATCTGTTTAATTCTATTATGTATTTTTTTTTTTTTTTAAATCTAAAATTAATTATAATTTTGATATTTATTAAAAAATAAATGATTCAATTCTTTGAAGTACGAAAAATACATAAAATAATAATTTACAAATATAGATTATGTATAATGATAACTTACAAGAAAATTAATAGTAATAATACATGTAATACACACTAATAAATCTTTACCTACCAAAACTTAATTTTTAAAAATAAATAAATTTGCAAGCTA
This sequence comes from Cupressus sempervirens, assembly GCA_028749045.1. NCBI lineage: Eukaryota > Viridiplantae > Streptophyta > Pinopsida > Cupressales > Cupressaceae > Cupressus > Cupressus sempervirens. Next base: position 212,789,201 of record CM053789.1, read on the forward strand.
GTGATTCTCTTTGATGGTGAAAGAAGATGGAGAAAAATCTGAATTACTTAGTAACCCCTTCTCATTATTTCCAACACAAAATTATTTCCAAGCATAAAATGGAAGTAACGGGGTCTTTTATCAAAATTCCCACATGGGTTTTAGTTTCTCCACTATCAAAGTTGAAACATTATAGCCTATAGGATAATTAAGATCATATTAAAAGTTAAATCTACACTCACAAATAAAATCTATGTAGAAATATTTTTTAAAATAAAAGATATTTATAGGTCAATATTAAAAATATGAGGGCCTAACAATTCTTATTCTTCACTTTCATTAAAATAGATCAATTTTAATCACACAATTTAAAAATAAATCCTACAATCAAGAAAATAGTGAAAATGGAAATAGCAGAATACCTACTTCTATTTTGAGATGCCATTTATTCTCCTAAGAAGAAGTGCTAATTTGCAAGAAAATAATCTACATGACCTGAAAATGAAAACAACAAAATACCCATTTTTGTCCCAAAGAGAATATTCTAACAAATCCACAAAGCCTAGAAAATGGAAACTGCAAAAATAATTTATTTTTCCCCCTCTCTCTACAAAGGAATAATGTTCTTTGATTTCAAGTAGTTCAACAAATCTAAGAAACTTCTAAATGGTAACAGCTAAGTAGTTGCTATTTTCATACGTCATTTAAGATTTATGAATTTTAATTTATGAAAAAAATACATGTAGATGCATTTTAGCCCCTCTATAACTAAAATCGCGATTTGCTATTTAAGATGAAACATTGCAATAAAATCTGCAGCTACAAAGTCATATAAAATCTGACATACAAATTCAGTGCGAGTCATATAAAATCTGACATACAAAGTCAGTGCCAGTCATATAAAATCTGACATACAAAGTCAGTGCTAGTCATATAAAATGCCTTAATTGCCATACTATATGTTATAAAGCTCCCATTCAATGTCCACTCTCCATTTACTAAGAATAGATTGAAGCATTAGCTATAGGAGTTTGCTTCTCGCAGGTATCAGTTTGCTTCTGTGAACTCTGTTCTTTTCTTCTTATCCCCATTGTTGATAGCACGACATGGTTTGAGTAGAATGGAGGTAAGTCAATTTCCATGGTTTAAGAGAGATTTAAATAGGTTGATCCTTGTTGTAAACCTATCTATATATTTTTATAAGGCATTATCAGTTTCTATGTTTACTTTTGAGTATAAGGTGCAATTACTTTGTGTTTGCCTATGTTTATGAAGTGTGAGTATTGTTATACGTTCACCTATATTTATGAGGACTGACCATTTTTTATTTATTTCATCTAACGGTGGGGTTTCATAGAAGGGTTGATGAGTGTTCCAGAATTGTTTTTAGGAACATTTTGAACTTGGCTATCTCATAAATTTCTAATACAATCAGTTTTAAATTTTAACCTTCAAAATTGGAGGAAGTTTAATGTTGATAAATTTTCCTTCTAAAAGTTTACTAGATTGGAAATTTAGCATATGTATTTTCTTTCTAAAATATTATTTGAGTAGAAATTTAAATTTTAGAAATATTTTAATGGAAGGGTTTTATATTTTTGAAGAAATTCCAAATGATCATGTAGCAATTTACCTTTTTCTTAATGAAATATTTCTTCCTTGAAAATAGAAGAAATCGAAGCTTTAGTCTCTTCATAAGAAACTTACCTTATAGTGATTGAGATAGAAGAAAAGTAAAAATATATTACATTTTAATTTATAATATATTAATTACTTGAACAACACTTCTATATTTATAGTATGTTGATATATAGATTGAAATTTAAAAATTTTAAGCCTTAATTAGCTTTCTATTTCTTTTCTTGTACTCATTTCTTTCTATAGAAGCATTTCTTCATTTACACGCACTATGCCCTGAGCTAAGTCACTTGCCATGGTCTTGTTGAATATTATGCTTTGCATCTGTACGTAGTTGTTATCATTTCTTTGTTTTATTTTATTTCGTTCTATTTATTTTTTATCATTTACTAAAGGTAGCTAAATCGTCAATCTAGTTTTGAGTCTTTAATAATAATTTCAACATACCATACCATATCTTATCAAGGAATTTCATCAGGAAGTTTCAAGGCATATGAGACTGAAAAACACTTTTATTTAGTATGCATATCACTACTAGTGCATGGATTCCAAGTTGGTACACAATAAATGTAGACCAGAACAGATTAAGTGTTTTTAGTTTGTCATCTGTAATACATGAACATCATAATTAAGCATTTATAATAATGTAATACTATAGTAATTGAACTTCATAATTAAGCATGTATTATAATAGCATGTAATAATGTAATACTATGTTTTTCTGTTGTTAATGTGGTTGTGTTGTTTGTTTAGTCTTGTGACTGATTTGTAAAGGGACACCATCCTTGTTTTGCTTTATTACTTTATTGAAAATATTGTCATTACCAAATAAAGATATTTCACTTCGAGGAAGTGCCTGTCAATGAAACTTTTTAAACATTTTGTAGGTACATTTTGTTGGTTGCATTGAATCTAGGAAAAAACCTGGAAAGATATTGGCTTAAGCAATCCTAGTTAAATTGAAGATTCAGAGATAATTTTATAACATATTACAAAATACATTTCTTCACTTGGAGAAATCTATTGTTTAATTAGAAACAAATATTCAAGGCAAAGAAAAAAGCCCTAGACAAAATTTTTAATGCACATTGCAAATTATAATTGTTTTTAGGGAGGAGAATAAGAGATGATACTGAATGCCTAAAAGAACTAAGAAGAAAATTAAAAATCTCAATTGTAGAGAAAGAACTTATGCTTTGATGCTATCCTTTGAGATCAATTATAACTTCTTATATACATGGTCTACAATTTCATTGTTGAGATATATCATTCATTTAGGTTGATGTCACATAAATATTTATAATTTTATAAATATGTTCCTTGGACGTTTTTTTCTTTTTAGTCACACAGTAATTTTTTTGGCAACTGTTTGCCATCTACTAGTATTGACAATTTCAATATTTTTTCAGTAAAATATATAGTAACCTTGTCATAGCCATTTCTTTCAAAGACAAATTTCCTCTCTATATGAAATATTTGATATAAAAATGAAGTCTTAATTCTGAAATAGCGTATGATTAGATACTTTTAGATCCTCTTTATTCATCTTACTTAAAGTTAATGCTCACTATCATATACCTTATAATTACATAAAGGCATCAATATAACAAATAAAAACAATAGGATCTTCATAGGTTGTCACTCACACCTCAACATTTATTTGGAAGCATATAAAGAACTTTTCATTTTATTTTACATCCTACACGACTTTGCTATGAAATTTGAAGAAAAAAAACTTTTATTCTGACATAACTTGAGTGACTCCTTCAAAATGAAAATTAAAATGTTCCTTTTAAGGGAGAAAATCATAGCTTTGGTTCGATCAATATTTGTCAACATCTTCACATCTTAATAAAGGGGCTCTGAAACCTTAAGAGTTTCTCAAACCTAAATTGTCTCTACTATTGAAATTGTGTCAATGCCATAACTAAAATTGGATGATGTTTGGGTACTCCAAGCATTCTACAATAAAACCATCTATTATCGTGCCTAGTTATACCCCCTCTGGTGAAGACCTCTTCCTTGTTATTGCCCTCTGCATTTGGAAAAATAATGATTATAAGTATGTACAAATAAAACACGCCCTATTTTTTATGGAAGTGTAATCATGAAATCTAAGTCTTTATGATAGTTTTTGAGTATACTTGTAAAAGCGAATGAATAGATTTGATAACTATGATATAGATTTTAATAACTGGCACTGTTTATAAACTATTATTGTAGGACATTGTCATGCATGTAGATCTGTTTAATCTTTTATGTATCTATTCATGTTCAAATTTTTCCATCTTAAATACAAATTGAATTGTACTTACTAACATATTAATAAGTATGTTATAATTTTTTTTCCTTCTACCATGATTCTTAGGCCATTTCTTGTGCAAGTACTAGTTAATAATTCAAAAAATTGACAAACTCATGAGGAAGTTAACAATTTAGTTGCATTTTAATATTTGATAGATCCAATATTAACTCTTTTTAAAATCACAAGATAAATTTTGGTTTCTTTGTTTCATGAAGCTTGTCATCTTGCATTTCGGCCAATTTTCATTTTCAATTTGTAGATGACTGTTATGGGACAATCTTATTGTTAGATATCTACAAAGAATATCTGTGGCCAAAGTGCTATACATGTAGAATTGTAGTGATACTAATTGCAGTCATAATTTGCATTTCTATGTTCTAAATTTCTAATTCAGTTAATATGATGACAAAAGGCTCAAATTCTTGATCATGGTTCAGTCTCATTGGTAAATATTTGACTGAATCATTAGCATGGGAGAAATGGTCTCCCTTTTCAAGGAATAGACGTTTGGAGGAGGTGAAGAGATGCTTAGTATCAGGTTCAGTTGCCAAGAAGATAGCTTATTTTGAAGTGTACTACAAGAGAATGGGAGTTCATAAGGTTATTGAAGAGTAGGGAGACAGTGACATAATTGCATTTGAAAGCCAGACTGGTGTTATATCACTGACTACATCAACTGAAACAGATGAGCCAAAGTTGAGTCATCTTGAAGAAATAGGAGGAAGAAATGAGAACTTTGAGGAAGTTAAGGAGGAGGTGGCTTTTGATGCAAGTAGGAATAAAATAACAATTGACTCCAAATCTCTATTACCAAATGGAGCAACTAGGGAAATAATATCTGACCCAAAAGAAAATGATATCCAGAAAATAGAAAGAAGCTTTCATGGTAGTAGTATTAGTATCATGGAATACATTTACTCTTGTTGGACAATTTTTAAACAATTAGTTTACAATTTTAAACCACTTAGATTGTGAGCAAGAATGCTTATACAATCTAGTCTATTGCACATATAAAACTTGTATCTCAAAGAGATTTTACAAAAAAATTGAGTTTGTTTTCAATATTTTGTGAGTTGAGTGCTGTAAGGTGCAATGAGCAATAGCGTAAGGCTCCCTAAATTAAAATACATGTGATGTTTAGAACAGATGTCAACTTTGCACTTTGAATTATAAAATTTGACGACATGGGTGCTGTAAAGTTGTTACAGGCATCTGTTCAATTTTGTGGGCATTGTTCAGATGGCATTAAGACATGTCCATATCATTCCCAATCTGGTATGTGGAAGACAATTTATTAATATTTGTACCACTTCTCAATAAATGTTTATGTTCATTCCCAACTGAGTATAATTAATTCATTATAAATCAAAATGTGATGAGATAGTTTTGAGTTTTAAGAAATTTTAATGGATTGAGTCTTATTATTTGAGAAAGTTTAATTAGAAGATGACATCTATCTTCATAATTTATTTTTTATAGTTTATTTGTTTTGGTAATTCTAATACTTTTTATTAGATTAATCTACTTATATGATTTTCTTGTAGAATCTATCTTATAAGCTACTGCGATGACAGTTTTTAAATTCCATTAGCACAATTAATAAATTGTTATACTCAGTATTCGATCACCTTAAAAATTCCCTTTTCTTTTCCTATTCAATTTTTATTTTATTTTCCTTTTTCTAACCAGTTCTTCACACAAGTTTGTATAAGCTACAATTTTCTAGGTGGACTGCTTAAATATCCCACACTAAGACTTGATTTCGAGACTAAAAGTGTTAAATCATTAAAGTTGATTTATTCTTCTAAGCTTAATTTCTTCCTTAGTGTGTGATGTTTAAGGATGACTTTTTTTAGCCAAAGATTGAAATTCTATGTTCAAAGAAAGCCAACAAACAAAAACACCTATGAACTTTAGTCGAGAATGTGGTGGTTTTCACATTGACATCTCCTCTTGAATCCCATCAAATGGATGAAAATTAAAGACTCCTTACGGATTGGAGTTAATTATTGCTATTCGTCGACTTACCATGCAAGGCACTCTTACAATTCATAAAAAGCAAATGGCCCACATTTGTTCAAGTCATACAAGTAAACATCCACAACTACTTTCATTCAACTAAACTAAATTACTTGAAGCAAATTCTAGTCTAGTTTAAATCTCAACATTTTGAAAGGAAAACAACTTTGAAGTGAAATCTATTCTAAACGAGGCTGAAGGTAACTATATAATAATATAAACTTAATCACATCTATCATCATGCAAAACAAAACAATAATAAGTAGAGAAAATTTATCATAATATTTACAAAAATGCTCCAACATCTCTCCTTTACAAAATAGAGGGGTGCAATCTTATATAGGGAGCTCAAATGCAATGAATTACCAAGATTAGACAAGAACCAATGTCCTATATTAAACTCTACAAACCCTAACTAGGTTTTTGCCTTTTTAACCAATGAGATTCAAGTATCCAAAAATGGACTAATAGAAAATTTCCATAAAACTAGCAACCAATCAAAAGATGCCACAAATGTGGGGCCAATTAGAATTAGATGCCTACAAAACTAACCAACGAGACAATAGGTGCTACATGGGCTTACATCAAATTGTCATCCAAAATAATATTTCCTTTATCTCTTTTTCTCTTCCCTAGTCCAATGAATCTAGACACCACATTGTTAAATTCATTCAGTAGGGGCATAGGTGTGTAGCAAATCTTCCTCTCTACTATATTCATTTTGATCTTGGCTTCCACAATGATGTTTTCCAAATCACCTGCATGATCTTTGACTAAATTCAAGAAAACCTTAAGAAATGAGAGGCATTCTAAGGTCTCCCTCATGATGAAATCAATCTCCCCACCATAGAAGGATCTCAATATTTCACTCAAAATATCTATGTTCATGCTTCTTCTATTGGTCCCCTTGAAATTGAACACAACTAAAATGATACATGAAATATTTGTAACTATGTTGTAGAGTAAAATACCAAGATGAGCAGTATCATCCCTTATCTTCTCCAAAATCTCCAACTTGTGAGCCAATGTAAAGTGTCATGTACCTCTATATCCTCTCTCTCTCTCTCTCTCTCACTTTAACTACCTTCCCTTTTAGTAATAGTCACTCAAGAGTATCCATAATAGCCTATAGCTAAGGTATACTATTTTATTTGATAGGTTAAGATTCATTCCAAAGACCAATAAAAGCATTAAAAAAACTATGACTGCCTATAATTATGCCACTAGCCTTGGGAGGAATGCTAATCCTTCTAGTATAACTTCATCCATCCAAAATTGAGTCTCCTAAAGTGCAACTTTTGTAATCTTCATACTATCAACGCCCTCCCTCTCAAGAGTGAGTGGTGGTGTAGTTGTGTGATCTATCTCCTAAATTGGTTTGTGGGTGTTCCTGTAATAAGCTATTAACCTTTGATTATCATTATTTTACTTGTTCTTCTCTATAATTTATCTATCCACCCTCTTCTTCATGGCTTCAAGATATTTTTTGGCCTCCTCATACTCTATTTCTTTTACAATGGTCCCTAAATCACACTCCACTCTTTCGTAATCTTAAAGTTTCATATTTTTCTTTTCTTTTCTTATTTTTGGATTGGTGATTTAGACTTTGTGAGTTCTAGAGTCATCTCTAATCACCCTTTCCATTCTCTCTTCCAACTAAATTTCTTCCTCTTCTAACTAAAAAAGATCTTCAATGTTATCGATTGGTCCTACTTCAAAAATGTTTTAGACTCATCCTACAAGGTAACCCATTACCAATCTAGTAATGTACCTTCCTCCCAATCACATTGGGTCTCCATCTTATGAATCTTGACTAAGAGTATTGCAACACTTTCACTATGTTCCTCATTGATAAGTGGGATCTTTCCATCTTGATGAGGATCCTCAATGTCAACCACCATGTTATTAACATCATTTGCAGGGGAGAGCACTCCTAATTCGGGGGTACTTCGAGGTAATAACCTAAAGAATTCTCACTTGGACTATCTTTTGATTTGATAGAGACCTCATGATGTAATTCCTTTCCTTTAGATTGCATAGTTCTTCCTTTTCTTTAAGTGGTACCTTTTATGGATGTGGTTCCTCACTTTGATTCCTTTATATTTTGGAGCTTACTTTGGTGGGGCCTTTGTAATATTCCTCCTCCTCTTGCTTGATTCAACTTTCTTCCCACTAGATTCTTTAGGTTTTCTGAATGATTCATCATCCACAATCTACTCAACATCTTTCATCTTATCATATGTTAAATGTACATCTCTTTTTCTCAATTCTATATTGTTTCTATCTAAACACTATTAAGTGTGGAGGAAAATGAGAATCAACAAAGTATCTAGGCTATCCATCTCATTCTTCCAATTAATTTATTCTAGTCCATGGTTTGTGGTGGTATTGAATTCACTTCTAACTACATTGTTATTATCTTCCAAGTAATCTAGAACCATCATCTACTTGTACCTTCTAATCTCATCTGATATCAATCTTGAAAATGTCTCTTATTTACCTCAAAATCACCATTTCCATTGACCTAATAATCCTCTAGGTGTGGGATGTGGATGCATTTTTTTCCATATGCACTCTTTATCATACTAGGATCAAGATTCTTCTTTGATTCATATAATCCTAGCCCACAATATTATGGTTTTTCATTTAAGGATACACCTTACTATTAAGACCGAATGGGAATTTGACTCTAACCTTGTATTTATTCTTTATAATTCACTCAGAGGGGAGAAATTTTCTATCTAGCTCCATAATAACTATCTTGTTTTTTGTATACCTCAGCAATCTCCTTGACCATTCTATAGTTCAAGAACGTGCACTACTACATTTAATAGCATTTTTCGACAAAAAATTTTGACCATCAACTAAATAAATTTAGGTTGGTCGAAATGTAAAGGCAAAATTTTCATTTTTTTACATATAAGACCCGTGTTGGTCAAAATTTCTACCAACACAAGGCTTATACATCCACAAAGTTCAAAAAACATTTGCCCAATTATGTTTTTCACGCTCGATTTCATTTGACATTTTTGGAGCATTTTCGCATGGTTATCTCTGAATTTTCCTATGGTTTTCTCTGAGCCTAGTTTCGTTTCAAGTTTTCTCCACCCACTTGATTAATGACCCCTGCTAGCCCTGGGAATAATATGAAAGGGGGCCCTGTATTTGCATCAATATAGGGGGGGTAGAATAGTAGTTCGAAACTCTCAATATTGTCTTTCTTTCATTCTTCTTGATGTGCTCAACTTCAAAAGTTGTTCCATTCACAACCTCCAATCACACCTACATCTCTAGTGGTCGAGGAGAGGGATTTCTCTTCGAGCATATTTCCACAGGTACATGTGTATTTTTTTTGTAGGTTTTTATGATAATATTGAAGATGGAAGTGAATACTATTACTATCATTATTATTTTTTATGCCAAATTTCAGCCATTTTTGTGTAATATAAATGGGAGAGTCTTCGCTCAAGTGTTTTTTCTCAGTGATGTTTTGATGATAAGTGTTAGAAAGAGTCTAGTTGCAAAAAGAATGTAATGTACTTGTTGTTTCATTTTATTGAAAGTGTGTAGATGCAGATTTATCATTTGGAATGTTGGTCTATTGTAACAACTATTATACTTTTTGTTATAGTAATGAAAGAAAAGAAAGGAAATGTATATGCAGAAGTTGTAGTTGTAAAAGCTTAGAAGAAATAATAATGACAAATTTTTTGTTTTATAAATATAGTTGTGTTGGTATCATATTTTTCTTGTATTTTTGTTTTAATAATACATAATTATATTGTATCATTTAGACAACAGTTTCATATTCAAAAAAAGAACAAAAAGAACAAAAAATTGAGTGTGTTTCTCTCTTCAACTCTAGAACATTCAACTTAAACATCAACACATAAAGATAATAATTTGAAATCTGGTGTGTTTAGTGCTTGGATTTGTACCCTCAATACCTATAAAACATGATATTCATGTGATTCTATGTTAGATGATGATGATGATAATGAATAATCACGATCTACTACTAGCTCATGTAGTGATAAAAGGTCTTCAATGCACCTCTAACTACAAGTATGTCATGGAAAACTTGTGATGGAGATGACTCCTCAAACTAATAGACTATCATGGAAATTTTTTGATGAAGATGACACCTACAAATACTAGACTATCTTCAAAAACTTATGATGAAGATGGCACCTAAATTTACTAGACTAGAATTGAATTGATGTACTTTAGATCCTTCACCGAAAGTCTCTGTCATTTTTTTAGAAGATGATTTATCTTCTAGTTCAACCAAAAGAATCTCTCTCCTATATTTCAACATTACATTTAATTGTTGCATTGCAATTAGGTCTTCCTACAAGGGTTTCCATTTGGATGAATAACAAACTTGTTGGTGTTTTAAAACTACTAAGCAACAAAATGCTTAATACCAAGATGACAATACTCACACAGTCTAAAGACTAGCCAATTCTTATTATCAATTGTATGTGCACACCATTTGGGCCAAACTTCTACAAAACCAAGGGTGGTTTTCTACTCTTTTGGCTCTGCAAAACCAGGGTGGGTATACCCAGGGATGATACAAGACTGGGAAAACTGTATGAGAATTATCTTAGTTTCATTCTGATTCTCATCTCAAATTCTCCAATATATGTATAATTCTTGATACTTTAATAAACACATCCCATATAACAGATATGGCCAAAAATCTTCTATAGGTTTGTAGATGTTCTTAGCAATAATAGCTAACTAAAGCTAAAACATTCCATGCAAACAAGTAGAGGCCAACTTTGAAGATCTACAAGAAATAAAATTAAAGTTGATTATAATTTTGCATTTTGACAATCATGTGTGACACATTTCTCTTTTAGCTGGATTAAATTTGATCAGTGCCTAATCCATTGGGGTTCAGAGTCTACTACAAATATCTAGATCTAATTTTTTGCCTCACAACAAATTTTATCAGCAATTCTTCTCAAAAATCGTCATTCAAAATCCTTTCCACTACTGCAGCAACCTTGTCAAATTCATCAATTGCACAAGCCTTTACTTATACAACATCAAGATAACCAAGTAATCAAAAGGAGACAAAGTTCAGAAAGAACTGATATGGGGACAGTTCATAATTTTTATTCATTTTCCTTGAAAATTGTATACAATTTACAACAGACTCAGAATGACCTTCAGAAAGAAACACAGATCATTCTATATTCATGTATTCTCAAGATCTGACAGAGAATATACATCACGAATTTTTGCTCAAAAATGGTGGACCAAAAATAGACTAAGTGTATCACTTAGCAAATAGAATTCGGACCTTTTCTCTTGCCCTGGAATTTCACTTATATAGTGTGAAATGCAACAAGCTTCAGGCTAAGAGAAACTGATAGGTGTCTTTTACAAGGAATATCTACATACACCTATCACAAAATGACAAAACTATGGGTAACAGAAGATATCGAAATCAAATCATTCCTTTCGGTGGATTAGCTTCTGTTACATGTTCTGATGTTGTTGAGTTGGCTATTGATCTGATTTATCTTCATATGTAACTACTAGATTAGCCAATGATGAAGCTTGTTCTAACGAGGGCACATTAACCTCCACCTACAGGCTTCCACCACCTTCACTTTGCATGGTAAGGAAAACTTCTACCTTTTCCTTTTCTTTAATTGTATTGGCATCTTGTGGTCCCGGTTCTGCAACTAAAAGTGACAGGTTTTTCTTGTCTTCTTCTTCTTATTGGGTTTGAGTAGTGATGGTATCAATGATTTGGACTTCCTCACCCTGCACCTCATCACTGTTAGTTTCATCTACATCAAACTGTTCACTAGAAGGCATTTCTGCCATCCACTTGTCAAATAATGTGTCATCTGGCCAATTGAATTGCAAAATATCCTTATGTTTCTTTATTATATAATCAGCCTCATTATCAATATCAACAAATTCCTATTTTAAATAATCAAAGAATATTTTGGCTTTCACCATTTCTTTTGTTGTGGTGGCCCACCGTGCATGCCATATTTTATTTATGACTTGATTCATTCTTAAACAGAATAAATCATCAAGTTCCTTCACCCATTCCTCTTTGCTTTTCAAACTATTTTTCTTATCTAGGGCATGAGGAAATAAATTGAATTTTTGGCTCTTATATTTGTCTAAGCAGCCTATTATTATCTTCTATAAATGTATCCTTTTGCTATCAAAATCAGCAAGATCAGAAACAATGTCAAAGGTTTTATCAATCTGATCACGAGAATTATTTATAACAGATAGACACAATAAGGTTATTGTTTTCTCCCTTCTCACCCATTTGTTCACAATAGGCTTTAGAGCCTCATCATCTATTTTTAACTCCTCCCAGATGTTAATCACCCTAGCCAATTGATCATGGATTAGTGACCATTCAACCTTGTCTCCTAGATATGTAAGAGCTATTCTTAGTTTATCTTCATATTTAGATTCCAACTCTACATGTAAGGCCCACAGTTTACTCTTTTCTTCTTTAAAATCCTCAGTAGTGTAATATTGTGGCCCTTGGGGTGTGTCTGGTATTTCAATGAGGGGGGTAGATTTGAAAGGTTCAACAAGGGGTGAGGGTATGTTATTTTAGGCCTGGTGGATTTTCCTAGCAGCTTTTTCTCAAGCTCAACTCTCCTTTTTACCTCTTTATTGTAGGCATCCACAACTACCTCATATTTACTTTGTAATTCAAACATTTCCTTTTCCTTCCTTTTAGCAGTAGCCAAGGCAAACTGAGAATAATCCACATTCATGTGGGCTACCTGTACGTGTGAGGTATCAGAAACTCTCCTCACAATAATATTCCCTATCAGTCTTGAACCATCAAGCTATGCTGATACAATCCTAGATCCTCTTCTTAATGACCACTTAACAAGAGCAGCTTGATCATCACTAAAAGCAGTCCCTGCAAATTCCTTTTTATTTGGGTCTTGCAATTCCAGTCTATTAGAAACAGAGTTGAAAATCAATGCATCTGCAATATCCCAATTAGGCAATAATAGTATGTTAGAAGTTTCTACCATTTGCCTTCCCTCCTCAGGGGTAATGTTCTAGAATTCTTGCATCATTTGCTCCTTTATTTGGTTTTGGATGGAGGCTTCATCCATTTCTAGATGCTTTATTTTCATGTTCTTACATCTTTCTTCAAAATTGTGGATGTTTTCCCTCCAAGAAAATTGATGGAAAGCCCTAGACCTCACAAAACTGTCATCTGACAAAAATTGTTGGCTGGCTTGTTCCAAAACAAGGTCCAATTCTCTTCCCTTAAAATCAGCTACAGTCAGCTCGAGGCTTGGCATAGGAGGTTCCTGGGGGTTCCCTTCATCGATCTCTGCTTGAGTGACAAAAACTCCCCCTTGTTATCCAATTTGTTCAATTTTCTCAATAGTGAGCTGCTCCTCCCCAATTCTCAAAGGGGTTTGTGAAGGTGAATACTCCTCAACATGAGAATCCTCCTCTCTTATTATTTTCCTCCTCTTAGGGGAGGTCTCAGTAGGCCTCTCTTCCAAAACCCTACTAGTGGACTCAATTATTTGTTTGCCTTTGTCCACTGTATTCTTTCTATTTTGAACAATAGTATATCTCGGCCTTTTTTGGATAGTTAATTGACCTGCCCTTATATTGGGAGTAAAACCCAATCTTCCCATTACTTCCCTAGCCTTATTCTGGTAGAACCTAATAAAGAATTGCTTCTTTTCATTCATTGCCTCTATTATTTCAGGAAAATTATTCATAAGTTTTCTCATCTTATCTACATTTGTAACTGCATCATCCAAAGGACTATAATCTAGATCAAAACAATGAATGAAATCCAAAATTTTAGAAAAGACTTTCCACTTTTCTTTCCTAGTATCTTGCTCCTGCAAGGAGTACTCATTCCTTAAGTCTTCAAGATAATAAAATTCATGCTCAATTTTACCAAGCTTAATTCTCTACCTCAGAGCCAAATGATAAAATCCTTCAGAATCACAAAAATGAGGATAGGAAGTGGCCATCTTATAAGGATTCAAAATCTTGTGCAGAGAAAGCCAACCTCCTTTTGTGATTACAAAATGATGAGCCACTGTGCAAGTAGGAAAAATGGACCCCTTTTATCTTTTCAATAGAAGGGCTTCCTCCACTCCTCCCAACTGCCACAATATCTCAGCAACTCCTACCTTCAAAGGCACTTGGTAGGGTAGTATGTGAGGGCTTCCTTTAAAACCATATATTCTAAATACAGTAGAAATAGAGTATGGAATGACATCTCCCCAATTATTTGAACTTTCAAACCACTTGGGTTGTCCATAGGCCTAATGAGACTCATTAATGCTTTGGGGATTATGGGATTGTCCCTTAACAGGAGGCATCTCAGCTTTGAAGTGAAATACCTATCAAACCTAACAAAACTGGCATTCTCTGCATCCCAAGCCATATCTCCAGTCCGCAATTGAACTGGTAATGCTTCCCCACTCTCTTCTCTGTCTAATTTCATTTCTTTACCAAAATATGTTACTCCCTTGAATAAGAACATGTGCATTAACAGAGAATAATGGCCAAAAAAAATTTCCACCTTACTCTTAGCAATTCCAATCAATCCAATGTGAATCTCCTCAGCTAAGTAAGAAGCAAAATCAAAAATTATATCCACACCAAAAGAGAAAATCTGAGTAATCATATACATAAAATCCACAGGCATGAACTCTTCTTCATCTCTCCCAAAAACTTTACACAAGGACCTATATATTTCTATAGCGCTAGAATTGAAGTATGCCCTTTTGAAAGGCTCCTTGGAGGATGTTGTTATTGCTAGCAGTGTTCCAATTCTACCTATTTGTGTGCTCAACACTCCTTGCCTAACTGTATCTCTCTTAGACATATACTCATTTTCTAACCCTTTCAAATCAATGGGCACATGATAATCAGTGACAGGCCCTAAACTGAAAACTTCCCTAATCTCCTCTATGCTGATTGTAATCAAGATTTCACCATCAGTTCTCCTCACTACCCTAAGGGCTTGGTCATAATTCTTAGCTATAGATTCCAAAAGATCATAATCCATGAAAACACCGGGAACAACCATTTTCCCTAGACCAAAATTCTAGATGTTGGCATGTGGGGCAAAAAGGTTCCTCTTTGAAAACTTTTTTTTTGAATAAAACAAGACCAGTCTGTGAAGTTGTTGCATCCCTAACCCAGTTTCCTTTGTCATATAGCCCATCTGCTATTTTTAGCCTAGGGTTTAATGAAGTAATCCTCTTAACTTCTACAATTTCAATAGTTGAAGAAGGGAGAAGTTCAAGAAAATCATCGTGGACTTTCCTATCCAAATAGTTCTCTTGACCAGAAAACGCTTTCTATTTTGGAGCCATTTTAATTAACTCTTGAAGGAATTGAAATAGCAGAAGGATTATAATGCAAGTACTTACTTTGAATTTTTCTCTAGTTCTTCTCAGTGTTACTGCAATCTTTCTATGAACAAATTGCTTCACAATCTTACCGAATCCAGCATGATCTTCTCAACAACTATTTCTTCTTAGAAATGCTCTAAATCTTTGTTTGAGTATGGTGGAATTAAGAAAATCTTCTATGTTATACTCTATTTTTCTTCACATGTGAAGCTTTCATCTCTCATAAATGCACAGGGTGGCATCACCTTCTATATTCAAATTTACACCATGGATTTACAAAAAATCCTACGATCTAGGGATGCAAGCAAAGATGACTCATGTTCCTCTTGACAAGCTGGTAGTCAACCTGATGACTCATGTTCCTCTTGACAAGCTGGCAGTCAACCCAATGAAAATTTTCCATGTGTACTTTTCCTTCATTGTTGGCACCTCTGAATTGGACCCACAGAACTTTGAGGACATGTGTCACTTAGGCGTTATCTCGCTATACATAAAGAGTGAGCACCTTTCCATAGCGAGATAGCACTTGTCATTGATCCTGATTTGATCATGCAGATGACATTTGATGCATTGCTCAAAAGAAATATTTTTGGGCCCCTTGTTGCCATGTTGTTATTCATAACCTTCGTGTAACTTGCCATAGCGAGATAGTGACAATCATGGATCTGAGATAGATCTGACGATCAATCTTTCATATATTTTGTGAATAGGGCATGGGTCCAATCATTGATGACATGATGAAATCCTGGCTATATTACCTGTTGCTTGGGGCCCATATTGTTTATTTCTCAACCGGGCACTATGTCGCTAACGACGAGAAGAACAAGTTCTCGATAGCGACATAGTGAATCTCGATGTCTTTGCTTTTCCTGACATATATGTGTAGCCCATTAGATGTCAGCATGTTCCAAAGCTTTATAATTGATATTTGATGGAGTACTTTCTGGGACCCACTTACTCTGAAAAGTTATCGCAGTACTACTTTTCGTCTGGGTGTTGTCGCTAATGGCAAGAGACACCAATTCTCTGATAGTGACATAGCGATTTTTGGTGACTCATCAAAATTCAAGGTTAGAAAGATAAAGGTGAGTGAAGTCATAACTACCCTTGTTAATGCATATGACACATACTAAAATAGCACATACACCATGCAGCCTAAAAAAACTTACGATCATCAAAAAATTTAAAAGTGACTGCCGACCATTATTTTTGGTGAAGGCGTCATGTCGCTAACAACGAAGTGCCCAATTTCTTTGATAGCGACAAAGCAACTAATCGAAAAAGCTAAGATTTTTTTTGACGCCTCTTGTACCTCAATGTTGTAATTCCTTTTTAGGCTTTGACATGTCTGTTGTAAACGTGATGAAATATCTCTGAAACAATACAATCTTCGATCACCATATTTCCACTTGACGGTACCGCTTTTCAACTTAGTGGTGGTCGCTATGTCGCTAAGGGTAAAATACTTGTATCTTTTCATAGCGAGATAGCGATTGCCATAGATCTTTTAGGGATCGGACGGTTAGAAACACAAAAGAAAAGATGTGACTCAGGGCACAAAAAGTTTGAAAAGGATGGGAATCTTCGCATATTTTTAGTTTCGCGCCTGAAAAATTTAAAAGAAAACAAGACCTAGGGTTTTGAAAAAAATTTGCTTCAAAGACCTACAAAATATGACTTGGCTAGAAACCCTATTCACCATAGGTGGATCCTGATCTGAATTCTTCTATACCTTAGACAAAGGAATTCGATTATGCAAAAATTCATACCAACAAAACTATCATGGAAAAATTGTGACGAAGATGCCACCTACAACTATTAGACTATCATAGAAAAATTGTGATGAAGATGACATTAAAAACTATTGGACTATCATGTGTACAACTCACAAAATGATTCCAACATATGAAATTAAGTGTACTACATAGGATAGTGATGATTGAATTTCCATGCCCTCCAAATTTGGTGGTTGTAACATTTATACCAATTTCATTTGTGGGATACACACTCTTGATAAGTTAGTTAGCCTTGCAACTAAGGTCGATGGGGAATGTTGACACATGCAACCTGAGCATGAGTTTGAATTTGGTATTTCCTTGGAGATATTTACTTATTTGCCAAATAGAAGGTATCATCTCCATTTTGTCTATCATGATAAGTTGTCACAGGTTTTTTGAATGAATTTATTTTCTTATGTGTATTTCTTCTCATAGAATGAACAAAACTTATTAATGCTCCACCAAAAGCCGTAGAAGGAACAACAATCTAAAGTTTGGGCTTGTTGCTGCCAAGATCTCCTCCCTTTCCAAAGAACCCCAAATAGCAAAAGCAAACAAACAAATTCAAGATCGTTTAAGCTTTACCCAATAATAACATCCCAGGAGTCCAAGAACAACATTTGACTACAAGGGTGGTGACGAGAAGTGTGGGGCAGCATCCCTTCAGACCATATAAATTCTTCTATAGTTCATGTTTTGAATGCCATAAAAACCTAGAATTAACATTAGAATCCATGTTTTGAATAATATAAAGTCTTAGAATCAATCAATACAAAATCCATGGTTTGATTGCTATGAATACTTAGGACCAGTACTAAATTTCATGCTTTCAATGCAATAAAGACTCAGAGTCGTCATATAATGTTTTGTAACTCAACATTGCACTCTTCCCTGGAACATCTAATATAAAACACTAGGTCACATTGCACTCTTCCCTGGAACATCCAATATAAAATTCAAAACTCATAAACAAAAAATCAATTAATTTCATTTCTAGGGCTTTTATAATTTCTCAATAAGGTTTGACTCATGAGGCTTCACCAATATGTCACTTTAATGACTTATATAACTATTTTTTGTGTTTGAATTAAGTTATGTCATTATTAAAGGCATACTTTTCCATTAAATATAATGGCTCCTCAATAATACTTTATGAACATAAGTAATAAATTTATAATATAACCATTATAAATAGCTTTATTACTGTTACTATAATTTTAATATCTCATTGATTACTCATCATCTCTCTATCTCATCTAAACCAGTTGGTCAACCATTGCTTCCATCGCACAACCAATTGCCTTACTAAAAATATTAATGGTTCTCTATATTAACTCCTAACCTACTATAACTAGTAATTCCCTGAATATTTGATAAAATCAGTAGTGCCAAGGGTCGTCACTGTGTTGAGATTGGTCCAGATGCCTTGCCAAATGTAGAAATGTTGGATACATAACTTACTATAAATTGTAAGTGTACCTAACTGAAACAAATGAGGAGCAATCGTAAACACTTCTGTACTATAGAAGGGAAAGATCCTCTTGTTTTGCTAGATGGGGCCCTCTAGCCATCAGTCTTAACCTACAAGGGCCAATAATAGGTCAATCCAAACATAAACCATGGCGAGCTAAAATGAGGACATTACACTTTATAACCAATCCTACATGTCAAAAAACACATAGGACACATCAACAAACACTTTAACGAGCCCTCTTAAATTCAACAAGCTCTATTCATCTTTAGAGATCCCATTTTTCATCACCAAATCTCCATTAAATGATCTCTAGCTTCTCATGGAGTTCCTATATTAGAAGCTTCATACATAGTATCACTTCCATCATCTGCAATAGCTAGTGATAATCCAGATGTAACCAATGCATGATTGCCAACTAAAGAAATACTAGAGCCAATGTTGAGATCTAACTCCACAATAATAGCTAATGAGTTTCCAATTTTTTTATCAGTGGGTTAATCTATTGAATTATTAGAAAATTTATGAGTCAATAAAAAAAACTCATCAAATCAAGCTCGATGTTATTCTCAATTATAACAACAACCATTTAGGCCAACTATTCGTAATACATATTTATATTTGGTTGCAACTCAATAGTTTGGATGATGAATCTGATAATGTATTTATGGTTGTAAAAGAAGAACTCATTTTTAGCATATCCTTGCTCAAAATAGTTTCCACAAAAATTAAGATCCACCAAATATTCTACACCTCAAAATAGAAAACAATCAAATGATGCTAGTTGTGCACACCATGTTTACTTTGGTTCTAATTATCTTCCTACCAAATAATAGTATAGGGCTTTTTTATAAAACAATGCTACTAGCTGCCACATTTCTAAAATGATCAACTGCATGCCACTATCGACTATACTCTTGCACCTATGCTTGGTGCAAGCACTAGTATATAGTACTTAAGATACCACTGAATATCTAAATCATTGTTTTTCAAAGAAGGTGTAAGGCATAATTTGAGTGAATTTAAATACTCCAGGCAATTCTTGAGTGTGGATGTTTCAATTCCTTAGTGTCAAAACTTGAATATATTTCATGCTTATCATTTCCTCTAGCAATTCTTATGTAAAACATCATTAAAATAATTATTCCCTTTGACAGCATCAAAGAGTGTATATATACAATATTTTTGAAGTTTTTTTGTGCTAAATGAACCTTTTGTGATCAAGTCTTGTAAATATCTTGGTTGGTACAACTGCAAATTTCTTATTGGCTTTGTACTAGTACCCAAGATTAACATTGATGACATTAGTAGAATTCCAAGTTTTGCTCTTGCATTCCTATTAATTGTACTTGATTGTCGAATATGTTAAAGAAGAAAAAAATGCCAGTTAATTTATAGACTGTAACTAACCTGAATTGCTTGATGTATTTTTTAAATGTTGAGATGCATATAGTAAGATTTTTTTGTTGCTGCAAGCTAAGCCACAGCTGACAAACAGGTCAAAGCTTCCAACTATTGTGGATCCTGTGATTAAAGAGTTGCTGAACTTGAAATATCTTCAGCTAGTAAGTTGCATGCAAAATATTTCTTTTGAAGGGAATTGACATTATTTTTTTAAAAAATTCAGTTTATACAATTTTACTCATGTTTTGGCAGATAAAAACTTAATGTTCTTCCACATTTCTTGCCCATTTTATTGCATATCAGAAATAAGACATAATCTTGCCATTTTCCAATAGCTAAATGTCTTTAACTATGATTGGAATTTGGCATAAAATGTATTTTTTAGGTTAGATTGTCATCTAGTTCTGGTTGATCGCCATTTGAAAATTAGAGGTGCTAATCCTTTCATTGAAGATAAAATTTATAGTGCACTACATATCATCACAGTTACCCAAAAAAGTTGAGCCAAACATTTTATTATCTAGATTGAAAGTCATTGTCCACTTCATAATCTTAGCAAGAAGAACACCATAAGTGCTTGTGAACCAAGTATTTATGATGAAGCAAGAAGGAAAGAAAAATGAAAAAATGTGTTGAGTTGAGAGATAGACATTGGAAAGAAAGCCATTGATTATAAAAAGTATTAAGATCAAGTTTAAAAATAATGTTTTAATTGACAAGCACAAAGTAAGATTAGTAGCTAAAGAGCAAAAAAATTTCCTTGTACATCCGTGCACTATCTCCATGATTCCATGTTTGTTCCTTAGCCTCTTTGCAATAACCACATGATCGATGATTGCCAAATAGTGCCAACATACTATGTGGAAAGGCCCTTTCTAGATCATATTTCAATGCAACAATTTATCAAATGATGGTACTTTGAGGGGACAATGATCATCTTCAACCATGTGACTTTGGCTCATTGCTTCAAATTTGTTAGAGGATATAGAAATTTACTGACTGTAAACAACATGTATGTTCTTAGAAAAAAAACCCATACTCATTGTAAACAGAAGTTATGGACTTAATGCATATCCCATGAGTTGTGGTTCATAAAAACCCATACTCATCAGCTTGAATTGTTTGTTTAATACCCAATGCATTGAGGTGACACTTACAATTTGAATTCATAACAACCATTTCTCATCAACTTAAATTGTTTGTTTAGTACCCATTGCATTGACATGACACTTACAAGGTTGAAGTATTGCAACTTCCTAGAAGGTCTGCCTACTCAATTCCATGATGATCCAACTTTCCTTGATCCTTGGGAGAATGATGCAGGAGCATCAAGGTCAACGTTGAAGGCATGAGAAGATATTAATGTCTCAAGATAACCAACATGACCATGTTAGAACTGTTGATGTAATAAGACCCTGTGAAGGTCCTTTTGATATGTTTGTAATCATTTTAGTTACATTTGAAAACATTAATTAACAAAAACCATATGTGCAGATATAAAAATTAATCACATGTCCAATTTATTTGTAGGTATATTTTCCTGTGAAGAAAGACTATGCCTAAAAATATGAATCTAGAAGAAAATAATGAGACAATGGTTGCATTGTGGGCTCAATTCTGAAGAAAGGCTGATAAATGTTATTGTCCTTGCAAAAAGTGCAAGGGTTTAAAGAATCAAAGATTTCTAATCACAACAGCCCAGAGTCATTATAGGCAATATGGTCATGTTAAAGGGGGCCATGATTTTCGTCCATTGCTGAATGGGGATTTCCTACTGGAGGAGCATAGAGGTGTGAATATCCAAGTTGAGAATAATGCTCCCATGGAAGAAGATGATAATGTGCTAGAGGACATGATTGAAGAAGATGGTATTGGGGCAAGTGATGAAGAGGCTCTCAATGATGGTACTAGCGAATCTAATAATAATGATGAAGATGGTCTTGATATACCTTTACTTGAGAAGGCACATGAGCCCTTATACCCAGGCTCCCAAACAACTCCACTATTGGCTATAGTGTTGTTGGTGAACTTAAAGGTTATGAATAGCATATCTAATGTAGCAATGTAACGTATGCTAAGGTATGTCATTTTTTTCATCTTCAAGGTTAGCATACAGTTACTATTCATTATATTAACAATGCATATTTGTTGTTGTAGGTTGATTAGTGAGTTTTTGTTACCACCATCAAACATACATCCTCAACCATCTGAAAATTGATACTATGGCATTTTGGATGACATAATTGAGTGCAACTTTAATTCATTCAAAATAGTTCTATTTTTTGTCAAATGGTCTAGGTTACAACTGAATCAAAATGATCCTGATAGGATTGTTATTGAACACAATAGTGGATTTACTATGATTAATACAAGGTCATTTGATCCAATCGGAGATGAGCCATATGTTCTTCCAAGTCAATGCGAGAAATGATTTACTTTGGTGTTCCAAACAAACCAGGTTGGTCATTTGTTGTTAGACATGACCCAAGAGGAAGGCTGATAAAGTATAATGTGATCGAAGAAGAAGATATTGAAGAAGCACAAGAGGAAGTAAATGATTATTAGGAACGACAGTTACCCAGTGATGAAGAAGAAGAAGATGGTGATGATTTTGGTCATGCTAATGATAATGGTGATAATGATGATGATGATGATGATGCTGATGACAATCATGATCATGGTGACGAAGATGGTGATGATCATGGCGATGATGGTCATGATGATGATAGTGATCAAGATGATGATGATGGTGATGAAGATGGTGGTGGTGACAACGACAATCAAAGTGATGAGTACGATGATGGTGATGATGGTGATGATGATGATGATGATGATGATGATGACATGGATGATGATCATGATGATCAATAAAATCTTTAGGTACAATCAATGTCAACTATGATGGGGTCTTGTATGACCAAATATTTCTTTCCAAACCATATGTGCACATATAAATATTAAGTAAAACATGCCAAATTTTTTTTAGATATAAACATTAGTTACACTAAATTTTTAACTTAAGATAAATGATTTACATATACAATCTACTTTATTATTAATACTTTTTTTGGTAAGCTTATTACTTTATTTTTGCTGCTGATTTCTAAGACTTACTAATTTTTTTCACAGGGTGATATGGATGCACCATGTCAAACACCTTCAGTAGAGGTAAAAATTAATTATTGAAAATTTTAATGCTAATATAGAAACAAATGTCCTATTATTATGTTCTTTTCATTATGGCTTTGGATTTATTTTGATGAAAGTATACGAATATTTGATGTAACAAATGATAGGAAAAAGCTACAATGATCGCTAATCAAATGCAATATGAAATACAAACATCATATCTATATGACATTGGCCTCAGTACTGACCCTGTATTCATTACCCAAAAAATTGCACAAAGATACACTAATGAGCTTGTTCAAATTATCATCAAGGGTGACAGTGAGGAGAAAGAGGCACTAAGAATAGAATTGGACCGTAGAATCCAATCTTTGAAAGTAAGCAGTAATTCGACTAAAGCAGTAATAGAAGTTCAATAGATATTAATATTTTATTGTATTTTATGGATCATGATCTCTAATTTTATGTGTTCTTGTATAGACATATGTGCCAGTTGTGATATCACATGTTGAACATGGTCAAGGTTGTTTCACAGTACCTTCGTGTAAGTAACACTTTGTTTGTTTTGATCAACATTATAACACTTACCTTTTTTTTTGTTGACGTTTCTCGCTAGTATCCCATTTGATCTTTATCCATTGCAAATGTCTTTGCTAACAATATTCTATTCTTCAGCTCATGATGAAGTGCGGACTCCTCCTTTAGTTGGCGGTCCACTATTGTCTGTTGCATTGTCAGCAACAAGGACCATGCAAACATCATCGTATATGCCCAGTAGAACTGGTAAAACCTTTTTTTGCTATATTTTATAATGTGCTATATTTTGTAATGTCTTTCTACAAGTTGATGAACAACGGAGTAGCACATTAGTGCTTAAATGATGTCTACAAAAGCTTGCATACATACAAACACATGCATACACATAGCACGCATACATACATACATACATACATACATACATACATACATACATACATACATACATACATACATACATACATACATACATACATATATATATATATATATATATATATATATATAGCCACACATAGAGAGACACGGACATCCCAATTCTCTTTAATAAGACTGAAGTTTTTTTTCTTGTAATAGTCTCATTGCAGTCATCTTTTGGTTCCTTGAACATATAGTTCTTGCTTAGTTTAAATCCCAATTATTAGATATTTGTCCACATTGGAGTTAGTTTGGCATAGAAACCTACATATTTTATTATATATATTTAGTCAACTGAAAGCAATGTAGAAAGCATTCACATAGTTGATGTCTAACAAAAGAAGACAAGATGCATATACTATTTAGCATGGAAATCCTTGTAGGTGAATTGTGTGTATGTACACACACACACACGTAAATGTATGTATGTATATAACTTCAAACAAATGTGTAGACTCAATTAGCAAGAGAAACCAACCTCAAATCCTGCAATGCGGAAGGAACTAACCTTTGAAATGCAAAGTGTTTATAATGTAGGTAGATTTTCCTTAGATCTCCTTCGAGGTCTTCAACAAATCTGCCTTGTACTTATGAATAATCCACCAAGATTTGAAATATTTTTTTTCAATAAATTCTCTAAACTTGGAATATACCTTCATAAAAATTCTGCATTAGATCTACTCATCATATTCAAAATAAGCCTTCACATGTTTGTTCACTTAGGTCTTTTTTAGGTCTTCCACAAATTTGGCTTATAATTATGCTCTTGAATCTCTTAAAATCTTCTTTTTATTCAAATGATATTTAATGAATTGATTGATACAAATTTCCTCATACTTGAATCCAAATATCATTGTCATTGTCAAACATAACACAGACATAAAATCATTTTGGTTATTCGCTTGTTATACAAGTTAGTCTTATCATTTTGGTTTTCACAAGTCATGCACTTATGCATCTTTGGGATATCCACAAGCTATTAGAGATGTTTGGATGGTTCATGTCCTCTTTTTTTTTTGTGTTGTTTGTAGGGTTTTTGCCATGAAGTCTAAGGATAGACATGTTGGATGTTTGTGATAGACATGTCCACCTATAAGAAAAGTATCAAATGTAGAAAAAATGCAAAGAAAAGCTTGTAAGGGTTTTAGGTGTCTTTAGGCCTAGTACAACTCGTAAGAGTTTTAGGTGTCTTTGGAAGGGTTAGTGAAGTTATAAAACCTTTGAAAAGGTTAGTGAAATATATTAAAGGCATATATGATTGTAAGTTGTTGAAGTTGACACTTTGTGTCAACTAGACAACAAATTTTAGTTTATAACTAACTAGTAACAGTCAGATAGTTAGACAGTAGTGGTTGTTTATTGTTGTTTGGTTATTTAGAAGGGATTAGTCAAGTTTTTGGGGGAGAAGTAGAGTTGGGGTAGTGAGACAAGGCATTGTGAAAAAATTATAATCAATAAAATAATCATGTTCTCTGCAATTCAGTCTCTGTCCCATGGAACAACGAGTTCCTATGATGTATCAAATGAATTTTGACTAATATTTAATGTGAGAACATTTTTATTGTTTTTTTTATCTTGTCCACACATTCTTTTAATTTTCATTGTGGGTTGAGTAAGGAATAATAGACTGGTGCATTCAAACCAGTGACTAGTTAGGCATAGTCAACTATACTTATTCTGAAGTTTCCAATGTAGATTCTCTCCTACCACCTGTAGTCACTGTTATTGGTGGGAGACAATGAGGCTATGATAATTTATTTGTACTATATTAACCAAATGTAGGAGAGTGGTAAAACTTGGTGCAAGTGTAGTGTTGGATGGTAATTGTTGATGGAGGTTTAGCCTAGATTAAACACCAATCTAATAGACAGTGGATCATTTCATGTTTGAAGATGTTTGGGGGGTGAATCCTTCATGTTTGGGGGGTGTCTCTATTACCAATAACAAGACAATAGAGAACTGCTAGTGTTATGATGGGCAAAATATGTCTTTCATTGTGATAGACTATTTCCAAGTCATCTGTGTTGTTTCTTGCTATTGTCAAACAGTCTTTGTTTTCCTTGAGACCATGAACAAAATTATCTACCATTTTTGCTAATGATAAAATTTTGACTTGAAAAATGATAAAGTTTATTAGTAATCATTATAGTGGAACAACTTTTGACTTGTTCAAAAATTTTAGTTGAAGGTGTTGGAATTGATAGTGAACCCCAAGCTCCTAGAATTCACCTGCAACCAAAATACATGTTACATCTGTGTTTGAGAGAGAATATGATCCAAAAATCATGCCTACTTTGGTGATTTGGCTATTTTTGCAGCACTACAAAGTGTCTTATAGTGTATCTCATTTTCTTAAATAATAGGCAATTAGTTCATGATTTCATCATATCTTATAGTGGAACAACTCCAAGAATCTTGGGTAAATTTCTTGCTATAAGACTTTCTTGTATAGAACACTCAATAATGTGGACTAAGTGGTGGGCACAAAGAGGAACAAGAAAGGATCTGTACAAGTGCACGATGTAGTAAAATTCAAAAATGAAATTATCTTAGTTTCATTTTGATTCTCCTCTATTACCTCACATACATACATAGCTCACTTCAATTCTTCAATGCTCTCAAACTTATACACATCCCTTATCAGTAGATCTGGTCATAATTCTCCTAAAATTTACAAATATTCCTGGAAATAGCAGCTACCTAAGACTCAGAATTAGATATAAATGAGTTGAGACCAGCATTTATAATTCTTGAACATGATTGAAAATAATTTTGATTTTGTAAGATATGCAGCAACAAAATTCATCCTTGTTTACTTCTGTTTTATAGGACCAGTGCCTTATCCATTGGGCACAAAATTGACTATTGGCAGGAGATCTAATTCAGATAACTTGTATAAGAATTAATCAATTGCAATCACCCATCTCCATTCTTATGCAATATCCCTTTTATGAACTCATAAACCCTACTAATTTATTGAAGCATTTATATAATTGCTTGAATTAAAAGCAACAATAAAACCAGCATACAACCCATCCAGACTGCATTCAGCCAAATAAACCTTATTTAAATGATTTCAAAGTAAACAAACCCATAAACTGGAGACAGAAATTGATGATCCATAGATATAGTGTAAATACCCCTTTGTATTATCCTTTTCATATGACTAATACAATAACCAATAGAAAACCAATTGAATGCCCAGAATATATTGCCATTTCTATCATTTCAATTTGCTTATCAGAAAGTACAATGGAAGCAAACTCAAAACCTCTGCATACTATTGGACCGACTGAATATGTACTCTTCTTGAAAGAAACAAAAAATTGCACAAGTCTCGAACCATCACAATGCCTTGAAAACTCATTTATATAGCATGAGTTGCAACAAGCAAAGGGAAATTGTGATCTGACAAGTGTCCAAGGAACAAAGCATCATACAAAAGACAAAAAAAATCACAACAAAATGCCAAACGTATCAAATATTCCTTCAAGTAGGCTTGTTCTAGTTTCTATTGTGAATCATCAACTTTTGATTTGTCTCTCATTATTTTGGCTCCTCAAAATATGTGGCTACCAATTTGACCAAAGAAGGATGATCTTGTGATACCTTCAAATCGGTTTTCTCCTGCGAGTTCTCACCGCTTTCACCCTGAGTAGGCATTATTACCTTTTCCCCTTCTTCTTTTTCAGTTCTAGTGCATAGGTGTCAATAACCTACACCTTGGCTTCTAGTTTCTCATCATCATCTAAATTGTCCTCCTCTAACTGCTTGTCCAACAGAAGATCTGGCATCCAAGTGTCAAATTGTATATCATCTGGCTAGCTAAATTGTAGGATATCATTTTGCTTTTCTAAAATATAACCAGCCTCCTTTTTAAAACCAACAAATTATTGCTTCAAAGAATCAAAAAATAATTGGACTTTAACCAATTCCTCTGTTGTAGTGGCCCACCAAGCATGCCCCTTTTCATTAATAACTTTATTTATCCTTGTGCAAAAAAGGTCATCCAATTCTTTACTCCACTCTTCCTTATTTTTCAATTTCTTCTTTCTATCTAAGGCACAAGGAAATAGATCAAATTTTTGATTCTTGTACTTATTCAAATAAGAAACAATTTTTAGTTGTAGAGCAACTCTCCTATTATCAAAATCTGACATGTCATTAGCAATATCATACAATTTTTCAACATGGTCATTGGAAGACTTTATAACTAAATAACATAGAAGGGTGATTTCCTTTTTCCTTGTTCCCCATTTATTAACAATAGGCATCAGGGTATCATCATGAGTTTTCAATTCCTCCCATATATCTATTACTTTTACCAACTGATCAAAGAATAAGGGCCACTCAATTTTGTCCACTAAATACATTAGAGCCTTTCTAAGCTTATCCTCATACTGTGTATTTAACTCTACATGTAAGGCCCATAGTTTACTCTTCTCTTCTTCAAATCCCTTAGCTGTATAATATTCATGCCTTTGAGGTGTGTCTGGTATCTCTACAAGGGGTGTGGATTTAAAAGGTTCCACTGGAGGACAGGGGTATGTTATTCTTGGCCTTGTGGATTTCCCCATTTCCTTGTTTTCAAGTTCAATTCTCCTTTTTACCTCCCTATTATAGGCCTCAAGAAGTGTTTCATACTTATTCTGTAACTCAGACATAACCTGTTCCTCCTTCTTAGTAGTGGCCAACACAAACTTAGAAGAATCCACATTCCAATATGATGCCTGTACATGTGAAGTGTCAGCAACCCTTCTTACAAGAATATTGCCCATCAACCCAGACTCATCCGATTGTGATGGTGTGGCTCTAGATCCCTTTCTCAATGACCAACTAACCAATGCAGCTTGATCTTCAATGAATGAAGTGCCTTGGAAGTCTCTTCTATTTGGGTCTTGCAACTCCAATCTACTTGAAATAGAATTGAAAATTAATGCATCTGCAATATCGCAATTGGGAAATAATAAAATGTTAGATGCCTTTATCATTTCTTCTTTAATTTGGTTTTGCATGGAAGTTTCATCCCTTTTTGGATGCTCTGTTTTCATCTTTTTACATTTCTCCTCGAAAATGTTCATTTTTGTCCTTCATGCAAACTATTGAAAAGCCCTTGATTTCACAAAATAGTCATCAATCAAAAATTGATGACTTTCCTGCTCTAATATAGGGTCCAACTCCATGCCTCTATAATCAGCTATTGTTAGATCCAAACTTGGGAGAGGAAGTTATGGAGGGTTACCCTCATCTAATTTTGCTTGAGTAATAAAAATATCTCCCTGTGATCCCATTTGTTCAACCTGTTCACCAGTGAGATGCTCTTCTCCAATCCTCAAAGGGGACTGGGTGGGTGAATATTCCTCATCTTGAGGCCTTTCTTCTATCATTACCTTTTGCCTCTTAGGAATAGGCTCTTTAGGTCTCTCCTCTTGGGCTATACTGGTAGATCCTATTATTTGTTTACCCTTGTCTATAGGAACCCTTTTATTCTGAATTATAGTATACACGGGCCTCTTTTGTACAATTATTTTATTAGTTCTCACATTTGGAGTGAAAGCCAACCTCCTCATGACCTCTCTGGCCTTATCAGGATATGAATTAATAAAAAATTATTTCTTTTCATTCATGACCTCCATTATTTCAAGGAAGGTATTCATGAGCTTACTTATTTTGTCAGCCTCTGTAATAGCATTATCCAAAGGATCATATTTATTATCAAAACTATGAATGAATTCTAAGACCTGGGAATAAACTCTCCATTTTTCCTTTTTAGTTTCTTGCTCCTGCAATGAGAATCCATTCCTTATAATATCCTCTGGATAATAAGAATCATGTTTGACCGGTCCCAGCTTGATTCCATGCCTCAACATCTGATTGAAAAATCCCTCAGAATCACAAAAATGGGGATGAGAGACAGCCATCATATACTACTCCAAAATTTTATGCAAAAAGATCCATCCCCCTTTTGTAATCACAAACTGATGGGCCACTGTGCAGGTAGGGAAAATTGACCCTAATTGTCTTTTCAACAAAAAACATTTCTTCCACTTCCCCTAACTGCCATAAAACTTCAGCCATTCCCACCTTCAAAGGAACTTGGTAAGGCAAAACATGAGGGTTCCCCTTGAAACCATAGATTGTAAAAATAGTAGAAACAGGGTAGGGGATGATATCTCCCCAATTATGTGAAACTTTCAAGTCATGGGGGTTATCCATAGGCCTGATGAGACTCATTAGTACCCTAGGGATTTTGGGATTGTCACTCAATATGAGGCATCTCAATTTAGCAACAAAATATCTATCAAATCTAACAAAACTAGCATTACTTGCATCCCAGGTCATATTTGCACTCCACAACTAGACTGGTAGTATTTCCCCATTCTCCTCTCTATTTACTTCCATCTCATTACCAAAATATGTCACTCCTTTGAACAAAAACATATGCATTAATAGAGAGTAGTGACCAAAAGTTTTTTCCACCTTGCCCTTCGCAATCCCAACTAAACAAATGTGAATTTCTTTAGCCAAAAAGGAAGCAAAATAAAAAATAACATCTACACCGAAGGAAGTAATCTGAACTATCATGTACATGAAACCAATAGGCATAAATTCTTGCTCATCTTCACCAAAAACTCGGCATAAGGTCTTGTATATCTCTACAGCTCGGGAAGTGAAAAGACTCTTCTTAAAAGGTTCTCTAGAGGCTACAGTAATTACTGGCAAAGTTCCTATTGTACCAATATGTGCCCTTAGTGCACCTCCCCTAATTACATCCTTCTTTGCTTTATATTCATTCTCTAATTCTATCATATTTATTTGCACATGGTAGTCTGATAATGGTTCCATGTGAAAAACCTCTCTAATTTCTTCAAGAGTAATCGAGACCAGAGGCACACCATCCTTTCTTCTTACAACCCTAATGGTTTGGTCATAATTCTTAGCAATGGCTTCAAGCAAATCATAATCCATGAAAACACTTGGGACTACTAACTTTCCCAAATCAAAATTCTAGACATTAGCATGCGGGGCAAACAACTTTCTTTTTGAAAACCACTTTTCAAACAAGATAAGGCCAGTTTGAGTAGTTGTTGCATCCCTAACCTAGTTCCCCTTGTCATATTGGCCATCACCAATTTTCAGCTTCGGGTTTAAGGAAATTAAATTTTTAACTTGTGCAGGCTGTACAGTAGATTCTAGGAGTAATTCTAATAAATCGTCATGGACATTCCTATCCATATAATTAATTTGCCCAAAGAATGGTTTCTTAGGAGGCATTTTGATAGTATTGAGAGAATTGGAATGCCATAA
This sequence comes from Cupressus sempervirens, assembly GCA_028749045.1. Lineage (NCBI taxonomy): Eukaryota > Viridiplantae > Streptophyta > Pinopsida > Cupressales > Cupressaceae > Cupressus > Cupressus sempervirens. The sequence goes on from CM053789.1 coordinate 212,820,596, forward strand.
AGGTTATAATATGAGTACTTACTTGACTTGCTAAACTTTTTCTTCTCTGAACTTCTAAAATTTCTCTCGAATGACAAAAGAATAGTTTCACATCTTTACCAGGCTTAACACGACACAATCAATCAGGCTCTTATGCTTAGAAAATTTGCAATCTCTATTCGTGTGGGATTGGAATTAATGAAAATCTCTATGTTATACTCTGTTTCTCCCACATGCGAAGCTTTCACTTATCATAAATGTGTCGAACAAAAAAATAGAGTGGCATCGCACTTTCTTTTTTAAACTTGTGTCGTTGATCCTTGAAAAATCCTACGATCTAGGAATGACAACTAAGCTGACTCAACTTTCTTCTTAACATGTTGGCAGTCAAGCCAATAAAACACCTCCACCTCTACCTTTCCTTCAAGGCTAGCACTTCAAACCAGGCCCATGCATGACTACACACACATGTCATCAACTCGCTAACTCATTGTACATAATTCTTGAGCACCTTTCCACAGTGAGCTAGCGATGATCACTGATCTTACTTTAATCGTGTGGTAGAAAATTGAAACAACCTTTAAGAACACGATGGCGGGTCCATTTCTCGTTAACTCGCTATGCCTAATTTTTGTACATCTCTTTATAGCGAGTCAACAAGCATCATCGATCCAAACTTGATCTTGTGGACAACAATTTTACTCCAACAATGGTGGGCCACACTCGCTAACTCGCTATACTTAACTTTCGAACACTTCTTCATAGCGAGTCAATGCCACCCTTTGATCCCAGCTTGATCTCACGATAAAAAATCTTCGTACCTAGTACATAGGAAGTGGGTCCATGATATCGCTACCCATGATATGGGCCCTACAGATTTCTACCAAGCATTGGTCGAAAGTTCGACCAATGAATGGCAGAAAATGTGCTGACAATGCCAAGATATTTTGACCACTATATTTGTCAAAGTTTCGACCAACCTACTGGATGGTCAGATTTTCAACCAATGCCATCTAGTTTTCTACCATGCATTGGTCAAAATTTTGACCAATGCCTCGCAGATTTCTACCAAGCATTGGTTGAAAGTTCGACCAATGAATGGCAAAAAATGGGACAACAACCTAGACATTTTTCGACCAACATATTGGTTGAAATTTAGACCATCTAGTAGGTTTGTCAAATTTTTGACCGAAAAATTATCGACCAATTCGTTGGTCGAATTTGGTCAAAGATTGGTCAAAAAATGGGTCAAAATTTTGACCAATAAAGGTCAAAAAATGAGCCCAAATGTACTAGTGGTGGATGTGTGGGACATTATTATTTTGAATGTACTATGATCCATAATTTTTTATCACCTTATTTTCTTATTATGAGAGCCTTTCTTATGAATCCCCTTATAGTTTCCTCGTGATCCTAATGAGAAAAACATCATTGAATATCTTGAATTCTTTTGGGTTGCTAAAGTGGAGTTGCAGATAGCATGTTGCTACTAGGTACTCCCCCTTCTCAGATCCACACCTTCCCATGGGCTTCAACCCCATAAATATGAATAGTCTTGTTATCATGTAAACAAGTCAGGATGTCATGTAGAATGCCTTGGATTCCTTTTTACTCCTGTCATCCTTTGAGTTCTTAGTTTTGACCTCAATTGATGATCAATGTTGATACAAATGATTTTAGCCCATTCAAATGTTACTTCTCCTTATAGGATATTATCTATGAAGTGAAAAAACCTAGGCTAAAAAACACCACCTTGTGGATCTCCCATCACCCTATTTAGCATAATAATAAGGTCACCAATATTTTTCTTGAAAATTGATATAGTTAACTTATCCAACTTTAGGATCATAGAATAGCACTCCATGACTTGGTCATCCACTCATTGTTCATCTTCTTTGAGTATGTATCTACTTTATCGTTATAGTACTTCTTTTCCCACTCCTTATTGATGTAGACTCCTCTTGCATAAGGTGGTATATTAGATGCCCACTAGATATTCTTTATATCTTTTTTATTTTTTTAAATCTAAAATTAATTATAATTTATAATATTTAATAACAAATAATTATTTAATTCTTTGAAATAGGAAAAATATATAAAATAATAATTTACAGATATAGATTATGTATAATGATAACTTACAAGAAAATTAGTACTAATAATACATTTAATACACACTAATAAATCTTTACTTACCAAAACTTAATTCTAATTTATTTTTTCAATAAATTTGCAAGCTAGTGTTTGTCTTTGATGGTGAAAGGTGGAGAATAATTTGAATTAGTTAATAACCCCTTCTCATTTCCAAGCACAAAATGGAAGTACTTGGGTCTTTTATCAAAATTTCCTGCATGGGTTTTCGTTTCTTCACTATCAAAGTTGAAACATTATAGCCTATAGGATAATTAAGATCCTATTGAAAGTTAAATCTACACTAACAAATAAAATCTATGTAGAAATATTTTTAAAATAAAAGATATCTATAGGTCAATATTAAAAATATGAAGGCCTAACAATTCTTATTCTTCACTTCCATACAAATAGATCAATTTTAATAATACAATTTTAAAAATAATCCATGCAATCAAGGCAATAGTGAAAATAGAAACAACAGAATACCTACTATTTTGAGATGCCATTTATTGTCCTAAGGAGAAGTGTTATTTCCCAAGAAAATATTCCAACAAATCTACATGACCTGAAAATGAAAACAGAAAAATACCTATTTTTGTCCCAAGGAGAATATTCTAACAAATCCACAAACCCTCCAAAATGGACTACTATTCTTTAATTTCAAATATTTCAACAAAATCTAAGAAACCTCCAAATGGAAACAGCTAAGTAGTTGCTATTTTCAGATGCCATTTTAGTTTGTTTTATGAATTTTAATTTATAAAAAAATACAAAGAAATTGATTGTCAAGGTGCTATTTAAGATGAAACATTGCAATAAAATCTGACATCTAAAGTTAGTGCCATAAATGCCTTCATTGCCATAGTATCTATTATAATTGCCATAGTATCTGTTATAAAGGTGTAGGAGTTTGGTTCTCGTAGGTATCATTTTGGGAAGAAAAAAAAAGCTTTTGCTATGGTAAAACAATTCTGCAAATTCTGTTCTATCCCCATTGTTGACAGCACGACAAGGTTTGATTAGAATGGAAGTCAATCAATTTCTATGGTTTAAGAGAGATTTGAATAATCTGATTCTTATTGTAAAACTATCTATATATTTTTATAAGGCATTATCAGTTTCTATGTTTACTTTTGATTATAAGGTGCAATTACTTTGTGTTTGCATGTGTTTATGAAGTGTGAATATTGTTGTGCATTCACCTGTGTTTATGAAGACTGGCCATTTTTTATTTATTTCATCTGTCTAACAGTGGGGTTCCATATAAGGGTTAATGAGTGTTGCAAAAATTTTTTTAAGAGGCTGTTTCATAAATTTCTAATACAACCAGCTTTAAATATTAAGCTTTCAGAGTTTATAAATTTTCCTTCTAAAAGCTTATCGAAGTAGAAATTTAGCATATGTATTTTCTTTCTAAAATATTATTTGAGTAGAAATTTAAATTTTAGAAATATTTTAGTAGAGGGCTTATATTTTTTGGAGAAATTCCAAATGATCATGTAGCAATTTACCTTTTTCTTAATGAAATATTTCTTTCTTGAAAATAGAAAAAATAGAAGCGTAAGTCTCTTCATAGAAAACTTACCTTATAGTAATTGAGATAGGAGAAAAGTAGAAATATGTTACATTTTAATTTATGATATATTAATTAATTGAACACCACTTCTATATTTTTAGTATGTTCATATGGAGGTTGAAATTTGAATTTTTTTGGAGCCTTAATTAGCTTTCTATTTCTTTTCTTGTACGCATGTCTTCATTTACACTCACTATGCCCTAAGCTAAGTCACTTGCCATGCTCTCGTTGAATATTCTTCTTTAAATCTGTACGTAGTTGCTATCATTTCTTTGTTTTATTTTATTTTTTATCATTTACTAAAGGTAGCTAAATCGTCAATCTAGTTTTGAGTCTTTAATAATAATTTCAACATACCCTTTCTTACTCTGTAAAACTAGAATTAATAGCATACAATATCTTATCAAGAAGTTTCAAGGCATATGAGACTGAAAAACACTTTTATTTAGTGTGCATATCAATAATAGTGCATGGATTCCAAGTTGGTACACAATAAATGTATACCAGAATAGATTAAGTGTTTTAGTTTGTCATCTGTAATACATGAACTTCATAATTAAGCATTTATAATAATGTAATACTGTAATACACGAACTTCATAATTAAGCATTTATTATAATAGCATGCAATAATGTAATACTGTGCTTATAGTTTTTTTCTGTTGTTAATGTGGTTGTGTTGTTTGTTCAGTCTTGTGACTAGTTTGTAAAGGGACAACATCTTTTTTTTGTTGTATTGCTTTATTGAAAATGATGTCATTACCAAATAAAGATATTTCACTTGTAGGAAGAAATTGGCTTAAGCAATCCTAGTTGAAGTGAAGATTCAGAGATAAATTTATAACATATTACAAAATACATTTCTTCACTTGGAGAAATCTATTGTTTAATTAGAAACCAATATTCAAGACAAAGCAAAAAGTCCTAGAAATTTTTTTTAATGTACATTGGAATTTATAATTGGTTTTAGGGAGGAGAATAAGAGATGATACTGAATGTCTAAAAGAACTAAGAAGAAAATTAAAAATCCCAATTGTAGAGAAAGAACTTATGCTTTGATGCTATCCTTTGAGATCAGTTCTAACTTCTTATTTACGTGGTCTATAATTTCTTTGTTGAAATATATCATTCATTTAGGTTGATATCACATACATATTTATAGTTTAATAATTATGTTCCTTTGACGTTTTTTTTCTTCTTAGCCCAATGGTAATTTTTTTGGCAACTATTTGCTACCTATTAATATTGACAATTTCAATATCTTTTTAGTAAAATATATAGTAACCTTGTCATAGCTATTTCTTTTAACGACAAATTTCCTCTCTATATGAAATATTTGGTATTAAAATGAAGTTTTAATTCTGAAATAGCCTATGATTAGATACTTATAGATCTTCTTTATTCATCTTAATTAAAGTTAATGCCCACTATCCTATACCAGGCATCAATATAACAAATAAAAACAATCTTCATAGGTTGTCAATCACACCTCAACATTTATTTGGAAGCATATAAAGAACTTTTCATTTTATTGTATGTCCTATATGCATCCTACATGACTTTGCTATGAAATTTGAAGCCAAAAGACTTGTATTCTGACATAACTTGAGTGACTAGCTCCTTCAAAATGAAAATTAAAATGTTCCTTCCTTTTAAGAGAGAAAATCATAACTTTGGTACGATCAATATTCGCCAACATCTTTACATCTTAATAAAAAGGCTCTAAAACCTTAAGGGTTTCTCGAACCTGGGTTGTCTCTACTATTGAAATTGTGTCAATGCCATAAGTAAAAGTTTCACCACATTTTTGTTCAAGTGAAAACCCTTATGCCTAGACTTTTTTTCTCCTAAAGATGCTCCTCAATAACTAGTGTATTGGATGATGTTTGGGTACTCCAAGCATTCTACAATAAAACCATCTGTTATAGTGCCTAGTTATTTTACCCCCTCTGGTGAAGACCTCTTCCTTGTTATTGCCCTCTGTATTTGGAAAAATAATGATTATAAGTGTGGACATATAAAACACACCCTAGTTTTTACAAAAATGTAATCATGAAATCTAAGTCTTTATGATAGTTGTTGAGTATACTTATAAAAGAAAATAAATAGGTTTGATAACTATGATATAAATTTAATAACTAGCGTTGTTTATAAATTGTAAAAGATTTGTTCAACTCTTTATTGTAGGAAATTGTCATGTATTTAGATCTATTTAATCTTTTATGTATCTATTCATGTTCAAATTTTTCTATCTTAAATAAACATTGAAGTTTACTTACTAACATATTAATAAGTATGTTATAATTTTTTTCTATTGTCATAATTCTTAGGCCATTTCTTGTGCAAGTACTAGTTAATAATTCAGAAAATTGACAAACTCATGAGGAAATTAACAATTTTGTTGCATTTTAATATTTGATAGATCCAATATTAACTCTTTTTAAAATCACAAGATAAATTTTTGGTTCTTTGTTTATGAAGCTTGTCATCTTGTATTTCGGCCAATTTCAATTTTCAATTTGCAGATGACTGTTATGGGACAATCTTATTATGAGATATATGCAAAGAATATCTGTGGCCAAAGTGCTATATATGTAGAATTGTAGTGATACTAATTGCAGTCGTAATTTGCATTGCTATGTTCTAAATTTCTAATTCAGTTAATGTGATGACAACAGGCTCAGATTCTTGATCATGGTTCAATCTCATTTGGTAAATATTTGACTGAATCATTAGCATGGGAGAAATGGTCTCCCTTTTCAAGGAATAGACGTTTGGAGGAGGTGAAGAGATGCTCAGTATCAGGTTTAGTTGCTAAGAAGATAGCTTATTTTGAAGAGTACTACAAGAATATGGGAGTTCATAAGGTTGAAGAGCAAGGAGATAGTGACATAATTGCATTTGAAAGCCAAATTGGTGCTATATCACTAAATACATCAACTGAAACTGAAACAGATGAGCCAAAGTTGAGTCATCTTGAAGAAATAGGAAGAAGAAATGAGAACTTTGAGGAATTTGAGGAGGAGGTGGTGGCTTCTCATGTAAGTACGAAAAAAATAACAACTAACTCCAAATCTCTATTACCAAATGGAGCAACTAAGGAAAGGATATCTGACCCAAAAGAAAATGATATCCAAAAAATAGAAAGAAGATTTCATGGTAGTAGTATTAGTATCATGAAATACATTTACTCTTGTTGGACAATTGTTAAATAGTTGGTTTACAACTTTAAACCACTTAGAATTTTAAACTTTGTGGTAGCTTCACAAGATTGAAGAGCAAGAATGCTTATACAATCTAGTCTATTGCACATATAAAACTTGTATCTTAAAGAGATTTTATCAAAAAAATAAGTTTGTTTTTCAATACTTTATGAGTTGAGTGCTGTCAGGTGCAATGAGCAATAGTGTAAGGCTCCCTAAATTAAAATACATGTGGTTTTTATAATAGATGTCAACTTTGCACTTGGAGTTTTAAAATTTGACGACATGGGTGTTGTAAAGTTGTTGTAGGCATCTGTTCAATTTTGTTGGCATGGTTCAGTTGGCATTAAGACATGTCCATATCATTCCCAATCTGGTATGTGAAAGACAATTTATTATATTTGTATCACTTCTCAATAAATTTTTATGTTCATTCCCAACTGAGTATAATTAATTCATTATAAATAAAGATGTGATGAGATAGTTTTGAGTTTTAAAAAAAATTAATGAATTGAGAATTTATTTTTTGTGATAGTCTAATTAAAAGATGACATCTAATTACATCTATCTTCATAATTTATTTTTTATAATTTATTTGTTTTCGTAAGCCTAATACTTTTTATTAGATTAATCTACTTATACAATTTGCTTGTAGAATCTATCTTATAGGCCACTGCGATGACAATTTTTTAGTTCCATCAGCGCGATTAATAAATTGTTATATTCAGTATTCGATCATCTTAAAAATTCCCTTTTTTTCCTATTAGATTTTTATTTCATTTTCCTTTTCTAATTAGTTCTTCACATAAGTTTGTATAAATGACTATTTTCTAGGTGGACTGCTTAAATATCACACTAAGACTTGATTTCAAAACTAAAAGTGTTAAATCATCAAAGTTGACTTATTTTTCTAAGTTTAATTTCTTCCTTAGTATGCAATGTTTAAGGGTGACCTTTTCTAGCCAGAGGTTGAAATTCTATGTTCAAAGAAAACCAACAGACAAAAGCACCTAAGAAAATTAGTCAAGAAAATGGTAGATGTAAATGAATGTGGTGTAGTTTGGGAGAAGTTGAAAATGGTTTCCTTGATCGTTTTGGTTTGAGATAAACCTTAAGATAACACCAATCAACATTTGGAAGGTTGTTTCACTGCCCTCAGTATTGATTTATTAATTACACACAACTATTTATTTCTGAGCTCTATTAAGCATGTTGTATATTCCTTCATTTTTTTAGCTAGCTTCTCTGTCTTTTACACAAAAGATTTGGGTGAGAATGGACTATAGGTTGTGAGTATGGTCCAGTTTTATTATATTACATGCAAAATTAAATAGTCAATGTTTCACAATGAACCATTAAATATCCAATCCTCTCTTGAATAAAATCATTGCCTATACTAAGCTTGTGATGTAAGATATCTGATAATTTCAATGTTCTATTAATCATGGATGCTCGCTTAGTGAAATGATGTCATCTGTTGGAAAATACTTGGAGACTTACATTGTTTCTCAAGGTTTGACAATGCACTTCTAAAGACATGGCTTCACAATGTGCAATAATTTTTTTTTCTAACCCGCCTTCTTAACTTATTTAAGCATGACTACTATCTCTATTACTAATCATGAATGCAAGGACTTGTGAATGACTTTGACTCTACTAGATGTAGCTCAATTTTAATAACTTGACCCACCTAGTGCAAGCTTCTAATATGTACTCAAATGATTTTTACATTGACATTTTCTCTTCAATCCCATCAAATGGATGCAAATTAACGACTGCTTACCAATTGGAGTTAAATATTACTATTTTTTTACTTACCCTGCAAGGCACTCTTACAATCTGTAAGAAGCAAGTGGCCTACATTTGTTCAATTCATACAACTAAACATCCACAACTACTTTCACTCAACTAAACTAAATTAATTGAAGCAAATTCTAGCCTATATTAAATCTCAACATTTTGAAAGGAAAACAAATTTGAAGTGAAATCTATTCTAAATGAGGGTGAAGGTAACTATACAATAACAGAGACTTGATCACGTCTATCATCATGCAAAACAAAACAATGATAAGTAGAGAAAATTTGTCATAATCTTTGCAACAATTCTCCAACATCTCTCCTTTACAAAATAGAGGGGTGCAATCTTATGTAGGGAGCTCAAATGGAATGAATGACCAAGACTAAACTAGAACCAATGACCTATATTAAACCCTACAAACCTTAACTAGGTTGCCACCTTTTTAACCAATGAGATTCAAGTATCCCAAAATATACCAATAGACTTTTTTTATAAAAGTAGAAACCAATCAAAAGATGCCACAAATGTGAGGCCAATTAGAATTAGATGCCTAGGCAACTAACCAAAGAGACAATTGGTGCTACATGGGCTTACATCAAATTGTTATCCAAAATAATATTTCCTTCAAATCTCTTTCTCTCTTCCCTAGTCCAATGAATCTAGACACCATGTTGTTGAATTCATTCATTAGTGGGGTAGGTGTATAGAAAATCTTCCTCTCTACTATACTCATTTTGATCTTGGCTGCTAGAATGGTGTTTTCCCAATTAATTGCATGATCTTTGACTAAATTCATGAAAATCTTAAGAAATGAGAGGCATTCTAAGGTCTTCTCATGATGATACCAATCTCCCCACCATATTAGAAAGATCTCAATCTTTCACTCAAAATATCTATGTTCATGCTTCTTCTATTGATCCCCTTGAAATTGAACACAACTACAATGATACGTTAAATATTTGTAACTATGTTGTAGACTAAAATACCAAGATGAGTAGTATCTCCCCTTATCTTCTCCAAAATCTCCAACTTGTGAGACAATGTAAAGCATTATGTACCTCTATGTTCTCTCTCTCTCTCTCTAATCACCTTCCCTTTTAGTAATAGTCACTCAGTAGTATCCATCATAGCCTATAGCTGAGGTATACTATTTTCTTTGATAGGCTAAGATTCATTCCAAAGACTAATAAAAGCATGAAATCTAACTATGAGTGCCTATAAATAAAAGTCCACTAGCCTTGGGAGGAATGCTAATCCTTCAGGTATAGCTTCGTCCATCCAAAATTGAGTCCCCTAAAGTTTGACTCTTGCACTCTTCATACTATCAACATCCTCCCTCACAAGAGAGAGTGGTGGTGTAGTTGTGTGATCTATCTCTTAAATTGGTTTGTGGATGTTCCCATAATAAGCTATTAACCTTTAATTATCATCATTGTACTTGTTCTTCTCTATAATTTATCTATCCACTCTCTTCTTCATGGCTTCAAGATCTTCTTTGGCCTCCTCATTCTCTATTTCTTTTACAGTGATCCCTAAATCACACTCCACTCTCTCGTAATCCTGAAGTTTCATATCATTCTTTGCTTTTCTTAATTTTGGAATGGTGATTGTGAGTCCTAGAGTCATCTCTAATCATCCTTTCCATTCTCTCTTCGAACTAAATTTATTCCTCTTCTACCTAAAAAAGATCTTCAATATTATCGATTGGTCCTACTTCAACAATGTTTCAAACTCATCCTACAAGGTAACCCATTACCAATCTAGTAATGCACCTTCTTCCCACTCACATTGGGTCTCCTTCTTATGAATTTTGACTAAGAGCACTGCAACACTTTCACTATGTTCCTCATTGATAGGTGGGATCTATCCATCTTGAGGAGGATCCTCAATGTCAACTACCATGTTATTAACATCGTTTGGAAGAGAGAGCACTCCTTCTAATTCAGGGGTACTTCAAGGTAATAACCTAAAGAACTCTCACTTGGAATATCTTTTGATTTAGAAGAGACCTCATGATGTAATTCCTTTCCTTTAGATTGCATAGTTCTTCCTTGTCCTCAAGTGGTACCTTTTATGGTTGTGGATCCTCACTTTGATTCCTTTATATTTTGGAGCTTCCCTTGGTGGGGCTTCTATAATATTCCTCCTCCTCTTGCTTGATTCAATTTGTTTCCCACTAGATTCTTGAGGTTTTCTAAGTGATTCATCCTCCACAATCTCCTCAACATCTTTCATCTTATGATATGTTAAATGTACTTCTCTTTTTCTCAATTCTATAGTGTTTCTATCTAAACACTACTAAGTGTGGAGGAAAATGAGGACCAACAAATTATCTAGGCTATCCATCTCATTCTTCCAATTAATTTATTCTAGTTAGTGGTTTGTGGTGGTACTGAATTCACTTCTAACTACATTTCTATTATCTTCCAAGTAATCTAGAGCTGTCATCTACTTGTATCTTTAATCTTGTTTGTTGTCAATCTTCAAAATATCTCTTCCTTACCTCAAAATCACCATTTTCATTGGCCTAATAATCCTCTAGGTGTGGGATGTGGATGCTTTTGTTTCCATATGCACTCTTTATCATACTAGGATCAAGATTATTCCTCGATTCATATAATCCTAGCCCATAATATTATGGCTTTGCATTTAAGGATACACCTTGTTATTAAGACTAAACAAAAATTTGACTCCAACCTTGTGTTTATTCTTTAGAATTTACTCATAGGAGAGAAATTTTCTAGCCACCTTCATAATAACTATCTTGTTTGTTGTATGCCTTGGAAATCTCTTTGACCATTCTATATTTTGAAGAATGTGGATGCATGGGACCTTATTATTTTGAATATACTATGATCCATAATTTTTTATCACCTTTTTTTCTTATTATGAGAGCCTTTCTTATGAATCCCCTTATAGTTTCCTCATAATCCTAATGAGAAAAAAATCATTGAATATTTTGAATTCTTTTGGGTTGCTAAGGTGGAGTTGTTGATAGCATGTGTCTACTAGGTACTCCCCCTTATTAGATCAACACCATCCCAAAGGCTTCAACCCCATAAATTTGAATAGACTTGCTATCATGCAAACAAGGTAGGATGTCATGTAGAATGTCTTGGATTCCTTTTCACTCTTGGCATCCTTTGACTTCTTAGTTTCCATTAGTGACCTCAATTGATGATCAATGTTGATATAGATGATTTTTGCCCATTCAAATATTACTTCTCCTAATAGGATATTATCTATGAATTAAAAGATCCTAGGCTTAAAAAAACCACCCTGTGGATCTCCCATCACCCTATTTAGCATAACAATAAGTTCACCAATATTTTTCTTGAAATTTGATATAGTTAACTTGTCCAACTTAAGGATCATAGAGTATCACTCTATGACATGTCCATCCACTCATTTTTCATCTTCTTTGAGCATGTATCTACTTTATCATTATAGTACTTCTTTTCCCACTCATTATTGATGTAGACTCCTCTTGCATAGGTGGTATATTCTTTATTAAAAGGTCTTAATAGGCTTTTCCTCCACCTCAAAACTTATTGTCTTCTTTTGAGGATAGTAATGTGCACACTCAAGGACCAATTCAAGGCATTGCATACTTAGAGGGAAAGGAGATGCATTGAATATCCCATTTGTCACCATCATCTTTTCTATACTCTATTTTTTCCCCTTTGTCATCCTTTACTTCACTCACTTGAACCATATCAATAGGCCCCAAGTTGGTATCTATGTTATTCTTATGTTCGGGAGTGAAAAGTGATTTTAGCATCATCTCATTGGTATCCCTCTTGATTTGAACTCACCTCACCTTCTTTAAGGTTAGGTTGTTTCTCTAAATGTGCTTCTTCATACCATGATGAATTGGAATTAAAATTTTGAATGGTTTGAATTAGAATTAACTAGCTATAATTGTTTTTAATCTCAATTCCTTAGTGAATTTATAGCTCATCATTTTTTGGAGAGAACTCAAAATTTCCTCTAATTAAAGAAAATTAAAGATTTATAAGTTGATCTTTGAATCAATTGTATAAAATTAACCTAATTAAAATCCTCTAGCCAATTGAAATAAAAGTCCAATCAAAATTATACTACATTCAAGGACCTCAAAAAATAATAATAGTAGATCTTTATTTTAATTTTCTCTTTTAGGAATATTTTGATTACTTGCAAAAGTTTTTTTTCAAACAATGTTATTAAGTTAATTCACACTAGCCTTATTTTTAATATTTAATTAGTTAAGAATTATTAATGTGGTCCTTGAATCAAAATATTGACTTAGGTTCAATAGGAATCTTGATAATCAAACTTGATTAAATTCAAATGGATCCCTAAAACTCAAAAGAACCTTTTTAATCTTGCTTGAAAATAATCTAATCACCTCAAAAAATACACTCACTTGTAATTATATGTTGGAAACCACAGTTGGAGAAATTTTTATGTTGTCATTTATGTCAAACCTACTAGAGAGACATTTTAGTACCAATGTAGAGTACCATATCATTTGATTGATGAAGAGGATTTGGAAAGAAAAGATCACAAGATCACCCAGTGAAAGGTTGAGTTGTGATTTTTTAAGAATCATAGAAATACAATGAGCACTTGATAAGTTAGTCCTTCACAAGATAATGTGTTGTTCAATAAATATAGGAAGTGAAAAATATAGTTAGACGAAGCTAAGAGTTGAAACAAGTCAAAAGGATAGGCTTGACCGAGTATCAATATTGGTCAATCAATGAAGGGGTTAAAGTTTCCAGAAGAAAAAAAAGAAAAAATAACGGAAGGACTCAATGAATATGACCTAAGTTTGATATCATTGGTGATGTTTAAGTGATAAAATATTGAAATTACCTATTTAAGGAGGCACAAGAAATGAATTCTGAGGTTGATTCGTGGTTGATTGGTGATCTTAAGGAGAAGTTGTGAAGAGCAAAGCAACAAATGCAAAGTGTTAAGAGTTTGATGAAGAGTGATTACTTGAGGAGGTGCCAAGAAAATGAGTGACAAAGTTGTGAATGGAGGCTAGTCAATGAACCAAAAAATGAGCAAATGAAGATTTGAATTTGCAAAGTGAGTTGTACTTTATAGATAAAACCTATTGTTACATTCTAACCATTTTATAAGTCAAATCCTTTAATCAAGGTTCAACCTAATAGTCATTTTGTAAATCCTTTAATCGATGTGACATTCTAATGTAATGATCCAAATTCATCTAACAAGGCCACTCCTAATAGGGTGACTAAGTCCTTTAACAGGGTCACATTTAACAGTGTGTTTCATAACCTTTAATAGGGTTGGCTCTTTATTGAGCTCACTTTAGAAGAGTGAAAAACTGGTAGGATGTTATTTGGTGGTTTTTTCCAAATTGGATTTCCATGTTAAATCTTGGTGTCAAAGTGTTATTTTCATGTGTGGATGTTATTGTTATGCATGCTATCTTTCATAATAGTTTATTTACTGGAAGTTGACACATATAGAGATAGAGAGTTAAGTATTTGTATGAAATGTTAAATTTATGATGATATACTATATAGACCAAGTGGGTATCTGAGATTTATTGTTGTCTTTTTAATAAGCATGTGTAAAAGAGATGCAACATTTTAATTCAAGAATGCAATAATGCATTCTATTAGATTTTGTAATAGAAGTATACATGATACTAAATTGATTGCTTTAATGGTTGGAAGAATCTACATGTCAACATTATTGTTCTTTTACTAATATTGATATCATATTATTACCATGAGAAATATCCAAATAATAAAGTAGCTTTAATGTTAAATAAATATTTGAAACAAAAGATATACTTATTTTATTTTAAAACAAATATTTGAAACCATTATGCATGCAGCTAATTATAAATTATATTTACACAAAATTGAGTTAAATAAATTAATAAATTGTCAAATAAAATTTTTATTATGCACACATAAATTATTTTTATTTTTATTTTGTGGTTTAGACTGCAGGAATCAAGTGCAGCACGGCCCCCCCTATAAATTGCAGTGCACCGGGTAAACTTTTTAATGTGATCAGTAGCATTGGCGCAACACGCCCACCGGTACCACGGGGACGGGGGAGACTAGAACCTGTGACCAACCCCCTGCAATAGGGAAGATTTAGCCAATTGAGCTAGGGCCCCCGCCTAGTTATTTTAATTTTAGATTAATATGGTATAAAATAATAAATTCATTATAATGTTCTATGAGATAGTTTTCCATGCAAATCTCTTAATGTCATTCTTTAAAGAAAAAACTAAAACAAAGAAAAGGCTAAAATAATATTTAAAGACTAAATACTTTTAGGAACAAGAGCAAGGATCATGGTTTTCTATTCAAATCATTTAAATCCTAATCTTTTAAAAAAAGACTAAAATACTATCTTAAAAAATGATAAATATTTTTAGAAACAAGAGTAAGATGATAGTTTTCTATGCAAATCTTTTAAATGCCAATCTTTAATCAAAAGACTAAAATAATATCTTAAAATTGATAAAGATTTTTAGAAACAAGAATATGCATAATAAATTTCTAAATTAATTTTTTTTGTTATTTTAATTTTTTTTTATAATAGATTTTTCCTTTTTTTTATAGATTTAATCAGTTAAATATAAAATAAATTCTTTTTCTTATTCTATTTAAAATAAATTTAAAATATTATTTTATTTTAATTAATAATTAAATTAATGATAATCAAACTTTTTAATAATATCTTATTGATAAACATAGAAGTGAGGGATTTTAAGAATATTTTCTTTTATGGATAAACACTTTTTTTTCTCAATATAACATGCCATTTTTTTTTGCATGTCTTTTAAGTGTTCTTTATGTTATTACAATTATTTTACTATCAACTATTAACATTTATTTTTAGTATTATGCATATTCCCAATTATCACATAATCATCTATCATTTTTAGATTTCTTTTTTACATTATTAATGGATTTTATATTTTCTATCAACGCATAGTTGCATGCACAAAAACATGTAACTACTAGTTCTAAATAATTATAACAATTGGTATCAAAGCATTGGTGCTTGTAAGGAAAGTTTGAAGGGACTCAAGACAATGATCAAGATGTACAAGAGAGAGATACCTAAGCTAAATAAGGAGAACTTCCTAGCATGGAAGAGACTAATGAGATTGCATTTATCTACTATTAGAGATTCTCCATCTTACAACTTGGACAATGAATACACTAAGGTGACTAGACCTATGACAATCGATAAAATGAAAGAGAAGTAGGAACACTTGACCAAATGATGATTGAACTTGCAACAACTCTAGTTATGCAAAATTTGATAATGTGAAGGAATGCACTACTGTTAAGAAAATGTGGGACAAATTGAAAAAAATACATGGTGGATACAAAAATGTGTTGAGAGATAAGGTAGAAAGATTGAGAGGAATGTTTGATGACATGAGAATAAAAGAAGGTGAAAATGTTGCACAGTAGTATTGTGGTTGAATCAAAGAAGTGGTGAATGTTATCAAAGGAGTTGGAGAACAAATATTTGATGAGATTGTGATAAGTAAGGTGTTGAGGACTTTACTTCAAATCTATGCAATTACAATGTCTACAATTCAAGAAATGAGATGTACATCTGGTATTGATCTAACCTTGGATAGTTTGATTGGGAGACTTACTACATTTGAATTATCAAGTTTTGATTAATTATTCTCCTACTGGTGTTGAATCTACATTCAAAGCACAACTAACCCTTGTTGGATCTAAGAAAAACAAAAAGATAAAGTATGTATAAAGTGACAGTGGATTTGATGATGACCTTGAAGCATTTTTTCCTAGAAGACTTCCTAGAGGAAAACAAAAATACAAAGGTAAACTTCCTATTATCTATTTTACATGTAGCAATGTTGGTCATATTTTTATTAGATGTCATGGTAGAGATGGAAAGGATGAAAAGAAAGACTTCAAGTAAAAAGGATGGATAGATGATAGAGACAATAAAGGCAAAAAAAAAAAAAAAAAAAGTACAATTTGACAAAGGCAAGAAATCTTCCTATATTGCTGAATATGGTTCTAACAGTGATTTTGATGATCATGATGGAGAAGTTTTTTATGTTGTGATGAAAGATGATTCTGATGAAGATGAGAAAATTGCATTGATCTCACATGTGAGTAAGATTGATAGATAAATAATTGATAGTGGTTGCCCACATCATTTGACTATTGATACAAGTAAGTTTGATAAGCTATATCATTATAATGGAAGTAGTGTTAAGTTTGGTAATGATGAACCATGTTATGTGAAAGGTAAATGATCAATTAAACTAAATGATAAGATCAAGTGTGACAAAGCAAATTGAGTTGATGATTTGAAATATAACTTGTTAAGTGTGGTACAATTGATAAGTCTAGGCTATAGAGTTGATTTCCAGATCAAGAAGGCAAAGATCTATGTTGCTACTAGTTAACTAGTTGGAAGTGGAGAACAAACAAGAGGTAACTTGTTCTATCTAGACCTATATGAAGATACTTGTCTATTTTCATAATGTGAAGATGTTTGGTTATGGAATAATAGGATATCTCATGTGAACTTTAATAACTTGGTAAGAATTAGTAAGATGAAAAGAGTCAGAGGGTTACCAAGATTAAGTAAACCTGATAAAGTGATGTTGAAACAATATCAAATGGGTAAAATGACAAAGTCTAGTTTCAAGAGCAAGACCTATTCTTCTAATGATGTCTTGGAGTTGGTTCATGCTGAATTGTGTGGTCCTAGTGGAATATAGAGCTATTATGGTGATAAATAATTTATATCTAGTTTGTTGATGACCTTTCTAGAATGATGACTATGATGTTTCTTAAAGAAAAATTTGATGCATTTCAAATGTTTAAGTGGTAACTAGCTAGATTTGAGAAGGAAAAATGAAAGAATTTGAAGTTTTTGAGATCGGACAGAGGTGGTGAATTCATCTTGAATTATTTCAACATGCTTTCCAATGGCAAAGGAATCAAGAGGCAAATGAGTGCACCAGGGACACCACCACAAAATTGTGTAACCAAGAGAAGGAATAGATCAATAATGGATTGTGCAAGAACAATAATTATGGAGAATTTTTTCATAGAAGTACCAAAGAGAGGTAGTTAGCACTATTTTCTACACTCAAAACTGAATTGAAGTGAAGAAAAGAACAAACAAAACATCTTTTGAAATCTTGTATGGATATGCACCAAATGTAAATTACTATAAAGTTTTTGGAAGAAAATCTTACATACTGAAAGATGCAAAGGGTAAACTTGATGTGAAAAGTGATGACGGTATATTTCTAGGTTATTCCACTAAGAGAAAATCTTATAACTGTTTGAATTATAACACTAACAAGAATGTGAAAAGTGCAAATGCTAAAGCTGATGAATTTACAAAGAAAAATGAAGAAGAATGCAATAAAGAACCTACAAATTATAGAAATTTTGTCTACATCTATGAAGGTGAACCTAACAACTTTCCTAAACTAGAAAAGGTGGTTGTCAAGCATCAAAAAATAGGCACTCTTGATGTTCAATAATAGAGTTTTGTTGAGCTTGAATAGATTGTTGAATATCAAGCTATATGATTCGAGTCATAGATTGTGATAGCCAAACAACAGATAGAGGAAGCTAATTTGAAGCCAAAGACAATAGAAGATGTTGAACATGAAAAATTGAATGAAAAAAAATAAGAAGAGCTTAGACTTGAAACTATATTGGCTATAATGTGAGAAGACATCATGGAACATATCAAATAATTGGATATAAAGATTCAGGAGTCATGACAAGAAGAAGACTGAAGAATGATATGGTGCAGAGCACCAAGGCACTTGGTTTTGTATTTTAATTTTCATGTTTTCTTTTACCTACTTAGGCTATAATAAAAAAACCTTGGATGAGAAGTCCATGGTTGTCAAAGAAAGACACCATTTTGTATGCTTAAGGCACTTTATGCAATTTATAAGCAAAAATTGTTCATTAGGAAAATTTGGGATTTTTAATGTTTTTGGTAAAGAAAGCCTAGTATTAGGTGTTTTATTTGGTTTTAGGTATTTGGGAACCTTTTCCAAGTCCTAGAAGTTGAATCAAGTGAAAAATGTAAAAATTGCACTTTTTGTGTAAAGATGCATTGTTGAAATTTTGTAAAAGTTGCTCAAATTTGCAACTTAGTGGGAAAAGGGTTATAACTATTAAAATATTGGTTGTAACCATTAAAATAGACATAGGAGATATATATACCTCATTTTTGAGGTCTAGAAGGCATTAATGTACAGATTGGAAGAAGTTGCAAAGAAGGAAATTCAATTTTGGAGTCATTTCTACTGTTGTTTGCATACTGCACAAACTTTATAGATTTTCAGACCAGATCTCATTGATTTTTGAGATAGATATTTGAATCAGCTTTCTTTTTCTTCTAGTCTCATCATTCTACATGTTTTCTAACTCAATTTATTGCAGTTTTAGTGAAACTAGGTTTTTAGGACAACATTTTGGTGCACACAGGAAAAATGGGCCTCTAACTACAATTTCCTTGGTTGAAATTTCATGGAAACTTGGGAAATTTTAGTTATTATGGTTCTTTTGAATATTCTAGGCTTTCAAAATTGGAGGATGTATTTTGTGATTTTTCCAATCAAGCCCTAGGTCAAGTACCATGAAGGATTTGACCTCTTGTAGTGTGCTGATTTGTGAATGGCAAGATTTTGGCACTTGGTGAAGGGTTGAGAATTTGAAAATAAGTTACTTTAGTGTTTCCAATAATTTCTAAGTATTAATTTCATTTCCATGACTGCATTTTCTACTAGTTGCTTTGTAAACCAAGCATAACTTGATCACTTAGGTCTGTGTTGCTTCGTGAAGGAAAGGGAATGCTAGAATGGGGCTAGAACTTTATGCTTTGGGGTTGGAAGTAAATTTGAAAAGGGTATTAAAAAACCTAATTTTTTTGTGTCTTGTTTGAGAATTTGTGAAGTTAGATCCATAAAGCCATTTTAGGAGGGCTAAAAGGGGCTCACAGGGCTATTAGGCCAAATTGGGGTTTGAGGCTTTATGCAAGTGTATGATTCAAACAAGTGGTGTATTATATGGTAAGTATATTCCCTAAGATCATTTGATCTTTTATAACCCTTGGTACAAACTTCTAGGGTGTTTTTCCTAGCATTGACCTAATTATGGGAGATTGGTGCAAAACCCATAAAGTGGGCAAGTTTGATTCTTTGTCCTTGGATTCTTGGTGAAGTTGGAGAGTGTGTTTCTTTAATCCATTGTATGATTTTATTGTTTTGGAACTTTGTAATAAGGTTAAAGATTTGGTAGCCAATTGGTTGATTTTAAGAGTGGGAAGCCCATTTGAAGCTTCTTAGTTGTGAACTCTACATTAGGTGGTATCAAAGCCACCAGAGTATCTTTTGGGAAAGAAAAAAAGGTAGACAGAGAAGATATTTCTTTGAGGATAACCAACATTGAGTTGGAAAAAATAGTGAATGAACAAATGGTTGAGAGCAGGACAGCAAAAGAGGAAAATAGAGCAATGAGAAGAGAAATTGATAAGTTGAAAGGGCAAGTATAGAGAGGAGACCATGAGGAGTTTGAAGAAGAAGAAGAAGAAGGAGATAACTTGCCTAACATGCCTAAAGATCAAAAGATCATGGTAGCAGCCCTACGGAGGGTAGGAAGAAAAGACAAAGGGGATTTACCTATGTTTGGTGGAAAGCTGGAACCTGAGGCATGCATGGAATGGTTGGAGGCTCTTCAAAACCATTTTGAAGCAGAGGAGATACCTACAAATTAGAGGGTTAAAGTGGAAAAATCCAAGTTGAAGGGACTAGCCCTAAGTTGGTGGAACTTTCTCCAAAATGAAAGAGTAGAAGAGGAGAAGCAACCCATTTCCACATGGAATAGGATGATGTCAGAAATCATGAAGCAATTTTTTCCAGAGGACTATGGAATGATGCTCCCCAAAAGGTTGCATAATCTCAAGCAAAAGGACATGGATGTAAGTGCTTATACTCAAGAATTTCATACGTTGACTCTTAGAGCTAAGTTGTATGAAAATGAAAAGAAAAAGCTTGCATGATATATTAGTGGGCTTAGATATAATATACAAGATGAACTAACCTTGGTGACAGTAGAATCAGTCCACAAATGTTATCAACTTGCTCTCAAGATTGAGGAGAAACAAAAAAAGAAAAGGCGAACAAAGTAGTAGAGGAAGAGAGAACTCGTTTAGAGGAAGAGGTAGATTTCAAGGAAGAGGAAAACTACCCAAGAAACCAAGGGGAAGCTAGCAGTAGTCAAGGGGTTGAGAATGATAGTAGGAGTAGATATTTATTTAAAGGAAGGAGACCTAATCAAAGAGGCAGATTTGATGGAAGGGGAACAGTGTTTTTATAGGAATGTGTTACAATTGCAATCAAGTGGGTCACCAATCTTTTAGGTGTCCAGAGAAACAAGGATCAGTGAGTAGCCCAAGTAAAAGAAGAATTAATTTGTTACAAGATGAGGATGTACAAAGTACAAGTTCTCATGCCAAGATAACAGATCTAGAGATAGGAGATTGCCTCATGCTGAAAAGAACTCTCTTGAAGGTACCCACTGATAAGGAGCCACCACAAAGAAGGTCATTGTTTAGAACCACATGCAAGGTAAGTGGTAAATTTGTAAAGTTATTGTTGATTCTGGTTCAATTGATAATTTTTCTTCAAAGGAGATGGTAGACAAGTTAGTATTGCAAAAAATACCTCATCCTTATCGCTATAGAGTGGCCTTGGTTGAACAAGGAACAACATGCCTTGATTAGTGAACAAGTATGGCTAGAATTTTAGATTGGGGAGTATAAAGATAAAGTTTTATGTGATGTGACTGAAATGGATGCTTGCCATTTACTTTTAGGGAGGCCTTGGTAGTATGATGTAGATGCTAGGCATGATGGGAGGCAAAACATTTATAGCATAACCAAGGGTGGAGAAACCTACAATATGAGGCCACTCCCTGATGATGGAAGCCATAGGGTGACTAGTGTCACGATGGTAGGAGGTAAAGAATTTTTGCAAGCTATTAAGGAGGAGAAAATGACATATTTTTCCATCATAGTCAAACCTAAAAAATAAGTTAAATTTATGCCCCAAGCCAAGAGCACGGAACATCAAGTAGGACTTAGAGAGGCTAGGGAGTTGTTGGAACAATATAAGAGTGTTATTGCAAGAAATGAACTAGAATGTTTACCACCACAAAGAGAGATAAGCCATTGCATAGACCTGATACCAAGTGCTACATTACTTAATAAGGTAGCCTACAAGCTTACCCCTAAAAAAAATGCAAAATTAGCAAGACAAATTGAAGAATTGTCAGCCAAGGGCTTCATAAGGAAGAGTGTTAGTCCTGCAATCAACTAAAAATGGTCATCTAGACTATGAGCCCCCTTTCTAGCATTTTTCCATAATTTATCTAATGGTTGCTTTTGATCAAATCCTCAAAAATCTATTTATTTGATTATAACCTATGGTATGACCACTTTATCCCAAGTTCATATTTAATTCAAAGAACATGTCCCCCTTTTAACTAAATAAAATTCCACACTCATCTCTTATCCTAAGAGTGCACACATAAAGTATTATTCCTATTTTAGAAATAAAAGAAATGACATTTTTGTTTACACATGAATGTGCAATTACCTATGTGAGAGGAATCTTCTATTTTTAAAATAAATTTAATTCTCCTCCACACATTTCAAACCCTCTCAAAAGTCAATCATTAACTATGAGTGGTTGAGATGCTTGTGTACATGGATCACTCAAGATGTATTCTCCTTCCTTGATTACAGTCATCTTGCCTCTTAATCTCTACCATCTATTTTTCTTTAAAAGGGAGGGCTTTCTCCTAATTCAAAAAATATTAGTCTCTCATGCTATTGTTATACTATAGGTTTTCTTGGTGATTTTGGAGACTTGGAGCATTCTTGCATTTTTGCATTTTTGCACTTAGCTTAGCTCTCATTCTACTTAAATTATGGCATACTTTTTATCTTAGTTTCATTTATGCTTTAGTTTAGTTCTCTTTGTTATCTTGTATTTTATTTAGAATAGCTTGCATTTGCATTGCGTTTTATTATAGATTCTTGGATATTGACACTTTTGCCTCTACTCTTTGAATCTCTCATTCTATGGTGCACCTTGCAAGGGTTGCATAGTTTGGTTTATTTGAGGGCCACCATCTCATAGCCTTTTCACATCATAGATAGAGAGATATAAACTAGCTCTTGAGAATCCCTCTCCCATGGGTTCTCTCAAGAATAATGGTTTATAGAAGTGTGACACTTTTATGCACACATTTTTGGCTCCCACCATGGCGTTAGAACAAAGTTTCTAGCTCTATTTTCTTGCTTGAATTTTGGTTATATTATCATTTCTAATTTTTTTACAGAAACTTCTTGAATCTAATCAAGTGGTTTTGTTGGTTTCTTACTTTGGTTTTAGGCTAAGCCTTGTGTAGATTTGTTTGAAGGCCAAAGCCGTAGTTTTGAAAGATTTGAGCATATCTTCCAAACCACTTTAAGTTTGGTTCTAAATTTTTTTTATAGGTTGACTATGTGTCTAAGATGTCTCAGTTTGATTTTTAGATCATTATGACTTGATTTGCATTAGTTATGAATTTTTCTTTGTTCTTCATAAAAAGTTGTTTCTGGTCATCAGTGACTATTTTAGAAACACTTACATTTTCAAAAAGGTTTTTGAATTCTACAAAGGGTACTGTCTTTGTGTTTTGAATTTTGAGGTCATATTAAGGATCAAAAACTCAATTTGATAAATTTGGTCTATTTTGACAAAATGGGTCCCTAGAGTACAAATGAAGAGATTTTTTTGAATTTCTTGCATTTTTGGAAAGCTCTTTGGTTTTTAACAAGGATCTCTTCCTTTCATTTCTATTTTTGGATTTGAAATCATAAAAAACAAGTCCAATCTTGTTGACTAGGTCAAAATCAAAGAGTAAAAAAGAAATCATTTTCTAATTAGATTGAACTTTCTTTAAATACACTTGATTGGAAGATAATTTGGATTTTTGAGGCAAATAACCACTTTTTTTTGCAGGTTTAACTTGGTTACTATACCCTAACCTCAGCTTCTTTTTAGGGAGTTTCTCATTTTCATTTCTATAAAGAATGCATATCAAAGCTTCAAATGCACAAGGGCTACTAACGATTGTTTGCAGGGCTACCCAATGCATAAAAACCCAACTTGATTTCTTTTTTTTAATTTCATAGGCATATTAAACTTGTGATTGAGGTTCTTTGATGATAGGAGAGCATGCTCTTCACCCTTGCGATGAATCAAAAATCTTGACACACCTTTAGATTTTAAGAACAAGAAGACTAATTGAAGATTCTTGGCATGTTTGGGGGAAGCAATCAAGATAGGAGAGTATGCTCTTCACCCTTGTGGTGAGTCATAAATCTTGACCCTTGAGAGTGGATCCATTTTGTGGTAGTTAGAATCTTTTAGAGGGTCTTCTCTCGAACAACCTAAGAGAAACTTCCTAAGTGGGGACAAGAAAATTACCTGGCTCTTCCAGCCCACTATAAACTTAAGGCTATCAAGGACACAAAACCTTTGTAGATGTAGTATTTATCTTCACTTAGTGTGATCGCTTATGGGATTTTGACCATAAGGAGATCACTAGGAAAGAACACTTAAGTTTCTCTTGTGACCACAAGGTCTATTACCTAGCACAAGGTGGGGTGTCCCTTAATTGGGTGTAAGAGGAATATTATAGATGGAAGCCCTTTCTAAACACCCTAGGTTAGTAGCTACCCTATTTTTCTGCTCAACTTCTTAGTGCAAGGATTGATCCTAGTGGACTATTCGGATCACCCCAAGATTTATGCTCACCATATGTGTTCCCTTGGTTGTGCTTATGGCACTTCCATGACAAAGACAATATCTCTTGTGGGTAACCACTTGGTGTGAGGTGAAGGAGCATCAAGTGTGGGCCAAGTTGTTGAGTAATGAACTGTGACTTTTAGGTAGATATTGCTTGATGTGTTCTCAAATGTGCTAGACCTGTGGAAATATTTTAATAATACACATGATTATATTTCTAAGGCTTTCTTATAAGACCTCACATATGCTTGTATCATGCAAGGTTTCTTTATCCTTTGCTTGATTGTTTGAAGACTACTCCATGTGGCACTATCTTTCTTGGAAAGAAATTGCTTTTGAACATCAAACTTGCTATGCTATCAACTATTGTCAAAAATTTTCATCCAAGTCAAAGCATCAAATATTAACATTTTTCTTTTTTGACTGCTAAGGGGAGTGTCATCAATTGATTTTTCTTTTCTATGTCTATGGTGCTTGAACATGCTTAAAGTGGCTCTTTGGTCTTAGTGCTCTTGGTCTTTCTATCTTCATGGTCTATGTCCTCTTGATAGTTATCATTTTTTTGAAATGGTTACCTTGATTTCTTGACTACACTCTTATGTTGAGAAAGTTGTTCACTTGTCACCTCGCTTTCTCTATCTACTTGACTATTTGGCTTCTTTCCTGGATCTTGACTTTAGTCACTACTATTGTAAATTTCTTTGACACTTTCTTGACAAGTCACTTTACTCGATCTTTACTATTTTGGCAAGTGAACACTCTACCTCTTTAGTTTGGATATCAAGTTATCTTGTGTCACCTTCTTAGCTTCCTCTAGTCTCCTTCATGCTTGACTATCTATCTACCACTATGTCATTCAAACCTTGTGCTACCAAACCTCAACCAAAGCTAGATGATGAGGATATCCTCCATGCCACTCAAGAGTTTCAAGATCTATACGCTCAATACAAAGAAATAGAAGAGATAGATGATCTTTCTTACCTTCATTTCTGTAAGCATATGACAGAAATGAAGTCTAAACTTGAGAAAATATTAGAGGAGAATATTTTATTCTTAAATGAATCTCCGTTAAGACCTTTACATACATATGGTTCATCTTCTTCAAGGTCTACATATTCTACTCCAAGACATCAAATGCCTTCATCTTCTAGATCTAAAGACCTCCTTTAATCCTATTCCAAGCTATCATGATGGACCTATCTTTGACCAAGATAGTTATGAAGACATGGATGCATACCATTCACATGAGAAACAACAAAAGGACTCTAGACATACTTTTCATAGAACTTTTTCTCGCTTGGAAGATTCTTATGATGACACTTTGGAAACACTTCTTGGCACCAAGCTCATCACATTATCTAAGTCTACCTCACATGGAAACACATTATTGGATATCTATTATGCTTAGACATAATGTGCACAGTACTTCAGATTGCATTGAGTTGAAACATAAAATCCAAGATCTTATTGATAAAGGGATTATTGATACCTCTAATGACTCATGTGATGAGGATACTTTTCTTGAGAAACATCATATTAATGAACCTATTTCTAGTGATGCTTTCCTTAATACCTCCACTTCTTCCAAAACTCATGCACCTCTCAATACTTCAAATATTTCCAACATGCCTCTATCAAATAAAGAACCTAATGCTTTTCACATACACTATGCCTATCCTCAAGGGCTACCTCTAAAAGAAACACAAGCTAATGTTCACTTGGCTGCAAAACTTTTCCATGCTACTAAGCCTATAAATCTAAGTACTACTCCAATCCCTCTTCATTCTCCCTTGTCCCTAGAAGTGGCTCCATGTCAAGAGGACTCTCAAAAAGAAAAAATCTACAAATGTCAATAAAGATAAAGATCAAGCACCCTTTCATCTTCTTCAAAATTTCACCCCTCTGTATCCTATGTCCTTTCCATCCCCCAACCATGGTGAAGATACCACTTCCATTATCTCCCTTGCGCTTACTGAAAATTATGAGAAAATTTCTCTTCCTATGCTATCCAAAGTTGCTTGTCAAGATCAAAGTGTCCCCTCATGTTCTACTTCTCCATATCCACTTCAAAATTATGCTCAAGCTTCAAGTGCTCCTATTAAAAATGTTGTTCCTATCAAAGTTACTCATGAGTCTATTGAAGGCTTTGACTATGTTGCTCACTCTAAAGATGTTGATATCCCTTTACACTATCCATTTGAATATCCAAAGTCTATCCTTGGTCCTTATCCATCAAAGCTAAAGCCTTCAAACCTTCCATCTACATTGGGACCTTATGTTCCTTCATCTCCTACATTTTCCACTCCTAGCTCTCTCGTCATACCTCAAGATCAACAAAGACGCTCATCCTTGATGAATTTTCACCCATGTATCCATCTAAACCATTCATATCAGCCTTATTCATCCATAAACCCCAAGTCTTTTGGAAGCGAGAATAAACATAAGAATCCATTGAAAAATGAAGATCACTATGTCCCATGTAATCGACATGTGAATGCAAAGAAGAAATTCAAGAGACCACAAAGGTACACTATTAAAAAAGCTAAATCAAAGCAAATATGGGTTCCTAAACCCATTATTGAAGAAATGTGTTCTGAAGTATCCAAAGGAAAATCTAAAGCTATATGGATTCCCAATTCTCTATTGAAAGACTTGACCATTGAAAAGAAATCAAAGTTGAGATTCAAGCTTCCAAAGGCTTCCATTCCATCTTCTTCCAAAAATCTTCCTAAAAATATTCCAAAGCCATCCGCTCCACTTTTTTTCAAATCTCTTCTACCACCTCGTACATCTAGACCTCAAGCTATTTCATCCATGATTCCTCCATCATTCCTATACCCTTCAAGGTGTGTGTCAATATTGATTGTGCCCAATATTTTAGCTAGCCTCGTGAAATCCTCTAAAACTTACACATACTTTCTATCCATGTTCATTTATTTCTTTCAAGACATGAAACCTTATCCTTATATACTCCTACTATCATCTCCCTTCCATCACCCTATCAACATCTTTGAGCATACTTATCTATGGTCTTAGCTTATCATGACTTATCCTTCCTGTAAGAGGACTATCTAAATTGAAAAAAAGAAGAAGCTTGAACTATTTCTAAATTTTTTAGAAAAATAGAAAAGGAAAAAATAAGAAAAAAAATGAAAATGAAAAAAATGTACCTTGGTGAAAACCACTTCTTGTGGCACCCTGGTAGCAATATTAGAGAGAAATAAATTCGTCCTATGGTGAAAACCACTTCTTGTGGCACCTTGGATAAGTACCATGATGAAAACTTAGTAAATAGGCATCGTGCATAATTATTCCATCATCCATCTATCCCCTCTTCTCTCTTTGACCTTGACAATGTTGAGCTACCTTTGCATATTGGCTATCTTATCCATGAGATTCTCTATTGTGCTTTCTCATTCACTAATAGCCTCCATCTTGAGATTTATTCTTATTACTCTATCCCATCACTATCCTATCCAATTGATCTCTTGGTCTTGATCACATAATGAAAAAATGGTCTCTTAGGTCTCTTGACATGTCTACTCTTTTGGATTACATGTTTCATGTTATCTCACTTGTTGGCTTCACTGCTTATCCTACATGTTATCTTGCTCATTACTTCCATTGCTTATCCAAAACATGCTTCATATGACTATTTTACCTCTTTCCCTAGCTTGGGTACTCTTGAGGGTCAACCCTTGAGGATCACCTTCACTCACTTCATACTCCTTTCTTATCCATCTTTGCTTATCCACCAACTTGTTGCTCCATCACATCCTATAACTTGCTAGACATTTAAAGAAAATGATGTGATCTTTCTTGAAATCTCTAAAACATTCTAAAAATTCCAAAAAATCATATATGATGCTGAAAAAGTCCTAAAAATCAAGAAATGTCCTGAAAAAGATGACCATCTTAGTGAAACCAAGCAATAGGCGCTTTGATGTATCACCAAAAAAAATCAAAAAAATCAAAAATACAACCAAAATAAAAATAAAAATGAAAAAAGTCTTGAAAAAATTTGCCAAGTGGTGGAAACCTAGAAATAGGCACTACTTGAGACCTTTGCACCTATGTCTATCAATCTTAATCACACACTTTACAACACATTTCCTAGCTTGGAATTATTT
Source organism: Cupressus sempervirens (assembly GCA_028749045.1). Lineage (NCBI taxonomy): Eukaryota > Viridiplantae > Streptophyta > Pinopsida > Cupressales > Cupressaceae > Cupressus > Cupressus sempervirens. The sequence continues at coordinate 212,849,291 of CM053789.1, forward strand.
CTTGTCCTCATCTCAGGGGCACTACTAATTATCCTATTTAAGGTTTCCTTGTGTATTAGGGTTTCTGTGGCAACTCACAAAATAGTGTTTCTCAACACTACCCCCCAACTTGACATCAAGTGTTTCTTAACACTTTTTAGATAGTTTACTAATGGTCTTCGATGTGATGATATTTCTCATTATCAGAATCAAGTCTTGAAGAAATGCCCAAGTGACTTACACATACACACTTTAAAACTTAAACGACTAAGCTATGATGAACTTTATCTTCTTTGTGTGCTATCTATGACAATTTATTTTTTGTGTGTTCCCTTCCTAATAGTCTTTCAAGGATGTCATGGACTAGAAGACTAGGGCCATGGGGCATGTTTTACATGGTTTCTACTTGTGGGTATACTTGTTTTGTCTAAGGTGTTTAGAACATTCATGCTTGTCCTACTTGACACTTTGGACCTACAATGTATGATCCTTGATTGTTTTGCAAGACCACACTTAGGGGTTATCCTAGCACTTATTTCTTGATACAAGTGTAATCTTTTTATACTCAACTTAGGGAATCTAATTGCATAGTCATCTTGACCTATATGTCTTTGATGCTTAAGTTGGATTCCCACATTTCTATCTAACATAGATCATATTCATATCCTCATATTTTTACTAGTGATGATTGTATGATCTTATTATTTCTCTAATAAGGCTTGATGATAAAAACTAGGACCTACTTATGTAACCTTTGCAATTACACCTTTTCATACTAGCTTGCATTCTAGGGTTCGTTCTAGCTTAGCTTTGAATTTTGCATGTTGAGAGAGCTCCCTTCTTTATCTTTCATGGACTTGTCAGCTAACTACATTCATCCTTCTCTTGTGTCTTCTCAATCTTATCTTATCTCTTCTTTCCTATTTCTCACTTCTTTTATATCTTACCATCTCATCTATGCTTTTGACATATCTTTTATAATCTCAACATCCTGGATCCATTTTCAGGATTGAACTCCAAATTCAGCTTCATCTTGCTAGGGAAAAATTTCTTCTTTCTTCTATGTAGTTGGCTGACCTATTGAGGCTTAATCTTTGAATCTTTTTGGGGAAATCATAATTTATTCATTTCTTCATCATTTCTACTCTCTTCCACTCTTCTCTTTGATTTCATTTCATCTTTCTTCTTTCTTTGACCTAATTCTTATGCTTTATCTTTCTTTGTCAAAGTTAGTCAAATTAGGGTATATCTTCATTGCTTTGTGGTCACTCTTTAGTCTTAATCTCTTATCTATCATTATGAACTTTTCTTTATTCTAAATTGATCAAATCTAGCTTATTTTTGCATCTCCTCTATCTCATTTTGATTTCAATCTTGAGGGGGCATGAATATTCTATCATTGTTGCAAATTGTTTTCTTCTACAACTATCTATTTTTTCTTGATCTATCTACTTTTCTTGGTGTTAGTACTCTTCTTGAGTTCTTATATCATCTCCATCCTAGTGTTCAAAAATATTGCTATCAAACTATGCATTGAGGATTTGCTAACTTTTTTTGCTTTGTTCTTCATAATCAGATCTCTCTAACATCTTAGCTTCTTCATTCTTTGACATAATGTGTTCCTAGACCAATCACACATTAGTAAAAGAGTGGTAAATGTAATCAACTAAAATGGTCATCTAGACTATGAGTCCCCTTTCTAGCATTTTTTCATAATTTATCTAATGGTTATTTTTTATCAAATTCTCAAAAATCTATTTATTCAATTATAACCTATGGTATGACTAGTTTATCCAAAGTTTATATTTAATTAAAATAGTATATCCCCCTTTTAATTAAATAAAATTCTCCACTCATCTCTTATCCTAAGTGTGTACACATAAAGCATTATTCCTATTTTAGAAATAAAAGAAATGACATTTTTGTCTACACATGAATGCACAATTTTCTATGTGAGAGGAATCTTCTATTTTTAAAATAACTTTAATTCTCCTCCACACATTTTACACCCTCTCAAAAGTCAATTATTAATTGTGATTGGTTGAGATGCTTGTGCACATGGATCATTCAAGATGTATTCTCCTCCCTTGATTACATTCATCTTGCCTCTTAATCTCTACCATATATTTTTATTTAAAAGGGAGGACTCTCTCCTCATTTAAAAAATATTAGTCTCTCATGCTATTGTTATGATGTAGGTTTTCTTCGTGATTTTTGAGACTTGGAGCATTCTTTCATTTTTGCATTTTAGATTAGTTCTCATTCTACTTACATTACGATATAATTTTTATCTTAGTTTCATTTATTCTTTAGCTTAGTTCTTTTTGTTAGCTTGTATTTCATTTAGAATACCTTTCATTTGCATTGCATTTTATTCTAGATTATTGGATATTGACACTCTTGCCTCTACTCTTTGAATCTCTCATTCTATGGTGCACCCTGCAAGGGTTGCATAGTTTGGTTCATTTGAGAGCCACCATCTCATAGCCTTTGCACATCATAGATAAAGAGCTATAAGTTGGCTCTTGGGAATTCCTCTTACATGAGTTCTCTCAAGAATAATGGTTTATAGAAGTATGACACTTTTATGCACACAAGTCCTTGTGTTGTACCTATCATACTAGCTCCTAAAAAGGAAGGTACATGGAGATAGATTCTAGAGCCATGAATAAGATAACTATCATATATAGGTTCCCCATGCCACAAATTCAAGATCTTTTGGATTGTCTCAAAAGTACAAGTCACTATTCAAAGATGGACTTAAAAAGTGGTTACCATCAAATCAGGATAAGGGAAGGTGATGAATGGAAAACAACCTTCAAGAAAAATGAGGGACTATATGAATGGTTTGTGATGCCATTTGACCTATCTAATGCACCCAACACATTTATGAGACTTATGAATGAAGTCTTAAAGCCTTTTATTAACAAATTTTGTGTTGTTTATCTAGATGACATTCTTGTTTTCAGGAGGAGCAGGTAGGAACACCTAAAGCATTTGGAGTTAGTCCTTGAAAAGTTACATAAGGAGCAATTGAAGATAAATTTGGATAAGTGTCCATTTTTTTTCCTTGGGTTCATCATTTCCCAAAATTAGTTAAAGATGGATCCATCCAAGGTAGAAGCAATTCTAAATTGGCATACACCTAGGATAACTACTAAGGTAAAAGGTTTTCATGGTCTTGTAAGTTTTTATAAAAAATTTGTGAAGAACTTTATGTTGGATACAATTGACTAATTGTGTCTTATCTTTGTTGTTACACAAATGCCATATTAGTTTTTAGTCAATTCTTACTAAGCTCACTTGGTTAGTAAGATAGTTTTCCTTGTCTACTAAGCATTCCTAGAAATTACTCTACAGAGGTAGTGTCTACCAAGCTCACTTGAACATCAAAGGAGATTATGGCAGAAAGTAGCATTAACTAAGATCTCATTGTTAACGAAGGAAAGTTGGATAGAGCCAGTGTCTATCGAGCTCACTCAGTTTCCACAGGATTTTTCAAGTTCACTGTGTTAACCAAGCTTCTATTGGTTAACATAGGAGATCATCTCAGAACTAGTGTTTACCAAGATGGTTCAACTATCAAAGGATTTTGTTGATTTGGGATATGAAATTTTAATTATTTCAAGTATTGATTCCAACCACCTATGGTGATGATTATTGGTCATTGTAATTTGTATTGAGCTGACTTGACAATCTGAACAATATAAATATAAGGTCAAGTTGTGATTTTCAGTAGTGTGCAAGCGTATTGATTGATTGAGAAGGAAAGTTTGTAAGTGAACTTGAAGGATGTTCAGATATACTTATGGAGCAGCAAAGTAATATTTGATCAGAAGGGTCTAGTATGAAGCAAAACAAGGATATGTAATCAGCAATTCAGTTGGATCTCAATCAGGTCATTTCATTGTTACTTTCTTACCATTGTAGTAGTGATCCAAAATCTCTTAATAGAGTTGGTTTAACAGCCAGTTGTAAAGCCTCTAACAAAGTGACAATTCCATTGAATTGTTTTAAGACCTCTTACAGGGCCACTTTTTACAGGATGATTAAATCCTCTAACAAGGTCCCACTTAACAATGTGTTTTGTAACCTTTAACCGAGTTGGTTCCTAATAGGGCTCACTTCATAAGAGTGAAAATCAGTAACTAGTTACATTGGTGGTTTTTCCCATATTGGGTTTCCACGTTAAATTTGGTGTCTCATGTGTTCATGTTATTTCTCTTATGCTTGCAAGATTAATTATTGTTAATGTCTTAAGATCTAATAAAATTTATTCACACTCTACATTTATCAAGTTACAACATTTTTAGTATGTTTACTGAGTAACAATAGTAATCAGTTTTCTAAGTCTAAATTTTATTATTAACATCTAAGGGATCTAGGAATTATTTTTATGGTAACTAATTCACCCCCCCCCCCCCCCCCCCAGCTACTCCATCTATATTTCCAACAACTGGTATCAGAGCTTTTGGTGCTTGTAGGAAAGGTTTCAAGGACCTAAGCTAAAGATCGAGATGTCTTACACAAGAGAAATTTCAAAGCTTAATAGAGACAACTTTTCATTATGGCAGGGACTCATGAGACTTCATTTGGCTTCCATTAGTGATTTAGGATTGAAATACCTTGATGAAGAATACACAACTCCTACTAGTACATTATCTATTGGAGATATTGCTAAGAAAAAAAACAATAACAGCATGATGATAGACATTGCATCTGCTCTTAGCTATGAAGAATTTGATGAGATCAAGGACTGCAAAACCACTTTTGAAATGTGGAACAAGCTAAAGGACATCTATGGTGGTGATGAAAATGTGAGGAGAGCCAAAGAAAAAATCCTTAGAGGACAATTTGATCAAATGAGAATTGAGAGAAGATGAAAATATTGCCAAATATGTGGAAAGAGTCAAAGCCACTGCCAATGCAATTAGAACATCTGGAGGAGAAATCAAGGAAGAAACTATTGTAAGTAAAGTTCTCAGAAGATTACTTCCTATCTATGCAATTAGAGTATCTCTTATTTAAGAAAGGAGGTGTGAGACTTATCATAAGATAACTTTGGATACCTTAGTAGGAAGATTGACAACTTTTGAGCTAGGAAACAATGACAATTATGTTCCAGCTTCCAAAAATATCGAATCTACATTTGAGGCCAAGATTTCACTTAAGGAAAAAGGCAAGAAAATAGAGGACATTCAGTTAGAAAGTGAAGAAGAATTAGAGAAAAGTTATGATAGCGATCTTGAAGTTGTTGAAGCTTTACTTGCAAGGAAATATTCTAGAGGTAGAGGAAAATACAAAGATAAAGTTCTCTTAATCTATTTTTCATGTGAAGAAATTGGTCATATTGCTACGAGGTGCCCAAACAAAGAAAGCAAGGATGAGAAGAAAAGTCACAAGTGTAATGGCAAGAAGGATTTCAAAGGTCATAACTCATACAAGGACAAAGGTAAGAAGACTTGTTTTATGGCTAAAGATTGTAATAACAATGAAGATGAAATAGTTTATATTGTTGTAAAAGATGAATCTAATGATGAAGGAGATAAGATGGCACTTATCTCTCATGTTAGCAAAAATGATACATGGATCATAGATATTGGTGTTGGAAATATTCAGGATAAGATATGTTACTGAGAGGGGAGGGGTGGATTAGTAACTTATAAAACTTTTAAGCAATTCAGCATTTTAACCATTCATCATTCATTCATCTAATCTACTACATAAATGAAAGATCAATCATTCATAACACATGAACACAATGATTTGGTGACCCAGAAACCTTCCAATTAGAAAGTAAAACTGGGGTGGGGATGATGCCCACAAAACTTCATTACTATAGTATGAAGTTGGCCTGTTAAGGCTTACAATAATCACTTCTGGTGATCTGCCCTATTAGGAGCAAGTAGGACTACTAGATCCACCTTGTTAGAGGATTTACATACATTGAAGTATGCACTCTATTAGGAGATTTACAAAAAGACTGTTAAGTCTACCCTGTTAAAGGATTTATAAACTAATTCACCTATTAGGATGAAGCAGTGGATCTACTTACAACTATTTTTTGATAAGATCCTTTTTGCATTGATCACCTGATGTGATAGATATAACTTTTCTGCTCCTATGTTGACCTTGTTGTATTCCTTTTACTCTGCTACTGATTCGCTTTCACTTTTCTTAAAATATAGCAATACCTTCTTCACTTGCAAACATCACTCTCTTTTTATTTTTCATACATACTATATTGCAAATAATATCATACATTACATATATACCATTCCAATATTTACAATTGCAAGGTCTGTCAAAACACAAGTGAACAAAACATTACTGAGTTGGCCCAATAGTAAATAACTTGGGTTCATTGAACTAACTCGATGACCCTTTGATACTCCGCATCCACTACATTACTCAGCATCATCATGCACTCAGTAGGAGTAGAGGCTTGATTCATTCTAGCCACACAAGATTGCTTGGAACTCGATAACCATTGGTGACTCGATAGATAAAGTGTCACTCGGTAGAAACTAACTTCTTCGTTTACCTTTCTTTACTCGATAAACACTAAGTCCTTTGTTTACCTTTTTCACTTGGTGAATACTGCTGAACTTTGTTTACCTTTTTCACTCAGTAAACACTGCTGAACTTCTCATTCACTTGGTATCTTCTGGAATGCTTAGTGAGAACTGTTTACCTACTGAACTTATAAGGTAACCATTGAATGCTTGGTATATACTTGAAACTAAGTGATGAGCTAGATAAGCATTCAGAATTGAATAAGTTTTTGTACTAATGACAAATATATCATAATTCCAACAATCTCCCCCTTTGGCATTAGTGACAAAAACACTTATGAGCCAAAACTTATGTGCAAAATTTGTCGTATTGATTTAAATATATCTCCCCCATACAATATGCACAGAGTATTTACAAATATCTCTATCTCCCCTTTTTTGACAATAATGCCAAATTAAGCAATATGTATTTACATAGAGACACCAAAATGGGAGATAAACTTAGAGTGTACCTTGAGAATAAGAGCCAAAGTCTTATCCCAATTTTCTTGTAAAATTTTGCAGGTGGATAGTGTTGTTTGAACTTCAGCTGAAAGTTCAACCATATGATCTGCAACTGAGAAATTGTTGTCATGGATCAATGCTTTGGAGTAGACAATGTGTTTTTGCATTGTGTCCATGATAGGAAGGATCATGTTCTGAATGTCAATTAAGGTAGACCTGATCCTTGCTTTCTCTCTCAACAATTCTGCCTACTTTTCTAACAAAAATCTAATTCTGAGGTGATGGGATGAACTTTAATTGGGGTCAAGTTTCAGCATTTGGGCACTGACCTTCATATCCTCATCAATTTTATTCAATTTTTCTTTGATCTCCTTGGTGTAATCGGTAACATCACAAAGTTTGACAAAAAGTGAAGTTACATTATTAAAGGAATTTTCAAGATTAGCCAAAATTGTGGACAATTCTACCTGTTTTATTGCAATGTGCTGAGCAATGTGCTCAAACACCTTATTATCAATTTCCTTTCAGCCTTTTCAATCAATTTTTCTTGAACAGAGGTGTCCTCATTGAATTTATTTACAACCTCTTCTAACTAAATCAAAATGTGTTGAGTAGAGTCTACTTCAACACTTATAGCATCTATAATTATATTCTTGGCATTCTCAATTATTCTGTATTCCTTATCCCTTTCAGACCTTAACTACTTCTACGTAGCTTTCATCTCTATTAGTTGACTAGCTAACCTCATCTCTTCAATGGTAGCATTTTCATAGTCAATCTTTGGAATTACTATCTCTGTGTCTAAGTCAATATCTTCTAGAATTTCCTTTCCAGTGATCAAAAGTCTTAATGGATCCTTTTGTTTGACTTCTTTGATGACTGGTTTGATCTTAAGAATAGACATAATAGTGGAGATGGAAGAAATAGCAGTAAAAACTAGGATAGGACTTGATGATTGAATGCCAATAGAGGTATTTACCAGATCAAAAATTGGAATACTTCCCAAAAATGATGATACACTCGTTATAGCAATATCTGCACTAATTGGATTTGAAGTAGGTGCAGATAATGCTGACAAAATTGTAGAACAAGTTGGAACTGACAAAATTGTGGAACTTAATGTTATAGTGATTGATGACGATGGAGCTGAGGAGGCTGGCTCGATGGTTGAAGAAGAGGGCTGCAGCTCGGTAGATGAAGTGGTAGACACTTCCATTGATGATACCTAGAGCTATGATGTGGCAGGTGTAGATGATAAATCTGATGTAGATGCTATCAAACCTACTAAAGCTGACTCCAACCTAGATGATGTGATAGTTTTAGGTGGAGAGTGAGGAAGGGATGCAATAACTACTGCTACAATTTTCACTGGATCATCTTCCTCCTTATTTTCCTCTTCAGCTTCTTCCTCCATTTCTTTTTCCTCCTTGTCTTCTTCCATTAGTGCATGCATCTCTCCTAGTGAGACTGTGATGGATGGAGTGTTATTAATATCATCACTATCACTATTGTCATCTTCCTTGATTTCTACTGGGTCTTCATTGGGCTTTATGCAGATGATAGATGTTTTTTCACATGTTTTTTGCATCATTTACAACATGCTCAATGTCTTTGATTAAATTCAAATAGGTGTGAAATCTGATCATCATTTTACCTTCATGATTTTTCATTGCAGTCTTTATTTCTGCTCCAGTGAGACTTGGTCGAAGATTCTTCAAAGATTGCTCATAGATGTCTTTAACCGTTTGGGTGGTTGACTCCCATCTTTGTTGCAATCTCTCCAATAGTTCTTTGGAGATTTGAGAGGCAAGCTGGTCTAGGGAGTATTTCCATTTTCCCATCTTGGAGAGTACTAGTTCCTCAATCTTCATTTTCTCAGCATCTATTCTTGTTTCAAATTTCAATGCCTTGAAATTTGTGATGCCTACTCCTTCTTCCAATTGTTTGAGCCTTTCCTCAAATGTGGGTGGAGGCCTAACCAGTATAGGTTCCTGCTTGCCTTTTCTGCTTCTTCTTGTGAATACTACAGTAGGCTTCATCTTAGGTTTGCCTTACATTTCTTCTTTGGAGGTTCTTCTTTAGACTCTTGTTCTTCTTTTTCTTCTCCTCCTCCTTCTTCTTCATCATCTTCTTTGTCCTCACCTTTTCCTTCTGTTAGCATGAGAGGACCGGTTGTAGTTTTCAATTTGGCTATCTTCCTCTTGCCTTTGCTTATGGCCTATGGTAGCTTGATTTCAAGCTCAATTCTAGCCTTTGCTTCATCATAAGTTCCAAAGTTAGGGATGTTAGGGATAGCTGGTTCATTCATTAGTGCCTCAATGATGTCTCTTGCTTCATCAATATTTAATTCATAATGCAATGGTTTTATCCATGCCACTTGGGGTATGACTTCCTGTATGTACACTTGATCACAGTCAACCATGAAACATATATCATCTTTATAATCCTCAACAATGCTTAGGAAGAATTTTGAACCTATTATTCATTCTTTCCTTGAAATATTCAAAATAGTTATCCATGACTTTGTCAAAATTTTCACCCATTTCTACTATAAACTCATTAACCTGATATAGAATTGGAGTGTCTTTTCTCCATACTACAGATCCTTTGGATGGAAAAAACTTTTGTACATAAAAGAACAAGCAAATTAACAAAGAGCCAGATTTACAAGGGTTATTCTTTGAAGTCCTTATACTTTCCATATTTTTATTCAGTTGTCTTAATAATAATTATGATAGATCAAATTCAAGATTTTTCTTTACAATTTTAAATGCTAAATCCACAGCCTCACACGGTACACTATTCAATCTGCTGGAATTGTATAGTTTATATGCAATCACATAAATGCCAAATTTGAGTTGCATGTAAGATATATTGTTAAATTTTAGTCCTCTACCATCCCATTATGCTAGGGTTTTCTTTTGCAACTCATCCCAACCTAGGGTTTTAGTGGTTTTGGCTTTACTGAGCATAGGCAAACTCGTGATCTTATGAATCATCTTTTTGGTTATCAATACGAGTTTCTCCAACAACAACTGACCATTGTGTACACGGCTCAGAACATATCTTACCCATTTAATTTGAAAATTCCTTGGTAGGTACAGAATGTGAGTCAAGCCTTTTTCTTCTAAGTGCTTATGCTCAGGTTTTAGGGCTCCATCAACACATAATTGTCCTAGGGCATTGTCCATATCTAATGTACCAATTTCTTAAACAGTGCATTTGAAATAAGTGCGAATATCATTAACAAGAAGTACCTTAGGTGGAATTTGTGATTGAGCTTCGTGTGGGTCAAGTGATTTAGAAATTACTATTACTAGTTTAAATTTGGGGCTTTCCATTTGACTCCTTTCACTAGCACTTCAGAACCCCTCTTTTCCTTGCTGATGCTGGTGCTTGTGGATGCCATTGCTACTCAGTGGATGATAAATTCTTCAAACAAATTGTTCGCGGGAAATTTGCTTCAAATCGCTTGGCATGTAATTGGAAATCTTTTGGCTCTAAGTATTCTTAAGTCGTGGTGAAAAATGAAATCAAATTTTTCCCTTTTGATGAAATACTATCATTAAAGCTTGATACAAAGGTAGCTTAGATGACATAGTGCATGCTAGTTTGTCATTGATTTACTCGATAAAACCTTGCAACTCGGTGGTCTAACAAAATCTTTGATACTCCTGACCTAGCTCGGTAAGGTCTTTAGCCAACCTTGCTCGGTAAATGCAACACCGTGAATGATAACTTTTCTTTGATCCTTGTATCTAAAATACTGATTTGATCATTTGCACTCTTTCATTCTAGAACTATTTAAGATATGGCTAGAAGATGCAGTTCCTGAATCTTCTTAAATCTAATTGGAAATGGTGGAGTCACCCACTTCTTGAGTGACATGACCATTATTTGAACTGTCTTGCTCGATAGATTTAGGAATCCGTTGTTGTCTCATCTACTTCCGAATGTTATCAACTTTAGCTTTCTTTTCATCTTCAATTCTTCCAATATTCATGCAATTCTTAGCTATATGACCAAGTTTAGTACATGTGTAACATCTTATGGTTATATCCTTCTTTCTTAGGTGATGTCTTGCATAGTTTATCCCAATGTGTCCATATTCTCCACAATAGTGACACCTGCACCAAGTAATGTAGTCCCAACCAAATATTGCTTTGATAATTTGTTTTGCTGGATTGAATTTTTTATTTTCATTTACATGCCTTGTGACCTTGTTTCTTGCATTTGTGACATTTGCCTTCAAATTTTGGTTTTTCTTTACATTCATTAGCTTTGTGACCATGCTGATTGCAGTTGAAGCATTTACCATTGAATTTTACCTTTCCATTACTACAACATTTGTTTGATGTATGACCTATCTTACCACAATGATTACAAGTAGGCTTTTGATTTCTTTGTGCACCTTGTTTGGAAGTTTCACCTTCTTCCTGGTAACCAAGTCCAGCTTTGCCTTTTTGTCTATGAAGATTTTGCTCACCTGGCTGATTTAATTGAGTCATGTTTGCTTGTGATTTCGTCATTCTCTCATTGATTTGATTTTCAATGTTTAGGTCATTTTCCAAACTTCCATTGATTTTTCTTTTAGATCTCAAGTCACTTTTTAAGCTTTCATTGATTTGTCTTTTAGTGATTAGATCATTCTTCAAGTCTTCATTTTCAGATCTCAGATTCATAATTGCTTCATTTGCATTGGATAGTTGATTAATAAGATCTTGATGCTGAAGGGATTGACTATTTCTTACCTCTAAGTCTTCATTTTCCTTGTTTCTTTGTTCCAAGACTTCACATAGCCTGATTGATTGGAATTCTTGTTCTCTTTTAAATTTTCTTACTTCTTCCTATAGGAAACCATTCTTTGCTAGGAGTTCATTGATTGCCTCATTAGCTTCATTTGAACTGCTTGATGGTAAAAGGTCTTCAATCTTTTCTTCAACATACTGATGATCATTCATTTTTCTTGCAAGTTCCTTCCTTCTTTTTAGAGATTGAGAAAGATGCTCCTTTTCTTCTTTGAGTTGACTCATGGCCATTTCTAGATCTAGCTTTTCATTTCCAATAGATTTGTCAAGTTTGAATATCTCCATTGTCCTTTATCTTTGCTCAAGCTATCAAATTTTATCTTGAGAACCACAAAGCTCTAATACCAATTGTTGGAAATATTCAAGATAAGATATGTTACTAAGAGGGGAGGGGTGAATCAGTCACTTATAAAACTTTTAAGCAATTCAGCATTTTAACCATTCATCATTCATTCATCTAATCTACTACATAAATGAAAGATCAATCATTCATAACACATGAACACAATGATTTGGTGACCCAGAAACCTTCCAATTAGAGGGGTGGGGATGATGCCCACAAAACTTCATTACTACAGTATGAAGTTGGCCTATTAAGGCTTACAATGATCACTTCTAGTGATCTGCCCTGTTAGGAGCAAGTAGGACTACTAGATCCACCTTGTTAGAGGATTTACAAACATACAGTGAAGTATGCACTCTGTTAGAAGATTTACAAAAAGACTGTTAAGTCTACCCTGTTAAAGGATTTATAAACTGATTCACCTGTTAGGATGAAGTAGTGGATCTACTTACAACTATTTGCTGATAAGATCCTTTTTTCATTGATCATATGATGTGATAGATATAACTTTTTTGCTCCTATGTTTACCTTGTTGTATTTTTTTTACTCTGTTGCTGACTCGATTTCACTTTTCTCAAAATATAGCAATACCTTCTTCACATGCGAACATCACTCTCTTTTTATTTTTTATACATACCATACTGCAAATGATATCATACATTACATATATACCATTCCAATATTTACAATTGCAAGGTCGACCAAAACACTAGTGAACAAAACATTACTGAGTCAGCCCAATAGTAAATAACTTAGGTTCACTGAACTGACTCGGTGACCTTTTGATACTCAACATCCACTACATTACTCGACATCGTCATGAACTTGGTAGGAGTAGAGGCTCAATTCATACTAGCCACACAACATTTCTTGAAATTTGGTAACCAATTGTGACTCAATAGATATAGTGTCACTCGGTAGAAACTAACTTCTTCATTTACCTTGCTGTACTCGACAAACATTAAGTCCTTTGTTTACCTTTTTCACTCAGTGAAAATTGTTGAACTTTGTTTACCTTTTTCACTTGGTAAACATTGCTGAACTTCTCATTCGCTCGGTATCTTCTAGAATGCTCGGTGAGAACTGTTTACCTACTGAACTTATAAGATAACCACTAAATGCTTAGTATATACTTAAGACTAAGTGATGAGCTAGATAAGCATTCAGAATTGAATAAGTGTTTGCACTAATGACAAATATATCATAATTCCAACAATTGGATGTTCACATCATATTACTGGAGATAAAACAAATTTTGAACATTTTGAACATTATGATGGAGGAAGTGTAAGATTTGGAAATAATGGACCTTGTTTTATAAAAGGGAAAGGCCAAATCTCATTAACCAAAGAACTTGTATGTGAAAATACCTATTGGGTTGAAGGACTAAAACATAGTATGCTAAGTGTGGCATAGCTAATCAACATTGGGTTCAAGGTGGAATTTATGCATGGCAAGGCAAGACTACTAGATGACAAAGGAAAATAGATTCGATCAGGAAAACAAACAAAAGGTAACCTATTTTATCTTAATCTTGGTGATTCTCATGTTTTATTGCTCAAGTTGAAGAAAGTTGGTTATGGCACAGAAGGTTATGTCATGTAAATTTTGATAACATGGTGAAAATAATAAAATTTAGCAAAGTAAGAGGTATTCCTAATTTGAAGAAACCAGATGTTGGTTTATGCAAGAAATATCAAATTGACAAAATGGGAAAGACTAGTTTTAAAAGTAAAAACTATCAATCTGAAGATATCTTGGAAATGGTGCATACTGATTTGTGTGGACCTATTGGAATAGAAAGCTATAATGGAGAAAAAAATTAATTATTTTTATTGATGACTACTCTAGAATGATGACTGTTATGTATTTAAAAGAGAAGTCAGAAGCATTTGAGAAATTCAAATGGTATTTGGCAAGAGTAGATAAAGAATTAGGGAAAAGACTAAAATGTTTAAGATCAGACAGAGGTGGTGAATTAATTTATAATGAATTCAACAACTTTTGCATTGAAAGAGGAATCAAAAGATAGGTATTAGCCCCTAGAACTCCTGCACAGAATGGAATAGCTAAAAGGAGAAATAGATCCATCATGGATTGTGCAAGGACTCTAATGATTGAAAAGAATGTTGCTATCAAATAGTAGAAGGAAGTTATCAGCACTGTAGTTCATACTTTGAATTGAGTACAATTGAAGGACTCATATAAAATTCTCTATGAATTATTGTATGGCTATAAACCCAATGTAACCAACCTAAAAGTATTTGGAAGTAAATGTTATATCTTGAAAGAATCAAGAAAAGGAAAGTTTGATATAAAAGGTGATGAAGGTATATTTCTAGGATACTCCAGTAAAAGCAAGGCATATAAATGTTTAAATTTTTCTACTCACAAAATCATAGAAAGTGCACACATGAGAATTGATAAGTTTGCAGAAAGAACTGAAGAACAAAGCAAAAAGGAACCAAAATATTACAGGATATTTGTTTACATCAAACTTGATGTGTTGCTAGACACATCTATTGATAAAGAGACTTCTATTCCTGAGTCTTCCTCAATCACCAAGTTGCAAGAAGTTCAAACTGAGTCACAAGGACCTGAGTCACATTCTAAAGCCACTGAGCCAATGCCTACCAAGTCTAAGCAACTAGAGCTAGAAGTTAACATTCAAGAGGACAACAATGCAATTCATTCAAAAGACAAGGAACTTGTATTGGCTAAGTATGTCAGAAGGCATCATGCACTTGATCAAATCATTGGAGACAAATCATAAGGTACCAAAACAAGAAGTAAGCTAAAAGGTACATGTTTACTTGCTGATTTTGAACCTAGAAGTGTTAAAGATGCATTGGAAAATAAAATTTTGATTGAGGCTATGAATGAATAAATAGACCAAATAGAGAAGAACAAAGCTTGGACTCTTGTACCTAGGCCCAAAGACAAAAATGTAATTGGCACAAAATGGGTATTTAGGAATAAGTTGAATGAAGATGGTAAGGTATCAAGAAATAAAGCTAGATTGGTATGTAAATGCTACTCTCTAGAAGAAGGCATTGATTATAGTGAAACTTTTGCTCCTTTTGCAAGATTGGAAGGTGTCAGGACCTTACTTGCATATGCGACACATAAAGGATTAAAGATATATCAAATGGATGTTAAATCTACATTTCTCAATGGTATTTTTGATGAAGAAGTCTACATTAAACAACCAAAAGGTTTTGTTGATCTAGATAAAAGGGACATGTTTTGCAAGTTACACAAAGCTTTGTGTGGTCTAAAATAAGCTCCTAGAGCATGGTAGGAAAGATTACATAACTACCTTATGTAGATTGGTTTTTAGAGAACTAATGATAATAGTATTTGTACATCAAGGAATGACTAGATAACAAGATTGTATTGGTAGAGATATTCGTGGATGACACTCTATTTATATGGAATGATGATCTATGCAAAGAAATTTTAGAGCAAATGAAAAAAGATTTTGGAATGTCCATTTTTGGTGAGATTAAATTCTTTGTTGGACTTCAAATACAATGGATCAGGAATGTTATCTACATCACTTAGTTTAAGTATATCAAGGAGATACTCAAGAAGTTTGGTATGGAAGATTCAAAATTAGTTGTAAGCCCCGTGTGTATTGAACTAAAACTTACCAAAGATGATGACTCAAAAGAGGTAGATCAAACCTTGTACAGATCAATGATTGGAAAATTATAGTATGTAGTTCATACAAGGCCCGATATTGCTCTTACAGTTGGTATAGTGGCAAGATTCTCAGCTAAAGCCAGAGAAAATCATATGATGGAAATCAAAAGAATCTTTAGATATTTGAAAGGCATTGAAGACTATGGTTTATGGTATAAACTTGGAGGAAATCTAGACCTAAAAGTGTTTACTAATGCTCATTGGGCTAGAAATCTTGATGACATAAAAAGTACAAGTGGTGGAGCATTCTTTCTTGGTAAAAGGTTTGTATCTTGGACAAGTGAAGAGAAAAATTGCACATCCCAATCCATAGTAGAAGCAAAATATGTTGCAGCAATAGTGAATTGTTCCAATATCATTTGGTTTAAATAGTTGTTGGAAGGCATGAAGGTTGAGATCAAAGAACTAGTTGTCATGTTTTCTAATAATACAAGTGCAATTAACATATTAAAGAATCCAATGATGCATTCCAAAACCAAGCATATTGCTATAAAATATCATTTTTTCAAAGAACTAGTGTAGGAAAAAGAAATCAGATTAGAATATGTCCATACAAAAGAACAGATTGTAGACATATTTACCAAGCCATTACCTAAGGATGCATTTTTGTATCTAAGAGGTAAGTTAGGGTTCATTCCTCTATCTAAAGCTCACTAAGTAAAGTTCAGTGATGCATCAATAGGAATCGAGTTGAAGATCAATTAGTTGATGCAACATAGTCAAAAGAGAACATTACATATGAATCAGTACTCAAGGTACATTGATACTCATTTGGTATGTGTTGTCAAAGAGGGAGAATTTATTATCATATCGTTCTAAAATTTGTTTTGAAAGAAGCTATGCAACTTCTTCATGGAGGGAGATTATTGCATGGAAGAACAAGAAATTTTTGGTAAAAATCTAAGAGGGAGAAAATTTCTATTAGAGAAAGTCTTGTTTTCAAATTTCATTATGTTATGACATGTTATGTTGCCATCAATGCCAAAGAGGGAGATTGTTGGATACAATTGACTAATTGTGTGTTGTCTTTGATGTTACACAAATGTCATATCAGTTGTTAGTCAATGCTTATGGAGCTCACTTGGTCAGCAAGATAGTTTTCCTTTTCTACTGAGCATTCCTAGAAATTACTCTATGGAGATAGTGTCTACTGAGCTCGCTTAGGCATCGAAGGAGATTATGGCAGAAAGAACTGTTAACCAAATTCTCATGGTTAACAAAGGAAAGTTGAACATAGTTACTGTTCATCAAGTTCACTCAGTTGCCAAAGGATTTTTCAATTTCGTAGTGTTAACCAAGCTTCTTTTGGTTAACATAGGGATGATCTCAGAACTAGTGTTTACCGAGATGGGTTGGCTATCAAAGGATTTATTTGATTTGGGATATGAAGTTTTAATTATTTCAAGTATGGATTCCAGCCAACTATGGTGATGATTATTGGTCATTGTAATTTATCTTGAGCCAACTTGATAATCTAAATGATATAAATATAAGGTCAAGTTGTGATTTTTAGTAGTGTGCAAGTGTATTAATTGATTGAGAAGGAAAGTGTATAAGAAAACTTGAAGGATGGTTAGATATCCTTATGGAGTAGAAAATTAATATTCAATCAAAAGGATCTAGTATGAAGCAGAATAGAGATTTGTAATCAGCAATTCAATTGCATCTCAATCAAGTAATTTCATTGTTACTTTCTTACCATTGTAGCAATGATCCAAAATCTCTTAACAGAGTCAATTTAATAGCCAGTTTTAAATCCTCTAATAGGATGACAGTTCTATTGAAATGTTATAAGACCTATTACAAGGCCATTCTTTATAGGCTGATTAAATCCTCTAACAAGGTTGCACCTAATAGTGTGTTTTGTAACCTTTAACTAGGTTGGCTCCTAATAGGGCTCACTTTAGAAGAGTGAAAATCAGTAACTAGTTACATTGGTGGTTTTTCCCATATTGGGTTTCTACATTAAATCTGATGTCTCATGTGTTCATGTTATTTATCTTATGCTTACAAGATTAATTATTTTTAATGTCTTAAGATTTGATAAAAGTAATTCACACTCTGCATTTACCAAGTTACAACATTTTCAATATGTTTATCGAGTAACAACAGTAATCATTTTTCTAAGTCTATGTTTTATTATTGACATCTAAGAGATTTGGGAATTATTTTTGTGGTAACTAATTCACACCCCCCTCTCAATTACTCCATCTATATTTCCAACACTTTAATGGTGTTTGTGCCCCTATGATTGATACTATAAAAGGAGGGGGAAAATGTAAATTTTTATGGACTAATGAGGCATATAAGTCATTTGAGTATCTTAAGAGGAGAGTTGCAAAGCAACCAATCTTAGCATTACCTAATTTCCACAAGGTCTTCACAGTGGAATGTGATGCTAGTAACAAGGCAATATGAGTGTTATGCCGAGAAGGGAGGCCTATAGCCTTCTTTAGTGACAAGCTAAATGAAGCTAAAAAAAGTATTCAACTTATGATTTAGAAATGTATGCTTTAGTTTATTCCTTGAGAAAGTGGAGGCATTATCTCTTGCCCAAAGAATTTATTTTTTTTACTGATGATCAAGCTCTTAGCTTCTTGAATAGATAGGAAAAGCTGAACCACAGGCACATGAAGTGGATGGAATTCATCCAAGCTTACACTTTCTCCATAAAACACAAGAAGGGGACATAAAAAAAAAGTTGCAAACACCCTTAGCAAGAGAAATTTGATAATAAAAAAAATTCAAGTGAGAGGTATTAGTATTGAAGCCATGAAGAACATGTATGCAATAAATAAAGACTTCAAGGAGGCATATGAGGTTTGTCAAACAATGAATGAAAGGTATCATACTAATTGTTTTGATTTTATATTACAAGATGGATTATTATTTAAAGGTAATCAGCTTTGTGTACCTAAAGGATGAGTTAGGGAGAACATTGTCAAAGAAAAACATTGTGGGAGTCTTGTAGGACACTTTGAAATTGATAAGACTTTAGAGCAGTTTAGAAGTTTTTCTACTGGCCAAAGATGTAGGTAGATATTAGGAAGCTTTTTAGAATGCTACATTATTTTTCAAAAGGCTAAAGGGAGATCATCAAATGTTTGACTGTATACTCCTTTACCTACACCCACTAAGTTGTGGGACTCCATCAGCATGGACTTTTTCATGGGGTTGCCTAGGACTAAAAGTGGATTTGATAGCATATTTTTTGTTGTTTATAGGTTCTCTAAGATGGCTCACTTTCGACCTTGTAAACAAACTCATGATGCTTGTCACATAGCTAGTATCTTCTTTAAGGAAGTTGTTAGACTCTATGGATTAGCATTGAACATTGTGTCAAATAGGGATTCTAAATTTCTTACACATTTTTGGAGAACATTATCAAAGAGACTGGACACACAACTATCATTTTCTTTAGCATACCATCCCTAATCAGATGACCAAACTGAAGTTATCAATAGGTCATTGGGTAACCTACTGAGATGTCTAACCAAAGAACATGGAGTTGCTTGGGATGTTGTTCTTCCACGGGTTGAATTCTCATATAATGATTCAATGAATAGAAGTACATTTTTAAATCCATTTTAGATTGTATATGGAGGCCATCCAAGAGGAATCTTGGAGTTGAGAGACTTGGGAGATGGTCACAAGAGGAGTGCACAAGTAGAAGATTTTGTAGAGGTTATGAAGGACATCCATTAGCAAGTTAAGGATAAGTTGGACCTTTCAGCAAGCAAGTACAAGGCACATGTTGATAAGAAGAGAAGGGACTTACATTTTCAGGAAGGGGGTCTATTAATGATTCACCTAAGGAAGGAAAGAATTCCAAGGGAGAAGTA
Organism: Cupressus sempervirens; assembly: GCA_028749045.1. Lineage (NCBI taxonomy): Eukaryota > Viridiplantae > Streptophyta > Pinopsida > Cupressales > Cupressaceae > Cupressus > Cupressus sempervirens. The sequence goes on from CM053789.1 coordinate 212,868,987, forward strand.
TACTAAGTTAATGATGATGAAGAGAGGACCATTCAAAATTCTAAAGAAATCTGGCAACAATGCCTATCACATTGACTTGCCTATTGATTTAGGGATCTATCCTATCTTTAATGTGGTAGATATATATGCATTCAAGAGTCCAAAGGATAATGAGGAAGTTGAGGTAGTGCAACAACAATTAGTATTAGATTTACTACGAGAACTACCACAAGTGCCTAAACCTACATTTGAAGCCATTTTGGGAAAAAGGCCAACACAAAAGACAGGAGGAAATGATATTATGAATACTTGGTAAAGTGGGAACATAAACCAATAGAGGATGCAAGTTGGATTTTATGGAATGACATCATCAAGATTGGGAGCAGACTTGAGTTTCTTTTCACCTAGGGAGTATGGTACTGAGCACCAAGGCACTTGGTTTATATTTTGGTTTTCATGTTTTTCTTGGTGAATTTGGAGAGTGTGTTTCTTTTATCCATTAAAGGATTGGAGTGTGCTAAAAGCTAGCAATAAGGTTAAAGATTTGATAGCCAGTTGGTTGATTTCAAGAGTGGGAAGCCCATTTGAAGCTTCTTAGTTGTGAACTTTGCATCATGATACATGCTTATTATGTGACTTTAAGCCTAAATCTATTTAAGATTCTTTGGAGAGTGAAGATTGGATCAAGGAAATGAATGAATAAATTGAAAAAATTGAGACGAAAAAAACATGGACATTCGTACCCATAACAAAGGGTAAGAATGTGATGGAACTAAATGGGTTTTTGGGAACAAGCTAAATGAGAAAGGTGAAGTCACAAGGAACAAGGAAAGACTAGTTTGTAAAGAATATGCACAAGAGTAAGGGGTTGATTGTGGTGAAATTTTTTCCCAAATTGCAAGGTTAGAAGGAGTGAGAACTTTTCTTGCATATGCTTCTTAGAAAGTATTCAAAGTATACCAAATGGATGTAAAATCTTCATTTCTAAATGAAATTCTAGAGGAAGATGTCTACATTGAAAAACTTGAAGGATTTTTTAAACCAAAATAAATAAATAAATATGGTATGTCAGTTACATAAATATAATTTATATGGCTTGAACCAAGCCCCTAGAGCATGGTATGAAAGGTCATATAATTATTTGGTGAAAATTGGTTTTGCAAGAATTAATGAAAATAGCAATCTATATCTAAAAAATAGATATTGATAGCTAATTTTTTTGTTGATAATATCATATTTGGAGGAAAGGATTTATTGAGAAATTCATTTTTTGACCAAATGAAAAAGGAGTTTGAAATCTCAATGCATATTTAAGAGTTTTCTTCACAATTTTATAACCAATATCAACAACCATGCATGAAACACCATTCAATCTGCTAGACACAAATTTCTTGTATGCCACTACATACACGCTGAATTTAATCTCCAAATCTATAATAGTATCCACTCTTAAGCCTCTTCCATCCCATTGTACCTTTTCATTTTCCTCAATTTCATTATTGGGAGTTGTCTAAATGGTTTTGATTTTTTTTTCATGGGGTATCTAGTAACTATGTGAATAACATCCTTTTTGAAATTGATAGGTGCATCCAACCATATGTGCATATCATGCACTCTTCTCAAAACCACCCTAATCTAGTTCACCTTGAACTCCTTTAGGAAATGTAGAGCATGAATGAGACTGGTTTCCTCCAAATGCTTGAACTCATCCTTTAAGTTGCCATGAACACGCATTTTACAATGATAAAATGAAAAAATATCATTAACAAGAAAAAATCTCGGTAACTCACCTTGTCCATTTGTGTTGCAACTTCTAGGTACAATTTATACTTTAGTTCTTTGCATGCATCATTTTGAATCATTTTCATTGGGTTTACTTTTGCCTTGGTTTGTCATTTTTCACTAGTCAAGCTTGAAGCCATTTTTCTAGTTAGGGTTCTGGAAAATACTTGATTGATAGCTCAATTTACTTCCAACTCATGTTGCTCTCAGTTCACTAATAAAAGCTTACTTTGGAAGCTTCAACAAAATATTCTTCACTCAAATTTCTTGAATTCCCTCTTAGCTCTTTGCAATGCAAGGTAAATAATTAAAATTAGAAACCCAATATATATTTCGTGACATTACTATTTTTTGACCAGTGGGATGCAATAAATGCATCATACTCCACATTACCACTTCTTTAATGAACTCAATTACCATTAGCTTCTAAGTCACTTCACATTTCCACTGTCACTCAGGTAAAGTGGTAAACTTGATTCAAACTCAAGTACAACAACATCACACCTTTAGTATTACTTGCTCAGTTGCTACTATTACTACTTAGTTATTGACACACTTAGTAAGACTATCTAATTGTGAGATTTCTAGGACTTGTGTGTTGTCCTTGTGCATCATATATTATGTAGATATGGACTTCCATCTGTTTGATTCTAGGAACTAGTGTAGGATAAATCTTTTAACAATATAGTTCCTTGCCTACTCCTAAGAGTTAGTTGGAGTTAATGGTTACACCTAATCCATTGGATGAGGTGTCACCATTGAATGCAATTAGTGTCTCATTGTCTTATGACCTCTTTCTCCATGTCTTGTTCATTTTTTCATGAATTTCATCCACTTTTTCTTTACCTTTACCTTTTGGGTCTTCTTCTTTCCATCTTGATACATGATTTCTACAATTCTTGCTTAAATGACTAACTTTGTAATAGTTATAACATGCCATAGCTGGGTTACTGTAATTTATTGATCTTCCTCCAAAGTTTAATCTCATGTAATTTATATCAACATGACCATACTTTCCACATGCAGTACATGAATACCATGTGTTGTAATTCCAATTGATAGCATTACCCTTCTTTCTTAGTTTCCAATTAGTGTTCAACTATGATATGCAATCTTGAGACTTCTGTCCAAAGTTCTTGCAAGTATAGCAGTAACCATTAAATAAATACTTCTAAGGTGATTGACTAAACTTGGATCAAAACTCAAATTCTTGATGTCCAAACTTATTTCACTAATAACAATAACCATTAAATTTGGGAGTAACATTACTCTTACCATTTTTGCTTGTACACACATTTTTTGTGTGTCCAAGCTTTCCACAATGGTAGCATGTTGGTTTCCTTGACTTTGGATTGGTGTATACATTTTTTTGATGTTTCACCTTGTTTAGTTGTAGAATTCTTCTAGTATAGACTAAACTAGATGTGTCTCTCACTTGCCTGTGTGCTCTAAGTTATTCATCCAATAATTTGATACTTGTGATCTCTTCATTCTCTCAATCAGTTCTTTCTTAGACTCTAGTTCACTTTTTTATCTTTCATTTTTAGTCCTTAACTCAATAATTTCTTCCATATTCCTACCAATTTCATTATTTTCACCGAATATTGATTTTTTATGTTATAGTAGTTATGTGTCATTCTTAAAATCTCTTCATATTTTGCATCCACTCTTACAACAATTTGTCTCTTGTCTAAAACTCACGAATCTTCCATTTACATGTATCACCATTATCATGATCACTCTCCTAATGATTGTCAAGCTTTACATTTCAAGATCCAATAACTCATAAATAATGAGGTTATTCACATATCTCCTTATAATGATCTCTCTTTTACTTCTAATTTGTTTAGATAATATTTAAGTTCCTATTATGCTTCTCTACATCATGTAACATTGTTGGCCTTCTTTATGAGGGCTCATTGTCATACATGGTTTGAGTAACATGAAACATTATTTTCTTTTTTCTTGTTCCTATACTTTGGGGGCAAGGGGAATTGTTTCATTCTTTTTCATTTTCTCATGTATCCACTATTTCCTTCAATTGAGTGATATTTTCTTATAATGTCAAATCCAATTTTATATTATTAGCAAGTGGGTTTTCATGGTAGATAGATCACTTATCTTGGAGACTCATAATAGTGTATACTATTTTTGAAGGATTTACATTTGTACTTCTTTGATGGTGTTTCTACATTCTATCCTTCCATGACCTCATAGGATCTGTGACCCTTTGGTTTGGACTGGGTGTTTCTTTTGGATACTATCTTGATGCTGAAATCACTTTATACTTTTTCATCACTTCCTTAAGATGCCAAAATAAGAAATTATTTTTCCATCTTGAGGGGGAGGCATACATGATACCCTTATCCTTTTCATATGTTCAAACACATGATATAGGGTACACTAGCATGAAACAAGTCACTAGGGCCAACTATTCTCTCTTCTTGGATTAGTTGACTAGCATGCCACACATGCTAGACCATTTGACCTATCCTAGTACATACACAAACCATTCCCATAATATAGGAGTATTATATCATAAGAGTGTAAAGAAAATTTGTGGGATTGACTATTAGGAACACAAACTTGATAGACCATTCAATCATCCCCTTTCTTTTCTTTGTGGGATTGACTATCGGGTACACAAACATGCTAGTCTATTCAATCCTATCCCCTTTTGTGTGACTCACAATAAGGAACATAAACCTTATTGGGCAAGTTGGTCACACCCCCCTTCTCTCTCTTTCTTGTTGGAAATATAAGAGGAGTAACTAAGAGGGGAGGGGTGAATTAGTTACCACAAAAACAAATCCAAGATCCCTTAAGATGTTAATATAATTCAAAATCAAAATCTATTGAAACTGAAATACTATTGTAACTCAGTTAACATAGGAACACTTATTTAACACTAAGAATTACTATCACTTAGAAAACACTAAAATAATCACTTCTTAAGATATTTAGTGTGTTTAACCTTAATTAACCTAGTTGTAGAACCATAAAGAAAATAACATGAGCACAAGAGACACCAAGATTTAATATGGAAGCCTAACTTGGGAAAACCATCAATTACAACTTGTTATTGTTTTTCACTCTTTTGAAGTGAGCACTATTAGGAGCCAACCCTATTAAAGGTTACAAAATACACTATTAGGTGTGACCCTATTAATAGATTTAGCTCACCCTATTAGTAGTGGCCTTGTTAGAGGTCTTTAGACACTTCACTCTAGAAATTCCACCTTGTTAGAAGATTTGGCAAGTAGCTATTAGGCTAACTCTGTTAGGAGATTTGATTCACTGCTAGAATTATTAGAGAGTAACAATGACTAGACCTGATTTTTGATGCAACTATCTTTGTTAATTTTATCTCTCTATTCTAGCTTGAATACTTGATCCTCCTTGATTAGAATGTTCTTTGTAGCTCAGTCAACTCAAATACTTTGATATCATTCCAATTCACTTCCTTGATTTATCTTTTCAATCTCATGTTTCCTCTCAATTCAATCCTCAACTTGACCTTATATTTATATATTTATTCTTAGCACTCTCATCCCAATGATGTATCATTGAGTATGATCCGAAACATTGATGCAAAAAAAAACTCACACAATCTTACCTAGAAGCAGGAATCTTAACTTGAATACAATTTCAAAAAAATGAAATTCATCCCATGAGTTGGCTAGAACTAACCAACAAAATTGTGAGATCAAATATATTGATGCAATAAAATCCTTCGTTAACCAACCCAACTTGATCAACACTAATTTAGAAAAGACTTTCCTTCAAACTTCCTTTGGTAACCAAGTGATTTTAGTTAGCTCTAGTTCCATGCCAACTTTTCTTTGGTAACTGAGTGAACTTGGTTGACAATGTCTTCATGCAAACTCCCTTTGGTAACTGAGTGAACTTGATTAACACTAGTTTCATGTAGACTTTCCTTAGGCAACTGAGTGAGCTTGGTAGACACTAACTCTAAACTTGGCTAACATTGAAATGCTCCTCATACACTAGAACTTCCTTTGAATCCCTAATGAGGTTGACATACACTAATTTCTCATAATATACTTAGAATTTGTGCAACATCAAGAAAAACATACAATTGAATGATTATATTGAACAATCTCCCTCTTTGGCATTAATGACAATACAAAATGTCATAATACATAGAAATTTTAGATAAAAATAGAAGTATGGATAATATCCTTAGTTTCATTCTAATTCTCATCCATGAGAACTCCCTTTATTAGTGTGAGCTCCCTCTACCATCAATCTCTGATTGTAATGACTACAATACCAACTCAAAATTTTTTATATGAAAAAATGAAAAATTCTCCCTCTTTGACATCTCAAAAATTCACATAAATTTTTCTGATATATGACAAAAAAATCTCCCTCTGACATCTTATGCCAAAGACAATAATCAATCTAGCTTCCATGTACCTAAAGTACAGATTCATATGCAATCTAATTTGACAATTCAACATCAACTTGATTGATCTTCAACATGCTTGGTTGATGCATCACTAAAATATAATTAGTGAGGCTCAAGCAGGGGAATGGCCTCTAGCTTACCTCTTAGATACAAAAATGTATCCTTAGGTAATGACTTGGTGAATATGTTTTCCATATGTTCTTTTGTATTCACATATTCCAATCTCATCTCCTTGTCTTGCACCGATTCTCTCAAGAAATGATATTTTATTGCAATGTGCTTGATCTTGGTATGTATCTCTAGAGTCTTGGATATGTTAATTACACTGGTGTTATCATAGAAGATAACAACTGGGTCTTGATCTCCCCCTTCATACCTAACAATAGTTGTTTGAATCACATAATGTTGGAACAATTGACTACTGTAGCAACATATTTTTCTTCTGTTGTAGACTGAGAGATAAAAATTTTGCTTCTTGTTTGTCCAATTTACTAGCCTCTTTCCAAGAAATAATTCTCCACCACTATTGCTATTCCTTTCATCAACACTACCTGTCCAATAAACATTCGTGAATGCTTTCAATTAAAAGTTGCCTCCTTTCTTATACCACAAACCATAATCTTCAGTACCTTTTAGATATCTCATGATTCTTTTTATTGCCATCATATGCTTTTATTTAGGATTAGCATAGAATCTAGCTACCATACCAACTTCTAATGCTATATAAGGTCTTGTATACACTACATGCAAAATTTTTCCAATCATTGATATTTATGCAATCCGGTCTACCTCCTTGGAATCATCATTTTTGGAAAGCTTATGTCTAGTAGACATAGGTGTTCTGACTAGTCTAGAATCCTCCATTCCAAATTTCTTCAGTATCTCCTTGATGTATTTTGAATGAGTAATATAGATACCATCCTTTATCTATTGAATGTGTAAGCCAACAAAGAATTTAATCTCTCCAAACATTGATATTTCAAATTTTTTACTCATTTCCATAGAAAAAGATTTGCACAAATCATCATTTCTAGTAAATAATGTATCATCCACAAAGATTTCTACCAACCCAATCTTCTTATCTGATCCTTCTTTGATGTATAGATTTTTTTTATCATTAGTTCTTTGAAAACCAATATTTATGAGATAGTTATGTAACCTTTCATACCAGGCTCTAGGGGCTTGTTTGAGACCATACAAAGCTTTGTGTAGTTTGCAAACCATGTCCCTTCTGCTAGGATCAATGAAACCTTATGGTTTCTTAGTGTAAACTTCCTCTTCTAAAATTCCATTCACAAATGTTTATTTTACATTCATCTTATATACTTTGAATCCTTTGTGTGATACATATGCAAGTAGTGTTCTAACACCTTCTAATCTAGCAATAGGAACAAATGTCTCTCCATAATCAATACCTTATTCTTGAGCATAAACCTTAAAAGCTAACTTTGTCTTGTTTCTTGAAAATTTTCCCTTCTCATTCAACTTATTTTTGAATACCCATTTTGTGCTAATTGCATTCTTGTCCTTGAGTCTAGGAACAAGATTCCAAGTTTTTTCCCTTATCATTGTGCCTTCTAATTTATCTCTAATAATTTTCTTGGGTGCATGATGCCTTGTGACATATCCAGAAAGTTTGGGCTCCTTTTTTAATTCACTTGGTTTACCATGATCTTTTAAATCATGCTTGGTTCCTATTGGCTATGACTCAGGTCCATCAGATGACTCAGTTTGTATTGGTTGAAACTTGGATCCTTCTAACTACAACTTGAGTCCTTCAAACTATGACTCGAGTTGCACTAGCTGCAACTCAGGTTGAGCTGGGGATTTTGTGCACTCGGGTGGTGAATAATATTGAATTCCATTTTCTTGAACTTTAGGTAAAGTATTAGGCTCATAATAGACAAATTTAGTGTAGTTTTCAGGTTATTTTCTACTTTTCTTTTCACACTCTTCTGCAAATTCATCAATTATTACATGTGCACTTTCTATAACTTTTTGAGTAGATAGATTCAAACATGTGTATGCTTTTCTCTTATTAGAGTATCCCAAGAATATGCCTTCATCACTTTTTATATCAAAATTTCCTTTTCTTTATTCCTTCAAGATATAACATTTTCTTCCAAATACTTTGAAATAAAAAACATTAGGTTTATAGCCATACCAAAATTCAAAGGGTGTTTGATCTGAGTCCTTCTATAGCTAAACTTAATTCAAGGTATGATTTGTAGAGTTGATTTCTTCCTTCCAACATTTGATAGCAACATTTTACTGTATCACTAGTGTCCTTGCACAATCCATGGTTGATCTATTCCTTCTCTTAGCTATGCCATCTTGCTGAGGTGTACCAGATGCATATACATATCTTTTGATTCCTCTTTCATTGCAAAATTCATTGAATTGATTTGAGATGAATTCACCTCCTCCATTTCACTTTAGACACTTTAGTTTCTTTTTTTTTTCTTTCTCATCTCTAGCCAAATACCATTTGAACTTTTGAAAAGCTTTCAATTTATCCTTTAAATACATAACTATCATCATCCTAGAATAATCATCATAATAATCATAAAGAAAAAAAATAAAGTACTTATCTCTAGAGTAGCTTTGTATGCCAATAGGTCCACAAAGGTATGTATTAACTAGCTCTAGGACTTCTTTAGAATGGTAATTCTTTCTTTTGAAACTTTTCTTTCCCATATTTCCACTTTGGCAATTCTTACACATGCTAATATCAAGTTTCTTTAGGCTTGGGATACCTCTAACCCTTTTATTCTTTATTATGTTGACTAGGTTATCAAAATTAACATGACACAACCTTTTATGCCATAACCTTCTTTCTTCTACTTGAGGTATGATGTATGAATTTTCAGTTAGATCTAGGTAAAATAGATTACCTCTTGTTTGATTGTCAGTCCCAACTAGATTTCAATTTCCATCTAGTAGCTTTTCTTTCCTATTCATGAATTCTACCTTGAATCCAATGTTATTCAATTATGCCACACTAAGAAGATTATGCTTTAGTCCTTCAAGCTAATAAACATTTTCACATTTGAGATCATTGGTTAGTGCAATGCAAACTTTTCCCTTCACATAGCAAGGTTCATCATTTCCAAATCTGACACTCCCATGATCATAGTGTTCTAAGGCCTCAAATTTAGATTTATCACCAATCATTTGATGAGAATAGCCACTATAAATAATCCATGTATCATTCTTACTAAGATGAGAAATGAGGGCCATGTTATCATTCTCATCATCTAATTCATCCTTAACAATAATGTAAACCATTTCATCTTCTTCACTACTATCAAAATTTTTAGCCATGTAACAAGATTGCTTGCCTTTGTACTTGTTGTGGTTTCACAATGTATTCCCCATTTTTCCTAGAGATGGGGACCCCCTACTTTATTTTTTAGCTTTTTGGATCTCTATTCTGGGGTTTGAATCTTTTTTTAGGGGTTTTTCCTAGTGTTTTACCTAATTTGGGTCTTTGTTTGAAAACCCAGTTGCCAAAAACTATGTTACTAATATGAGAAAATCAAAAAATTTAATAAAGAGTGCACCAAAAAACCTTGCACACCCCTAAAGGTGCACTAGTGTGCTATTCATATGAAGAGAAACATGATTCCTCTTGGAAATGTACATCTACACACCTTTAAGAGGTGTACTCAATCCTAGAACTATAAAGCCTAGTACCTTGCCCTCTTTCCTCACTTCTCATTTTCTCCTCCAAGTCTTTAGTGATTTCACCTCTGCACCTATTGAGGTGTGCTTGATCACCTTTCCATCACCTGCACATACAAGCAAAACATGTTAGTTAATTACCCAAGAAGGTGCTCACCTTTTTTTGCACTAACCTAACAAACGAAAACACTTTAAAAAATTTAAACTAAAAAGAACCTAAACTAAAACCTTCACCTAAGTGAAAGGTGTGCATGTGTGCACCTATTCAAGGTGTGCACGTACGCACCTTTCAAAAAAGCTAAACATTGCTTAAGTAGTGAAATGGTGCACATATAGAGCACCTTATAAGTTGTGCTATGTGTGTACCTTTCCTTTCACACTCTAATGGGGCTTTTCACTATCAGGGTGTGCACCTAGTGCACCCAATGAGGTGTGCTAGGTTCACACCCTTATTATTAAGAGTTTTGTATAGGGGAGGGCGAACCTAACACACCTTCGAGGTGCACAAGGTGTGCCATTTTATGTTCACCAAAGATGTTTTATGGGTTTTTAGGTGTTTTTTAATAGTTTGGGTAGGGTTAGGGTTTTTGGGTTATGATTTTTAGTAATTAGGGTTTTTAGGTCTTTTTTTGTCATAATTAGGTTATATTTTGGTTATTTTTTCTTCACCTCCGAACTAATGGATATTGGTGTTGGGTAGATTAAATGGCTTCCTCCTTGTCCTCCCTCACTACAAAGATGGCTCCAAAACTAGTGGTTTTCAAATTTCAAGGTGTTCCAGCAAAGTCACATTTCTAGGATGAATATTCAAAGATCTGAGATACTAAACTCGGCCATATCAACTAGAATATGTTCCTATTTTTATACAACAAACCAACGAAGAGGTCTCCAATGGTATCTGCACTTATAAGATTAGGGCTAGTTAATATAGCATTAATCTTGATATCAATACAATCTTCAAAGTCGATCATGGCATTAGCATAGAAGTACATTTCAAAAGAATGGGTTGTGGAAAGTATAACTAGAGAGATTGTCCTAGATCTAAGACCTAAGAATGTAGAGAAGGTATTCCATCTTCCAAGGGTAGATTAGTACATCCAATTAACATATCATCAAGCAAAAAGGTGGTACGGAGAGCATGGAGAGGAAGCATCAAAAATCATCCAATCTTTGTATCTCATCAATAAGACTCCTTTTGCATGAAAAGTAGGCAAAGTAGATATGACAAGGGGCTATATGAACAATGATATTAGATATTATATAGTACTTTTGAGTAGAGTCATGGGGTTACTAGCATCAAGACACCTAAACATATGGATGTTACACTTTATTAAGACCATCAGAACAATGAAGATGCTAATTGATTGGGATTCAATTCTCAGTGAGAATTTAGATGAGCAACTAGTGGCAGTTAAGAACAACCAAAAGTTCTATACAAAATCTTATTTGGTATACTTGTTAGTTTCAAGAGCAACAGATTATCTAGGATTGTTCAAAAGGGGCAACATGTAAGATGTAAACACATGGCCTTTTATGTGGTATACCTCTAGTTGGTAAAGAAAAAGCTTTTAGAGCACAGTAAGGAGTACAAGCTAGTGAATGATGCCTTCATTTTCATAATCATTTGGTTCTTGAGGGAGATTATGCAAAAAGGATGTCAAATGAGGTAGCAAAAAAAATTACAAAAATTGGTGCCTACTATATCCAATTTAAAACATTCAGTTATTTAAGGGTAGCAAGTATGACTATAAATCCAAAGAAGTTCCCTAGGTATCCATGTGATAGACTCATATTGCTGGAGATTGCATGAAAAATCTTGTATGTATATGAGAGAGTAAGGGAGAAACACAAGAAAACCTAGGTATAACCCATCACTATAGGTCTGTTTAGTGTTGTCCAAAAATAGGATATCACAACCTTTGAGTTTGAGTGGGAACAGTATCCCTTCAAGGAATATAACTCTCCTTATCCCTATTTTGATAACATTGGAAGAGTTTAGTTCTTGGTGGGGAAAAAATTCAAACATGAAGATGCCATGGAGGATCACTAGATGAATGTAGTGGATGACTACAAAATCCAAATAAGGGATTATTGTAGGATGACTCTCTATTTGGCAGGTAGTTCCTTGTAAATAAAGGCCCCTTTAAGGATAGCACAACAAGACACTAAAGAGGTCCTAGATCCATTATACAATAGAGATAAGATATCTAATTGACCTATTAAGAATGAAAAAATTGATAAAGAGGAAAACACAAATATTAATCATAGGGTGAGGCATCTCATCCAATTAACCAAGGATTGGATTAAAAGACCATTCAAGTTGGATCTAATTTTGCATATTGTAGTTTTCCAACCTACAACCCACCCAATGAAAGGTAGAGGAGCAAAGGTGGCAGTGCCCACATTCATGACTTAGGCTCTAGTAAGGCCAGAAATAATACATCAACTTGATAGAGAAGTTGGATGCTTCAGGGCACAGAAGGGTAAAGGAAAAAGAAAAATAACTTCCCATCAACAAGTTGAACTTGGAGAAGAGGCAACTCAAACACTAGAACAAGGGGCAAAGAATGTACAAAGTAAAAAAAAATTTGAAGTTATCAAAACATAGGATAATTCGTTAGTGCCACCACCAAAACAAGGGCAAGGCAATGAAACAAAAACACACCAAGTGTCTCAATCTACTAAAGAGGAAGAAGCATCCTCATAAGTTTGCAAGAGAAGAAAGATGAAAAATCTAGTTAAAAGGAGACAAAAGGTGATCCATCAGTTCCAAATGTTACTCCAGAAGATGATGATGAAGATGAGGAAGATAACCTTCCCTTGAGTTAGAGGATTCATCTTGTTAGGGATATAAAGATAGAATGGAGAAGAAGCTCTACTATTACACCACCATCCATTCCTACATAGCCTATTTAGGCTACAAATTTCATGGATGAATTATAAAAATGGATTGATGAGCAAGAGGTTGATGATGTCTTTCAAATGTTAGATTTTAATTTCATGCCTATATGCACTAAGTTGGTGGGCAACAAAATAAGGGATACTCTAACAAACCAACCTCCACAAGAAGATTAGAGTCAATTTCCACCTCAGTCACAAGGATCGAAGGTGCTCCACCATCATCAAGTCAAGATTTATCTTTCTTGGATAAAGGTTCAACTACTCCTCTCCCTTTGGGTAATGAAGAAAAAGTACAAGCTAAATAGGAAGAAGAGCCACGCTAAATACTCACTAATAAAGTGTTAAAGGAGGGACGAATATAAAAGGAACCTCAATAAACTTCCCAAGATATAGAGGTGAGGATTGTGGACTCAACATACATAGAGATGCTCGATGTGTATCTCTCACAAAAGGAGAAGACACTGGAAAGGACTGATAAGGGAAAAAGCATAGTGGTACAGACTCCATCTTCATCTAAGGATAAATCTCCAATAGAAGATGCTCCAAGATGGCTAAGGAAAGAGGTGATGGTTAGACACAAAAATCAGTGGTATTCTACTAAGGAAGAGAGAATGGGAGAATTAATTGAAGCTCTTAAGAAACCTAAGTCACCTATAGGTGATGCATGGACATTAGCCCTTGTCATGAGTCATCAAAATCAAGACTTGTTCACCCATGTTTCTATCCCTCTTCCAGATGCAAATGTTGAGGATTTGAATCCAAAAGATTATCAAATTAGGTAGGTCATGCTTAGAAAACCCATTGTGAATACTGCCAAATTAATGATCACTACGAGAATCAAAGAAGTGTTTAGGCACTTAGAACAAGATGAGACTGAATTGTTAAACCTTCAAAATAATAATGAAATCCTAAGGGGATATCTAAATGAAGTAGTTGGTCCATTATAACTTGAATATTCTAAAGAGACTCCAAATGCAACACTTGAGAAAAGGGATAAGGAGACTATACAATTAGATCCATTTTTGAAGGCTTGTCAGCAATGGTAGGAAAGTTTTGAAGAGAAAGGTGTGTAGATCATACAAAGAAATATTAAATTGCTACATCATATGTAGAATAATATAGATAATATGGTTGCTATATTGAACTAGGATTTTGGATTAATGGATGAAGTACATACCTGAGGTAAAGACCTGCAAGTGTTACATTCAATAAAGGGTCAAAGGTATCGGATGTATATACAACAAAAGAGTTAGATAAAATAGATGATTAGATAGAGTAGATTTCATATTCCAATAAATTAATGGAAACATTATGTGTGGATGTTCATAAGCTTAAGGATCAAACCCAAGAGCAAACTTTGGAGGCAGAGAGACATTATAGTAATGCTTGCTTATACATTTTTGAAGATGATTCAAGGGATAAAATTATAGCTGTAGAAGTAGTTTTTGAATAATTTTGAAAGAATTTTGAAGAAGCTTCTACTAATGAGGATATTAGATAGGCATTTAAGACCGAAGAGGCATTGCTAGATTTGGATGTGAAATTGGGATATTTTGCAAGGACTCACATAGAGGTGGGCAACTATAAGCAAAAAGTAAAGGAAAAATATGAAACTTTAGAATTTTTGGATGTAACCAAAGTCATAGAGATTATAGAGAAATTTAAGAATGAATACCCAGACATAGCTTTGGTATAATGGGGAACAAAACCCAAAAGCTAGAATTTAGTTTTTACAGTTGGTAAAATTTTGCATTTTTTGGACCTAGCTTCTGAGGTGTACTAGGTTTGCTAGGTGCACTTCTTCTGAGGTGCGCTTCTTTCAAGGTACACTAGAAGTTTTTGAAGAAGCTAGAGGTGAAGAAAAAGTTAACTATTAGTTCTAAATTTAGAGCTTTCCATGCATCAAAAATGCATTCTAGCGGCAGTTTAACTCCTACAAACATCTAGTGAAGGTTGCACTTCTATTTTTGGCACCTCTAGAGACTCCTACATCATCTAATGGATTTCTTCTTCTTATTTTTTTTATTTTAAGACATGTAAATGCTCATGCATCCATTAAATGATATAAATAACGATGGAGTTCTACTTAGCACTAGTTAGAGAGTTAGTTTGTACATAAATATATTTGTTTTATTAGTTTAGAAGCATATGCTTGCATAAATGGACCTCTCACTCTCAACAAAAATTGAGGAGAAGATTTCTTATAAATTCAGGAATGTAATATGTATTCTAGGCCATTATTTTGATGCAATAATATACATTATTGGTGCTATCATTTGGAGTGTACTTATTCTTGCTTGAGTGTGTTAAATTTTGTGAATGTATGTTCATGGAGTGTAATGAAGCCAATAGTTGTATTGTGTTATTTTTATTGTGCAATCTTTTAATTTTGGTGTTTTCCACAATTTTACAAATTTCACTGATGTACTTAGTTGAAGAAGAGATCAACCTATTGTTCCTAAATACCTTTTTGTCTTGCATGAGTGCACTTTCCTTGGCCTTGTGATACATATGAAATGTGAAACATCTTACAATTATTGAATTCCCATCGATAATTGCATCAATGGAATTAAGGAAGTACTGCTCCCATTTTCATTTGTTACTTATTGATCTTATCAAAATCTTAACTCATAGATGTGTTGTTTTCGTGGCTTATGTCCATTAGGGATTTATGTTTCAAGTCATTTTCTTAAACTTCTTTTTACCCCTTCTTTGTTATTTTCTTTCACAAATACTTGGTTAATTAGGAATTCATATAGTTGCATAGTTAAAATTACATTGATAAAAAAATAGAAAATACTAAAAAAAAATAAACAAAAAACTTTTTGTGGTTATTTTTTTGATATAGCAAGCAGATTCAAGATCTTATTTGAAATTGGCCAGAAGCAGCAAAGGCCTCCTTGTGAACACTCACATTTATCTTCTACTAAGTGGATTATAGTAGGTTTCAAGAACAACTAGAACCTTGGAGTTAATCCTAGATTATCTTTTCAAGAGAGGAGTTTGAAAGGATTTCTATCATTAAGCATCATGAAAAATGACAACTCAACAATACTTTTCATGCTTCTTTTCTTCTTTTCCTTCATTTTTTGGACACCTTGCTGCAATGTAACCAAATTCTTCACAAGAAAATTAGATCAAAGGAATTTTTCCTTTGCCTTTGGGATATCTTCTTGCAAGCAATGCTTCAATGACTTAAAGATTATCATCAAAACCATCTCCATCTTCACTATTAGACATCTTGCTTTTAGATTTTGCATCTTTCTTATTGAGTGATAGTTTGGATTGAAATGCAAACTCAAGGTTACTGGAGTAAGGAATATAATTATCAAAGTTATCTAACTCAAATGCTATCAACCTTCCTACTAGAACATTCAAAGTTATATCATTCTTAGGATTATATCTCATTTCTTGAATAGCTAACACTCTAAATGCATAAATAGGAAGAAGGATTCTGAGTACCTTTTTGACCACTTTTACATCATCGATTTTCCCACCCGAGGCTCTGATTGCACTTACACTAGCTTTGATTCTTTCACTATACTGTGCAATGTTCTCATCTTCTTTCATCTTCATCTGATCAAACTAACCTCTAAGACTTTCTGGCTTACCTCTTCTCGCATTATCATCACTGCCATAGATATCCTTTAGCTTGTTCCATATTTCACGAGTAGTACCATAGTCTTTGACTTCACCAAATTCAACATAATTGAGAGTGGAAGCAATGTCAATCATCATTATGTTATGGTTCTTCTTTTTCGCAATTTGATCCATAGTCAAAGTTCTATTTGGTGCCACATATTTGTTCTCCAAATATTTCAAGCCTATGTCACCAGTGGTTTCCAAATGGAGATTCATAATTTCTTGTCACACTTGGAAGTTATCTATGTTTAGTTTAGGAATTTCCCTTCTATAAGACATCTTGATCTTTATCTTAGGTCCTTGAAACCTTCTCTACAAGCACCAAAAGCTCTGATACCAATTGTTGGAAATATAAGAGGAGTAAATGAGAGGGGAGGGGTGATTCAGTTACCAAAAAAACAAATCCAAGATCCCTTAAGATGTCAATACAATTCAAAACCAAACTCTATTGAATCTAAAAGACTGTTGCAAGTCAATTAACATAGGAACACTTAGTTAACACTAAGAATTATTGTCACTCAACAAAAACTGAAATAATCACTTCTTAAGATGTTTAATGTGTTTAACCTTAGTTAACTTAGTTGTAGAATCATAAAGAAATAACATGAACACAAGAGAAACCAAGATTTAATGTGAAAACCTAATTTGGGAAAACCACCAATTGCAACTTGTTACTATTTTTCACTATTCTAAAGTGAGCCCTATTAAAAGTCAATCCTATTAAAGGATACAAAAAAAATTGTTAGGTGTGACCCTATTAAAGGGTTTAGTTCACCCTCTTAGGAAAGGCCTTGTTAGAGGTCTTTAGACACTTCAATCTAGAAATGCCACCTATTTAGAGGATTTCAAAAATAGCTATTAGGCTAACTCTATTAAGAGATTTGATTCACTACTACAATTATTAGAGAGTTATATTGAATTGACCTGATTACTAATGCAGCTATCTTTGCTAATTTTAGATCTATTTTCTAGCTTGAGTGCTTGATCCTCCTTGATCAGAATGTTCTTTGCAACTTAGTTAACTAGGATACTCTGATATCCTTCCAATTCACTTCCTTGATTTATATTTCCAATCCCATGCTTCTTCTCAATTAAATCCTCAACTTTACCCAATATTTATATGTTTTACCTTATCAAGTCAGCTTGAATACACTTTGAAAAAAATGAAATTCATCCCATGAGTTGGCTAGAACTAACCAACAAAATTGTTAGATCAAATATACTGATGCAAGAAAATCCTTCATTAACCGACTAAAATCTATCAACAATAACTCAAAAAAAAATTTCCTCAAACTTCCTTTGGTAATAGAGTGAGCTCAATTGACACTAGTGCCATGCCAACTTTTCTTTGGTGATTGAGTGAACTTGGTTGACACTGTCTTCTTGCAAACTCCCTTTGGTAACTGAGTGAGCCTAGTTAACATTGGTTCCATGTAGACTTTCCTTAGGCAACTAAGTGAGCTAGGTAAACACTGACATTAAACTTGGTTAACATTGAATTGTTTGTCATACACTGGAACTTCCTTTGACTTTCAAGTGAGCTCGATATACATTGATTTCTTGGAATATACTTGAAATTTATGCAACATCAAAGACAACATACAATTGAATGATTATATCCAACATTTCTATGTTTTCATTAACATCTCTCTTATTGTGATTTTGGGATTTTGATGAAGACTAAGGATTCTTAGGGGAAAATATAGATCTTAAGTATGGCTTAGAGTAGTTTAGCCTTTATGGCTTGGTATGATTTCTGGGTTATCTTCAAATATATGCATTGTTCTTAGCTTGATGATTTCTATGTCTCCTAAGTTGTGATAAGATCATCTTTTTCCTTTGATCTTATTTACCTTGAGTTTTAGGCAACTCATACTCCTGCTGAAGTGCGGGCTAAATGTACCATCTTAAAATGGACATACTTGCATTTTAAGAACTTTTAGCACTGTATTTCATTATTCCTCTCTTGGACCTATGCTCAATGTCTCTTTTTCTCTTCTCCTCTTCCATTTCACTCTTCTTTGTTAGCTCTCATATTCTAACTTCTAGGTGTCACTTTGCTACCCTTTTGGCCATATCAGTTTATTTCATTTGTGCATCCTTCTAGACCTTCCCGGGGATTTTTCTTTCTAGTCTCTGAGACTAGGTCAACCTAGGTCAACCTAGTCCTTTTTGAGATTTTTTCTCTCTAGTCTTTGGGATTAGGTCAACCCAAGTTAACTTGGTCCTTGTTGAGGCCATTTTCCTTAATTTTTTGGGTCAAGGTCAACCCAGGTCAATCTAGTCTAGAACTAGGCCAACCCAAGTCAACCTAGTCCTTAATGAGTGTAAATCTTAAGGCCCAAAAGTCCTCAAGTTTACCAATTTATTTATCTCTCCCTTTTCCTCCTACAATTAACTCTTTGCTTAGTATCCAATTTGTAATTAAATCTCTTCTTAATAGTCATCTTATAGTTAACTCTCCATTTAATGATCATCTTGCAATTAACTATTTATTCAATAATCCACCTTAAGTCAGCCTTTAACTATTTTCCCACTAGAAAAATAGTATAAAAGGAGGCTTGGAGGCTTTTGTTGACACAAAAGTTTGCACCCTTTCCTAAATTCTTACTTAAAGGCATCCTTGAGTAACATGGAAACAATATCCAAACTTTGGGACTTGAACTGTGAGATTGAGTCCTAGAGAAGGTTGATTTTCTTACTATTAGGGTGCACCTACCTATCCTTTGAGAGGAAAAGGGGGAAGGAATGCATGAAAGAAAACTACCTAATTTATTCTAAAGGGGTGATGCATCAAAATCATTGTTCAATCTTATCTCTACCTAAGAATGCATAGTTAACCAACATAATCTCAAAACATACAGATTCAATCCTTACTTAATCCAACAACCACATGTAGATTAGAAAATAGAGGAATGCTATAATGAAGAGACTTCACTCTATATCATTCAAATTCCCAAATAGATACAATCATAGAATTGGAGAACAAAGACAATACATTAACAAGAGGCAAGAAAGCATGCACAATATGTTATTGGATGAAAGAGATACAAAAGAGAATTATGATAGTCTAAAGGCACAAGAAATAGCAATAATAGAGTATGGAATACAATGTCATAGAATTAGAGAAAAAGATCAACCCTGGGAAGGGAAACAAAACTTGCTATTATAGTGCAAGCATAACTAAGATAACTTTAGTGGGAAGCCAAAGTTCAACTGCTGCATTTAAGGTTACAGAAAATAATCATGCAAATCTGAAGAAAATCTAATCCTGGTACATGTTCAGATGCATGAATTCCAATATCTTTTCGAAAGAATAACCCTGAGAAGACAGGAATGACAATGATTAATGCATAGATAGGTAGATTGATAAAGCACATCAATGGGAGGATGAAACTGCATTAAATAGGCATGGAGAACTCTAAAAGTGGTTATAGACAATCGAAGAGATTTGATTTGCCATTAGAAAACTATTTCTTCTTCGCTATCAGCATGCAAAGTCAGAAAATCAACAAGTTAATCATTTTCAACTATTAATTTGTACCTTTATTACTTTCTTATTAGTTGAAAGGACCCTTCACTTTCCATCTCAAATGGGTGAAAACCCATGTATCATGGTCAAAATAGGAACTAATGAACTTAAAATCATCAAATGAAGTCAAAACCCTCATAACATCTTCAATTGGGACCTTGGCCTTTATGACCTCATGATCGCCCATATATCATAGCTTCAAAAACCCATCAAACTATCTTTGAGATCTTATGAACATGCCCTTCATCATAGCATTGGGCCTCTATCATATCTTATGATCCTTCGAGTTCCCAATCTCATGACAACACAAAAACACCTTCACATAGGGTTGCAGGACCATCAATTTCCTTCTACAATGTTACAAACCTAGTTAATTGACCCTACGATCTTACAATCATAGTCTAGTGTAACATTGATAACAACAATAATCATCCTCATGATCTTATGATTGCTAAGCTCTTATAGCATTAGGTAGATTCTTCTCTTATTTCATGATCCTTCGATCATTGTGATATTACAACAATACAATGCTATAACACACCTTTCTTTGTGCCATAAAAAGACTCTTTAGTTTACCCTATGATCATAAGATAAGAATATTGCCCTAGTTGCTTCTTGTAAGAATTTTCCTTAGGGAAAAATTCACCCAAGATCAAAGAACTCAAGCACAAGCACAAAAATAGACCAAAAAGAATATGATCAGAATATAGATATGTATTTGATTCAATGTCAAAGTACACTAGGAGTGCCTATATATAAAGGCCTCTAGAGTGCTTCTAGAATGCATAGGAATTAGCAACATGATAAGTCATACAAAAAAGCACATGTCCACCAGATATGGATTATCCTCCATTAAGCACAAGAGTAAGTGCGATGATGAGAGGATAAGCCAACAAAGGAGTGCGAATAACTATGTTGTCTACATGACAACTCAATTAATTATGCAAACTCTAGTGTTGAATTAGAGTTGCTTACTTCTATGTTGTCAACATGACAACTCAAAAAAGTATGCAAAATCCTAAGTGTCTCACCAAATAAATAATAAAATAATACAATATAATAAAATAATGCATTAACCTAAGTAAACTTTAAAGTGTAAATAGTAAATATGTATTTACACCAACACCCCCCCCTTTAGTGCAACTTAGGGGAATGCACTTAAGCTTACAAAAGCTAGGATGAAATGCATAATGGGTCCCAACTACTAGGCCATGTTAGGTACCCATGTACAAAATGAAATGAAATCTCTCATAAAGTAGAGAAAGAGGGAAAACCTCATGGGAAAAATGCCTCCCCAAAAAAGAGAGATGAAAAGACAAGATGCATGGATGGATGGAGTAATCAAGACCCACCCCCCACCCCCCATTACGACATACATCAAGTATATACAATAGAGAAGTATGAGAAGGAAAAAACCCCATAAGAGGAAAAATTCCCCCCATAAGAGAGAATAAGAGAGACAAGGTAGTCCCCCCCCTAATGAAGAGTGTCGATATATGATAGTTGCTCCAATGTAGAAGCTGGTCCATGAGTGCTGAATAATGTTCCTCCCCTTTGGAAGAAATGATGGAAAAGGTACAAGTGAGATGCTTCCCCTATGTGTGGAAAGAATCCCAATGATGAATGATTCCTTTGAAACCTGCTCAACTGTACCTATGTCAATTTTGATGGTCGCCCCTTCCAAGACTGTTGAAAAGAATGAGTGTAGATCTAACAAAGATGGATGTAGAACCTGTCCCAAAGAACTAAGTATATCCTAAAATGATAAAGAGACCTCCTACAACTACTATACATAAGGATCCACAATCATATGAACCTATGAAGATCGATCATTTAGAGAATGGACACAAGGGTCAGAGTGAGTCCTCGCAACAACTATAGAAGGTTCAACTTCATCAAAGAAAACAAGTATATCATCAATTATATCTTACAAGTTTACTATGTATGACTCAATGAACAAACCTAAAATGTCTGCTATGTAGTCATCCCTTATTGCTGGAACCAGAAGACAAGGTGTACTCTATTGTGCTAGACCTATCACTATGGCAATATATGCATGTGGAATATGCTAATGATGTGACCTCCCTCTACATTTGTCAATAGCATTCCACAAATTTGAGTCTCTTAAATCACTATTGCTAGTGTCACTATCAGTTTCCATAGTGTATGAAGTGCGAAGAGCATTAGAGGATAACTTAGGTGAACTTTTCTCAAAGTGTACATCCTTCTCCAAAAAAATCACATGTGTCTTAGGATCCATAAGTATATATACCTAAACACCATCTTCATATCTGATGGAAGTACAAGGCTTAGGTGGTGGTGCCTTGCATCCCCTAGAAGATATGTTTACCCATGCTAGAAAATTGAAGACTCTAAAGTATTTCACAACTAGTTTTTTGTCGCACCATGCCTCAAAAGGAGTCTTACCATCTAAGGCATTATGATTAGACCTATTAAGTATGTGATTAGAACTTCTAATAGCTTTGACTTCAAGTGTTGGATCAAGAGATTTAGCTTGTATCATGCAAATTTCCATGGACTTAAGAATTCATATCCTCAGTGCTACAATATCCATCTTATGTGGACTGAATGTTGGTGGATTCTGAAGATCAATACACTCAAGTTTGCAAAAGTCTTTAAGTCTTCTATCCACATATCTTCTTTCATTGTTATCTAAAGAACCTCGATGGCTTTCCTTGATTTTTGTTCAACATGACTCTTGAAGGCTTGAAGCTTATCAACCACTTCATTCTTGTGATGAAGAAAGTAGACCCATGTGTAGCGTGAAAAGTAATCAATGAAACTAAGGATGTAGCGACCTTAACTAACTGATGTCACTACAAAAGGACCTACTAAAACCATGTGAACCAATTGAAGAACAAATAGTGCTCTTGAAGACTTCCCTTTATCAAACTTCTCCTCTAGATGCATATCCACTAAACATGATGAACATTCACCCTTAGAAAAGTTGATTATAGGTAGACCTTTGACCATGTTTTTTGAGAAAAGTTGATGAAGATAGCAGAAGGCAAGATGTCCATACCACTCATGCCATAATTTGGCTTGTGAATTAGATTGAGTCAACAAGCCATGTGAAGGAGACTTAGGCACAAAATGGGAGAAGGAATAAAGCCTCTTGTCATGATTGACTTTCCCCACTATAACCAATGAATCATCTCTGAGACACCATTACTAAGTTTCAAAGGAACTCAACTTTGTTGCCATCTCCAAGGTGAGTGATTTGGTAAATTGAGAGGAGATTAAAGCTAAGGTTTGGAACATAGAGAATGTTTTTGAATTCCCTATTTTCCATCTCTACATGTCCTTTCCCTTCAACTTCTATTTTTGTATCACCTCCCACAAAGATGTGTGGTACCTATGACTGCTACAATGAAGAAAATTCTCCCTTTGAAGAACCCATATGATATGAGGCACCTGAGTCAAGAATCCATTCTGATGAAGAACTTGAACTAGTTATAAGTGCTTGCCCTTTACCCTTTGAAGTGGTTGGAGTTGAATCCTTCAAAGCATTTGGCACTTGAATTTTGTTCTTCTTGAGTAGGTTTTCCAACTCATCGATTCTCTTAGTCTCGTAATGATGCTCATCATGATTTGATTTCTTGCAATATGCACAAAAAAGTGTTTCCTTCTTTTTGTTACTTCCCTTCTTGTTGGAAGAAGAATTGCCTTGCTCTGAGGAGGATTGTTGTGTCTCAGATTGTGATTTTTTCTTCCACTTATTTTTATTGTTATTGCTAGAACTCTTTCCTCCTTGACTTGAGTGGGTCTCATCACTAGCCACCAATGCTTTGCTCTTTGATGATGTGAGAAATCCCATATCTATCAAGTGGGATTGTTCAAAAATCAACATTTCTACAAATGCATCAAATGTAGGCTTTTGGGTAGAACTTCCCATGGTTAACCTATGAGTATTATAACTCGAAACAAAGAAAGCATACTCTAAAGGTAGTCTCTTCCAGATGTAATGAATCAACTTATCATCCTTCATGGGATTACCACAATCTTTAAGTAGTTCTCTAAACTCATTGGATTTGTTGATATAATCTTGAATTGTGTTAAAATTCTTAGGATCCAAGAGAACTAGGTCATCCTCATTTTGGTATCCCTTTTCCTCATCCACCTTACCATACAAAGAATCAATTTTTTCCCAAGCAGGTTTGGCTTCCTTGAAACTGGAAATGTGGAAGAAGAGATCTCTATGTACACAAGTCTTGATAATTCCTAAAGCCTATTAGTCTTTAATTTTCCAATCATCGAGTGTTGTGGTATCAGTGGGTTTTGCAATTGAACCATCAACATAATGACTTAGACCTTTTTCCATTAATCTACTCCATACAATATCTTTCCATGTAGAATAATTTCATGAAGTTAGTGTTAGGATTAAACCACAAATAGAAATAAAAATTACATGCAAATATAACCAATATCAAAAAATAATAGATCACACAAAAAAGAACACAAGACACTAAGATTTAACATGGTTCACCCAATCCCTAGGCTACATCCACCAAATAACAAGTCCAATATTATTACAATCTAGTAATTACAACCTAATTACAATTTGTAATCCCTTACAACTCAATACCGCCATAAGAACCAATTTTTACATGACAACTATGAAACAATCCCCAACCCTAAGCCCTTTTATACAAGTATTTTTAGTACTTTAGGTTTACAATTAATAATTACATGTTGGCCCAAAATCCTGATTTACACGCTCGGCCCAGCCCTAAACCCCAGCAAGGAATTATGGAGTATGTATAGTACTTCTTTGATTAGTCACCACGATCTAAAAATCTCCCACTTGGGGACTGATTAGGCTCCACACTAAACAACAATCTCCCACTTAGAGACTAATCTTGTAGTTATGCCGCTACTCCGTGAGACTCCCATTGGATCAAACCACCCTGGACCCTATTGTTCTTTTATTCATGTTCAATCTAGAAGACCAACCGAAGCTAAAGAGGAGTTTAGCTTCTCCCTTGTTACTACCTTTGTCAACAAATCTGTTGGATTGTCAATTGTATGCATCTTATCCAACTTTAACTATCCATCCTCCAAAATTGACCGAATGAAATGGTATCAAAACTATATGTGTTTGGTATTTAAATGCAGAGCTGAATTCTTGGCAAGATGAATGGCACTATGACTATCTGTAAATAAAAAATTATCCTTTTGAGGATGTCCCAATTTGTCTAAGAAGAATTGAAGCCATATGATCTCCTTGGCTACCTCTGTAGCAGCAACATACTCTGCCTTTGTAGTGGATAGAGCATTAATCTTCTATAACTTAGAAACCCAGCTCATGGATGCCCTACCAATAGTAAAGACATAACCTATAGTACTCCACTTGGTATCAATATCCCCTACCAAATCTAAGTCAACATAGCCTTGTAAATCAGTAGTAGAGCCACCAAAGTGTAAACACTTATTGGATGTTCCTCTCAAATATCTAAGAATCCATTTGACTACATTCCAATGCTCAGTTCCTAGAACTCATATACCCACTAGCAACTCCCACTACTTGTGCAATATCTAGCCTAGCACATACCATAGCATACATCAAGCTTCGTACAACTGAAGCATAGGATACGTTGGACATCTTATCCTCCTCTTATTGTGTCTTGGGACACATCTCCTTAGTCAACTTCAAATGACCAGGTAAAGGTGTGTTGACAGATTTAGCATTCTCTATAGAGGAACATTGCAACACCTTCTTCACATAAATAGCTTGAGATAGCATCAATGTTTTGTTCTTCCTATCTCTGCAAATCTTCTTACCAAGGATTTTTTTTTCTGCCCCAAAATTCTTCATAGAAAATACATGTGCTAACTGGCATTTTAGCCCCTTAATATGATCCATGTTAGACCCAACTACAAGCATATCATTAACATATAAACATAAAGTAATGTAGCTATCATCATTCAACCTCTCAAAATAAATGCAATGATCGAAATGACACCTATTGTATCTATTTTCATGCATAAAACTATCAAATTTCAGATACCATTGCCGAGGTGCTTGCTTCAAGCCATATAAAATTTTCTTCAATTTGCACACTAAGTTATCCTTACCTTTGACCTCAAAATCTTGTGACTAAGCCATATATATCTCTTCATCCAAATCACCATAAAGGAAGGTTGTTTTAACATCAAGCTACTCTAAATGAAAATCTTCAGTAGCCACAAGACTTAAAATAGTACGGATATAAGTCATCTTAACAACAGGAGAAAATATCTCATCCAAATCAATGCCCTTTTTATGTACAAATCCTTTCACAACTAACCTAGTTTTAAATATTTTCTTACCCCCATCCTTTTCTTTTAACCTATAATCCCACTTATTCTGTAAAGCTCTTTTACCTGTAGGAAACTTGCATAAATCCCATGTCTTATTCTTCAGCAAAGAGTCCATTTCATCTTTCATTGAAGACTCTCATTGAATCTTAGTATCCACCTGCACAGCTTCATCATAGCATTCAAGTTCCCCAACATCACTAAGTAAAATTGAATACAAACTGGGAGAAAATCTTTTTGGAGGTCTAGTTTTCCTTGTTAACAGTTTAACATTCACTGATGTGTGTGGTATTTTTTATGACTGTTGTTGCACATCATGAAAAATGGCTGGAACATCAACTTTTGGAGTATCATCCAGCACTACATAATCATCTTCTTTCTTCTCATGTTGCTGCAATAAATATTTATACAACACTTTCTCATTGAATATGACATCCCTGCTTCTTGCAATTTTATGCTTTTCAAAATCCCAAAGTCTATGACCAAATTCATTAATACCATATCCAACAAATACACATTTCTTTAACTTAGCTTCTAGCTTTGTTATGCTTTCAGAATCTATGTGAGCAAATGCTTCACAATCGAAGGTTTTGAGAAAACAATAACTCACCTTCTAACCAGTCCATGCTTCTTCTACAATACCACAACCCAAAGGAGTAGAGGGACCTCTAGTAATCAAATATACACCAGTATTGACAACCTCTACCCACATGTGTAAGGGCAACCCAACATGCAACCTCATGCTCCTTGCACACTCCATTATAGTCTTGTTCATGTGTTCAACCACTCCATTTTCCTGTGGAGTCCTTGGAACAATTTTCTATCTATGAATACCATTAGAGGAGCAATAATCTTCAAATTCATGACTGCGATACTCACCACCATTATTAGATTTGAGACATTTTAATTTCTTACCAGTCTCATTTTCAACCAAGCATTTCCATTTCTTAAAAGTTTGAAATACATCATATTTCTGTCTAAGGAAATAAACCCATACTTTTCTAGTTTCATCATCAATAAATGTAACATAATAATGAGAGCCACCAAGGGAAGATACTTGAGTCGGTCCCCATACATCAGTATGCACAAGCTCTAATTTCTCCTTTTTGTTTTCCTTCCCAGTCTTCACAAAACTCACTCTCTTTTGTTTTCAATACATACAACTTTCACATAAATCCATATTAACACATTTTAGACCTAGTAAAACTTTCTTTGAATGAAGTACTTTCATACCTTTCTCACTTATGTGCCCAAGTCTGTTGTGTCACAACATTGTATCATAATTTACAGTAGCTATTTGTTTTCCCTACTCAATTGTAGCAACTATTCCTGAACATTCATTTTTCTTTGAAACAATTAAAGTAGAAGGAACAATATGACCTGTACAAAGATATAAGGTGCCTACTTTCACACCTT
This sequence comes from Cupressus sempervirens, assembly GCA_028749045.1. Lineage (NCBI taxonomy): Eukaryota > Viridiplantae > Streptophyta > Pinopsida > Cupressales > Cupressaceae > Cupressus > Cupressus sempervirens. The sequence goes on from CM053789.1 coordinate 212,896,673, forward strand.
TTGCTACTACAAGGGAACCTTTTGAAACTTTCCAATTTTTATCATTAAAAGTAACTACACAACCCTCATCAACCTTCGAACATGTCTTACCTCATGTAGTAGCCAATGATTCCTATTCTGCAACTTAATCTTAACTTTTCCCTTTCTAAAAATTTGACATGGTTCATTATCCCTGTAATAAACAAGTCCAAAATCCCCTTGGACATAATCAATGAAATAACCTCTGTGAGGTATATGATGAAATGAAGCACCAAAATCTAGAACCCATGAGTTATCAACACTTTCTAAAGATAGAAGCAAAACATCCACTTTAGATTTGTTACTTCCCACATTTGCCTCCTTATCTCCATCTAGTTTATCTCCTTCATTTTTCTTTCGATTCTAACAATCTTTCTTTTTGTGCCTTGATTTCCCACTGTACTAGTAGTCATTCGATCCTCTTGATTGAGACCTCCTCCCCTTTGACTTTCCTCTTAATTTCCCATTATTTTCAAAATTACTTCCTCTTAGTCATTTTGCCCCTGCTTTATGCATTCAAAGAACTTCTTGATGTAGATCCACCTGAGGTTTTCCTATGAGTTTCCTCACTCAAAACAACACTAATCACATCATCATATTTTAGGGTAATGGATCTAGGAATAGAATTACTCACAGTCATTACCAAGCCATTCCAACTTTCAAGCAAAGAACACAAAATCAAGAGAGCCCTAATTTCTTTATCAAAATTGATACCCACAAAAGATAACTAACTAGTAATAGTATTAAACTCATTTAAATGATTTGCAAAAAATCCATCTTCTGTCATTTTCATATTAAATAAATGCTTCATGAGAAATACCTTGTTTGAAGTTGAGGGCTTTTCATACATTTTTGCTAGGGTTTGCATCAATTCTCTTGTCATCTTCACTTTTGTGATATTAAATTCCGCTAATGGTTCCAAGCATAATTGAATGCTTCCAAGTACCTTTCTATCTAAAATATCTCATTCATCATTTGACATAGATCCTTGATTCTTAGTTTTTTCTTCCAACGACTTCCGTAAATTCTTCTGATACAAATAGTCTTCCATTTGCATCTTCCATGACTGAAAGTTCTACCCATTAAACCTATCAACCCTCAACTTACCCTTGTCTACCATTGCTCCCACTCAACCATGAGACTCTCTTGTAGAGGATAACTAAAAAACAACCTCACTCTAATACCACTTGTTAGGATTAAACCACAGACAGATATAACAATTACATGCAAATATGACCAATATCAAAAAATAATAAATCACACAAAAAAAAACACAAGACACCAAGATTTAACGTGGTTCACCCAATCCCTAGGCTACATCCACCAAATAGCAAGTCCTATATTATTACAATCTAGTAATTGCAACCTAATTACAATCTGTAATCCCTTACAACTCAATACCGCCGCAAGAACCAATTTTTGCATCACAACTATGAAACAATCCTTAACCCTAAGCCCTTTTATACAAGTATTTTTAGCACTTTAGGGTTACAATTAATAATTACATGTCATCCCAAAATTTTGATTTACATTCCTGGCCTAGCCCTGAGCCCTGATAAGGAATTATGGAGTATGTACAATACTTCCCTAATCAATCACCATAATATAACAATTAGAAGTGGACCTTTAGGTGAATTGATGATGCAAAAAAGTAAAAGAGCACAAAAGAGAGACACAAGAACACAATACATACCCCTCATTTTCACTCCATCAAAAGAAACCCCCCCCCCCCTCCCCCCAAAAAAAAGATGCTTTTGGCACTTTATATGTAGTGCATGTACAATAGGCCACTTGTCAAAATGTACAAAGTCAAGTTCAAATTCTACTATTTACAACTGCCTTTTGAGGCTCAAATCTATCATTAAGCACTATAGCTCAGATGTACAACAGTTTTGAAAAGTAATCAAAGCATTGCAATAGAGAAAAGACCCTAAGTTTGAAAGTGAGATTTTTGTCCACACAACCCTATAATTTGATTACAGGTCTAGACAGTAGACAAAAAATTAAGCACTTTCAAAAAAATGAAGCTGAAAATGTGTCCAGATGAGCCCATATGGAGCATTTCAAGTTTCAAACTATACGATTGAATAGGTACAGTCACCAAAAAATGCAATTTTTAAAAAATCCTTGCACTAACACTAAAAAAAACACCACCACTAAAACATTCAAGAAATTCTACCCAAAATCAAAAAAATTGCACCTGATTTGGAGTTCAGATGTTTGAGTTATGGCCTCCCAAAGTCAGACTGTCAAATCAAAACTACATCTGGAGAGGGGTTTGGGCTGAGAATTGCAAGCTTAAATTTGATGGTCAAATGACCATCACAGTAGTTAAAAAATGCCTAGGAATGATGGTCAAATGACCATCAATTTTAGCACTATAAAAAGATGGCATCATTGAAAAGGTCAGTTGGGTGACATGTTAGATGATGTTAGTGTACTACTTGTTGACTATGTTGTTTGTACTTGTACAAAATGTACAGTTTGCTAACATGGTGTACTGTCCTGTGATGAGCTGGCGCTAATGTGGAGGCATAGTTTGTAGTCTAGTTGGCAACTAACGTGACTAAGTCACTAATGACATGTTGCCAAGTGTCAGACTCTACGTGCTACAAGTGTTGACACGTGTCCTCACGGATACTTGTTAGCTCACTGCGTGTCTCACGGTAGGTGTAACACCCTGCCAAGGGATCCAAAAGAATTAACCTAAAGTTTTACTAAGTTTGCCAAGCATTTTTTTTTTTGAAACATGAAAGATAATCATTCACATATAACACGTAGTAGCGGAAGCAATAACATACATTCAACTAAAATCATACATAATAGGTTACATTCCCTAGGGATCCAAAGATGTTGAGTCACATTTAATCTAATTAATACTAAGTCTAATAGCTACCACATCCACATGGAAAAATAATTAAAGGTTCAAAGTCCATAATATACATTTGTTCTGAATGCCTCTTGGCAATTAAATTTGGAATGCTCAATCATCCACTATACATGTCACAAGGTATGAAAGGATTAAAAGAATATACATAAGCAGAAATAGAAACACATCATCTTCATTGGGTCCATGATACAAGTACAATAAATTAAATGAAACCATTAACATACATGATACATCCATCCATCAATAAAGATATAACAACCATCGTAAAAGATAACCATCCATCATAAAACACAATTAACTAAGTGTGTGATTCCTCCCAACCATCAATAGCATCATTAGACCATCGTGGGCCCTAGCCACCCCCCATGTGTAACATCCCAAGCCACCCGAGATCATCGGTACTATCATAATAGGGATGTCACTCATAAAACATGCTACAACATATGCATAAAGAAATCTAACATGCAAGAATAAAGCATAAGATGATCCTACAAAATAGATAACATCATCTATCACATGCTAATCATCAACATAAATAAATGTACTAGTAAATAACATCCATCATAATGATCCATGAATAGAATGAGGGTAAATTCCAATAAAGAATGCTCCAGCCACAGTGACTACAGATGGATCTCAAAGGTAAGAGTGGAAAAGCACTACCACTCGACCAAGTGGGACCTAAATGGCCCACTCCCACCGCACTGAGGAGATAGTCTCAAGTCCCAAACAGGACAAAAAATCACATAGCACAAGTACTTTCTAAGTCCAGGAATCTTAAAAGTATACTAACTCAAAGGTTTCAACACATAGATTGACATCTAGACCTAGAGGCACAACAAACACATGTAGGAATCTACTATGTAAGCGAGTGAGTGTCATCACACAAATTATTCTAGAGTTACCCTGGTAGTCTCTCAATAGACCCTGGACCCCTAGTGATCCCTATGCAGCCACTAGTATCCTCTTTTACTGACAAGGCATACTACGGAATGCAAGGTCGCAACCAAGCATTCTCTCTATTCCCATCCTAGTCTGTACTAGGACTCGAGGCATGGGTGAGAACATACAATTATCTTATTAGGTTCATTTTAATCTCCATTTAGTGTAATGTTTTCACTTATTAATACAACCTATAATGAGTTACCCTAGCAACCACTTAGGGCCCCAGCCCCCATTCCAAGCCACTTCCTGACACTACATATAGAAAACCTACCCTAGGCTCATGAAATCACAAATCAAAAAATCACCTCAGTCCTAAACAAGTGACTAGAAAGCATCATAAAGATAATCAAAATAATCACATCAGTTCTCTATGAGCAACTAAAAAGCATCAAATGATATTTCACAATATCCATCGGTTCTCAATGAGCACCCGAAACAAATTACAATACCCCTCGGTTCTCAACGAGCAACTGGAAAGTATCTCAAAGTAATACTGATCGAAGACCCCAAAATGGTCAAGTCAAACATGTCACAACATGACATCATCAAGATCAAAACAAACACTTCAATCCCATCAAGGCGACTAGAAAGTAATCCAAGTATAAGTGATCAATGACTCAAAAATGGTTAAGTCAAGTATCTCATACACATACACCTCAGCTTCACATAAGAAGACTGGAAAGAATTAACAATCAATAAACCACACACATCATAGAGCATGTCATTGCATTACCATGGTTGGGTTTTAAAAAGATCGAGATCAAATCAACATGATACCACATTCACATAACTCCCAAGCCTCTAGTAGACATCCTAACTAGTCAACACTCTAGGACCACCCAAACCCCAAACATGGATAGCATAAAGAACAAAATACAAACACATATTTTATTTCGCTTTCGCAATCACATGGTTAAGCCAATTATGAGGTTTCAGTTTTCATTCAAGTATACTTCAAGTGTATAAGATTCTCTATTTAATCTCCAAGCCAACCCATTTATCTCTTCGAATAAAACATAGAATTATCCATCCATTATTTTAAAACATTTTCTAAAATAATCAAAAGATAATTAACTACTTATTTAAATCATTAAACTAATTCCCATTGACTTTTAATAAAATCATTGCATTATTTTACTAAATCAATGTTACTATTAATTAAATAAAACTCCCTTAATTCTAAGAAGCGTCTCCCATTATTCAAATTATTAGAATATGACTTATCAACTTTCAAATAAATAACTTACAATTTCCTTAAAATACTCTAAGGATGATCATTTATCTAAAATAATCTTTATTGATTTTAAATGAAATAACTGCCAATTTCATAAAAACCCAATTTCATTAATAATTCAATAGTTATACAATTCCATTAACTAATTAATCTTAATTAAAATTATATTCAATTAAGATTAATTAACAATTATATAACTAATCGTATTAATAAATCTATCATCATTATTTAAATTTAATGAATATTATTATCTCTTTTCTTTTAATATTAAATAACAAATTATTATCAATTAATAATTCATTGTTAATATAATAATAACATTAATTATATAGAAAATAATATTTAACATATATATATATATATATATATATATATATATCATTAATTAGAAACCTATTATTAAAACTTTAATAATATTAAAAACTTTACTATATAAAAAAAAAAACACAAACCAAATGACTACCAAGCGATTATTAAATCGTTGTAGGGTTATTAAACTATCAACCTTAATGATTAAGAGTCGTGTGGTCCCTTTTTCATCGTGGTACATGTAAATGCAGGGCACATAATCATGCAGGACACTGAGAGTTAGGTAAGTGGGGTGCAGTGGGTATAAACCCCGCCCATGCCAAATATATATATATATATATATTTTTTTTTTTTTATTAAATACATATAAATATATTTCAATATAATTTACCAAAACAATAAACCTTCTCGAATTATATATATATATATATTTCGTATCTTTAGTAAATATAAGCTGATAGAGAAATTTCAACCAACCATTCGAATTCCTAGTTTAATTTTTTCTTTTAAACCCTAGCCAAATTCAATTCTCAATTCTATTTTAATTCAAACCTAAACCCAATTTAATTTTCAAATTTTGATTCTACCAAGGGAAGGTTGCAATGATATTTTAATTCCTCAATCCAAATGAAACAACATGCACGCCCGAATTCTAAATCTTGAAGATTTGTTCACAGAGAATTATTCAAACACACATAACAGACATGATGAAGACAGGAAGAGAAAAGGAGGGAAATAACAAATGCAAAAATCACAGTGTCTACCTAGGCACTATGTTAATTCGCTACTCCTCAAAATCTATAGAGAAAAGCCCCTCCCTTCTCCAACATTTGCAATTCCACACCAAAAACTAAACCCCTGAGTTGTGATATGGAGTTCTCTCCCGAAAACCCAATATGAATGCTCACTATTATCAGAGGCATGTAGGAGCATGTAGAAGCATAAGAGCTTGTCCATACGCATAGGATCAAAGGAGCATGTAGAATCATCAGGGGCATGTAGGAGCATGTAGAAGCATATGAGCTTGTCCATACACACTAGGAGAGCTTGTATATAAAGGCCTCTAAGATGCATGTAGAATGTGTCTAGAAAGAACTAGGAGATAAGCATGACAACTAAGCACATATTTTCAACGATAAGAAGATAAACATGATGAGGTGTCTAGAATGTTGTAGACACCATGTGCTCAAATAGTGTGCTAACTCCTAAGTGTAGACAACATGTGCATAATTGGAGTGCAAACTCCTGTGTTTTCAATATAACAACTCACAATAGTTCGCATACTCCTATGTGAATAAGTATTAAAATAATGCACATTACTTTATTTAATATTCACTTTAAATTCTAAATCTCATGCACTTATCATGTGGTCATGAAATTTTTAATAAATTAATTTCTTTTCCACTTTTAAATTTATTTTCAAAACTTAGTTAATAAAATATTTATTAACTTTAATATTAATATCATTTAGCATTTATTTAAAAATGAACTCTGAATATATTATTATAAAATTAAATAAATATTATCATGTTCCAAATTTAAATTTATAACTTTAATCTTCAAATTTAATTCTTTTTATTTAATTAATTTCCCAATTAATTAAATTAAATTAAATATTAAAATATCATATTAATTTTTCATTTAATTAAATCTTTTAATTAGACTTAATTAATAGAAAATTCACCAAAGACTCATAAAGTAAAATATGAAAAACCATCATAGCAAAACACATACAAAACCAAACTAAAGGGTTATAATCATGAATTAGCGTCATTCAACACATTCGAAGGGTACTCAACTCAGATACTTGTCCTCATTTCCAATCAAGACAAATGGCTTAAAGGTTTAGGATTTGGACTTAAGAATTTATCTCCCTTCTCTTACCATTAAGATAATGCAATAGGGTACGCTCATCCTGGCAATTCAAGGAAGTCGATACCTGGTACCTACAACCTACATAAAATCCATGCATGTACATAGACAATATATACTAAGCTAAATAGGAAATGGCAAGAAGTGGTGCATCGTGTAGATCCCAACTAGCAGGTGACTATGACTCCCTTTCTTAACCACATAAAAAATGCCATACATAAAGAAAAAAAACACGCACACCATACACATGCAATATGGGGTAAGTATCCACAAGAAAATACTTATGATAATAAACCATCTAACTATTCATCATCAATAACTAAAATCACTGAATAATCATCATGCATACATGAAGCATAAAGTACCAAATCATGTCATCATATAATAAATTGAATCTGAAATAATATTTGATAATCTCAAAATAATGTTTCTAATAATCATCAACATAAAACTAGCCCTAAAAGAGTTTGACAATGATAGCACACATATGAACTAGGGGCAGGCACTATAGTAGGATAGGGTGTTCATGACTCGATAGAGTATATTCTAGCCAGGAACCATATATGGGCAGAGGGAAGACAATGTCGATGGCCAAGACATCGAGGTTTGGATTCACCGAAAAACCTATTACTACACTAGAACAAGATGAGGAATGGCCATCGGGGGCTAAAACGCTAGGCTATAGAAATCTTGCCATGCTGGAGGGTTAAATTCTTGATGTCCATGAGAATAAATTTGGTAGTGGGGACTAAAGTTAGTCTTACATTCATAAAAAACCTAGAAACAATGTTGTGTAAAACCAAAAGCCCGTGGAGTTATGAATAACAAAGCCACTAGCCAGAGCTTGTGTTGAGGGTTGTTTGCCAATGGATAGGACTAGGTCGCCGGTAGAATATTGCCACCATATTATGTTGTAAAGTGGCCAAATTATGCAGATTACTATGGAATAAATGGTGCAAGCCAGATTTAGCCACTGATCAAACCAAATATTCTGTGCAAGGTGTAGGGCTGAGGTGTCACTACCCGGTGCCTGTACAAAAGAAATTCTCTACTGCCCAAAGGGAAAAAAAGATTTCTAAAAATAGCAAGAAAATACTGATGAAAATACAGAGAAAATTAAATAATTGATCTGAATTAAATTAAATTGCAAATCTAATAGATCATACCTACTTGCACATCAGGCCTTTGGGTGTCGGTTTGCAAAAAATTATTGCCTCAAAATTGACTTTTTCCTAGGGTAGGCAAATTTATAACCAATTTTCACTGAATCAGCATTTTAGACACAATGACGAGGTCCATTCAGGCTCTAGACACTCCCAATGACTATGATACTCCAGATCTGGGCCGAGGTGTTGAAACAATAGGATGGTCTTGAATGGCTATGTGAAGAGAAATTCTCCAATCTCTGATACCATGTAAGAATTTGCCTTAGAGAAAAATTCACCCAAGATCAAAGAACTCAAGCACAAGCACAACAATAGACCAAAAAGAGTATGATCAAAATATTGATATGTATTCGATTCAATGTCAAAGTACACTAGGAGTACCTGTATACAAAGGCCTCTAGAATGCTTCTAGAATGCATAGGAATCAGCAACATGATAAGTCATACAACCAAGCACATGTCCACCAGATATGGATTATCCTCAATTAAGCACAGGAGTAAGTGCAATGATGAGAGGATAAGCCAACAAAGGTGTAGCATGAAAAATAATGTTGTAGACACCATGTGCTAAAATAGGAGTGTGAATAACTGTGTTCTCTACATGACAACTCAGTTAATTATCCAAACTCCAATGTTGAATTAGAGTTGCTTACTTCTGTGTTGTCAAAATGAAAACTCATAAAAGTATGCAAACTCCTAAGTGCCTCACCAAATAAATAATAAAATATTGCATTAACCTAAGTAAAATTAAGTAAAGTGTAAATAGTAAATATGTATTTACACCAACACTTATGTCAATTAAGAATTTGATTGGACCCTTTGCCTTTTCATTCAATAGGTGACTATTTCAAAATTGATCCTTTACCTTTTATGCCTCCATAATCTTATGATCATATGATAGCATGATCATTACTTTTCCCATAGTGTTATAAGCTCTTCTATTTGGCCTTGAGATCTTATGAACAATGGTTCATCGTAAGATCAAAACATCTCCCAATTTGCTTCATCAGTGGGAACTAGTTCAACAAATGGTTTGACCCTTATCGAATGCATTGACCATTTAAAATTGGCACTTTACCTTCCATGCCTCCTATGTTCTTACAATCTCATGATCATATGATAGCCCTACCCATTATAACTTTAGAAGCCTAGAGAGTCAACCCTACGATCTCACGATCATTGACCATTCGTAGCATCGAGACATATCTTTGTTTGGCTCATGATCTCACAACATTTCCAATGTCATGAAAACCTGATCATATGATAAGACCCTACACCATAACATCTTACCATTGCCTCACTTGGTTATTGATCTCATGATACATAACATATCCTAAGATTAGAAAAAAATTTCATTTTCCTTCTGACCCCTTGACCATGCGATCCTACGATAGCCCGATTTGACAACAAACCCTTTATCGTATCATCTCCAATAGAAGAAAAGTTCCTCACAATCTTATGATCATTGACTATCATTGACCCATTTCTCAAACCCTTGAAATCTTTGGAATAATATTTTGATTTATCATATAAGACTTCATACAATGAGAAATTTAACCTTGCAACAACGTCGATAAGAGGGACCCTTCAAGTTTTGACACATTTGGACACGTGGAAATCACCTTCTTTCCCATGTTTGTTAAAACTTGTGCATCCTCATAATGCAAGAATATGAAAATTATAGATAGTCTGAGATCTTATGGCTAAGAGAATATTTGTAAACATGCTCCTCTTTTGCAACTTATGATATAAAGATGATCCAATGATAGGATGAACACCTACTTTGCATGGTCGCAAGCCCCATAAATAAACCTTGAGATCTTATGATCTGTCCATGCATCATAAGATCAGAACTTTGTGAGATCAGGACACTTCTTCTACCATGGAATCTTAGGTTTGACCATCCTCCTTTATGATCTTATGATCGTTGACTATCGTGGAATCAAATAATCTTTTGCTCTAGCTTACAATCTCTTGACAGGTGCAATGTTACGACTATACAAACTCACGATCAACCTTTGGCATAACATCTTAACCTAGCTTGATTCATCTAAAAATCTCACAATACAAAGGTTAATGTAAGATCAGGACCATATTGCCTTGTCGCAGCTCTAGGACCTAAAAATCTAACCATCACTCTTCTACAACCTTAACCATGAGTTAACCATTTGACCCTGTGACTATGCAAGAGCAGGAGATCACTCCATCAAAGCCTTAACTAGAGTTAAACTGAAGCTACCTACAACCATGTGACAACTAGAACATGGCATTGCAACTTAGAATCTGTGGTTATAAGAAATGCCCTAATGTCACGTTTAACCACTAAGAAGAACTACCTTGCACCTTCAATGTCTGGAAATTGGTTAAGTCATAATTGTGTGCGATCGCATGATGAAGTTTTCATGTAGTCACAACTTAAAACCCTTTTAAAAGATAAAGGAATGAAAATATCTTAAAACATAGGATAAAATAGGTAACTGAAGGTTTATGTTTTCTTGAATGTTATTCAAATATTTGAATTTTTGAATAGATATGATTGTTGGGGGGGCTTAGACTTTGAAATCAATTTTTTGGCAGGAGGGCAATTTTAGTCAACAAATTTGGCAACTCAAGGGGGATGCAAGCCTTCTATGTATTAACCAATGACCATTATGCATCCATTGGGCTACAGAGTCATAGAAATCATACATCTAGCTATATTGTGAACACTATAACCCTATCCCTACTTGTCTGTAACCTACAAAAATCTCAAATTTTGCCATCTTGAGGAGACAACTTGTGCTCATGCACTTCTTGGAAAATAGGAAAAGTTGAAAAAAAACTACTCTACTATGTATAAAAATTACATAGAAAATAAATCAAACAAAACCATTGACTAGCTTGTTCAAGTAGTTGCCTCTCCTCACTAGTTGATTTCTTCTCACATGCATGATGATAACTAAAAATGACATCAAGTGTGACAAGCACACTATTGTAACTTGAAGCACCTTCCCAATTTTGAAAACAATGAAGTTGTTCTCCAGCATTGGGACACCTTGGCCTTGAGAAAAATATGCTTTCTCTTCCTTGTATGATTCTCCCTCATACTCTGGACTAAGCATGACTTGGGGAAACTTGCATTGTTGCAAAGATAAGTACCTTATGCGGCATCCTCTTGATGGTGCAGGACCTAAGGAATCATCGTTGACCACTTGATTGTGCTCTACAATGGTAGTATCTAACTAGTTTAAAAATGGATCCTCCTCCTATAAAGAACTAATTTCCACATCTTTCTCATAATGCTCATGAGCCACGTCCTTGGGAGCTACTAGTATGATGTGAATCTCCATTTGTTGTTGTTGAAGAATATGATCTTCATATAAAGGGGATGATGATTCAACATCTATGGAAGAGTAGATAGCATCAACATCATCCAATAGATCATCCTCATCATCAATCTCCTCCATTATAGTTGCAATGACATGCATAGGTTGAGGAGCAACCTCATGCAAGTTAGCATGTTCTTCCTCAAGGATGGAGCTATCCTTGAGACTCTCTCCCTCAACCACCAAATCATGGAGGATTATCTATTGTAGCTGATGATCTTCTCCCTTCTCCAAAAAAAAATCCCCATCTTCTTTTAAAGGCTCAAAAGCCATGACCTATTCCTCAAGAGAAGGAACAACCTTTTCTTCTTCTTTCAAAACAAAGGAGGGAAGCTCTTCAAATAAGGGGATTGGATCATCTTATTTCTTCTCAACTACTACCTCCTCACTATCCTTAGTAGGCTGCCACCTCTACTCCTCAATAAGTAACTACTCCCTTTCTACCTTTGGTGTGGGCAAGGATATATCCACTTCTTTATGGTCAACAAAGAAGGGACAACAATCTTTTTGGGACTCACCATCATTGACATATGGGGTCATTTTGACTGTAAGCTAGGGTTTGAATTGTGGAGAGAGTTGTCTTATATGAAGCTAGCAAAAATCCTCTTTGGGGGCTCTTGTGATGGAGGGGGCCTTTTGAAGCATGGAATGTCATATTTTGGAGAAGGGGTTGTATATGCTTCCTTGGTTTGAAAATGAGTTGGTTGGAGCCTCATTTCCTCCTCTCTTGCTGCAATAACTGGCTTGCAAGATTCTCCTAAAAAATGTCTCTGTCTCTCCCTCTTTTCTTCTTGTTGGAGATAAGCCTAGTATGCCATCTCCTCTTGTTGTCTCCCCACTTCTTACTACCTGACAACCTCATCAAGCCTCCTATCAAGGTTTCACAATTGCTCATTAATTCCATCTAATTTCTTATTCCATGTGTCCATTCCCCTACTCATCTCCTAGAGCATGTAGTCCTTCCCTCTTTGGGACTCCAACATCATATCCTTGAGCTCTTTATATGAGGATGTTGGGATTGGTGGAACATGTGGGGAGTAATATTCTTGAGTAGATGGACTATAAAAAACTTGGTGCTGAGATTGAAACTGGCAATATGAGGGTTGAGAAATAAAATTTTCATGGTATAGGGGAATAGTAGCTATCTCTATGAAATGGGTCCATTGTTAAAGCTTAATAAAAATTACAATTTCATAGAAAATCTTGAAAATCACAAAAGATCAAGGTTGATCTTTACATACCAGCGCTATGTCTATATAAAACCAATAGATTGTGCACTAGGGTCACCATAATGTTTGATAAATGCCTCCAAAATTTGCCGATAGTGTGAAAAACACCCAATTTCTCATTGGATTTAGATCAACTAGCTAATCAGTGGACTTATGTAGTTGAATCTTCTTGTCCCACTAGGTGTGCCAAAAACTGTTGACACAAAAGCTTGTACCCTTGCCTAAAGTCTTACCTAAAGGTAGCCTTGTGTAACATGGAAACAATCTACAAGTTGTGGCATGACCATCGCTCTACCCATAGCATCAGAAGCTCTTTGAATTTGGCCTTGAGATCTTATGAACAATGGTTCATTATAAGATCGAAACATCTCCTAATTTTCTTGATTGATCAAAACCTATCGAATGAATGTTGTTACCTTTATCCAATGCATTGACCATTCAAAATTGACACCTTACCTTTTATTCCTCTTGTAATCTTATGATCTCACAATCATCTAACAACCCTACCCTTTGTAGCTTCAGAAGCCTGGAGACTCAACTCTACAATCTTACAATTGTTGACTGTTCGTAGTATCAAGACATATCTTTGTTTGGCTAATGATCTGATGACACTTATGATGTCATGACAACCCAATCATATGACAAGACCATGCACCGTAATATCTTACCATTGCCTGGCCTAGTTTCTAATCTCACAATACATATTATATCATAACATCAAAAATAAATTTCATTTTCCTTGGGACCTCTCAACCATGCGATCCTATGATAGCCTGATCTGAAGACAAATCCTTTATTGTATCATCTCTAGCAAAAGAAAATTCCCTCATGATATTACGATCATTGACTATCATATAAGACTTCATATGATGAGATATTTAACCTTGCAACGACACCTACAAGAGGGGCCCTTTAGGTTCTGATACATTTGGACATGTTGCAACCACCTTCTTTCTTGTATTCATTAAAACTTGTGCATCTTCATAATGTGAGAATGTAGCAATCATAGATCCTCTGAGATCCAATGATTAAGATCATATCTGTAAAATGCTCCTCTTTTGCAACCTATGATCTAACAATGATCTGATGTTATGATGAACACCTACTTTGCATGGTCGCAAGCCCCAAAAATAAAACTTGAGATCTTATGATCTACCTGTGCATCATGAGATCATAACCTTGTGAGATTGAGACACTTCTTTAGTGACATCTTAGGTTTGACCATCTTCCTTTACAATCTTATGAGTGTTGACTACCATGGCATCGGACAAGCTTCTACTTTGGCTTTTGATCTCTCAATAGCTGGGATGTCATGATAATATGAACTCATGGTCAAACTTTGATGTAGCATCTTAACCCAGCTTGATTCATCTAACAATCTCAAGATGCACAGGTTATTGTATGATTGGGACCATATCACCTTGTCATATTTTTTGAACCTAAAAATATGACCATCACTCCATCACAACCTTGACCATGAGTTAATCATTTGACCCTGCGACTATGCAAGAATAGGAGATCACTCCATCAAAGCCTTAATTAGAGTTAACCTCAAACTTCCTACGACCATGTGAGAATTGCAACATAACATCACAACTTAGAATTTGCGGTTATAAGAAATGCCCTGATGTCACACTTAACCACTGAGAGGAACTACCTCACACCTTCATTATTTGGAAACTGGTTAAGTCATAACTGTGTGACTGTGTGATGAAGTTGTTGCAATTAAAACCATTTTAAAAGACAGAGGTGTGAAAAGGGCTTAAAATACAGGATAAAATAGATAACCTAAGGTTTATACATTCTTGTATGTTATTCAAATATTTGAATTTTTGAATAGATATGACCATTGGGGGGGGGGGGGCTTAGACTTTGAAATCAATTATTTGGTGGGAGGGAAATTTTAGCCAACAGCTTCATTTTCATATCTCATCTCATCAAGAATTCATAGTTCATCAAGCACTCAAGACAATGAGTTCCAACATTCAAGCATTCGAGCAAGCAAGTCTTTTTAAAGCATTCAAGGATTCTATGTGGGCATTTATGTTAGAGTAATTAAATATTTCTTAATTAACTCTAGTTGCTTAAGCTAAACTTTAGGCATCTAATAATTAATTCTTTTATTGTATTATGATGTAGCCTAGGTTAGACCCTTTTAGGGTTTTGATCTCCTTTATAAGGATGATCTCTCATTGTAAATATTAATTGAGATTCATTCATTGTTGATAATAGAAATCCATCTTTTTGCTCATCAAGAATGTCTCATCTATGGATCTAGCAATTCCTTCCTCCATAGCTTTTTTCTTCTCTCTTCTGTAACAGGTGTTTGCATGTAGGTGATTCTTAGGAGCTATGGGATTTATGTTTCATCAACTTCAACATGGTATCAAAGCTCTTGATCTTTATGCCCCTATTCTATTTGTGAGAGATTTGACATCGATTTTTAGATCTGAGGTTTTAGACTTTTATTTTATTGGATCTGGGGGGTCATTGATTTTCGAGGCACTTTGAGCAAAAATGGACATCATCGTTGAGCTTAGAGTGCTCGAAAACCCTGATTTCCATATAAAATATGTCTAGTTTGGATGTTATTGAAATCTAAGGCAATTTTTTTTTGCACCGAAGATGTATTGACCTAGGCACACAAAATGAGTCAGTGATTTATTTATTTTACATGCTTTTTTTTATTGAATAGAAAAGGATAGGGGCTAGTTTTTTGTTTTAAAAAAGTTTTGGAGGCCATTCTCTTGTTTTGGGCCTTACGCCTCTCTTGAGCCTTCATTGAAGAACTTTTTTTATACCTACACCCACCTCAATTTTTGGTCATTCCAACTCTGCCACATGGGATTAAATCCTTTCATCCCTACCTCGATCTTCGTCTCCAACCATTTTCATGGGCATTTGAAAATTTTGCAACAATGGATTTTTGGTGATGGCGTGGTTGTTTGGAGGTAGAGTTTGGTGAACTGATATGAGTTGGCAAACCTCGGCTCCCACGCATACAAAATTGGATGTATGTGACTTTGATTTCATGCTCTCATGCCTCTCGATCCACTCATGGAAAGTACACATAGGCCATTGTTTCTGGAGTCCACATCCCATCGAGCCCATGCATCTCCATACATTTTGCAGGTTAATAAAAAATGGGATTTGCCTAAACTTTCTTCTAGTGACATGTTTTGATTGGGGGCACCGCCAACCATCCTCATTGTGTGTCTGTGTGTTATATTTGTCTTTGGCCGAGTTTTTGGTGGAATCTACTATCATGGGGCAATTTTTAATGGTCTTTAGTAGTCATACCACCTACTTTGTTCAGCCATGGTGGTTTATTAATTCTCACGTAGTTGTTTTCTTAAAACTTTGACCTTTTTTTTCAAAGTATTTTGGCACTGCATGATCATCATGGGCTCCGTGTACGTCTAAAATACCAGTGCTACAAATACATCCCTTGCCAATGCTCATTTCATTGGCGATGTGTTTATTTTAGCGAAGCACTCATTTCTCGGGCTTCTATCTGATAGTCCTGTCCAACCCACGCAATGACATTTTTGTGTTGATTGGCAACTTGATGAGGCTTTCAACAGGTTCTTAATCCTTGGCATTTTTTTGCATTGAGTTTTGGCTAGTTTGGTGGTTATTTTACCCTTTCCTATCTCAAACCAAATTTTAGTTATGTGCGTCCTTAGTGGCATTGATAGCACTTTGTTTCTTCACCATGCAGATCTATCTCATGCCCAATTAAAAATCCATGATTGCATTGAGGAGTTATTTTGGCATGTTGTTTGTTGAGGGAGACTAATCCAATTAGGTCTACTACCTTCATATGGTTCAACCAACCTGAGCGCTGGTGACATGGGGCTAGGTAGAACAGTCTATGGAAGTTTGTCTACTTCCTTCTCAAATGGAATCTCCTCAATGTCAACACAAGTATCCAACTTTTCCATAGCTTCTATTCACTCTGGGTCGTGAGTGATTCCGAGTTTTTTTTGAGACCGTGTTTTTATAGAGGGAGCTTCTTTTAGATGAAGTCAAAGAACATGGGAGTTTAGTAGTCTCTGGGATTTGGCGATCTTCTCTGCCATGCACAATTCAAGTGACTCGTGTACTCCATTAGTGACTTCATTCTCTGACTTCCTTCCCCACCTCCCCTGATCGGAGACATGGTCTTTTTTTTTTAAAAGCAAAAGCCCTTAAAGCACATGCGGGAGAATATGCAGGCCTCTCGCAGGTGTTTTTTTGAGTTTTTAGAGGCTCATGAGATTTCTATGGTAGAACGACTTATTTTTTGAGCCTCGTGGCTTTGTCTTCTCCCTGGGCCACGAGCCTTAGTTCTTGCATCCTCGGCCTTGGGACTCTCCCAGGTGGCAGTCTCTTTGGAAAATACTCTAGCTCAAGCCGCATGCTTGATGTGTTGGTAGATTGTGTTTTTTGATTGGGAGAAATGACTAGAGTTGTTTCTGTCATCTCGGCCTTTACCTTTGCTCTCTGCATTTGCATTTACCTTGGAGATCACTTTTTAAGATGCCAAGATTGGTTGGTGCATGAAACATTTTTTGGGTGAATTTTTGGTGGCACGTTGCCCATAGATTTTGTGTCACTTATTCAAACACATGCAATTTTAAAGGCCACCAGATTTCTTTTTCCGGCTCTGGCTCAAAATTTGAGACAATTCTCTACTTGGCCGCTAAATTTTTCATCTAGCACCGACTCTTTTACCAACAACATTGTCTTGTTTTCGGCAACTGAATTTTTTTTTTGGAAGGAGTCATTTTTCAGGCTATTTTTTGCCTCAATGGTTGTTAGACTATCAAATTTGGACTCGTCACTCGTTGACGTTAGTGCCATGTCAGTACTACATCAACACTTTTGTCACCTCTCTAGGCTCTATTTGGACCTACCTTTGTGTTTTTGCTCATATCTCAAGCATATGAACTCTATTTTCTAAAAACAAGATATTGCTAGAAAGCTAGTTTCGAGCCCATCATAGTGGTAGATGTATTTTTTAATTTTTATGCTTTTTTTTGGCTTTTTCTACTGTCAAAGTCAAGAGTTCATTTTTGCACTTCGGGAGAGATATCTTGAACATCCAATCTTTGATTTAGGAATTATTTATATTGTCGAAAATATCTTTCTGAGGTCTTTTCAATGATGTTGGTTTTCTTTCTAGATTCTGCTCTAGGAACATTCTATTCAGTCTTTTTTCATTTTTGCATTCTAGTGGATATCTTGGTTGTTTCAAGTTTAGGGATCAATTTTGTTGCTTCAGGTGATTCGTCATGACTTCTACTATCTATTGTATTAGTCTTATGTCTCTTTTGGTCTATTTAACCATTATTTGTATGTATTTTTACAAATACACTGAGATAAAGTGCCATACTACATCTGTATTTTTGTTTCAATTATTTTTCCTTGCCTTTCCTTTTGATTCAAGTAGTGTCATCTGAGGACACTCATGCAGATTACCATATTCTTGGGATTCACCATAGCTTGTGTCTTATTGTACATGCACTAATGTGATAAATTGTCATGGGGGGCTATTGTTTTGCCTATGTTTTCCATCTTTATTTTTCCACTGATTGTCCCTTCCATGACATTAGCCTCATGTCGTGTCTAAGATTGATCACCTCAATACACACATATGTACTCTTTTGTGCATCTTGACTATGGTTCCTTGACATTTAGTTCTTTTGGCCCACTTTTCTAGTTGTCGATCACCTCACCCTTATCTGTAGTAGGGGGGTTCTTGTGTTGTTTCTCATGCTTCCTTGGTTTACTTGACTAACTCTTCAGACTTTGGTGTTCATGCCATTTGTATCTTCAAGTTCAATTGTTTGCCTTTATATTCCTCTTGATTTGATGCAGATTATAGTTTTCTCTACCTAGTCATGTTTTATTTCAGTTGAGGTTCTTCAAATCAATAGTTACTTTTTTCAGAGCTTTGCAACTTCTACATGCTTCAATGGTGTTCTACATAATCATATTTTGTCCCTATCTTCTAGGACATTCCCTACTTTGGAGGCTTCTTCAGTCCTTCACTAGTTTCTTTCAGCATGTTTTCCATCTTTTTTTTGGAGTAGGGTTTTTCCCATGTGGTTTTCTCTATTTCTCCTCTTTTTAGAGATTTGGTTGTGCTAGGGTACCTAATTAGGCCTAGTTTGTCAGGACCTAATTTCTACTTTTAATAGTAGTTTCTATGTTTTTAGCTACTCCTTAAGTTTATCTTCAGGGGGGTGTTAGAGTAATTAGATATTTCTAAATTAACTCTAGTTGCTTAAGCTAAACTTTAGGCATCTAATAATTAATTCTTTTATTAATTATTATGATGCAACCTAGGTTAGACCTTTTTAGGGCTTTAATCTCTTTTATAAGGATGACCTCTCATTGTAAACATTAATTGAGATTCATTCATTGTTGATAATAGCAATCCATCTTTTTTCTCATCAAGAATGTCTCATTTATGGATCTGACAATTCCTACCTCCATATCTTTTTTCTCCTCTCTTCTGTAATAGGTGTTTGCATGTAGGTGATTCTTGGGAGTTATGGGGTTGATCTTTCAACAATTTCTTCTTCAAGATCTAGCATATTGTTAGCCATCAAGGGAGGAGATCTACATTGAGGCATTCATTGATGCACATTTACATCCATGACTCCATGATATGGTTATGGTAGATCCATTGCAATTTTGAAGATATTCTACATCCTTCATTCCGAATTCATGATTTACAATACATTTGCATACATCCAAGAAAGGTGAATCCTAACATTTATCTTGTTTTACAGTCATTTACATTTATATTTATCAATTATGGTTAATTCCTTAACCTAGGGCTTGACCAAGGCAAGCTCTCATCAAACCCCAACCCTGAAACCTTTTGTTTTATGTGTTCATTTTCAGGTTGGGAGAGAAGATGATTACAAATATCGAGTCATCAATTTCAGAGTCAAGGACTACATCAACCTAGTCGTAGGATGTCTTCCAAAGTTGACCTAGTCCTTTAGTCTCAAATTTTGAGGATATTTTTGGGGTTTGTTCTTTTCATCATTTCATTTCAAGATTTGTGGATGGATATTTTGATACAATTTAGATCTATGAGTTTTGGAGCACAAACACATCTTCCCCTATTTATTATAAGGCGAGTCTTTCATATTTAATTTCCTTTCATATCTTTACCATAGATTTGCATCTTAATTGGTATGTTTGTATTCACATAGCAGATATATTTACATTTCATAAGAAATTAGTTCAATTTCACATTATCCTATTAAGGGCCTAAGAAAGTGAATTTATTTGTATTGCATTCCTCTTTACAATCTAAATTTAGTATTAGCACCCTTCTCCCTTTGGGTCCTAGCTAATCTAATTTGGATCATAAGTGGAATCATAGTTGGAAATCCTCTGCTTTCCCTCACACACACATTTGAATGGCTCAGTGGCCCTTGTACAATGGAAGCCTACAACCTTATTTAAAGTGCTTCCATTTTACCACTAAACACTTCCATCAAATCTTTTCAAATCTTTACCTTAATTGATGTAAATTATTTTCCTTGCTCAGTAGAATTGTGTTGCATTAGAATCTATTCCAATTCAAATTTTGATGTCCTCTCTATGTCAGTTGGTAAATAGAGTGTTTCTTACTTACTAACATTTGGTAAACATTATTATTAGTCTTTTGATATGTTTTAACTTTTGGGTTTCAGGATCCCTGTAAAACCTATTTTTCTAATCAAAAAAATTTGGTAAACATTTTCTCGACGTCCTCTATGTAGCTGAGCAAACTTTTTGTTTGGTCATCTCTGACTTCTCTTTAACTTGGTATAAGTTAAATTGCTTGGTGAATACTTGAGCTAGGGTATACTTAACAACATTCACTTAACTCCCCCTTCACTACTCAAGTAATATAGTAGCTCGATTGCTATACACATTTTGACACTAATTAACAACATGATAATCTATTGTAGTAACGGAGTCAAATTTTGTTTCTAAGTTTAAGCCATTACCACCACTATTTCTAACATCTTTAAGGGAGACATCCAAGTTTTTGATAGGAGATATTTTGATATCCTTAAATATCCAATCACTACTATTACTAAAATAATCAAGCCTATCTACCTCATTAGAGTTTAATCTTTGAATTTCATTCTCATGTATTGGTTTTTCTAGTTTTCATAAGGTCTCTGTGGGATCTTCCTTCAGGAGTGGAGGATGTTCAGAAGGAAGATAGTTTGGAACAAATAAGGGAAAGCTGTTAGGATAAACCACAGACAAAAATAAAAACTACATGCAAATATAATCAATAACAGAAAATAATAGATCACACAAAAATGAACACAAGGCACCAAGATTTAACGTGGTTCACCCAATCCCTGGGCTACATCCACCAAACAGCAAGTCCGATCTTATTACAATCCAGTGATTACAACCTGATTACAATCTGTAATCCCTTACAGCCCAATACCGCCACAAGAACCAATTTCACATCACAACATAATGAAAAATACCCAACCCTAAGCTCTTTTTATACAAGTATTAAACCGCTTTAGGGTTATAACATGTCGGCCATATGTCGGCCATAATATGTCGACTACCATGTCAGCCATGGCCCAAAAAAAAATTCAATGCCTCGAACCCCACTATTTATGAAGTATGTACAGTACTTTCTTGATCAGTCACCACAATCTAACAATCTCCCACTTGGGGACTGATCAGGCTCCACACTAAACAACAATCTCCTACTTGGAGACTAATCTTGTAGCAATACCACTACCACATGGGGCTCCCACAGGATCAAACCACCCTGGACTCTACTATTCTTTTATTCATGGTCAGTCTAAAAGACCAACCGAAGCTGAAGAGGAGTTCAGCTTCTCCCTTGTTATAACCTTTGTCAACATATCTGCTGGATTGTCATTGGTATGCATTTTCTCCAGCTTTAACTGTCCATCCTCCAAAACTGACCGAATGAAATGGTACCGCAACTGTATGTGTTTGGTCTTAGAATGCAGAGCTGAATTCTTAGCAAGATGAATGGCACTCTGACTATCTGTGAACAAATAATTATCCTTTTGAGGATTTCCCAATTCTTTGAAGAAGAACTGAAGCCATATCATCTCCTTGGTTGCCTCTATTGCAGCAACATACTCTGCCTCTGTAGTGGATAGAGCATTAATCTTCTGTAACCTAGAAACCCAGCTCACGGCTGCCCCACCAATAGTAAAGACATAGCCTGTAGTACTCTGCCTAGTATCAATATCCCCAGCCAAATTTGAGTCAACATAGCCTTGTAAACCAATAGTAGAGCCCCCAAAGTGTAAACACTTATTGGATGTTCCTCCCAAATATCTGAGAATCCACTTGACAGCATTCCAATGCTCAAATCCTAGATTACTCATATACTTGCTAATGACTCCCACTGCATGTGCAATATCTGGCCTAGTGCATACCATAGCATACATCAAGCTTCCTACAACTGAAGCATAGGGTACCTTGGACATCTTATCCTCCTCTTCCTGTGTCTTGGGACACATTTCCTTAGTCAATTTCAAATGACTAGGTAAAGGTGTGCTGACAGCTTTAGCATTCTCCATATAGAAACATTGCAACACCTTCTCAACATAATCAACTTGAGATAGCATCAATGTTCTATTCTTCCTATCTCTGCAAATCTTCATACCAAGGATTTGTTTTGTTGCCCCCAAATCCTTCATAGCAAATGCATGTGCTAACTGGCATTTTTGCCCCTTAATACGATCCATGTTAGACCCAGCTACAAGCATATCATCAACATATAAACATAAAATAATGTAGCTATCATTATCCAACCTCTTAAAATAAACACAGTAATCTGAATGACACCTGTTATATCCATGCTCATGCATAAAACTGTCAAATTTCAGATACCATTGCTGAGGTGCTTGCTTCAAGCCATATAAATTTTTCTTCAATTTGCACACTAAGTTCTCCTTACCTTTGACCTCAAAACCCTATGGCTGAGCCATATATATTTCTTCATCCAAATCACCATGAAGAAAGGTTGTTTTAACATCCATCTGCTCTAAATGCAAATCTTCAGTAGCCACAAGACTTAAAACAGTACGAATAGAAGTCATTTTAACAACAGGATAAAATAACTCATCAAAATCAATTCCCTTTTTCTGTGCAAATCCTTTTACAACTAACCTGGCCTTAAATCTGTTCTTACCTCCTTCCTCTTCTTTCAACTTGTAAACCCACTTATTCTGTAAAGCCTGTTTACCTGTAGGCAACTTGCACAAGTCCCATGTCTTATTTTCCAGCAAAGAGTCCATTTCATCTTTCATTGCAGACTCCCACTAAATCTTAGTATCCACCTGCAAAGCTTCATCATAACTTTCAGGTTCACCAACATCAGTAAGTAAAATAGAATACAAAGAGGGAGAAAACCTTTGTGGAGGTCTAATTTGCCTCGTTGACCATCTAACATTTACTGGTGTGTGTGGTATTTGTTGTTGCAGTTGTTGCACATCATGAGGAATGGCTGGAACATCAGCTTTTGGAGTATCATCCAGCACTACATAATCATCTTCTTTCTTCTCATGTTGCTGCAATAGATCTTTGTACAACACTTTCTCATTGAATATGACATCCCGACTTCTAATAATTTTAAGATTTTCAAAATCCCAAAGCCTATAACCAAATTCATTAATGCCATATCCAACAAAGACATATTTCTTTGATTTAGCTTCTAGCTTGGTTCTATTTTCAGAGTCTATATGAGCAAAAGCTTCACAATCGAAGGTCTTGAGAAAAGAATAACTCGCCTTCTTACCAGTCCATGCTTCCTCTGGAATACCACAGCCCAAAGGAGTAGAGGGACCTCTATTAATCAAATATACTGCGATATTGAGAGCCTCCGCCCACATGTGTAAGGGCAACCCAACATGCAACCTCATGCTCCTTGCGCGCTCCATTATAGTCATGTTCATGCGTTCAGCCACTCCATTTTCTTGTGGAGTCCTTGGAACAGTTTTTTGTCTACGAATACCATTAGTGGAGCAATAATCTTCAAATTCATGACTGCAATACTCACCACCATTATCAAATCTGAGACATTTTAATTTCTTACCAGTCTCATTTTCAACCAAGCATTTCCATTTCTTAAAAGTTTGAAATACATTAGATTTTTGTCTAAGGAAATAAACCCATAATTTTCTAGTTGCATCATCAATAAATGTAACATAATAATGAGAGCCACTAAGGGAAGATACCTGAGCTAGTCCCCATACATCTGTATGCACAAGCTCTAATTTCTCCTTTTTGTTTTCCTTCCCAGTCTTTACAAAACTCACTCTCTTTTGTTTTACATACACACAACTTTCACAAAAATCCATATTCACACATTTCAGACCTGGTAAAACTTTCTTTGAATGAATTACTTTCATACCTTTCTCACTCATGTGCCCAAGTCTATTGTGCCACAACGTTGTATCAGAATCTACAACAACTATTTGTTCTCCCTACTCAACTGCAACAATTGTTCCTGAACATTCATTTTTCTCTGAAACAATCAAAGTAGAAGGAACAATATGACTTGTACAAAGATATAAGATGCCTACTTTCACACCTTTTGCTACTACAAGGGAACCTTTTGAAACCTTCCAATTTATATCATTAAAAGTAACTACATAACCCTCATCACCGAGTTGCTCGGCTGAAATTAAATTCCTACTTAGTTTTGGAACATGTCTTACCTCATGTAGTAGCCAATGATTTCCATTATGCAACTTAATCTTAATTTTTCCCTTTCCAACAATCTGACAGGGTTCATTATCCCCCAAATAAACAAGCCCAAAATCCCCTTGGACATAATCAATGAAATAACCTCTATGAGGTGTAGCATGAAATGAAGTGCCAGAATCTAAAACCCATGAATCATCAACACTCTATAAAGACAGAAGCAAAGCATCCTCTTCGGATTTGTTACTTACCACATTTTCCTCCTTGTCTCCATCTGATTTATCTCCTTCATTTTTCTTTCGATTCCAACAATCTTTCTTTTTGTGCCCTGGTTTTCCACAGTATCAGCAATCATTTGGTCCTCTCGATTGAGACCTCCTCCCCTTTGACTTTCTTCTTGATTTCCCATGATTTCCAGAGTTACTTCCTCTTTCAGTCGTTCTGCCCCTGCTTTGTGCATTCAAAGCACTTCCTGATGTAGATCCACCTGAGGATTTCCTACGAGTTTTTTCACTCAAAACAACACCGATCACATCATCATATTTTAGGGTACTAGATCCAGGAACAGAATTACTCACCGCCATTACCAAGCCATTCCAATTTTCAAGCAAAGAACACAAAATCAAGAGAGCCCTAATTTCTTCATCAAAATTGATACCCACAGAAGATAACTGACTAGTAATAGTATTAAACTCATTTAAATGATCTGCAACAGATCCACCTTCTGCCATTTTCATATTAAATAAATGCTTCATGAGAAATACCTTGTTTGAAGTGGAGGGCTTTTCATACAATGTCGCTAGGGTTTTCATCAAATCTTCTGTCGTCTTTGCTTTTGTAATATTAAATGCCATCGATGGTGCCAAGCATAATCGAATGTTTCCAAGTGCCTTTCTATCCAAAAGATCCCATTCAACCTCTGACATAGTTCCCTGATTCTTGGCTTTGCCTTCCAATGGCTTCCATAAATCCTTCTGATATAAATAGTCTTCCATTTGCATCTTCCATAACTGGAAGTTCTGCCCATTAAACCTGTCAACCCTCAGCTTACCCTCATCTGCCATCGCTCCCACTCAACCGTGAGACTCCCACTTAACCGTGAGACTTTCCTGCAGAGGATCACTAAAAGACAACCTCGCTCTGATACCACTTGTTAGGATAAACCACAGACAAAAATAAAAACTACATGCAAATATAACCAACAATAGAAAATAATAGATCACACAGAAATGAACACAAGGCACCAAGATTTAACATGATTCACCCAATCCCTAGGCTATGTCCACCAAACAACAAGTCCGATCTTATTACAATCCAGTGATTACAGCCTGATTACAATCTGTAATCCCTTACAGCTCAATACTGCTACAAGAACCAATTTCACATCACAACATAATGAAAAATACCCAACCCTAAGCTCTTTTTATACAAGTATACAACAAAAGCAACTACCATGTGTTGAGGGTTTGAAGTAAAGTAGTCAAGCTTTTCCCATTCATCATTACCATTTAACTCATCAACACATTTTGCATCCTTTGAACCAAACTGTAAACTGAGTTGAGATTGATTTACCCCAAAGTAGGAGGCAGGGGTTTCTTTAACAATGCACTGATGACTTCAATTCCTCATCCATCTTTGTGAAACCCCAATCCTGTTGGAAAGAAGAAACAACTGCCCTCTTCTGATCCTTTGCCCATAATGAATCACTAGAAGAGAAAACATCTGAAACCTTCTCCTAGAAACATTCTTTAAATAAGCTACTATCTATTTAATGATTGCTATGACTTTTAGTGACCTCCATAATATCGTCTAAAAGATCATTCATCTCCAACCCTTTCCCTTTATCTCCAATCATTTGCATGTGGACAAGCGAGACATCTAGATCCTCCTTTTCAACCACAAGTGATTGTTCGTTCTTCTTTGGATGATCCCAAGACAATAAATTTAGGGATTTTTGCACATGCTCACATCCTCACAAATATCCTCAAGTAAATGGAAAAGTTGACATTGTCAACTATTTCTTCTGCAGACATAAAGGAACCTAGACTATCACCTATTCTTTTGAGAGTTTCTTCATCTCTATACTCAAAGGGGAGGTTATGTAACCAAATCCAAATTGGTAGTTCCTTTACCACTTCTTGCAAAGGATTAAAGTTTGGAGTCCAATTTCACAAATGAGCCCCTTTACCCTTGATCATGCAAGATCCACCATTGAAAATCTATTCTTTATCTACCTTAGTGAAGCAGATGATTAGAATAAATCCATTTGCCAAGGTCTTTAGGCTAAAGGATTTCCCCTTGTGCACCTCACACCAATGTCCATTCATTTCATTATTAGGGCTTTTTCTTCCAAAAATGAGATCAATTCTTCCCACATCTTTTTATCAATTAAAAGAGAAGATGCCCTAACTATTTGGATATTTCCAGTCACCTAGAGCGTTTCTTTTAGAACACTTTCCTACAATTTGTGCCTCCAAAACTTTTGCATGATCTATTTGAAGTTAAAATCACTCTTTATTGAGAAGATCCTGATTGGCATGCGATCCCATAGAGTTTTGTTCTTCCAACTCCTTCCACTCCTTTGTGTGGCATCAAACCCTTCCCAAACTCTTAAACCCTTGTTGCACAAGCCACCACTCTGCTTCCCAATATGAAATGGAAGTTGAGTTCTATGGTTGAAAGGTCCCTTGCTTCCCAATTTGAAACGGAGATTGACTCTGATTGCCATTGTTGTTTCCTGTTGAGAGGATGGAAGGCATTACCCACATAGTTCCTTGCCAACATCGTCGATCCCTAAAATTTACCATTGCAAAGCCATTTTTGTCATTTTTCTTGACCTTGTTAATATGTGCTATTTCTATATTTTTTTGAACATGTTCTCATCAGAAACAACAACTTTATTTATGTTCTTCTATGATAAAAAATATTTAGTATATACTAATATATATTACTTGAAATATTTAAAGATACTAATTTGTCAATCGGCCCTTGGTCTACGGGTGAAGTTTAATGGCTCACTAAGAGCCCGCCAGTTTGAACCCTCCATCAAAAAAAGATACTAATTTTTTTCCTAAATAAATAAAAATAATACATTATATATTTTAAAAATTAATTAGTATTTAAATGTTAATACTATAAAATATTTTAAAAATAAAAATAATATTTAATTATTAAAATTCTCAAATAAAAATAAAATCAATATGTATTTGAAAAAAACCAAAGGCATAAAGCATATTTAGAAGTGTTAACGTGTCCGTTATTAGTGACGGACTATTTTATTTCATAATTAATGATGGGCTATTCCATAATTAAGACCCTTTTAAGTGGACTGGCCATTCTTCAAAACCTCTAAAATGAACACAGCGAAATACGCCATTTTCGTCAGAAGGAGAGTCACAATTTAGTATGAAATATTTTCAGAAATCCAGAGAATCTCTGGGAAACGGAAAGAGCAAGTGTCGAGACGCCACTTTTGTCCAAAGAAGAATTGCTATTTAATATGAAATATTTCAAGAAATCCACAAAACCTCAAATATAGAAACAGCAAAATACTCAATTTTGTCCCAAGAAGAATTACTATTCGATATGAAACTTTTCATCAAATCCACAGAATCTCGGAAATGGATGCAGCAAAATACTTGCTATTTTCAGACGAAATTTTTGCGCGAAACAGAATTGCTATTTAGCAACTTACCATAATGTCGGTAATGAAGCTCCCGATATTTTCATGTCCACTTTTTATTTAAAGTGAATAGCTTGAGCAGTTGAAGCAGCAGCTTTAGGGACTTTGGTTTCACTCGTATCATTTGATAAAACTTCTGCTGTGGCAGATCTTTGCACTTTTTCCTGCTTTCTCAGATCATTTTTCTCATCGGTATATTTAACAGCACGATACAATTCGTGTCGAATCTTAAGGTAAGTCACTTGCTATGATCTCATTTAGATTTATTTTTGAAATATATTTCATTTCTTTGTTCTATTTTATTTCATTTTAAAATCAATCTACCAGGGCTTTTTGCTTCCCATGGCTTCCAATCGGACTAAACGATTCTGTTTTTTCCGGAATTTCACTGCTAATGACCGAACTAAAGATGGCTGCTCTAAAACCCCCAATCTAGTTTTGAGTCTCTACTGATTTAATTTAAGAGATTCAATATTCCCTTCCTCCATAAAATTGTAGTAAATATACTACTAAAGACAGCATTTTTTTCAAGGTATTTCATCAGGGAAATACCGCAAATCATCCTATATTAGGAAGCAGTGTCATCTGGAGGCATGTTTTCAAATTAATCAAAGATTTTGTTATGATGCCCTACTTATCTGTACTCTGTTATTATTGTTGTTCAAGATACTTGTTATATTCCGTAGTTTGCATACATATTGACACTGGAATTTGTTACAGAGATATCAGACTGAAAAACATTTTTATTTGCTGATCATATCAATACTATTCTATGGATTCCAACTGAGTACGCAATAAATGTATAGTAGAAGAGATTAAGTGATTTTATTTGACATCTGTAATGCATGAAATCCACAAGAAGGTATTTCTTATGGTATTTGATCCCAAAAAATTGAGAACATGAACTATTCTCCCGCTTTCAACACATAATAATACTTGGTGCATACTTGTATCTTCCATTTTTGAATCTTGTAAGGATACTTTCTGAGTGCAAGAGAAAAAATGGAGGATCCATAGCACAATCTATAACAGTTAATTAGTTGAAGTGAAAACTAGTTAAGAGAAAACTTGTGGTTTTTTTTTCACTTGAAGCAAATAAATCTGATTAGGCATATCATTTCTTTGTTAAGGTATAGGCGTTCATTTATATTGATGTCTCATATATTTATCTATTTATAATTATTATAATTATGTTTCATTGATATTTTTCTTTGTTTTAGCTTACATTCTTTTAAATTCTGTTTTGATTTGAGAACAGAGCAACGAAACTTACTTTAGGGAATTTGCAGATTGTGACTGATATGAGGCAAGTTTATTGTGAAAGATCTGCAGAGAATGTCTGCTATCAAAGTGATATGCAGGTATTGTAACAGTGATACTTTTTCCAAGTGCAATTTGCATTTCTATTTTCTTAGAAGTTTTAACTAATGCAGCTGAATTTTACTATATCAGATTCTTGATTCAATTTCATTTGGAAAATATTCGATTGAATCACGATCATGGGAAAAAAGGTCACCCTTTTCACGGAATAGACGTTTGGAGGAGGTGCAAAGATGCTCAGTACCAGGCACAGTTGCCAAAAATATAGCTTACTTTGAATCCTACTACAAGAGAATTGGAGCTCAAAAGGATATTAAAGAGCAAGGAGACAGTTGTAGATTTGCATTTGAAAGTCAGGCTGATGCTCAGTTACTAACTACAATGATTGAAACTGGACTAGCTGAGCCAATAAGACATCGTCTAGAAGAAATAGGAAGAAGAGATGAGATCTCAGAGGAAGTTCAGTTGGCATTTGAAGTAAGTGGAAATAAGATGATAGTTGACCCTATATCTCTATTATCAAAAGAAGCAACTAAAACAGAGATTTTTGAACAAAAACAAGATGACATCTGTAAGATGGAAACAACTGATGATATCATTTTTGAGATCATCTATGGAGGTAGTGTTAGTATCATAAAATACATTTACTCTTGTTGGACAACTGTTAAACAATTGGTTTGCAGTTTTAAGCAGTTTAGGCTGTTAAGCTTTGTTGTACAAACATAATATTGAAGAGTAAAAATACCTATACTATCTAGTCCATTGTATAGACATCATACATCAACCTAAATTTGTATATCAGAAAAGAATTCATAAAAAAACTAAATTTGTTTTCAATCGGACTTCATTTTTGAAATGAATATGGTGAACAAAATGGAATATGACTCCATAAATTAGAATATACTTTGTATTATTGAACTTGTCTACATGGTGTTGTAATGTTGTTTGAGGTATGCTCAATTTTGTTGGCGTGGTTTAGTGGGTATTATGACATGTCCATCTCATTCCCTAATCTAGATTGTGGATGATGTAACAAAAGCACCTAAGGGAAGGGTTGAGTTATTGTTTTGTAATGAAGTGCAAAGATTAGTTAAGACAATGATAAAGTGATGCATTAAAAATATACTTGAAGATGAAGAGGTTGGCTACACTTAGAAACTGTAGAAGAAGAAGTTGTAATATGGCTGTCTGCAAAGCTTGATTAAATTCATCAGAGGGAGCTGAGCAAGCTAGTTCAAGCCGAGCAAATTTTCAAAAAATGTCGAGTGAAGATCAAGTGCCAAGCATCAGAAAGTCAATAAGTGTTGAGCTGCTACATTATTTGAAAAGTCAAAGATTCGCCTGATCTGAGCCGACATGGTTGTTATCTAGAATTTTGTGAACCAGATAGAAGATAAGAATGATGAGCTAGTGGTACAAAACTCTATGTAAAATATTTTTGGGTGAATACAACTAGATTTTAGACAAAGTTTCTAGATAAAAATGAGATATGGGACAGATACATTGTATCCTACCTAATCTATTGAAACCCTAAAATTGGAGAAGGAGAATTGAGCAGAAAAATTATTCCAAATTTCTATTTAAGGAGTCATAAGGTCATGAAGAAAAAGGTTGGTCAAGTATGAAAGCATGAAGTGTTGAAGAAGGTGCTAAGGAGAAAGAGAGCATAGAAACTTTGTTTCAATAAGTGACCACAGAGATGATTGCATTGGTATGATGAGCAAGAAGACTCAAGGAAATGAAGCTTGAGAGGAAGACAAGCTATCAGAGCCATAGTGATTAAAGCCAAGCAAAGGATTGAACTGAAGTATGATCTAAAATTTGCAAGATATGTTGTGAGTTGTATAAGATCAAAAGCCCTTATTGTTACTCTCTAGTAATTGTAATAGCTAGTATAAATCCTATGGACTTAGGTTGGTTTAATAGCCATGTTGTAAATCCTTTAATAGGATGACATTCCAAGTGAATGTTTCAAAGTCCTTTGACCAGGCCCACTCCTAACAGTGTGGTGAAATCCTCTAACAAGGTCACATTTAATAGTGTGTTGTAAGCTTTTAACAAGGCACACTTCAAAAGAGTGAAAATTGAGTAGCATGTTACTGGTGGTTTTTCTTAGATTGGGTTTCCACGTAAATCACTGTGTCATCTGTTGATCTTGCATGTTTTATTCCAGCATGTTGATTTGTTGTAACTTGCTAAGATGGTTGTTTTAAGCTTAGATGCATGAATAGTTTAATGGGCTCACTATAATTAGTAAAAAAGTATTATTAGGGAATTTAGACCTTGGATAATTGATTCACCCTCCCCTCTCAATTATTCTAAAACATTTCCAACAAGTGGTATCAAAGCATTGCTGCTAGTTTAGTTTAAAGGAACTAGAAGTAGAAAAGATCAAAATGCCTAAAAGAGAAGTTCTCAAGCTCAACAAAGATAACTTTATTGCATGGCAAAGTTTGATGAAGCTACATCTTGGATCCATAGGTGATTATGCCCAAAATTTAATTGTTACTAAACATGTTGATCCAACTGGTACTCTTACTACAAAAGATTTGAAGAACAAACAAAAACACAATTAGACAATGCTGGAGATTGCTTCTGCACTCAACTATGATGAATTTGATGATATCAAAGGATGTAACATTGCATTCAAGATGTGGAAATTTCTATCGTACATTTATGGAGGAGATCAAAATGTCCAAAGAGAAAAAAGAGAAAGCCTCAGAGGAAAGTTTGATGACATGAAAATGGAGGAAAGTGAGAATGTTGCTCAGTATGCCCATAGAATAAAGGAAGTGGTAAGTGCAATAAGATGTTTGAATGGTCAATTAGATGATGATACTGTTAATAGTAAGTTATTAAGTTCTTAAGAACCTTGCTTCCTATCTATGATATTAGAGTATCAACTATACAAGAGCTAAGATGTGTACCAGGAAACAATCTAAGTTTTGAAGCTATAGTGGGTAGACTTACTACATTTGAGTTATCTAACTTTGACAACTACAAATTTGAGAATGTTGAATCTACTTTCAAGGCCAACCTATCACCGAAAGATACTAAACAGGTGAAATCAAAGAAGGGAAGTAAGATGAAATGTGTATCTAATGACAGTAGCACTGATGAGGAAGATGTGGAACAAATGGAAGCATTACTAGCTAGAAGATTTCATAGAGGCAAAGAAAAATTCAAGGGTAAGCTACTTATCATTTGTTTCAATTGCAAAGAAGTAGGACATATTGCTACAAGGTGTACGCAAAAAAAGGATTACAAGGAAGGCAGCAAGTACAAAAATAGAAGAGAAGATGATAAGAGAGATTACAAAGACAAAGGCAAGAAGTGTTGTATTGTTGAAGAGAACTCTAATGATAATGATGATGAAGTTGTTTATGTGGCCATGAAGGACTAGTCTAATGAAGAAGAGCCTACAGCACTGGTAACATGTATGAACAAGAATGACAAATGGATCATAGACAGTGGGTGCTCACATCACATGATAGGAGACAAAAGTAAGTTTGTTAACTTTACTCAGTATGATGGAAATAGTGTTAGATTTGGAAATGATGCTCCATGTCAAATCAAAAGAAAAGGCTCCAGTAAGCTTATAAATAAAATTTCATGTGATGATGCATACTATGTTGAAGGACTAAACTACAATTTGATGTCTCACAGTTAGGCAATGTAGGGTGCAAAGTAGAATTTGGAAACAAAACTACAAAAATCTATGATACTGATGGTAAATTGAAAGGAAAAGGAGATCAAACAAGAAGTAATCTATTTTATCTTGATATGGAAAATGCTTCTTGTTTTGTTGCAAAATTTGATGATGTGTGGTTATGGCATAGAAGGCTATGTCATGTCAACTTTGATAATCTGGTCAATATCAGCAAAATAAAGAAAGTCAAAGGTTTACCTAAACTGAAGAAGCCTAACAACATCATGTGGAAACAATGTCAGCTAGGAAAGATGACTAAGTCAAATTTCAAGAGTAAAAACTATACATCTAAAGAAGCACTTGAGTTAGTCCATACTTATTTATGTGGTCCAATAGAAGTGCAAAGCTACAAAGGAGATAAATATATAATATTGTTTGTTGATGACTATTCTAGGATGATGATTGTTATGTTTTTAAAGCAAAAATTTGATGCTTTTCAAATGTTTAAGTGGTATGTGGCTAGAGTTGAAAAATAAATAGGAAAGAGTTTGAAATGCTTGAGATCAGATAGAGGTAGAGAATTCACATCAAACGAATTTGAGATATTTTGCAATGACAAAGAAATCAAGAGACAAACATCAGCTCCTAGAACTCCCCCACAGAATGGAATTGCTAAGAGAAGAAATAGATTTGTGATTGACTGTACCAGAATATTGATGATGGAAAAGACTATTGCTCTGAAATATTGGAGAGAAGCTGTAAGTGTAGTTGCTCACACACTAAACTGAGTACAAGTCAAGAAAGGTACAAATGCAACACCTTTTGAATTATGGTATGGTCACTCACCCAATGTAAAGCATTTCAAAGTATTTGGTTGCAAATGCTTTATCCTTAAAGATACTAGAAATGGAAAATT
The DNA here is from genome assembly GCA_028749045.1 of Cupressus sempervirens. Classification (NCBI taxonomy): domain Eukaryota; kingdom Viridiplantae; phylum Streptophyta; class Pinopsida; order Cupressales; family Cupressaceae; genus Cupressus; species Cupressus sempervirens. Next base: position 212,930,982 of record CM053789.1, read on the forward strand.
TGATGCAAAAAGTGATAAAGGCATATTCCTTGGTTACTCCACTAGAAGTATAGCATATAAGTGTTTAAATACTAACACTAACAAAATTGTGGAAAGTACAAATGTAAAATTTGATGAGCATACAGAAGTCCAAGTTGAAGAACCAAAGAGATTAGATGAATACAAAACCTTTGTGTATTCTTATGAAGGAATTCCTGTTGAAGAGGATGCTATCAATTAAATTGGGATTCAACAAAAAAATTTAGTTTCAGCCGAGTCACAACCAGTGAATGTCGAGCTGCATTCAGAAGCTGAGTTGCAAAATGAAGAAAATGCACATTCTGACTCTAAAATCAGTACACATGAAAGAGATGTAGAACTACCTGACAGTGACATGCATAGTGACCCTAAATTTGAAAGATCAAACATGGAAAAAAGGATAGAACCAAGATTATCCAAATATGTGAAGAGACATCACCCTGCTCAATAGATAATTGGTGACAAAGATGCAAGACCAATGACAAGGAATAGACTAAGAAATGAATCATGTCTGTTAATTAAATTTGAACCTAAGACAGTGTATGATGCATTACAAGATGGTGACTGGTATAAAGCTATGGAAGAAGAGATTGATCAAATAAAGAAGAACAAAACTTAGAGTTTAGTTCCCAGACCATATGACAAGAATGTGATTAGCACCAAGTGGGTATTCATAAACAAGCTAGATGAGAATGGTGAGATTACTAGAAACAAAGCCAAACTAGTATGTAAGGGTTATGCGCAAGAAGAAGGATTAGACTATGGGAAAACATTTTCCTCTGTTGCTAGAATGGAAGGAGTAAGAACTTTACTTGCATATGTTGCATATAAAGGTTTTAAAGTCTATTAGATGGATGTAAAGTCTACTTTTTTGAATGGTATATTGGAAGAGGAAGTCTATATTGAACAACCAAAGAGATTTGTTGATGAGAACAACAGGGATATGATTTGTAAACTATATAAAGCACTCTATGGTTTGAAACAAGCACTTAGAACATGGTATGAGAGACTTCACAAATATCTTGTCAAGATAGGATTTGAGAAAACAGTTGACAACAACAATCTGTATATCAAGGAAGAGAAAGGTAAATATGTTTTGATATCTAAGATCTTTTTTGATGATATAATATTTGGAGAAAAATATGCTCTATTGTCATGTCCCCTTTTCAAATAATTAAAAATAATAAACTTTGCTAAGGCAAGCAGGCTCCAAAAAGGTGAAGTTTCAGCAAAAGAGCTAATCTTTGGAAACCAATGGACTAAAAAATAAAAATTATTATTAAATTATATTTTATTAACCCCTCTTGGATGTGAGTTAGGGTTATGCCCTCTTTTAAGGGGTTTGGAGGCACTTTGGGCTCATTCCAAAACTTGATTTTCGCTTATTGCTTTGTTGTTCTTCAGAGGCTGCCAAACCTGTGGAGAAGGAGACTCAAGGATGGGAGTTTGTAGGTTTTTAGGAAGGCTAAAGATGGGAGTTTGAAGCCATTCCATGTGCAAGCTAATGCAAAGTTTTCCCTTGTGCTGAATAGTGCAAATTTGTGAGTTTTCGGGTGTGTTTTTTTTTGTAAGAGTTTGGTGTTTTCGGTTGAGTATTTCATATCAGTTTGGGTTGCTATTTTATTTTAGACTTTAAGATGTTAAAATAAAGCTGAATATATGTATTGGGATGTGGTTAAACTTTTAAGATAGATTATTAGTGTTTTTGTGGTGTTTTCGAGCATTTTGTGTTAATTTCGAGAGTCCGATTAGCATGGTTTTTGTCCTACATTTGGGAGTTGTTGTGTAAATGCTATATAGATCTAGAAATGTCATTTTGTAGGCTGTTATTCTGCTGAAATTTTTGTAAAAATGTTCATTTTCAGATTTATTAATAATATGTGAAGTTGTGAAGTTTTTGGCACTATTTCGAACATACCCGATTTGGAGTTTATTGAGAAATTGGTGGATCTTTGTAATATTGGTTGTTTGATTTTGAAAATATGATTAGAGGCTTGAAATATCATATAAAATCAAATAAAGGGACATTTCAGTGGTATCAGAGCTATAATCTTGCTAGCCTAAGGGTTTGTAGAAGTTTGCATGCAACTAAGTGAAAGAGAAAAAAGATATTTGCAGCGAGAAAAGAATTAAAAAAAATTGATCAAACCTCCAGTTGAAAGTAAAAGTAAAAAATACAAGGAAGAGAAAAGTATGGCTGATCCAGATGAGATGGCAAAGAAATTCTTCCAAGACATCCAAAATACTCAGAAGCAAACAGTGGATAGTTTGGCAGAAACTAAAGAGGCTTTGTGAATATTGACAGAAAAACTACAAGGAGTTGCATCTATTAATGAGAAAGGAAGCACTTCAGAGGAGCCAAGAAATCTAAAATCCACACCATCTAAATCAACCAAAACTATTTTCTTGCCTGCTTAATCCCATGGAAGAGGTTACAGGTAACTTGATTGCATTAAGAGCTACTTACAATGGCTTAGATGATGACTTTCACAGTTCGGTTCCTTTTAGAGAGAATGTGGATATGATGAACACTTTGATGCCCAAGAAAGAGAACAAGAGGTAGTATGACATAAGTGCAAGAGAGCTCAAAAATAAAATAAGCAAGTTTACAACACCTACTTTTGATGGAACAAATAAAATTTCAGCTAGAGCATGGTTACAAAAATTACAGACTTTCTTCACACTTAACCCCATGAAGGAGAGTGATGCTGTTCAATTTGCAAGTCTACACTTGGAAGATGCAACCTATGATTGGTGGTATCATGGAATGACTACTCAAGGTCATGATCAGGTAACTACATTTGATTATTTTAGTCAAAGAGTGATAGATAGATTTGAGCTCAAGGATGATGAAGAGTACTTTAAAGAATTGTCAAAGTTGAAGCAAACCAAATCAATTAATGAGTATATAGAAGAGTTTCAAAAAGTGTCTGTTATGGTACCTGATATGAGTGAAAAGAGGACTATTTATCTTTTTCTTGATGGTTTAGAAGATTCTGTTAAGGGTTTGGTTAAGGCTTTCTCACCCTCAACCTTACAGGAAGCTATCAAAAGAAGCTTGCAACTTGAAACTTGTGTGCCTATGAAACCAGTCACTAATCAAAAACCCCCAAATCTTTGGCAACATAAGGGAAATTTTTAGAAAAAGACTTTCCCAACACTACCACAAAAAGATGTGATAAATGCGGCAAAAAAGAAGGTAGATGAAGAGACTAGGAGTGAATTACGAAGGAAAAAGCTTTATTTTACTTGTAGAGAATCATGGGTTCTAGGACACAGATGTTTAGGGAAAGGTCAAGTGCACTATATTGAATTTGCTTCAAAATCTAATTCAGATGAGCATGAGGAATTTCATGACACTAAGGAGGAGGTAGAAGAAGAGAAAGAAAAAGAAATTAGCAAGGATGGCACTTTAGCAGCATTATCAGGAGTCCCAAGATACCATCCCTTTCGAATTCAAGGGGTACTAGCAGGGCAAAGGTTGACAATTCTTCTTGATAGTGGGGCAACTCACAATTTTATTGATGAGGGATTTTTTCATGAAAAGAGGGCTTAAAGCAGAATATTTTGAGGGATTCAATGTTACTGTAGCTGATGGATTCACTATGCCTTGCACACGGGTGGTGAAACAACTCAAGATGACCTTAGGAGATCATGAGTTATGTGATGACTTCTATGTGGTTGGTATTGGGGAGACAGATCTTGTATTGGGTGTTCAATGGTTGCACTCTATTGGAGGCTATTACATGAACTATCAAACTATGGAGTTTAAATTTCATTCCAATGGGAAAGAAGTCATATTGAGAGGCTTATCGAATGGAGCACCTAAGGCGGTCTCTGCAAAGAGGATGGAGAGGACTTTTCGAAGAGGACAAGTAGCATGGGTAGTAGGAGTCATAATCCATCCAACAAGCTCTCCAAAGAATCAAGGTAATTTCCATTTTGAAATTCAAAATATTCTTGATAAGCATAGTATAGTTTTCAATGACTTGCCTCCGGGATTACCACCAGATAGAGGTTTTGAGCATGTTATAGAGTTAGAACAGGGTGCCAAACCAGTTATAACAACCCCATACCGCCATCCAAGAGGTTATAAGGAAGAAATTGAAAAAACTATTAAAGAACTCCTGGACATGGGATTCATAAGGCCTGGCTCTAGTCCATTTCCATCATCTATGTTACTTGTCAAGAAAAAGGATGGTACAATGAGAATGTGTATAGACTACAGGGCTCTAAACAAGAAGACCATAAAAAATAGGTATCCCATACCATGCATAGATGAACTCATTGATGAGTTACATGGTGTTGTATACTTCTCAAAAATTAACTTAAGATCAGGGTACCATCAAATCCAAATGAGGAGTGAAGATGTGGAAAAGACTACTTTCAAATGTCACTATGGGCACTTTGAATTTCTTGTTATGCCATTTGGACTCACTAATGCACCTGCAACATTCCAATCTTGTATGAATAAGGTATTCAGCCTGCATCTTTGAAAAATTGTTTTGGTATTTTTTGATGATATCTTGATTTACAGTAAAACATGGTAAGAGCATCTAAAGCACATAGACACTATTTTGGGAATCTTGGAGCAGCAATCCTTCTATGCTAAGCTATCTAAATGTGAGTTTGGTTTGACAAAGATCCTATATTTGGGACACATTATAAGTTCTAAAGGAGTACAGGTTGATCAACAAAAAATCTAGGCAATTTTGGATTGGCCTCCACCCACTAATCTTACACAGTTGAGAGGTTTCTTTGGGTTTTGTAGCTACTATAGGAGATTTTCCATGGAATTTTTTAAGCTTTCTGCCCTCTTGACTGATTTGACAAAGAAAGGAGCTTTTTTTTGGACAAAAGAGGCACAAAAAATATTTGATAAGCTTAAGGAGGTAATGAGTTCATGCCCTGTGCTTGCAATTCCAAATTTCTCTTTACCTTTTGTTGTTGAATGTGATGCTTTTGGAGAAGGTATAGGGGTTGTCCTAACTCAAAGGGGAGATCCAATATCATTTGAGAGTAGAAAATTAAATCAATCAGAGAAAGGTTACTCCATCTATGATAAGGAAATGTTGGCAATCATGCATGCACTTCGTAAGTTTAGACAATATTTGGTATGTGGGAGATTCGTTGTAAAGACAAACCATAATAGCCTCAGGTCCTTCTTGAACCAAAGGGATTTGAATGATCGTCAAAAAAAATGGGTAAGTGAATTGCAAGCTTATGATTTTGATATTGAATACATGAAAGGAAAGAATAATGTGGTTGTTGATGCTCTATCAAGAAAGCCCACTTTGTGTTCCTTAACATCTATCTCTACTGATTGGAAAGTCTCCATAATTTCAAAGTATGCTAAAGATTTCTTTGCCATCAAGATTTTGGATAAGTTAGTGGATGATAACAAGTACAAGGTTGTTGATGAATTGATTTATTACAAGAACAGGATCTTCTTAGTGCCAGGATCAAAAACTAAGGAGAGGATATTGAGAGCCTTTCATGACACACCTTTGGTTGGTCATCAAGGATACTTCAAGACAGGCGAATTCAAGAGCGATTTTCATGGAAGGGTATTAAGGAGGATGTCATTAAACACATTAAGGAATGTATGGTATGCCAACAAAGCAAGAGTGAGAAAAATTTTCCTGCAGGGTTGTTGCAGCCACTTCCTATTCCTAAACAAAAATGGGAAAGTATTTCCATGAACTTCATCACTGGGTTGCCCAAGGTTCAAGGTAAGGATTGCATATATGTGGTGGTAGATAGACTAACTAAGTATGCACATTTTTTTCCTATCACATCTGATTTCAAGGCATCACAAGTGGCCGAATTGTTCTTCAAGGAAATTTTTAGATTACATGGCTTGCCTAGAAACATTGTTAGTGACCGGAATAGTAGATTCTTCAGCTCTTTTTGGAAGGAGCTCTTTAATTTGGCAGGAACTGAACTCACTTCCAGTACTAGCTATCACCCTCAAATAGATGGACAAACAGAGATAGTCAATAAATGGATAGAGGGATATTTGAGGAACTATGTTTCAAATCAACAACATGCTTGGGTGAAATGGTTGCACCTAGGGGAGTATTGTTACAATACATCTCATCACATGTCTATTGGTATGCCTCCTTTTCGTGCACTTTATGGTTATGATGCCCTTTCCTTTGTTGATCTAATAATTTTTGATAGCAGAGTACCTGCAGCAAGTGATTTAGTCAAGCAAAGCCAAGACATAATAAGGTCCCTCAAGGATAATCTACAACATGCACAGAACCAACAAAAGTTATATGTTGATAGGAAAAAGATTGAAAGATCTTTTGAGGTTGGATATTTGGTATTTGTTAGGTTGCAGCCATATAATTAAAGCACCTTGAAGAGGAGTGGGGCAGAGAAACTCAAGCCAAGGTTCTATGGGCCTTATAAGATCATCAAGAAGGTAGGAGAGGTAGCTTATGAATTGGAGCTCCCACCAAACAGCAAAATACATAATATTTTCCATGTATCTTGCCTAAAGAAGGTTCTAGGCCAGCAAACCATAGTAGCTATAGAATTACCACCTCTTGATGATGAAGGGAAATTAGTTTTGATACCAGAAGAGATTTTGGATACAAGAGAGAAAAGATTGAGAAATAGGAGCGTCATAGAGCATTTGGTCAAATGGAAAGGATTACCACTAGAGGATGCAACTTGGGAAGGAGCACATATTCTTGAGAATTCCAACCTTCATTGCTTGAGGACAAGCAATATTTGGGAGGGGAGGACTTGTCATGTCCCCTTTTCAAATAATTAAAAATAATAAACTTTGCTAAGGCAGGCAGGCTCTGAAAAGGTGAAGTTTCAGCAAAAAGGGCTAATCTTTAGAAACCAATGGACTAATAAATAAAAATTATTATTAAATTATATTTTATTAACCCCTCTTGGATGTGAGTTAGGGTTATGCCCTCTTTTAAAGGGTTTGGAGGCACTTTGGGCTCATTCCAGAACTTGATTTTCGCTTATTGCTTTGTTGTTCTTCAGAGGCTGCCAAACCTGTGGAGAAGGAGACCCAAGGATGGGAGTTTGCAGGTTTCCAAGAAGGCTAAGGATGGTAGTTTGAATCCATTCTATGTGCAAGATCATGCAGAGTTTTTCCTTGTGCTAAAAAGTGCAAATTTGTGGGTTTTCAAGTGTGTGTTTTTTTGTAAGAGTTTGGTATTTTCGGTTGAGTATTTCATATCAGTTTAGGTTGCTGCTATATTTCAGATTTTAAGATGTTAAAATAAAGCTAAATATATGTATTGGGACATGGTTAAACTTCTGAGATAGATTATTAGTGTTTTTGTGGTGTTTCCGAACATTTTGTGTTAATTTCTGGAGCCCGATGAGCATGGTTTTTGTCCTACGTTTGGGAGTTGTTGTGTAAATGCTATATAGATCTGGAAATATCATTTTGTAGGCCATTATGATGCTAAAATTTTTGTAAAAATGTCCATTTTCAGATTTATTAATAATATGTGAAGTTGTGAAATTTTTGGCACTATTTCGGACATACCCGATTTGGGGTTTATTGAGAAATTGGTGGATCTTTGTAATATTGGTTGTTTGATTTTGAAAATATTATTAGAGGCTTGAAATATCATATAAAACCAAAGAAAGGGACATTTCATCTATGCAAATATTTTTCTAATCATATGAAACATGAATTTGAGATGTCAATGTTTGGAGAGATCAAATTTTTTGTTGGATTGCAAGTACATCAATTAAAACATGGTATATTTGTAACCCAATAAAAATATATCAAGAAAATACTCAAAACATTTAGTATAGATGAATCAAAACCAATGAGTACACCAATGGCAACAGAACATAAGTTATCTAAGAATGATGATTCAACTAAAGTAAATCAGACAATGTATAGATCCATGATTGGAAAGCTACAATATGTTGTACATAGTAGACCAGATATTGCTTTATCTGTTGGAATAGTGGCAAGATTTTTTTCAAACCCAAGAGAAAATCATCTTATGGTTTTCAAGAGAATAATGAGTTATCTAAAAGGTACAGATTGTTTTGGTTTGTACTACAAGAAGACTAAAAATTTTGATTTGAAGGCCTACACTGATGCAGATTGGGGAGGTAACATAAATGATAGAAAAAACACCAGTGGAGGAGCACTTTTCTTAGGAAAAAGATTAGTCACATAGACTAGTAAAAAGAAAAGTTGTACATCACAGTCCACAGCAGAAGTTGAGTATGTTGTTGCTGCTATAAATTGTACCAATATTGTGTGCATCATGCATCTGTTGAAAGGAATGAAGGAAGAAATAACTAAACTTGTGATACTTTATTGTGATAACACAAGTGCTATCAACATATCAAAGAACCCTATGATGCATACAAAAAAAAAGCATATTACAATCAAGTATCACTATGTAAGAGAACTGGTGGAAGACAAGCAAGTGAAGATGGAATATATCAATACAATAGAACAAACTGCTGACATCTTCACAAAACCATTACCTAAAGATGCATTTGAATATCTTAGAGGTAAGTTAGGGGTGATACCCCTAACCAAGGCTGCTTAAGTAATAGCAAGACTGCCCTACATCAAATGAGTTGATTGTTCAAATGATATAAGTTGATGTAGAGGCTACTTACTTTAGGTTTAGCCTGAAGTAATCAAAGTACTCACATTCCAAAAAAGTCACAAGCAAGGTGGCAGAGGGAGATATTGGAAGTTCTTGTAAATGCTACACATGCATGATAAGATGCTGAAATAATGTGTCTTTGGCATTGTTGTGAAAGAGGGAGAAATAGCAGAAACTGATCAAATCTAGAAAATAGGGAGAAATAGCTACAATTGGTAAAATCCCTGAAATAGAGAAATAATAGAAACTAATCAGATCATGAAGTGAAAAGGATAAGAGATATGCAAGGGAGGAGCAGAAGCAAAGAAAGAAATCAAGATGATAGATCTCAGAAGGAGCAGCTCAGGAGATGCAATCAACAGATAGATCAGAAGGAATAAGATCAAAGAGAGATACAAAAGTCAACAAGTTTTCTTTTTGGCATTTGACTTACTATTTTAGCCTAGTTAAAAATTTGTTAACTTGGTTGACCAATCAGCTTTGGTTTGGTTGATCAGTTTAGTTTGCCATCAATGCCAAAGAGGGAGATTGTTGTAATCTGATTGAAAAAGATCATTGTATGAAAGATATTGTTGCTATAGAATTTGTTCAATCATTATTTTGTCACTGATGTCAAATGTGCTATTTGTTGGAATGGAAATTGCTTATAAGATCCAAGCACTATCACTTAGTTGATTGATGAAGAATCAATAAGATGTAAATAAAGCACCTAAGGGAAAGGTTGAGTTATGGTTTTGTAATGAAGTGCAAAGAACAATTACGACAATGATAAAGTGATGCATTGAAAATATACTTGAAGATGAAGAGGTTGGCTACACTTAGAAACTGTAGAAGAAGAAGTCATAATATGACTGTCTACAAAGCTTGATTAAATTCATCAGAGGGAGCTAAGCAAGCTAGTTCAAGCCGAGCACATTTTCAACAAATTTTGAGTGAAGATCAAGTGCTGAGTAAAGATCAAGTGTCAAGTGAAGATCAAGTATTGAGTGAAGATCAAGTGCCGAGTTATGTTCATGTGTCGAGCATTAGAAAGTCAATAAGTGCCAAGCTGCTACATTATTTGAAAAGTCAAAGATTCACCTGATCTGAGCCGACATGGTTGTTATCTAGAATTTTGTGAACCAGATAGAAGATAAGAATGATGAGTTGGTGGCACAAAACTCTATGTAAAACATTTTTGGGTGAATACAATTGGATTCTAGACGAAGTTTCTAGATAAAAATGAGATATGGGACAGATACATTGTATCCTACCTAATCTATTGAAACCCTAAAATTGGAGAAGGAGAATTGAGCGGGAAAATTATTCTAGATTTCTATCTAAGGAGTCATAAGTCATGAAGAAAAAGGTTGGTCAAGTATGAAAGCATGAAGTGTTAAAGAAGGTGCTAAGGAGGAAGAGAGAACAGAAACTCTATTTTGATATGTGACAACAGAGATGATTACATTGGTATGATGAGCAAGAAGACTCAAGGAAATGAAGCTTGAGAGGAAGATAAGTTGTCATAGCTGCAGTGATTAAAGCCAAGAAAAGGATTGAACTAAAGTATGATTTGAAATCTGCAAGATATTTTGTGAGTTATATTAGATCAAAAGCCCTTATTTTTACTCTCTAGCAATTGTAACAATTAGCATAAATCCTATGGACTTAGGTTGGTTTAATAGCCATGTTGTAAATCCTTTAACAGGGTGACATTCCAAGTGAATGTTCCAAAGTCCTTTGACCAGGCCCACTACTAACAATGTGGTGAAATCGTCTAACAAGGTCACATTTAATAGTGTGTTATAAGCCTTTAATAGGGCAGGGCTTTAATAGGGCATCACTTCAAAAGAGTGAAAATTGAGTAGCATGTTACTGGTGGTTTTTTCCCAAACTGGGTTTCCACGTAAATCACTGTATCATGTGTTGATCTTGCATGTTTTATTCCTGCATGTTGATTTGTTATAACTTGCTAAGATGGTTGTTTTAAGCTTGGATGCATGAATAGTTTAATGGGCTCACTATAATTAGTGAAAAACTATTATTAGGGCATTTAGACCTTGGATAACTGATTCAGCGCCTCCCCCCCAGTTATTCTAAAACATTTCCAAAAAATATCACACTGATCTTTCTTAATATATAATTCAAAATGATCTTTTATTTAAAGTTTCTCAACTTTGTATACCAAGATGTTCTATGAGACTGAACATCATTAAGGAGAAGCATTGTGATGGCATGGGAGGCCACTTTGGCATTGATAAAACATCTGAATAGATCAAAAGGAGTTTCTATTGGCCTAAAATATCTAATGACATCAAGACATTTGTGGAAAGTTGTACTATATGTCCACAAGCTAAGGATGTATCCACAAATCAGGGGTTATACCAAACTTTGCCAATACAAACTAGACCTTGGGAGTCCATTTTAATGGATTTTGTAATGGGGCTTCCTAGAAGCAAACAAGGATTTGGTAGTGTATTTGTTGTTGTAGATAGGTTCAACAAAATGGTGCATTTTGTGCCATGTAAAATTACTAATGATGCTTCACACATTTCCCACCTTTTCTTTAAATAATTTATACGAATTCATGGTTTACCAAAAAAAATTGTTTCAAACAATGATGTAAAGTTCCAAGGACATTTTTGGCATACACATCACAAGAAATTGGGTACAAATATGAAATACAAGTTTCCTTATCACCCTCAAACTAATGGCCAATCAAAAGTGGTGAATAGGTCACTTGGGAATCTTCTTGGGTTCCTAACCAAGTAGTATAATCAAAGTTGGGATGTCGTACTCCCTCAAGAAGAACTTTCTTTTAATGATTCCTTGAGTAGGTCTACTAACAAGACACCATTCCAAACAATGTATGGTTCACATCCTAGAGGTCCATTGAATCTAATAGACCTACCATTAGACTTTAAAGTCAATACTCAAGGACAAGACTTGGAAAAACTCATCAATCAAGTCCAAGAAGAGGTAAAGACTAGACTACAACAAGAAACTCAATAGTAGTATAAAGAACGTTCTAATAAAAGGAAAAGAGAAGTTCACTTTCAGATTGGAAATAAAGTTTAGCCATATCTTAGGAAGGAGAGATTACCAAAGGGAAGATATTCTAAGTTACACATGAAGAAAGTTGGTCCATGCACAATGTTATACAAAATGGGAGAAAATTCTTATGAAATATCCTTGCCCCCTACATTTTTTATTTATCCAATCTTTAATATTTCTAACCTAACTCTCTACAAAGGTGATGCAAGTTGTGACATTGCACGTACCTCTACAAGTTCAGATCATGCTGATACTTCAGATTCTATTACAAATCTCCCTCCTAGAAAACTAGTGACATTGGAAAAAATACTAGAATCTAAACTCCATAGGAAGACTAGGACTAAAACCTATATGTAGTACCTTGTTAAATGGAAAGGTTTACTTGACATTGATGCTACCTATATGACTAAAGAACAAATCCTTAGACATGGCACTACAATTGATCAACTTGACTCAAGTGAGAACTTGAGCTCTAAATTTCAAGGGGAGTATAGTGTAGGGGCATCCTAGTAAAATACATTAATAGGACTATTTTGAAGTCTTTTAAACCATTGGGTTTCATTAGGAATATTGGCTAATCACGTTGACCCATTTGTGAGACCTAATTCCAAGTTTGGCATTTGATTAGCACTTGGTCAACTATGGCCAAAGGTGACACATATCCTAGAATCTTAGGATAGATTATTTTTTCAGATTTTTACATGTTATTATCCATGTTGGATTGGTTAAAACCAACTTTACTTATCATAGGCAAAGTTGCACTAAAAATTGCATAGTTGTTAAAAAGTTGTCAAGTAACTTTTAAGAAACTTTTTGCAAAAGTTGTAATTTGAACTCCCAATGGCCATATTTGGTTCAAATGGTTTTTATAACCATTGGGAACGCCTACATATCCCTTTCAAGTGGGTGGTAGGTAGACAATGTGTGAATTTTCTTTCAATCAATAAAAATACAATTTTTTTTGCTAAATCTAATGCTACAACTCGTTCTATAGACTCCCTCTGACACATAGGTATGGATTTATAACATTGTTGGATACCTTGGTGAATAATCTCTAAAATTCACTTGGAATTATATCCTAACTTTCCATACAACTCCAGATATCTCAATTTTGTTGATTGCTACCATAGTTTTTGGTAACTACCTAGGGTTTCATTACTTTTCCTTCATATCTTGAGATTCTACCATGGGAATTTAAGGGCCCTAGGTGGAATCCAAGTAGTAACAATTTATTTTAAGATTCTTTTGGTCTCATGTAAATATCTAGAGACAACAAGGAGAAACTTGATTCCCAAGGCATGCAAGATCAATGTGCATGCTATAATTGCGCAACAACAACTCCCACAACTCACTACAGAAGAGGCTCCAAGGCTAGTGATCTCATTTATAAGACTCTTATGTGAGTCCCCTCATGTTCCAATTGTTGGATTAGATTTTTGGCTAGAAGTTTTGGTACTTCCTTTGTAAATAGAGACATAATTAGCTAGTCCTTCTACGTGAGATCTTAAGTTCTACTTGTTGCATTCCCATCTTGGGATCCTAATGCTTTAGGTTGTTTTATAAACCCAAAAAAGGTTTTTGAATCAATTATTAATTCATTGGGTTGTGTGGATTTTTTTGAAACTAAATCAAGTTTTCAGATTTCATGGGCTATAAGCCTTATCTTGTGTTTGTGAAGCAACTATTGAATATATGTTAAATAGTTTGATTCCAATGGCTGATTCATGTTGTTTTGGGCCTAAATAGACCATGACTATATATTAGAGTCACCCCTAGTCCTTGTGTGATTTTGGGGAGTATTCTGTCAAAAATTTCCTTTTAATGCCCTTAAGAGCAACTAGTGACTAGTTGTCTCTATGATAGGTTTTCCTTTCGATTAGGATTTCCTAGGAATGGTTTTAGGTTGAGATAATCATAACCATCTCGTTGAACACTTGTGATAGGTTTTTATTGTAAATTGTCTTTGTAAGGAACCTATTTTCTTTCATACCTTCAGTGAAGAGGATTCTAGGAACCTTGTTTAACCCACTACTGGTTCCATTATATCTTATAATATTTATATTATCTATCCAAAAAAAATTAGGTTTTCATGTAGAAAATGGAATGTGAGTTTGGTCATTAAAACATGACAGTGATCTATCACTAGGTGGGTTTGACAAAGAAAGAAATTGCAAGAGGCTTTGTCTTTTGAAGTTGATGATTAGAAGTTGGTTTGAATGTTATGAGAGGAGTATATTGAGAGTAATTTGATGTGCAGAAGGTCTCTATGAAATATTAATCCAATATTTTTGTCTTGGATAAAAGAAAAGTGCAAATTGGAAGTAGATTGTCATGACATGATAGTAAGGTATAAAATTAATTTTGTTTTATTTGGATCTTGATGCATAGTGAATCCAAGTTGGGTATGGTTATGGGAAAAGCCTTGGATATGTCCAAACATTTCTTTCATGGTAGGGGTGAGGAAGATACTATATGGTAAGGTTAAAAGATATTTGGATTATCCTAAATGTTGATATGAAAGTGCAAAGTTGTCAAGCTTGGAGATTTGGGTTATGAGTAATATGTAAATGATGACATGATCAAGATATGATCAGAATAGAATGAATGGTTGATGTAAGGATGATCAGGAACATTTAACAAGGTGTGATGTAAGGATGATCAAAAGAGTATAATCAACTAGGAAAATGGGCAAATTTATAATGAAGGATGAAAGTTTGAGGAATATAGTTCAAATGTAAAGATTCTTACATAAAAACAATGATGCATGAAGCTAAAGAAGAAAGGACAATAATGCATGACTATCATTATCAAATGTATGGAATGTTGCATGAGTTAAGGATTATATAACTACTACATGATTTACACATATAATGCTTTCCATTATATACCAACAAATCATATGATTAAAAAATTACCATGTTTAGAATCTTATTATAGGAAATAATAGTTTATACAAAAGATACCTTAGTTCATTCTGATGAGTATGTTGAAGTTTAATAAAACTTAATACTTGCAAGTGTTATAGAGGAGGATCATTAAGAAAATGTAAATGGAGATACGTTGATTCCAATTAAGTTTGAAAACTTTAAGGAAGAATTCTAACTACATCTTCAAAGAGAAATATCAACACAATAAGAAATCAAGGCATAAATATATTGGTAATGAAAATGAGTGTCATTATAACATCAAGATGATGGAGATGGCTATTAAAGGCCATTTTTCTTGTCAGTTATAATAGTAGAAGTCAAATAGAGAGTTTGTATGAGGCATGTGAGTGATAAAGAAATAAGTCATGGAATGAATTATTAGATATATAGAACAATATGGTCATTTATATCCATATGAAAAGAGCATAAGTATGATTATATCAAGGATCTATTCCAACTCACTCCAAACAATAGAAAGATGATTCTATATCAAAATCACTTTAAAATTACAATTCTAGCTACTAGTTTGAAGAGCTTTAATGAATTATAACACTGACATGCATAACATAAAAATTCTTTTTTTTTTTAACAACAATAATAAGGAGTTGATTAATTATTTTAAGCAAAACAAACATAGATATGCATCACGAAGCACCCATAACTAAGAGAGATGCAAACTCCCACAGTCACCAAGCCTTGTCTATGCTACCACACTTTTTCAAATAGTTACCATCTCTCATCCATTATTATTTCCATAAATAGAAGAAACAAGTGTGTGGGGTTTGTATTTATAAAGATGATGGGATTTGATGAGTAGCATTATGGAGCAGGAGCACCTAAGGGTAAAGGTGAAACCATAAATAATTTTTGGTTTGTGAATGTTCTAACCAACCATTGAGGAAATAAGGACTAGGAATAAATCCCCAAGGTAATTTTAGGAGGTTTGGATAGGTAGTATTTGGAATGTGAGTCAAGTTTTGTCAATTAGGTCCTAATAGGAAAAAATTGCTTAGAATTTCTCAATAAGGAAAAATATGGAAAAAAAGGCCTAAAAGGAGGCAATATGTGTTCAAAAGTTGCACTTAGGTGTTGTAGGTTCATTTCATAAGGTCTTATAATAAACTAGTCAAGTTTGAAGGCTCCACTTGCAAATGCAAAAGTTGTCAAAAAGTTGCATTGACAACTTGCAATTTTTGTAAAATTGGATAGCAACTTTTTTCACAATTTTGAAGAATGAACTACATGGGTAGTTATGGCTAGAACCAAGGGTCAATATGTAAGAGGAAACCTACTTAAGAACTTTCCAACTCATTTCAAGGGTTGGATGCTAAGTAGTATAGACAATACATTCTGAAGGAGAGTTTTGTGTGACAAAAAATGTGGTTTGAATGATTGAATAACCTATTGTTTTTTCTAGAATAGTTTCTTGGGATCATGCTTTGAATATTTTCATTTTTTTTTGTCTCGAGTATTCATTTTATAATTTTTTAAAAATTTGTTAAGTTTTGTGTTCCTACTATCCAGTTTTGTGTTACCAACATTCAAATGGCTATGGCTTGAACTTCCTTGGTCAAAATGCCATGGACCTTGGAAATCAAGTAATAGCCAATGTATATAAAATATATAATGATTTTGGGGTCTTTGAAAGTCAATTAGTTAATTTCTCAAGCAAGCCCTAGGCAAGCAATGAATGCTTGGCAAGGTGTAATGAAAGCTTGAATTGAAGTTTTGGTGATAACAGTGGATTTGAATGTGCCAATCATGTTCAAGAAATGAAGGAGTAGGATTTTAAGGGTTAAAAACTCATAGGAGGAGGTTGGAAGTTTATTTTGAAATCATTGGTGAAAGAATCATTGTCATTGCCTTTGAAACCCTTGAAATAGGGGTTTTTAGAAACTGTAATGTAGGGTCATCATAGGAGCCTAAGATCTAAAAAATACTCAAGTTTAGGTCATTAGAAATCAAATTCTTGAAGGCACCAAGTGGCCTTATTAATATATTTTTGGGGTTATAGCTTGTTCCTTGTTTTTAGGAAGGCTAATAGAGGTTCTTAGGGCTACAAGGGTAAACATGGCAATTTGAAGTTGTGGGTGTGTAAAACTCAAAAGAATAATAAAAAATCGTATGAATTGTGTCCACAACCTCATAAAGGTTTTCAAAAAAAAAAATTTCCCTTTAGGTGCATTTGGTGAAGTTTTGACACTTTGGGTCAAATAGTGCATAGCTAGTGAACTGAAGGTAAAGAATGGAAACTTGAATTGTTGGATGAGTTTCTTGCTAAAAGGGGATCTGGAAGGAGTCCTCTAGGTTGGAATTTGGGATAGTAACCATAAGTAGGCTATGAGTAGCCTTGGAAGAGCAAGAAATCTCTAAATTAAAAAAGCTCCCTAGCAAAGTGGTATCAGAGTGACAAGATTGTGGCTTATGGTGGTATGTTGTATTCCACTAAGTCAAGTGGATCTTCAAAGATGGTTACCAATGTAGAGTTGGCAAAGAAGGTAGATGAGAAAAAGAATCACGTGGAAGAGAAGACCATGCTTCTTGATGAGGCCATAAAGGATATGAAAGATAAGTTGAAGGAGATGGAAGATGTAACCCAAGCTAAGGAAGATTAAGACTTCAGCAAGGGTAAAGAGAAGGTGAGTTGGAGGATCAAATACCTAAACTAGATTCTCCACTTGGTGAACAAGAACAATTCCTCAAAGCCTTCAAGGAATTTGGAGGAAAGATCCTATAAAATTTCTCACTATTCCATGGAAAGATGGATGCAGAGGTGGTCTTTTTTATGGATAGAGAGCATTGAAAATTGCTTCAAATGTGAAGGGACAATAGAGGGCCAAAAGGTGATATTTGAAAAATCCAGATTGAAAGGTCAAGCATTGACATGGTGGAAGTTTGTGCAAGAGGAAAGAGAGAGTGAAGGGAAGAAACCTATAGCTAACTAGAAGGCTATGGTGGCAAAGATAAAAGAAACCTATTTGCCAGAAGACTATGAGATCCAAATTCATAAGCAAAGGTAGAATCTCAAGAAGAAGGATCTTGATGTGGCTACATATACTGAGGAGTTTGAGAAGTTGGACCTAAGCTCAAGGGTGTAGGAGGCATAAAGTATCAAGGTGGCTAGGTATCTAAATGGCCTTAAGTGTTCTATTCAAGAAGTGTTGAGTTTTTTTAGTCTCGCCACATTGCAGAGTTGTTTTCAAATGTCTAGATAAACTAAGGAAGAAAGGGGACTCAAGTTCCAAGAATAGAGGCCAAGGTAAATAGTACTTCATAGGTGGCTCAAGAGGAGGATCTAGTGGAAGGACTAATGAGAAGAGAGGATATGGGGATTCCAAATGGAATGAGCATGCTAGTGAGACCAGTCAAAGGGGAGGCTCTAGTAGAGGAAGAGGATCCAACAATGGTGACAGATGCTTTGAGCAATAAGTTTTTGATAGTACAAGAGGTCAAGTTGTAGAGCATATTATTGGATGGATTCAAATAAATATATGAGGAAGACACTAATTTTTCAGAGGCCTACAATGTGTGTACTAACTTTGTAAATCATTTCCATAGTGACTTTTTTTAATACACCTTGTAGAATGGGTTATTATTTAAGGGTCAACAGTTGTGAATCCCAAGGGGATCTATGAGGGAGAATCTCATACAGGAGAAAAACAATGGAAGCATGAGTGGGCACTTTGGTCTTAGCAAGACTTTAGACCTTGTGGAAGGATTCTATTACTGGCCTAAGATGCAAAGAGATGTAAGGAGGTATGTGGAGTACTGTAGATGTCAAAAGGCAAACGACACATCCTCTTATGCAGGATTCTACCAACCTTTACCCATTCTTAATAGGCCTTGGGAATGCATCAGCATGGACTTCATAGTCAGTTTGACAAGGACTATGATAGGGTTAGATAGTGTTTTTGTGTTGGTGGATAGGTTCAACAAGATGATCCATTTCATCCCCAAGACAACACATGATGCAAGCAATATTGACAACCTATTCTTCAAGGAGGTGATTAGAATACATGGCTTACCAAGGAGCATAGTTGCTGACAAAGATGTCAAATGTATGGGGCACTTTTGGAAGACCCTATGGAAGAGGCTTGGGACAAATCTAGCCTATATTTCTACCTACCATCCCCAAATAGATGGGTAGAAAAAGGTCATCAATAGAGTCCTAGGCAACCTATTAAGGTGTCTTACCAAGGAGTATGGGAAAAGTTGGGAGCAAGTCATACCACATGTAGAATTTTCCTACAATGATAATAAGAACATAAAAATAGGGTTAAGCCCTTTCCAAATAGTGTATAGGACTCATCCAATGGGAATAATGGAGCTAAGGGACTTACCAACACATGACAACATCAGTGGGTATGTTGATGACTTTGTTCAATCCATGAAAGAAGTGCATGATCAAGTCAAGTAGACCTTGATAGAGGAAAATCAAAAATTGAAGGAGAAGAAGGATGAGTGAAGAAGAGAGTTGTAGTTTCAAGTGGGATACTTGGTGATGTTTTATCTGAACAAAGCTAGGTTGCAAAAAGGCATCCTAAGTAAGTTGCAAATGAAGAGGATTGGGCCATGCAAGGTACTTGAGAAGTATGGACCCAATGCCTACAAAGTAGACTTACCAAAGGATATGGCTATCTCTCTCATCTTTAATGTCAAAGAACTAATACCTTATAAGGTTCCTAAAGTGGGATGAAGTAGAGTATCAAGAAGAGCTAAGTAAGGATATCTTAGACCTAAAAGTACTTGAAAGGAAACAACCACAGATGGAAAGAATATTGGATTCTAGGGTGAAAAAGAGTATAAGGAATAAGGTTTATAAGGAACATCTATTGAAATTCTCGGATGCACTTGAAGCTTAGGCCACTTGGATTTCTGAGAGTGATTTTCTGAGAGTGATTTCAAGAAGCATGGCATCAACAAGGAATTCCTTTCTCTAGTAGTACCTTAGACTTCTTCTTGTAGGGGGGAATGATGTGGGATCACCTAAGGGTAAAGGTGAAACCCTAACTCATTTTTAGTTTATAAATGGTCTAATTATTGAGGAAATTAGGACTAGGAACAAAGTCCCAAGGTAAGTTTAGGAGGTTTGGATATGTAGGATTTGGAATGTGGGTCAAGTTTGGTCAATTAGGCCCTAATACGCAAAAATTTCTTAGAATTGCTCAATAAAGAAAAATGTGGAAAAAAGGTCTCAAAATGGGAAATATATGTTATAAAGTTTCACTTAGGTGTTTTAGGTTCATTTTATAAGTTTTGATCAAAAACTAGTCAAGTTTGAAGGTTTCACTTGCAAAATTGCAAAAGTTGTCAAAAAGTTGCATTGACAACTTCACAATTTTGCAAAATTGCATAGAAAATTTTTGCATGGTTTTGAAGAAAAAACTACATGGGTATTTATGGCTGGAACCAAGGGCCAAGATGGAGGAGGGAACTAATTAAACACTTTCCAACTCATTTCCAAGGGTTGGATGCTAAGTGGTACGAACAACACATTCTGAAGGAGAGTTTTGTGTCATAGAAAACATGGTTTGAAGGATTGAATAAAGAAATTGGATTGAATGATCTACTATTTTGTCTACAATAGTTTCTTGGGATCATTCTTTTAATATTTTCATAATTTTTTTAGTCTCAAGAATTCATTTTATACGATTTAAAAAATTACTTAAGTTTTGTGTTCCTGTTGTCTAGTTTTGTGTTACCAACATTCAAATGGCTATAACTCGAACTTCCTTTGTCAAAACACCATGGATCTTGGAAATCAAGAAATAGCCCCTATAAATAATGCATATAATGATTTTTGGGTCTGTACAAGTCAAGTAGTTAATTTTTCAAGCGATCCCTAGGCAAGCAATAAAGGCTTGGCAATGTGCAATGAAATCTTGAATTGAAGTTTTGGTGATAACATTGGATTGGAATGTGCTAATCTTGTTTACGAAATGAATGGTAGGATGTTAAAGGTTCATAACTCAAAGGAGGAGGTTGGAAGTGGAGTTTGAAACTATTGGTGAAAGAATCATTGTCATTGCCTTTGAAACCCTTGAAACCCTTGAAATAGAGGTTTTTAGAAATTGTACTATACAGTCATCACAGGAGCCTAAGACTTGAAAAATCCTCAAGTGTAGGTCATTAAGAATCAAATTCCTAAAGGCACCAAGTGACCTTGTAAAGATATTTTTACGATTATAAGGTGTTCCTTGTTTTTAGGAGGGCTAATAGGGGCTCTTAGGGCTACAAGGGTAAACAAGGCAATTTGGAGTTGTGGGTGTGTTAAACTCAAAAAAATGATGTAGAATGGTAAGAAATGTGTCCAAAACCTCATAAGGGTGATTTAAACTTTATTTTGGCCCTGTAGGTGCATTTGGTGAAGATTTGGCACTTTGGGTCAAATAGTGCATAGTTGGTGAACTAAAGGTAGAGGATGGAAACTTGAATTGTTGGATGAGTTTCTTGGTAAAAGGGGATTGGGAAGTGTTGATGTAAATAAGAATTTACTATTTACACTTACTTAAGTTTACTTAGTTTGATGCATTATTTTATTATTTTGCATTATTTATTTAGATTAGACACTTAGGAGTTTTGTACTCTCATGAGTTGTCATGTTGACAATAGAAGTACACAACTCTAATTCAACACATGGTGTCTACAACATTGGAGTTTGCATCATTCACTAAGTTGTCATGCAAAAAACATAGTTATTCACACTCCTCATTTAGCACATGCTATCTATACCATTGATTTGTGTGATACACCATTGTAGGCTTATCCTCACATCATTGCACTTACTTCCATGCTTAATGGAGGATAACCCATATATGGTGGACATGTGCCTAGTTGTCTGGCTTATCATGATGCTAACTTTTGTGCATTCTAGAAGCTCTCCAAAGGCCTTTATATATAGGCACTCCTAGTGTACTTGCATATGGCATATTGAATGAATATATTGTCATTCTAATCATACTCTCTCTCTTTGGTCTACTGTTGTGCTTGTGTTTGAGTTCCTTGGTCTTGGATGAATTCTGGCCTAAGCCAAATTCTTACATGGTATTAGAGCTCTCGGGGAGATTCTCTAAACCTAGCTATTTGAGAGCATTCATGCTTCAACACCTCAACCCGCATCCAAAGAATTCACAAAAATTAGGGACGTCTAAAGCTAGATCTGACCTCGCCATTGCATCCAGAACATTGATTCAATGAAGATGGACTATAAATTTTCCTATGCTAGGTGAAAGTTAATCGTGAGGCAAAAAAAATTTGCAAATTGGAACCTAAAGGCCCCAATTTGTAGTTCAGGTATGGTCATCATTTGATCTGTTAAATTTATTTTTTGAATCTATTAATTTTGCTACATTTTTTAGAATTATTTTTCAAATTTTTTAGGCAGAGAAATTTGTTTTCTAGCTCTATAATTTCAAAGATTATTTATTATTAATTGCAGCGATTATTCGAATATTATTCTATCTCATTAATCAATTTTCGGTGCAATAAATCTAAAGTTCACAGAGTAAAAGGTCATACTTGCAAATTTGACCCAAGCACTCATCTCGATCAGTAGCCCCAAATTGGTGTGCACATCCTTCACTTGTAGGCTTCTTTACTTTTGCTCTGCGGCTCCTTCTATTTGAAGTGCATTGGAGTTTTACACCCCACGCTAAACTTTATTGGCGATGGTGCTCTGGACAACATCAATTTTGGGCTCGTATTATCACTCATAAATATTTTCATGGTGCTGATCCTTGCTCTGTTTCTGCACTTCCTCTTGAAGGTCGTGGCTCAATGGTTTGGCATACGTTGAAGATAGGTGCGATGTTGGTGAAGAGGGGTCTGTTCTGGATATGTATAGGAGGTTCTCAGGCTTTGTTTTGGTCTGATGCTTGGGATGGATTCCCTTCCATTTTATCCATATACCCTCATCTTCAGCCTCTTTGTGACTCTTTTCTTGCCGCTGGATGGGATAAAGTGGCTCATTAAAAGACTCCTTATCAATTGGGTCCTGTTGTTGGTTATAGATGGAAGCATTCTTCTGATTGGCCTCTTGGAGGTACAGACATGGATCGTCAGGAGCTTTCTCAAATTCTAGCCTCTAGAGAGTGTTCTTCTTTGCTTGGTCCAAATTTTTTGGCCTGGGGCGGTACCTTGTCTGGTAAATATCATGTCTCTACTGGGTATCAGGAGATAACTAGACAATTATTTGGGGATGTTGAGGTCCCTTGGTGGAAGCAAGTTTGGAATAAAGTTTCTTGGTCCAAGTGCAATTTTTTCATGTGGCTAGTGGCT
Organism: Cupressus sempervirens; assembly: GCA_028749045.1. Classification (NCBI taxonomy): domain Eukaryota; kingdom Viridiplantae; phylum Streptophyta; class Pinopsida; order Cupressales; family Cupressaceae; genus Cupressus; species Cupressus sempervirens. The sequence goes on from CM053789.1 coordinate 212,953,858, forward strand.
CACAACCGTTGTCTTACCTGGGATAATCTTTGTAAACGTGGATTTCGGGGCCCCTCTTATTGTGTTTTGTGTGGTAATGGAGAGGAGTCTATCTCCCATTTGTTCTTCCATTGCTCCTATTCTACTCAGATATGGCACCTTTGGTGGAGCGCTTGGGGTTGCTCTTGTCGGCATGCTTCCTCTTTGCCTGAGTTCTGGGCCCGCTTGGGTAGTGCTCCCTCCAAGTCTTCTTCTCTCCATGCTGCTTGGATTGCTGGCCCATCTTTCATGCTTTGGCATATCTGGTTGGAGAGGAATCGTCGCATATTCCAAGATGTTCGGCTTGGTGTTTTGCATCTTTGGTGGAAAATATCACATTCTCTTCAGGAAACTATTCTTGTGAAGTGTGAGCTTGATGGGGGTATGGATCCGGTTGATCTTGCTATCTATAATCGCCTCAATTTTCATCTGCAGGATGGGGCTGTAGCTCATAGGTTTCCTTCTATGTCCAAGTAGCTTCACCATCAGAGGAAGGGTCAGGTTAACTAGGATGGGCACTGGACTCCTCCTCCCTGTGGAGTTCTAAAAATTAATACTAATGGTTCTTCCTGTGGGAATCCTGGTCCGGCTGTTATTGGCGGAGTGGCTCATTGTAGTTCTGGGGATGTTAAATTTTTCTTCTTAGTTCATAAGGGTGATTATACTAACAATCTCATGGAAGCTCAGGCTATTTTATATGCTGTGGAATAGTGTTGCTTGCGGGGATGGAGTAAGATTATATGTGAGTCTGATATCCAGGTGGTGGTGAACATGCTTTCTTCGCAAGAGCTTGAGGATGTTAGTTGGTAGCTGGCCACTATTGTTAAGTAGATTCTTTTCTTCTCTTCCTCTTTTCAGTTCATTTGGTTCACGTATATTCCTTGTGAATGGAATAGAACTGCTGATTGTTTAGCCAAATGGGCTTCTAGTCATGATCCGGGTTGGAATATTAGGGCTAGGAGGCAACTGTCCTTTGAGATGGTGCAAGAATTTGATGATCTTGTTGCTCAGGATCGAGCTCCTTGTTGAGCTCTCCTTGTTGTATTCCTTTATGTCTTAATAAATTTTTACCCCTCTTTTTGCCTAAGAGGGCCCAACCCATTTCAAGCTATGAAAATCTCTTTTTTGGGAGGAATGCATTGATTATCACCGTTCTCAATTAGTAAAGAAATTAAGAAAAGAACATTTAGGAACTCTCTCTTGTATTGCAATAAGCTAGAAGTTTTCATTCAGGGCATTATCGGACAATCCCAAGCTCTCAATATACAGCTACAAGTGCAGCTCTTGTTCCAAGTTCAACTCTCTCCCCTTTAACTCTTGGTATGTTCTCATGAGGGAAGACCTAGCTGCCTCATCCATGATAGAAGCACTCATCATCATAGCCACCCTCCCTTGCAACTATGAGATTTGAACTACCTTTATTTTTCACATCCTCCATTAGAATCAGTTTGATCAATAAATTGCAAGTCCCAAGTGTTATCAGTGGAGCAACATGATGTGACTAGGTTGAGCACTTTAGTCATTGGATGGTGTAGGGATGCTTACAGGGCACACCAGGCATAACGTGGGGCAATGAAATTAGATCTGAAACCATCTTCCAACAGTTGTTTTTCGATGTGAGACAAATTTTGATTGCAAGCAACTTTAATGGGAAAGCTTATCTATTAATTATTTTTAATTTTTTCCTAATTTTTTATTATTTAATTATATATTTTATATATTATACAAATTATATGATTAGCTCAATTAGTTCTGTATAAGAGCCTTTTTTCAGAGTAACAACAATATTTTCAATTCATTCTAATTTATTACCCCTCCATATTGCATTTTTAACAATACAATTTTCCATAGATAGATTGTAATAATTATCTATTTCAAAGTCTATCTACAAGGTTCAATCTAATATTTTATTATTTTGAAGTTTAATTACCCATTGTTAAAACTTTGAAAACTAACTTACTACTACACAATACCCACATGTAAAAATAATTTAATATCTTTTATCATCATATCAAATATTACATGATATTGAAGAAAATGATTTGTCTATCTATGACATATAATATTCTATTAACTATAACTGCATATAACTATTTACTCTATTAACGAAATATAATATCTATTCATTCTATTAACTATAAGTATAACAAATACTTATTTGGCACTTGTGTATTATTTGTCTCACTAGGAGAAACAGTCCAGTACTAAGACCCCAATAGCCCCTCACTTAAAAAATAGTACTTTTTGCACAAATGGACCAATCAGTAACCAAGAAAACTAAAAGATGATCAACTAATAGTACATGTATGATCGGCTATTAGTACATATGCAATCATTTTTTAAAACTTTTTATGAACAGTAATAAGATAGTGGTGAACGTGGCCATAATACAAACATAAGGGACAACTGGATCATTTCCCCTACTAGTTTGTATCAGACCTTGTTTATCACCCAACTTCATGCAAATCTATGGTTTCGCTTTGTGCAAGCCTTTGTTACAATTATGAACACTATATGTGATTATCTAGTAAACTTATTGACCTTGCATTCACATATCAGACAATAATTTAATGCATCTATTTCATGAAAAAAAATCCATACGTCGATTGGACACTTACCATTTTCCTCAACTTCATAGATGTGAAGGGCTTGATTCATCCATATCATTGTCACCCTCTGCGAGTGTTTGTCCCTGTGTGACTAAATGCTCAACCAAAAAGCTTGCTATGTTTGCCGTGCCAATTGGTCTTTTAAGTTTGTTGGCTAAACTTCAGCGTAATATAATAGATGTCAAAAAAAAATGCATTATTAGATTTCGAGTTTATGTGGTTGATTGTGCATTTATAAGGATTATAGGCTTCTACTGCAGTATAGTACCTCCTCTCATAAATATATGCATTGCAAAGTTTTGATCATATATAGTACTTCAATGTAAAACTGAAAAATGATGGTGTTTAATTTTGTGATTTAATGAGTGATCTACATAAATATTCTAGAAATTAAGACTTCACATTTTGAGCGGAGAATCAAAATTAATTTATAATTAAAGGAGCGACTTAGATGAATGCTTCCAAAAATTTAAGTTTTTTCAGAATCTTGTAAAAATCTAGACCTCTTTTAATGTTTCAATTGAAGCATGAGGTAAATAAAATTGAATAATTTAAAACACAATGAGATAAGAACAAATTTTCTAAATTTTGTTTATCAAGAATACAAATACATTTATACAGATTTGTGTTTAAGGTGTAACAACACATTGCATTAATTTGTGTTTAAGATACAGTAAGACCTTCAAAATTTAGGTTTAAGACATGACATAACAAAAACTTGTATCTCAACACCCCTTAATAGAACTGTTATATATGAGAGGAGATCGAATTTGAATTTATAAATATAGTGGAAGGGCTTGGTTTGGGAAAGCTAGACATCAAATCAAAAATAAAAACAAGCATGTAATGGATCTATTAATAAATATGTAAATAAAATGAATGTATGAACATGGGGACAAAAAGAAAATACTTGTAGAGATGAGACTCAATTTTAAAATAGGCCCTAGTTTAATAGTCAAATAGTACCTTTGACCAACCAAAATAATACAATTTTTACATGAATTAACATGAGGCTAAAATGAGAACAAGTGCCACCTAGTGGCGAGCACTTTAATAAAATTGTTTAATTAATAGATTGTTATTTATTAATATTGTAAATTAAAATTAAAATATAAATAATAAATAGTGTAGTGAATTAATATTGGATTAAAAGAATAGATACATGATAAGTAGGAGATTGATTATAACAACAAAATTATCAATTTTTTAGATAATGACATACAACAATTCTATTAAGTAGATTTTGTTAAAATGTTAGTATGAAGATTAATATTTATTATCAAATAAAATTTTGTAGATTATTGTTTAGGTCTATTTTAACAAAATTAGTTTAAGTTAAACTATTGTGTATAAATTTTATGAAATAATTTGAATTAAAATTATTTTTATTAACATTTATGATTCTATTTTTTAATTAATTAGTATCAAGAGTAAGATTCAATACAAAATTCATTAACTTATATTTAAAATGTATAGGGACTATTTCTGAACAATCATATTGTGAACAGTGAAGGAATATGCAGCCTCAACACAGTTACTCCTATTGTCAAGCCATTCCTTTGTGGAAGGAAATTCACAGAAACCAGAAACTAGAAAAAATTTATATCTGAATTTGTTTTTAATACTACCTACTACTCTATAATTTATAATTTAGAATGGGCACAGACTCAGTTGCAACAATAAGTTCTTGTTTTAACTGAATCTTGACTGCCAGTTAAAATAAAACTAATTTCATAAATAAGAAGTGCAAAAGTTCTGAACTCTTTTTTAATTTATGGTTAGACTTATTATATCAATTTTGTATCACATTTTTTTCCTTAATTAGTGTAGTTTTTCAAATGATGCAATTCATTTTCATTCTCGTTTCAAATTCTTTTCACTGGCATGGAAACAAATTAAATAACATTGAATTTTCGAACAATTATGATAACAAAATAAACATCAGATTTGGAAATTATGATAACAGAAAAATAACTTAAACAATAAGAAATTTTATAACTATTAAAATAAATCATCACATATAATTAGTTATCAAAAAATACACTATGCAAACCTAGTTGCCCCAAATCATAAGAGATTTTTTTTTTGCATTTTCTCTCTCTACATTATAAACTGCTGCTTGTCAAACTCCAGCAATATATTACTACATAAAATATTTGTGAATTACTCTTAGTTAAAAAATAAACCATCAAACTTTATAAAACTTTCAAATGTATCATCTAAATGTTTATAAATTGCACCATTGAAAACTACCGTGAATATTCAATTTCACAACCTCTCCATTGCACGAAGGAAAATCCAACCAATAAAAACCTTCATCATTTTACAACATAATTTATGTTAGAACACATGAAAATCAGTAAAAAGGTGCAAAAAATCAACATACTCAAAATATCAAATAATACATTACCTTTGTATTTAATTAGATCCTCAAGCTCTTTTGAAAACTCTTTGTAATTCGCTAACTTAACTTAATGATGATAGCATTTATAAGCCAATAAAGCAGCATATGACAGGGCACGTATGAGACTCGTATAGAAATTTGCAGAAAACAGAGGACAAATTACAAAATAGGATTACAAAATAGGGTATATTTTTATTAAATAAAATTGGTATTTAAGGAAATATCAATTAATATGTAAGAGAGAACTATTTGACAAGAGAAAGTTGTTATTAATGTTTATTTAAAATGCCAATAGTGGGATGTTGTGATGGTTAAGTTGTTGAGTTGTTATCTTGCCATCAAGATTCAAATCTAATGGGGATGAGGTCCCCCGTTTGTGGCCTTACTGGTTCATAGCTCCAGGTCAAAAGCGTTTACCCCTCTTTAAAAAAAAAAAAAATGTTTATTTAAAATAAAATAAAAAAGATTTTGAAGAGGTAGGCAAGCTTTGTAATAGAATATATAGAGTTCTTAAGTATTTTCATATTAATGATTGATTTATAGGTCTAAATTATGAAGTATCTCAATTGTATTAGATATAATAATATTTTTCATAAGTGCATTAAGGTGTTTAAAAAATAACTACAATTTTCTTGTCAATATTTTATAATGTCTCTATGTCATCAAGTTAAACATGAAGTAGTTTTTCTGATGCTTGGGTTTGATTTCTGAACGTTCCAACTACACAACTTGCATGGTACAAATTGATTAATTTACCAAATACCCTCCAATAGAAGTTTGTCTTGTGATTGTCCCAACAATTATAAATAAACAAAGAGTGTCTTACTAAAATTTATAGTTTGATGTTTTGAAAGTACTCACTGTTTTGAATTGCAGGTATAGTTTAATGTTTTAAATAATGCTCACTTTTGTTATTGTTCAACTATAGAAAAATGATAAAGGATATGAACGCAAGTCCTTATGCGATTTATCAGTGCATTCCCTGCTACTAGTTTTTCAAAGATGGTTGAGAGACTTCATTGTCTCTAATGACAAAAGGTTTAGGGTTCCTGTGTGGGTTGAGTTCCTAGGTTTATCATTGCTGTGTTGGCCTTTTATTGAGTCCATTGCCAATACTCTTAGAAAAGTTATTACAAAGGAACATAAAAAAATTTTCAATGCTCATCCTCAAAAACGCGTATGTGTTGAGGTTGATCTCTCCAAGGATCTCAAGGATTCTATGGACTGTGGAGATACAAATTGGTTCTCAAACCTTCTCTTAGAAGGTGCTCTATTTGAACCTGCCCAACACCTGTTATAGGTACCAATTAGCGGAACACAAGATTAGGGATTGCCCTTTGGCTATGCCCAAGGTTAAACCCCCACCTAAGGAGGCCTTATCAAACCTGCAAAAGGGAAACAACAAGATGAATGGACTATTTTTGGGCGCAAGGGAAAGACTCCCTCAGCTCCTAAACAGTCATATGTGGCTATCATTTTGGTTCCCCCTATTTCAACAGGAGTGCAAACCCCAACCATCGTAGGGTTGATGACAATTTTTTTAGAATCAAACCCTGGTGTTTCTTAGGTTTTAAACCCTGGTGTTTCTTAGGTTTTAAACCCTGGTAGTTCATAGGGGATCAAGGCGGCCACAAGGGCTACCACTTCTGTTGTAATTCACACTTATTTTGCTACTTCCTCCATTGTTACTCAAAACGTGTGGCATTCTTGCAGTCCTCTTGGACGTGCTGAGAAACTAGAGGAGAAATGACGGGCTATCAGTCCAAAGGAATTTCCTTCTAGTTTTAACCAAGTTTCAACTTTCTTGCAAAATCATTACTCCTCTCTTTAGGAAAAGGAAGATATGGAAGATTTTTCATGATTTTTTTATCATGGAACTTGCAAGGTCTTACAAACCACTCTAGAAAGTACTATGTCATGGATACCTGTTATAGACTTGGTAATTTAGATTTTCTTTGCATGCAAGAGGTTAAAATTTTTGGTTTCATGCTTTCCTCTACATGTCATGTCATTTGGCCAGATGGCATTATGTTTTCCTCTCAACATGAAACTGGTAGAGGTGGAGTAGTTACTCTTTTGTCACCTCATCTTCATTTTGCTACTATTTCGCATGGTTCTAACCCCATGCATAGAATAATTTGGCTTTTGCTTTCTATCAATAGTCATTCCTTTGGAGTAGTTAATGTTTATGCTTCTAATGATGTTGTGGAAAGATCTCAATTCTGGGGATGGATGGCTGACAACTTGCCTCTAGCTACTTGGGTTATGTGTGGTGACTTCAATATGGTTGAGTTGGCTTTTAACAAAGATGACATTTTTCTTTTTTGTTGGGCAGCTGGGGAAAAGGAATCTTGGTACTACATGCATAATAGATTAGGCCTTTATGATCCCAATACTAACCATCACTAGCATAGTGGGATTTGGCACACTTGGTCTAACTTTCGAGCTGGCTCTGACTGCATTTTAAAATGTCTTGATCATGCAATGATTACTACACAAAAAAAAATTTCTTTTCTAAGGATCAAGATTTACCTGTCATTCCTTTTCCAAATCTAACGTTATGAGACCACTATCCCATTTATTTTTTCATTTCTTGGCATACAGTTGTCCAACATGTTGTCAGGACATAATTTTTCCTCAATAAATCAGTGTTGATGCATGCTTCCACTATTGCTCATATCCTATGTGTCTGGAATTTGGAGACACGTCTGCATTCTCAGACAGGTTGGATTAAGTGTTGGAATAATGTTACCAAAAAAACTAGATTTTTACACATCTATGAGTGGCATTTGGCGATTTTTAGATGATGGTCTTATGAATCCACTACCATGGCTCTCAAAAAAGCTTTTGAAGCTCTCACCCTTAACCCTTTTGATGTTGATTTGAAAATTCATCTTACCAAGCTTCGTCATGACAAATAGGTTGCAGATAATTATGCTACTCAAGGGGCACAAATCAAAGCTCACCTCCATTAGTTAGAGGTTGGTGATAAGACTTGTAAAGAATTCTTCTAGGCTCTTAGAGCCCATCATACTAATTTTGAGATCAAAAAGATCAAACAGGGCAATTTTGTTCTCTCCAGTCTCCCAAACATCCTTGACAAAAATGTGTTTGCTTCATAAGGAAATTTGGTTGCTTAGGAGGAAGCCCTCAAAAAGTGTATTTATGTTACTCCAAAATACCTAGCGGTTGAGCAATGTGCTTTCTGTGAGCAACTTCTCACCATCTAAGACCTTATGGAGGCAGTCTTTTCCATGGCTAATAACAAATCCCTCAAGTGTGATGGGTTTCACTATGAATTTTACAAACACCTTTGGGAGTCTATTGATCCGAACTTGCACAAAGTTTATCTTGAAGCCTATCTTTCTAAGAGTCTAGGAGCTAGTATCAACAAAGGAAACATCAAATTCATACCTACAATTGGAGATCCTAAGGATATCTGTAATTGGCAGCCCATTACTTTGCTTAATGTGTCTTATAAGATTATTGCTAAGGCAATTTCTCTTAAAGTATGCCATCTCCTGACTTTAATTGTGCAGCCAAAGAAAACTAGTTTTATTAAGTCCTACTATATTCTTGACAACATCATTGTTGTCTGGGAAGGCATGGAGTAGGCTTGCAAATCCAATCAGTTGTCTGTATTTTGCAAATTTAATTTTGCTAAAGCTTATGACCAGATCGAATAGCCTTTCATCTAGGCTATGCTTCAAGCTCTTGGTTTTGGTCCCAATTTTCTTTAGTCTGTGGAGATTCTTTTTGGAGATGCTAATGCTTGTATTACTATCAATAGCTCTCAATCTGAAGACTTTAGGCTCTTTCACTCCATCTAGCAGGGTTGACCTCTGGCTCCAGCTTTATATGTTCTTGCTAATAAAGGATTTGGTTACTTGCTAGCCCACTCCATTTCTTTTGGTTTGGTTCATGGAATTTCCTTTCCAGATTCCTCCTCTCATGTTTTTAATGGGTACTTTGCTAATGATTCCTTTCTCACTCTTTTGGAGGATGAGGAAAATATCACTAATGCCTTGCAATGCCTGGACACCTTTTGTCAATCCTCTAGCTCAACTATTCAATGGCACCAAATGTTATGTTATTGAAAATATTTTCTTCCAACTCCACCATGGCTTGACCAGTTCAAATGGAAATGGATCATGCACAAGGAGATCTTTCACTTTTTGGGCATCCCATTTACCTTTCAAGCTTCGCTAGTTGATTTGTGGAATTTTATGCTTATCAAGATTGAAAAGAAGCTTGACTATTGGCTTACTAAACCCCTTTCTCTTGCAGGGAAATTTTAGATTTTCTCAAAGATCCTAGTGGCTACACATGTTTATTATTCTTCTTGTTGGGCTCCTTTTAAAGCCTCTTATATGAAATTAGAGAGATTTCTCTGTGACTTTCTTTGGGCTTCGGGTTTGGACCATCATGGCTTTCACAAAATGGCTTGGGATTTTTGTTTTCTCCCCAAACAGTCTGGAGGCCTTGGCCTTCTTTCTACACAAAAGTAAAACATTACTCTTTGTGCGAAATGGATTATATGTGCCATTACTAGAGATGAAGCTTGGAAAGTTTTGGTTTGGCATTGCATTTCTTCTAGGTTTCCTATTAATAGGTCTACATGGAAGGGGATTGGATTTCAAACCCTTCTCATCATGTGGGAACCTGTGCACATACAGGGCTCTTTTGTTATCAAGAGCATCTAGAAATCTTGGGAAGCTATCAAGCCTTGGCTTTGTTGGTCTGGTGATGGGTTTCATGATGGGCTCTCTTTGAATTAGCAGAACATTTAGTGGTCTCCACTATTTTCCATCAAGGGTGTTCCTCTGGCCAAGCCTCAAGGTACTAGTGCTCTACATTTTTTCAAACATAGCATCAAGAAAACTAAGGACCTATTTTCCAAGGTGTCTATGAGTCTTAGATCCTGGGGAGATATGCAAGTCCAGTTCCATCTTTCCCATTCAGATCAACAGACTTTTGATCTGTTACTTTTTGAAATTCCAGATCACTTAATTCACAAGGTGGCTATTCAGTCTATTCAACCTTGGTGGACAAACTGGAAGTGGTATCCTACCACACCCTTCAATAGCTACAAAACAAGTTTGGGGTATCGATGGATTTCTCTCCATTTTTCGATGGTGGATACCCTCAACCAGTGCTAGCATTTGCAGTCTTCCCTTTCTAAGTGGAGAAAGCATTTTGACACTATTTGGAGTGCCGTTACAGAGCCCAAGATTGCACATTTTTCTTGGTGCCTAGTTTTTCAAGGTCTTCCCTTTGGGCCTCAACTCAAGCATATTGGGATTCTAGATCTTTGATGTCCTTTTTGTAGGCAGCTAGTGACTTTTTTGTATATTTTTTGGTTCTGTAGACATGCTCAAAACTTTTGGCATTGGATTCATGATTTCTTTAAGCCATTTTGGCTTGAACCTTTTTCATGGCATATGGTTATTTTGGGTGACTCCCCCAGGTTCCCTAGAAAATTTAACTAGATCTGGCATACTTTCAAGATGGAAAATTTAATTTACTCTGTGGAAAGATAGGAATGTTGTTCTTTTCACTCACAATTTTCTTGACATAAATGTTGCTATGTACACTAAAACATGTATTTGAAACAATGTAATGATGCAAATTCAAGTCCAAGCCAATAAGGTGGCTTTGGAGGTGGCTTGCCTTTAGGATCTACTTAATCATTGGGGTAATGCTCCCTATATAGTTTCTAGAGGACCTCCTGACATCTCGGTAGATCACACTCCAGTCAGGGCTGCCATTGGGGGTGCAGCTCATCGGCCTGCCACTCTCACACACCACACTCGAAGTCTTCCTACCACCACTCACCTAGTGGTAGCAATGGTGGTTGGTGTCGCCACTCGACTTATCCACCTTGCCATCACTGGCTCCCCCTCCTAGTACTCCTCATGTGGTTTTTGGAAAATGGCCTTTTCGCCTAGAGTTGGCTATTTCACCCTGTGAGATGATACAAAGGATGGTGACTAGACCCCCTGATGATGTTGTTGATGGCTAGACTATTCCTATCCCACCTACCAATCCCAAGGATGACTGGGGTTTCCATGATCATGATGAACCACCCCCCTTAAATGGCACTACTTTGGTAGCCTGAGGAGTTGCTTAATATTTTTTTGGATGAATAGTTATTGATTTCGGATTCAGTCATGTGAACTCTCGCAAGGTGATCTTGTATCCCCTGGCCCTTTTTTATGAATTTTAACTAGTATATTATTTATTCATTCATAAAAAATAAATATAAATTTTTTGCATAATCACAAACCAAAATTGCATCTTGGCACTCTTTGAATTCTCACTGGCTCCATGGCATCTAAAATTATTGGTAATGTAAAAATTCACTAATTTCTCTTTAATTTTTCTCATTTAAGTTTCAACATTTTAAAATTTTGAACAAATTTAGGGTTTTAGTCATTTCTGCAACTTTCTTTGATAATTTTTAAGCCGCCAACTACTTCATTAGCATTTTGATCTCATTAGCTATACATCCTACTAGATCTAGGGCCTTTGAAGGAAAGAGGAGTTAGTGAACATTAAAGGTAGGATTTGAATGTAGGAGATAGTTTCATGCTCCTATAAAATATTTTCTCTAATCACTCTTTTTCATAACATTTTTGTAAGTAGCCTCCTCATTGAGGGGAAAAGGCAGTGAAATTTTATTTGCAATAGAACATTATGAGATTTCAAAACAACCATTATCATTTTATTTTGTTTGTTTTGATGATGTGGTCACATAATGGGTACAAAATTGTTTGACGTCAAGAAATTTACTATTTTGACATTGTAGAAGTAACTTTCACAAATTTGGATCTCTACTCCTTTGTCTATTCTCCCATTGCCTTATTTCTTCATGTCTTCAGTGCATCACTAATATTACATATGTGTGTTGCAAATATTATTTTGGCTTCTATTTTTTAATGCAGATTTTAGAAATTTAGGTTGTTGTATATTAAATAAGGCGAAATGTTTTGCTAGAAGACATGGGGTATCAGATTTTTTAAGGTGAAGACCCACATGAGGCAGCAATTGTGGGTAGTCGACAAAGCTTACAAGGAGCACTCTCGATAATGAGTGGAAGAAACTATTTGTTGGTTGTTGTCACACAAAGGGCATTGTCCTTGAAAAAATGTAAGTGCTTGAAATGCACTTCATTTTCTATTTTTTGGGAAATTATATGTCGATCATGTTTCCTTTTTGCATTCCTATCATGAAAATTTATATAATTGTTGTGTTAAATTTATAATAAAATTGATTACTTTATCATTGAATTCATGTGTGAGGGCTTATTTCCTTCGCATCTTTCTATGATTGATGTTTTGGCTTCCTTTTACAATTATCTCTAATGTTCTATTTTTCTGTCAATTCCTTGTTGTCTCAATCTCATCCTCTCTTTTATAATAAGATAGACTTGAGTGTCAACACTTCTAGCACCTCCTTTCATATTATGGAAAAAAGGGAAACAAATTTTAAATTCCAATGAAAACATAAAACAAGGGGCCTATGAATTATAATGTTGACATTTGACTTTTGGTTTGTATTCTAGGTGATCCACAACACCCATCAAAAGTTTCTTTTTGAAACTTTTATTTAATTTTATTTTTAATTATTATAGAATTATTAACATTTAATTAAAATATATTCTTATGAAGATGTAAATTTTTAAAAATTAGAAATTAAATCACATCTCTATACAATATGACTAATTAGCATTCCTTCCTTGAGAATATCATTTTATCTAGGGATATATTCACCCTTGAAATATCTATATGGCATTTCATTCACTCCTACAATCTTATCTGAAATTACAATTACATCTAATTAGTTTTTTTATATATATGGAGAAAGAAATCCATTGCATATAGGCTGACAAATTGTAAAGCAATTTCATTTCAAACCCAGTGACCTATTCAATTTGCTTCATTTAAAATAACAAATTCAAGTAGGATTTCAATTCATGTAAGGGTTCATGAATTTTTTGAATATGATGACCATTTTTTTAGTTTAGGAACTAGAATAAATAGGACATCTACTACTATATTGCAATGTAAAAACATGAAAATTGAGCTCTCTAGATTGCACTATACCTTAAAAAGAAATAAATTAAAAGATTCTTACTACCCTAATTTTACCCTATTTTAGGATATCCCCATCCGTCCCCATATTAAGTCATTTCTCCAACATCCCCTACAAGTTTTTGTTCATCCCTTGTCCTCTATCATTCATTCCTATATTTTGTCATTCTCAAATCAATAAGAAAAAATGAAAACAATAAAATAATATTATTCCAAGGAATTTTAATAAAACTTTGTTTCTCTGTTGATTCATGTTGCCTTTAATCTAACAAATTTTGATTCGTATATCCTTAGAATTGAGATGGTGGATAACATATTTTCTTGGCTGACTTTAACAAACATTGAAATGGACAATAATTTTATGGTCTTTGATGTGCTTTTCAGTTACATATTCCTATTTCAAGTTAAACGTCTACCATAGGCAAAGATTGGTTTCCAAAATTTTGAAGTAAATTGCTCTGGAGAGGATTTTTTGGCCCAAGTCATTTTCTAGAGTAAACTATTTTCTAGCAATTTTATATATGGGTTTCATTTACCTTTTCCAGTTGCATAGACTTTTGTATTTCTTTGATTTTATTTAGTGGGAAACAAACATATTTCAAATCATTGACCTTATTGATTATTGAGATGACATGATTAAATAAATACTTTTAAACTCTTGCACTAATTCAAAAATCTTTGATTTTGTTTATGGCTCAACAAGTTTGAGTTGTACTTAGCACATATTAAGGATTACTCTTTGCATATGACAAAGAACATTTGGAAGTGTCACTGCCCACATGTAGAATAGGATGAAAACATGGCAAAGTAGCAGATGCATTTAATATATTTATCAAGTATATCAATTTGACTTTTAATTTTCTTATCTTAAGTTGGGTTAGATTGATGCTCGACAAATAAAATTGGTTGAATTTGATAAAACCTTCTGCAAATTAATAGAAAATGATAGTTCAAAATCCATGTTACTTACAACAATGTTAATTATAGTAGCTTTTGAAAGTGATGCTTTAACTTAATTTTCTATGTCTAATATTTTTAACTATTTTATAGACTGTAAGTTCCTGTGCATACATTCTAGTTAAGCTTTAATAGAGCTATGTAACTTTAAAGAGTCTTTGAAAAAGAAAGAATATATTTTATATAGAAAACAACATCCCCAAAGCCTTGTCTTAAGGTCTGTCAACACATTAATCTTTGAAAGCTACTCCTTAGTTTTTCACATGGTCCATTTTTTATTCCAAAAAGTTTGAAATGCCTTTGAAAGTGGCAGGCGTTAGTTAATGAAACTGTAGAATTGGTAGAATTAATTGTTGTCTAGATGTTATCCCTAAGTTTATTCTTTATCCAATTTTTTGTAATCAAGTCATTTCTACTATAGTTGATACTCTAAACAACTGACCTATTTAATCTGAAGCAATATATTTATATGTTTGAAAAAGAAAATAAATTTATTCCTCTATGCTTAAGTACACATCCTTCTATTTGACAGTTATATTATTTCTCAAATGAGAACTTGAACACATTATTTCTTGTACTCCCTCAAATATAAGTCGTCAAAGACTGAAGGGAGGATCGAGGTAGTGTTGTTGTAGGTGGAATGGAAGATATTGACCTAAGATGAAAGTAGTAGAATTGTCATTTAGTGACAACATGCACCTATTAAGAATTTATTACTCCAAAAATTAAAAAAGATTTGTATTTGAAGTTGAACCAGAATTGGAACCTTTATTTTTGGTTTGTTTTGAAATTTTTGCAATAGAATTCTTCTATATATGCGACATAAAATTCTTAATAGTCTTTGATTCTCCAATGTACAAAAGACTAAAAGTAGGACACAAATGGAATAATTTTATGATTCCATTTTTGAATCATTCATGACGATGATACTAACTGTATTCATTTATGCTTAGTAGGCATTGAAATTTATTGAAGAAATAAGAAATAGATATTAATGCATCAACCAATTCTATCAAGATTTATTGAGTGATCTAATTGTTAAGACAAACCTAGAAACGAGATTGCAAATTATTTCTTCAACACTAGATCTAGACTATATAATTTTCCCAGCATATTCACATCATAATTTTCCCAGCGTATTCACATAGTTCTTGCAATCAATATATTTACAAACTTCTTCCTTCAAAGTAAATTATATTTTTTCCATGTTGTTTACTTGAATATTATTTATGTGATGAATACGTAAAAAAATATTTTGAAAAATACCTTTAAAATAGTGAAAATTTAATGCATGTTACATTTTGTCACTTGATTTTTCTCATTCTAGTTGTATGTTATGTGAGAAAGGTTGATACAATTTATGTTTTGGCTATAGTATAAATATTCTCCACAAAAACCAAATAGACGCTCAACAAAATTATTATTTGAATTATCTAGGATGCGATCATGGCCAGTACATTTGAACATAATTTTTATTTAAATTTCCTAGAGTTTGCTACATTAATTTGTTTTCCCAAAAAATAGTCATCCAAGCCCAACCGATTTTGCACATCCTTGTTAAGCAGCTTTTGTCGATTCTGTAGTTATGTATAAGCTAGACAAATATTTCATAGATATGTATAAGTCAAACAAACATATCAGCAAAACCACTTTCAACATGTTATTTTTAGACATTCTCATTTTGATTTAATACAATGTGGTTATATACTTGTAGATTTTGTGTTTATTATTTTGTTTGGGTATTATTCATAGACATTATATATAGTAAATATCTATAAACTGATATATTTAACAAATCTTGTCATCAAAAATAAACAAATTATGTGATGATTTTGACTACTTTTTACACAAGGAAGGGGCTCAAGCTCCAGCAAAACTCTTGTTTTGTTAAAGTGACAAATGATGAGATGGGTCAAGATTTAAGAGTATGAAACAATGATGGTTAAAAAACCAAAGTAGTTAGGATTTACTAAAGTTGGCCTTTTTGGGGTTTTTTTTTATTAAAAAAAATTCTCATAGAAATAATTATTCATTTTTCTCATTTTACAATCAAAACAACTTAGATAATTTGAACTTCAATTAGGAAAGAAAAAATACCTTCAACTTGTCTGTTTTCAAATTTTGGAAGAAGAATTTCTGGCATGGGCAATAAAGGTAAAAGAGCAAGTAAACATGCACAAAAAAGAATTGATGAACAAGAAGATGAAAATTGTCCAAAAACTTTAGTAGGATACCATAGGAGGCAAGATACACATTTGCAATCAATTTTCCAATACATTTTTAATTTATAATGTACAATCATATTCTAAACGTTTTGTATATAGTTAGGATTAGGGGTTATCCAATTAGGAAAATGGTAATTATTAAATTATAGTTATTATTAACTTAAGATTAAGGGTTTGTTCAATTATTAATATTTAAGATTAATATTTATTAAATTATGGTTTTTTAAATTATGAATATTTAGAATTAGGATTCATTAAATTGTGGCTTATTAAATTATGAATATTTAGGATGTAGTCAAACAAGACAATTTACTGAGGTTGGATAAGGTTCATCCCAAGCTCAAATATGAGGTACATGTGCATCTCTCGCAAGTACAATCTCTGTTTAGATTTCTAGGTCCAAGCAAACTTTATATCTTTAATTTTTAATTTTAGAGAAATTTCCCTAAAAATTTATAGGGGGGAAATTTGTAGTTCTTTATAGTCCTTTATAGATCTCTATAACATTTTATAGGGGGGAAAGTTTATAGTCCTTTATAGTCCTTTATAGATCTCTTCACTATCATCTCATATTAGGTATAGTCAGAAGATGGTATTACATTATCTGAAAAGGAGAAACAATTTGGATTATAGTACATTAGAAGGCAATTGGTCTCTAATATATAGAGCTCCTTGATCTGATAGGATTGGGGAAACGGTTAAGAACTTAGTTATTAAATTTTGGATTGATAATACCCATCCTTCACCAAGTAGAAGAGATATCATGAAGCATAGGATTGGGCCTAAGGAATATATTCAACACACAAAACATTGGTTGGATGTCACACAACATGAATTGTATCTCTCATTTTGTAATGTAAATCCTAATACAAAGATTAGACAAACAATGTTTGAAATATTGAAGCCCAGTTTTGTGAAGATAAATAATCTTTTGAAATGTGTTGTTGTCAACTTCATGTGAATTTTATCTATACTATTAAGGCATCTAAAAGATGATAGAGGAAAGTGGTGGTTCTCAAAATTCTTTTCATAAATGACTGAGCCAATTCTGAAAATCAATCTTATGTGAGAAACCAAATTATCGTGTAATAGGTGAAATAGATTACATAAGAGGAACTTGTGAAACATATGGTAACCTGACTAAATTTTCTTTGAGAGATGAAGATATTAATATGACAAGGATGGTAAAATGTATGAGATATAAGTACATAAAGTCAGAAACAAAAGTTGGAAAAGAATCAACAAGGTTGGAATATGTAGAGGATGAGATATATGCTGGAGGATTTCTGTCAATTTTTTGTAAATTGATTCAACCATATATAAGTCATGCTTTTTTTGCTAAGTGGCAAGCAGAACCATTTCAAACACTACGAGAAACTTTCCAACTCAAAAAAATCTTATCTATTGTTGAATTTGCAGAGAATTACTCTTTCGTTTCTCAAAAATAACTTCAAGTGGAATACTACTTTATAGACTAGGTTACTATTATGGTTCATGCATCTTATCGACATGCGTAAATTGATTTGGATGGTGTGGAAAGTACAGATCAAGCATGAGTCATTAAAAAAGGATAACACTTTTAGATTAGTGATAACAAAGAGCATGACACACATTTTGTGGAACATTGTTTTAAGACACTTTTGAATAGTTGAAAAATAGGCATAAAACTAGAAAAAAACATTTTGTATGGTTAGATGGATGTGTAACACAATTTAAATCAGCTAGATCATTTTATAAATTACGTAGATATCATCGACACCTTAATATACCACACATTTGGATTTTTTTCGAGAGTGGACATGGAAAGGGTGAGCATGATGGTGTAGGAGCTTGTATCAAATGTGCTTTAAGAAAGTACCAAAAGGACTATAAAGGATATCTCATTAATAATGCTCATGATGTAGTTGAGTGGTTCAAAACACATTTTACGATGCCAGTAAATATAGATAACACATCATCACAAGTGGATCGAGTCATACCATTCAGAGTGTTTTTGGAGGTATTAGGTTTAGATTAATTTGAATATTTAAATTGAATTTAAAGTTATATTTAATATACATTATGTGCTAACTATTATACATCTAACATTCAACTTGAATTTTTAAATGTATGTATGGACCTTACATTCAGGTGTTGATAGAAGATTGATGCATGCATGCAAGAGGTTAGAGAAGACACAATCTTTGTATTTAGTTATGAGTATAGATAGGAATTTGCAGTCATTGTATACTAGAGAATACTCATTGTTTTTCCTCATTATATTGATCAAAACTATGATGGTAGTTTTTGTGGTGTCCACAACACATGCCCCATTCCTCATCTAGGAATGGGGACCCCCTACCTTTTTTTGACTCCCAGACTCACTGTTCGAGAGTCGAGAGAAGAAATTAGTATTAGAGTTAGAGTTTTGGAGTCAAAAAATTCAAAAATCGTAAAAAAACTCTCTCGCACGTGTGCATCGAGGCACAATGCACTTTACATTTTACAAAAGAGAGAGAAGGTTATAAAACCCTCCCTCCCCCTTTGTCTTACTCATTTCTCACTGGAGAGCAAGGAGGGTGAGTTAAGAACACCCCCCCTTTTTTCAATTAAGTCAATCACCCTCATGGGCGCACGCGCTATGCTTGAGCGGTGCATCACAGCGACGGTGCAAGCAGTGCCTTTTCTAGGCACATGTGTGGTGCCCACATGGCACCCCTACATGATGCATCATGCCCTTTTGGGCATGCGAGCGCCGCCTACGAGACACTCTCGCCCATGCCCATTTTTGGGCACACGCGTGAAGCCTACATGGTGCCCTTGCCTTCACTTTTCCACGTGAGCTCCAATGGGTGGTGCCCACAGGGTGATCCTGTGTGGCATGTCGTGTGCCCTTTTGGGCACGTGAGCAATGCTTATGCAATGGGCCCAACTGCACCCCTTTATGGGCCCACTTGTGACGCCTACATGGTGCCAAGCCTCTATGCCATCACGGGAGCACCCTTGCGGTGTTGCGTGCACCACCCACATGACTCCCTTCAAGGCACCAAAGCGATGCATGCATGTGCACACCCACGCCCTCGCACAAACCTTCGCGCCCGTGCCCACTCCATCATTTAAATTTAAAAAAATAATAATAAATTTTAAAAAAAAAAAAAACAAAACAAATAAGTCCCTAAGGGGGATGTTTCTTTTTCTTTTTCGATGTCCAATGATTAATCATGTTTTATTTTTCCCGTGATGAACAGGTAATATAATCAGATGGCATCCACATCCGGATCAGCAGCAAAACTGATTGTTTACAAGTTCCAAGGCATAACCCCAAAATCATGGCTACATGATGAGTATGTTGAGATCAAAGGCATAGACCTCAAACACACAGACTTGGGAGAGTTCTTGAGAGCTTGTAAAAGTCCAACTGAAAGGTTGTCCTTAAGGTCCACCCTAATCCATTCTGGATTAGTAAATGCAGCATCACATCCCAAGACTGTGCAGTTAGCTGAATTGATTATGACCCTATCTTGGCATTTTGTTCCTGATGAAAGGGTGGTAAAGAGCGTCACTGGAAAAGTGGTCTTGGATCTGCGACCTGATACTATCAAGAGGGTTTTTCATCTACCCAGAGTCGATCAATTCATTAGACTTTCATATGAAGCAGCTGAGAGGTGGCATAAAGATCATTACTAGGAGGCCATTGACATCATATATTCCTTATACTTCATTGAGAAGCCACCTCGGGGGAAGACAATCAACAAAGTGGATATGACTCAAGGATACATGAAGGATGACATCAGATATTCAATCATTCTTCTGAGCAGAGTTATGGGATTGCCTGCAGTGGGTCATCTCGCTCCATTCATAGTCAACTTCATTGAGACCATTAGACATGCAAATATGCCATTGGATTGGGCCACCACACTTGGTGAGAACTTGTGTGACCAGTTGTGGATGGTAAAGGACAAGAAGAAGTTCTATATGATTTCTTATGTGGTGTATCTACTTGCAGCAAGGGAAACCAACTATCCTGAGTTGTACAAGAAGGGCAGTATGCAGGACCCTAATGCATGGCCATATATAGTTTATCTTGAGTTGGTGAAGAAGAAGCTCTCACTATAGAGCAAGGAGTACAAAATTGTGAACAATGCCTTCATCATTGCCATCATTCGATTCATTGAAGGGGATTATGGGAAGATATTGTTCGATGAAGCCAAGACACAAATCACAGCTCTCGGTGCATATTTCATCCAGTTTCAGACATTCACATACATTCAAGTAGGTGATGCATCCATAAATCCAAAGAAACTCTGAAGTTACCCAAGTGACAAGTTGGTCCTGATAGAAATATCTTGACAGATTGAGTCAGCTTATAAGAAGATCAAAAGACAACGGAGGCCTTGTTGGGATTGGCCTTTTGTAATAGGAGCATACTAGGTAAATAGAAAGTAGGATAACCCAACTTTCGATGGGAATGGGAGAATTATCCACTTAAAGAATATAACTCTCCTTGGCCATTCTTCGACAATGTTGGTAAAGTGGAAAACCTAGCAGGAAAAGAGTTTTATCAAAAGGATGCCATTGAAGATCATTGGATGAATGCCACAAATGACTACAATGTTCGTATCAGAGACTATTGTAGAATGACTTTGTATTTAGCAAAGAAGGCTCTCCACTTGACCATCCCAAATGAGATAAGGCTACAGGACTCACAAGAGCTACTGGATCCCCTACTCAATATAGATAAAGTTGGCAAGAGGCCCATTCTAAATGCAAAAGTTGATAAAGAGGAAGGAGATGATATTAATCATCAAGCGAGACATGTCATTAGAATGACAAAGAGTTGGATCAAGAAACCCTTTCCACTTGATCCAATTCTAGATACAGTGATCTTCCATGCACATGCTCACCCAGAAAGGGGAAAGGGAAAGAAAGTCACAATTCCTATCTTTGCGCTCCAGTCTCCTATCAGGCCTGAAACAGTCTACCAGCTTGATCATCCAGTGGGATACTACCACCCTCCAGAGAAGAAGGGAAAGAGGAAGAGAGCCTCTCCTTAGAGGTTTCAGGTAGAGCATGTTGAAGAATAGGCCCCTTCCCAGTGACAAGAATCTAGTCCCCAAGAGTCCCAAGATGGTGGAGCTTATCATATCTAGGTTGAATTTCCATTGCCTCCTATTTTAACGAGTCAACAAGAAGAGAGAGGAATTCTAGAGACATCTATTCATCTAGTGCATGAAGAGCCCACTTCTCCTATGGTTCCACAGAAACAAAAGAGGATCAAGGTTAGAATGAACAAGAGGCAAAGAGTTCGTAAAAGACTAGTGCCTAACCCATCTATTCCTAAAACCATTCCTGAGGAAGAATCAGATGAGGGGGAAATAGAGTCAGATGAAGAGGAGGAGCAAGTGCCTCTACAAAGGAGAACTTGGCTAGCCAAACCCATAGAATTGGAAAGAAGGAAGAATGTCACAAATACCCCACCACCCACCCAAGTTGAAATGGTAGAACTCTCTTCTTCAAAAAATGAAGTACAATGATGGGTGAATGAGCAAAGAGAGCTAGGTGATGATGTTCTCTCCATCCTAGATTTTGATTGTATATCTGTGGGTACAGAGTTAGTTGGAGATAAGATCAGAGATACCCCTATAGGTGAACTTCAATAGCAATATTGGACATAGATGCCACCCGAGACACAAGGTCCTCATCTCACTCCCCCATCTTCACCTTAGGTTATGATGGTAGATAAGGTTTCATTAACACCTCCAGCTTTGAGTTCAGAAGAACATGTTCAGAAGGAACTATCATTACAAGGAAACTAGAACCAAGGGTTACTAATGAGCCATCAAAAGAGGCACAAATAGTAGAATGTATACAACAACCTTCTTAGGAAGTTGAGGATCAAACTATAGGATCTACAAAAATTGAGACTACAGAAGAAGAATCCTCACAATAGGAGACTCCAAGCAAGAGTGATAGAGGGAAGGAGATAGTTGAAAACATCCCTTCATCATCTAGAGCCAAGGTTATAGAAAAACATATCCCAAGATGGTTTTGGAAGGAAATAATGAGAAGTGCCAAGCATCAATTTCGTGCTTTAGAGAATGATATTTGTGACATTGCGAAGATTATGAACAAGCCTTAGTCTCCATTACATGATGCAACACCATTTGCATTCATTACTACTACACGAAACTAGGACTTATTTGCACAAGTGGCTCACCCTCTGGAAGGCACAGATGCAGAAGTTGTTAGTCTTGAGGACTATGAAGTGAAAGATATTATGTTAGGAAAGCCTACACGAGATACATCCTAACAAATGATGACTATGGGAGTCAAGGAGGTTCTCAGCCATATGGAATAGGATGAGATTGAAATCAAAACACTTCAAAGGAAAGTTGAGATCTTAAAGGGATATCTAGCTGAAGTTATTGGTCCTCTTGATTTTGAATGCCCTAAGGAGACTTTGAATGCCATTTTAGAGAAGGGGAAGGTGTATGGCTCAATCCATTTTTGATAGCTTGCCAGGATTGGCAGGACAGCCTTGAGGATAAGGGTGTCAATATAATCACAAGAAGTTTTAAGTTATTGCATGCTACACAAGAGAATTTTGATAAGATCATGACAATTTTGAGGCAGCACTTTAGTATCATGGATGAGGTATAGGCATGGAGTAAGGATTTACAAACTCTAAAAGCCATAAAAGGGCAAAGGTACCGCATTCTGATTGATGTATATACCAGAGAGGAGTTAGACATGATAGATGATTGGATAGAAAAGATTGTAGATGGAAATAAAGTGATGGAAACATTACATGATGAGATACATAGGTTCAAGGACCAAGCTTGAGAGCAAATTTTGGAAGCAGAAAAGTTGTACAGTGATGCATGCTTGGACATTTTTGAAGATGAAGGATGAGAGAAGCTTTTTCTAGTTGAGGTAGTTGTGGAAAATTTTAGAAGACTTTAGAGGAAGTAACCAATGATGAAGACATCAGACAAGTTTTCAAGACAAAGGAAGCACTGTTAGAGTTGGACACCAAAGTCGGAGATTTTGCAGAGACTCAAATTGAGGTGGACAACTATAGACATAAGGTCAAAGACAAATATGAGGCTTTGGATCTTTCAGATGCTACTAGGATTACTGAGATTATAGAGAAATTCAAGGGCAAACATCCAAACATTGCTTTAGGATAAAGATGAACAAAACCCAGATGCTAGAATTTCAATTTTGACACTTTGTAAAATTTTGAGCTTTTGACCCAGTCGAGGTTCACAGCTCTGGTCGCATTTTAGAGGTACATCAACAATTGACTACCAGTTCCAAAAATAGCACTTTCCATACATCGAGAACACATTCTAATGACAAGTTAACCCTATCACACGTCTAGTGAAGGGGCAACTTCTATTTTTGGTGTCTCCGTGCACTTCCACCTTGACTGATGGCTTCCTCCTACTTTCTCTCTCGTGCTTTCTCTATTTTTGACATGTAAAGGACTCATGCATCCAATTAATGAATAAAATATGGATGGAGTCCCTCTAAGCACTAGTTAGATTGTTATTTTGTATATATTTAGTTTGTTTAAATGTTTTAAAAGCATTTTATTGCATCAACATATCTCTCACTCTCAACAAAAATTGAGGAGAGGATTTCTTATAAATACCCCATTTTAAAATGTAAGAAGGGTTGTCGTTATTATGCAATAAACTTATGCTTTTGGTGCTAGCATTCAAAGTGTAGTTATTCTTGCCTAAATGTGTCATTGTTTTGTGGATTTTATTCATGAGATTGTGCTTGAGCCAAAGCTTTATTGCATTGTTTTTGGATATGCGATCTTTTAGTTCTAGTGTTTGCTATAGTTATATGAATTATGCCGATGTAATGAGCTTGAGAAGAGATCACCTAATTGTGTCAACATAGCTTTTTGTCTCGCATGAGCACACTTTTCGTGGCCTCAGAATTTGATGAAGAGTGAAACATCATTCAATTTGTTAAGGATCCTCAAGGATGATTGCATCAGTGGATTCTAAGAAGCGCTACTCCTATTTTCATTGGTTTCCTACCAATTTCTTTGAAGGTTTAACTTGCAGCATATTGTGTATTGTAGCTTATGTCTATTTAGGAATTTCAATTTCAAGTCATTTGATTTCATGTTATTTATTTTCAATTTCATTATTTTCTTTGCTAACCCCTTGTTAGAGTAGGACCTCATAGTAGCTGCATTGTTAGAGTTGCATGCATTGAAAAATAGAAAAATACAAAAATATTGTTCTTTTGGTGTGATATTTTGAGACAACAAAAATATTTTACTTCAATTCCAAGATAAAAGAGTTTTTAGGACCAGAAAAGGCCTCCTTGTGAACACTCACATTTATCTTCTACTTAGCGGATTTTGGTACATCACAAGACAAATACTGAACCTTGGAGTAGATCGTTAAAAAGATTTGCTTTTCAAGAGAGGAATTATGCAATGGATTCTTGTCATTGACCTCACGCAAAATGAATGCCCAACAGAAGTGGAACTAGAAGGAGGGCCTGAAAACAAAGACCTACTATTGGAAACAAGAAAGATTTGATAAAGTTTCAGAATTTTTGTACCCTTGCAATAATCTGCACTCCGCAAAAGTTCAGAAATCACTTTTGAAATTTTTAGAAATTCAGATCCACAAGTACACAAGTACGCAGATCTGTAGGTCCACAAGTCCATAGATCTACAGGTATGTAGGTCCATAGGTTCGCAAGTCTGCAGAACTTTGTGGTGTGCAACATTCAAAGAAGTGAGGAAGTGTACTTCTACAGAGGTGTGCTTTTTCCAGAATTGATAAAAGCTGGAGGATATTGATCCAAGATCCCCATTCCAGTGACTGTTAATATCTTCACCAAGTGCCCAAGAATTTCTAGAGCTTACCCATTTTCGTAAGCCATGTAGTGACAGAGGAATACCCCGAGTTCAACCACTTCCATTTGACATTTCATCATCTTCTTCTACTCCACCACCCATTCAACCACCAGGTGGACCTCCATATATTCCAATAGTCCCATCACCATCCCAACCACCTTTAGATCCACAAAATCATCCAATGGCCTTTTTCGAAAATGTAGTTGATTCACCCATTAACTCGAGAGATGCACTCCATGACCTCCCTAAGAATCTTGAGAAATTTTTCCAAGGTTCATTTACAGAGAAACAAGAACCACTGAAGATCATGTCAAGGTTTTTAAGAAAATTTGTAACCAAAAGCAAATTGCTAATGAGGATGTGGTTCTTCATTTATTTCCTTACTCTTTGGGGGAAATTGCCTTCAATTGGTATGTGAACCTACCACCAGGATGTATTGGAGATTGGGACACTTTCAAAAAATTGTTCTTGGAACAATTCAAAAAATTCATCATTCCAACAGTGATACATCAACAATTCATATCAATAAAAAGGGACCCAACTGAGACAATTTCATGCTTCAACCATCGCTTTCATATGGACTACCGCAAGTTGGAAACACCATACATAATACTAGTTGAAGCTGCCATCCAAATTTATTTGAATGCTATGGACCCTCTTACCATGATCTTTCTGAGAAGACTTCTTGTAGAAAATATTGACACATTGGACAATGTCTTTGTAGAAGAAATCACGTTCATGAAGCAAGATAATCCTAATGGGGAAGGAATGATGCTTCTAGCACAAATAGTCCCTACAATGCCAACATACCCCGTAGGAGCACCCACCATGCCTAATCAGTTCATACCTATGAACCCAATTCCATTGCAGCAGGCACCCGCTCCACAAACTCAAGTGATAACATATCCAGGGTATAAGCCCCCAAAAATAGCTTTCTTTGAACAGAAAACAATGGTTCTCATGGAAGCAGATAACAATCTCCTTTCAGAAGTTGGTCAAATGAAGAAGAATGTCACAAATGAACAACAAGTTGACATGTCTTAGATTGTCACAAGGACAAAATAACAACTTCCAAAGAAATAATGCTGGCCCCTTTAACAACAATTTTGGTCAGAATTACAATAGGAAATTCAACAATAATAGTACCACCAATGCAGGAAACAATGGCGAAGGAAACAACTTCAATCCTCTTGATCGCAGTAATGGCTTTCAAAGACAAAACTGACAATGGAATACTCAACCGAATAATGGAAGCATTCTTGCTGATAACAACAGCAACAACATTCAATATGCTAATATCAATCAGTATGATGATGTCTAAAATGTGCCTAGCAACGATGGTGTGTACTATAATGGTAATCAAGAGGTGAATCAAAACTCACAAGTGAATGATAATCCTCTTCCTATTCAATTCAATGCAATGCTATTAGAATCTTACGATTCTACACAGAATGTACAAATGGAACAACAAGCAAGTGAGGAATTCTCATTCCCATTTAGTCAAGAACCCGATCTTCAACACGATGAGATGTTTGCCTTTCGAAATGAAAATCAAAATACATATAGTCTCAGAAGTAAAAAGGATCCTTTGACCGATGGAATTCCTCTTGGTTTGTAACCAACTCCACCTGATCCTAGAGAAAACAACAATCTGCCACCGATAAGGTCAAAATACTAAAGAACCCTACTTGGTCTACTGAAAAGTATAATGCAGTAGAAGATCTGAAGAAAACTAAAGTCAATATGTCCATGTTCAACATGTTGCAAAATTTTCTACAACAAAGAGAAGCGCTCATGAAGACATTGGATAATACAAAGGTTTCCCATAATACGAATGTTGTCCCTCAAAATACGGTGTCGCAACAAGTAAATGTTGTAGAAGCAATGCCCACTATGTTCAAGGACAAAGTTGAGATACCCCCATTTTTTCTAAGCATAAGGATATATGGGAAGAATCTTCAAAATTGTCTTATTGATTTAGGAGCTCCATGTAATGTGATGCCATTATCAATAGCTCAAAGGCTAGGAGTTAATCCTCAACCCTATAACCGAGTGGTAATACAGTTGGATAAAATAGAGGTAAAAGTCATTGGAGTATTAAAAGATGTGTGGATATAGTTAACAGTTGATTCTTAGATCTAGGATATTATTGGCATACATGTGGTTGATATCCCAGAGACATATGGATTACTCCTAAGCAGAGAATGGTCAAAATGTATCAGAGGATGGTTCTCTATAGACTTCACTCAATTATGGTTTCCATGGAAAGGATTGAACAATCAAATCAAGATAGATGTTGAGCCCAAATTGAAAACAATGATCACAGATTACAATGCCCCGAATGAGATAGCATTCTTACAATTGGATTTGGGTTCGTACAAAGTGATGGTATTGAATATGGTTCCAAAAAATACATCTCAAGATCAAAATGAAGAACCTAAGGTGTTGGTACCCAAAAGTGATACCATGACACAATTCATAGAGAGTATGGTGACTAATCTACATTATCGGAGAGGAAGCTGACCCTAGTATCCTCCTCCTTCTAGGATTTTTCTGGTTGCACAAAGTTAGTCATTTAGAGTTTGAATGTTCAATATTCCAAGAAGCAGTAGCAAAGGTATTGACACAAATGATGGAAAACAAGAGTACAAAGACCTCAAATGATGAACTCACTGAAAGTCAAGATTCAGTGAATTCATCCAACCTTATTGAACAGACTAAAGAAGAAAGTGAAGATTTAAATGTATCATATAGTGATACCTCTTCAAATGGTGGAGGTTTATCTTCTCCTCCTCTAGGGATGATTAAAGTTCAAACAAGAAGACGATATGTCAAAGGTAAAGGATTGACTTCAGTAGTCATTCATCTTGAACCTAAATTTGAGCAAATCAAAGAGCTAATAGGGGAAATTCATGAGAAATAAGAAAAGTACACACTTCCTCTATCCATAAGATATGAAGGGGATTCATCAAGCCCTACACGAGGAAAGTTACAATGGGTTCCCAAGAAATAGTTGTTCAAGGCTCAAGTAAAAGAAAAGTTAAGGACGAATAAGCACAAAGTCAAAAAACCCAAGGAAAATGTAGTTTGGATACTCCGCTTTGATGGTTCCAAATGCAAATCAGGAGCCTATGCAAGTATTGAACTAATCAACCCAAAAGTTAGGTCTTTCTATGTTGTATATTGATTGCAGTTTAGATGTACTAACAATGGTGCAAAATACAAAGCTTTGATTCGTGGACTTCTCTTTGCATTGGAAAAAGGAGTCACTGCTCTTATAATCAAAGGGGATTCTCAACTGGTTATACGACAAGTAAAATCCATATACTCATGCAACAAAAAAATATTAATCACTTATAGGAAAAGGGTATGGGATATAATGGATGAATTTGAAGCTCTAAACATAATGTCCATTCCAAGAAGAAAGAATGTGGTAGTAGACGCCCTTGCTATTTCAGCTAGCACTTTGCAACCAATTGAAAAGACAAAGTTAAAAATATTCTCAGTCAAATTAGTTTTTGTTCCTTCCATTCCTGATAATATCACTAACTTTCACGTCTTTTAGGATGATCAACATATACTCGAGTTTATTATGTGTAGTCACCATTTTCAAGGACAAGAGATTGATGATACACCTGAGGACATGTCTGAAGATGATGAGCTTGAGGATGATGATGGAATCCTTAATTTGAAAACCAACACCATTCCAAAAGGAATGGTTGAACTTGAACGCATCTTTGATCATGACGAATTAGCACTCAATAGAAGGGAAACTCAAGAGAAAGGAATCAAAGAATGTCACTCATACAATTTGGGTACTAACGAAGAACCAAAAATGGTGCAAATAGGAAAAGCGTGAAATCAACAAGAAAGGGATGACATGCTCAAATTGCTCACCAAGTATAAAGATGTTATTGCTTGGAGCTATGAAGAGTTAAAGACTTATGATCCTGAGATTATCACACATGACATCCCGTTGAAATCAGATGCTAAACCTTTTCGACAAAGACAATGACTAGTAAATCTGATTATCAAACCACTGATTATGAAAGAAGTTAAGAAACTTTTGGATGCTAAGATCATATTTCCTATCCGTCATTCCACATGGGTGGAAAATTTGGTTCCTATACACAAGAATACCTAAGATATTCATCTTTGTGTTGACTTTTGTAACTTGAATTTAGCATCTTAGAAGGATAACTACCCTCTACCCTCACTAGATGAGGTATTGCAAATCGTTAATGGTTCAAAGATGATGTCATTCTTAGACGATTACTCAAGATATAACTAGGTGATGGTCGATGAAGAAGATAGGCTAAAGACTACTTTCACAACCAAGTGGGGAATGTTTTCTTATAGAAGGATGCCTTTCGAGTTGATTAATGTGGGAGCTACATTTCAAAGAGCAATGGATGAAGCTTTCAAAGGATTGATAAATAGGTGTATAGTCATCTACATGGATGACTTGACTATCTTTTCAAAAGATTGAAGTACTCATATTGCTGATCTAAGGCAGGTATTCAATAGATGTTGTAGGTATGGCACATCACTCAATCCCAAGAAATGTTCATTTGGTGTTACTAAAGGGAAGCTCCTAGGACATGTCATTTCTGAAGTCAGAATTTCCATTGATCCAGATAGAGTTGAGTCTATTTTGAAGTTAGCACCTCCACACAGTCAGAAGGAATTGAAATCTTTCTTTGGAAAGATAAACTTTGTATGCAAATTCATAAGTGGTTTTGTAGAGATAGTCTACCCCTTCAATGATTTACTCAAAAAGGGGGCTAAAACAAAATGGGTACCAGAGATAAAGAAATCATTCCAAGATATTAAGATTGCCATTTCCACAACCCCAATTTTGGTGAGTCTAGATTACGAGTTACCATTCAATATCTATTCCTTTGCTTCTAAACATTCTTACGCAGGGATCTTGACACAAAAAATAGAGAAGGAAGATGAGTGACCAATTGCTTTTATGAGTTGTCCTCTAAAGAATGCTAAGTTGAAATATTCAAATCTTGATAAATAGTCCTTTGCATTAATTAATGTAGTAAAGAAGTTTTGTCACTACATACTCAGAAGTAAAGTGTATACAATTGTACCTAATCCAGCAGTAAAGATGCTTTTGATGCAGAATGAACTTGGTGAAAGGAGGGGAAAGTGGATGGCAATACTTCAAGAATTCGATCTCGAAATTCAATCTATGAGATTAGTCAGAGGCCAAGGGTTATCAAAAATGATAGCTGATAACGAAGATGAAAATCAAAAGGAATTAAAATTTGATGATGAAATAGATGAAGATGATCAAAAGAAGATTGTTATATCACAAGTTGATATCAACCAAGGTGTGGTGATAGATGTGTGGTACTAGGATATTGTCTATTATCTCTTACAAGATCAATGTCCCAAATGGATGAACAATTCACAACGTAGGAGACTTAAGATGAAATATGAATCTTACAAGTTACTTGATAACATGCTATATAAAAGGAACTATGAAGGGATTTATTTGAAATGCTTAGGATGTGAAGAAGCTAAGGATGTCTTGGAACATTTTCATGACAAGTATGGTACGGTACATGGTTCAACAGAAGCAATAGCTCACATGATTTTAAGATCGGGTTTTTTTGACCCTCAATTTTAAAGGATGCTTTTGAACATGTGTGTTCTTATCATATATGCCAAACCAGTGCTAACAAAGAGAGGCACCCAACAATGCCACTACAACTAGTATACAAGGTGTGCCCTCTCGCAAAGTGGGGACTGGATTTCATTGGTCCAATAAACCCACCATCATCAACTGGACATGCATTCATTCTTAAAGCTATGGATTACTACACACGATGGATGAAGGCAGAGACTTTTAGAAATTGCACTGCTAAGGTGGTGACTGACTTTTTGGAAGAACATATTGTTACTAGATTTGGAATGCCATTCACTCTTCTATGTGAAAATGGGTCTACATTTGCATTTGCATTCTTGGCCCAATGGGCATTTGAAAAAAAAATCATTATCAAATTCTCCTCAAATTACTACCCGCAAGGAAATGGGGTAGTGGAGTCTACAAACAAGAACTTAATCACTATGATAAAACGATTGCTAAAGGAGAATCCTAGGGATTGGCATACACAATTGAAATATGCCTTGTGGACAGATTGAGTCAGAGTTTAAAATGCCTTGGGGAATTCTCCATATCTACTTGTTTACGAACAAGAACCAATATTCCCACTCAATCTCAAGATTCTTGTCTTAAAATTCATGAGTGGGTATGCTGATGACACTGACAGAGTACAAATATGATTGATGAATCTTCTAGAAATGGATGAGAAATGAATAGTTGCATTAGAGCACATGGCCAAACATCAAACTGTTGTTAAAAGATGGTTGGACAAGAGAGCCATGATCAAATCATTCAGGATCTCTAACCTTATCCTACTTTGGGATAAGGCAAGAGAAAAGCCAGGCAGCCATACCAAGTTTCAATGCTTGTGAATAGGCCTATATCAAATTGTGGAAATTCTCAGCGAAAATAGTTTCAGGCTAGGTTTCTTATAGGGGGAATTTCTACCTTTGCCCGTAAATGGGAAATTTCTCAAATATTATTTTGAAGCCTAAAAGAAAACAAAAAAATTTACTTAGATTTTATTTTTGAATCTAGTTTAGATTTTTATTCTTGCAAGTGTGTTTATTTCTGAAAGTGTTTTCCCTTTTAGTTGTGTATTTTCTTTAGTTCTGTGTCTGCTTTCAATTGTGTGTTTTGTTTTCAAAGTTGTGTCAGTCTTAGGGGTAAGGTATACTTGAGATTTTTCTCAAGATTTTACTAACCACTCTTTGGTTTCTGATTTCAGGAAGAGGTATTTCTTTGTCAAAACATTTGGATGATTGTGTGTCTTATACCAACTGAGCAATGGAAATTTCTTGTGGAAATAAGGAATTTTCAGTCAGGAAATCAGAACTCTAGACCAACAAGTTCTCAACACTTTGAAAATTTTAAAATTTGATCATTTTTGGTGTTGTTGAATTGGAGTCAAAGATGACGAGAGATGATCCAAACTTTAACTAGTTCAAACAAGGGGGGTCTCCTTGAAAGATTGCTAAGATCATTTATTGGCGTGAGAATTTCTAAAAGAGGAACACAAGGGATGTTCACAAAAGATCAAATCCAAGAAATGACTTCAATGTCCTGACTACACAGTCTAAGCATAGTCAAGATACAAAAGATTTAAAAAAAAAATACGGTGTTATGGCTAAAGGATTCCAAAGATCTAAAATGGCAAAAGATACATTCTCAAAATAGAATATCTTATATTCAAACTATCACTTCATCAAAACTAAGGTTCTGAATGACATGGAGCAACTATTCAAATGGTCAAAAAATTAAAGCAACATAGCATCTCGCTAAGAGCCCTTGAATTGATTCTCTCATCTGGTTAAGAAATTTATTGATAAAAAGCCCTTGTGGAGATTCTGAATGAATGAGCTAGGGGGAGTAGAAGATCATTTTCAAGTTATCAAAAAACTTTGATAAACTACATCCTAAGGCGTTAAAGGGAATGAATACACAATGTACATACAAAACTTGAAGATTTTGGGTCCTAAAAGTTTTGACTGTGAAGTCATTCAAAATAAGCTCGAGATGTTTAGAGTTTGGTTGGTGTTCGACACACAGTGGAGAAATGTTTACTGATGAAGAAATGTCTTGGTCATTTCTTCCTTTTTCAAGGGTTATTTTTTGTGGTGTCCACAACACACGCCCCATTCCTCATCTAGGAATGGGGACCCCCTACCTTTTTTTGACTCCTAAACTCACTATTCAAGGGTCGGTAGAAGAAATTAGTATTAGAGTTAGAGTTTTAGAGTCAAAAAATCCAAAAATCCAAAAAAAATCAAACAATTCAAAAAAAAAAATCTCTCTCATGTACACACATCGAGGCATGACATGCTTTACATTTTACAAGAGAGAGAGAAGGTTATAAAACCCTCCCTCCCCTTTTGTCTTACTCATTTCTCACTAGAGAGCAAGGAGGGAGAGGTAAGAACGCCCCCCCTTTTTTTAGTTAAGCCACATGCCCTCATGGGCATGCGCGCACTACACTTGAGCAGCACACCGCAGTGATGCCGCAAGCAGCGCCCTTTCTGAGCATGCGCAGGGTTCCTCCGCATGGTGCATTGTGCCCTTTTGGGTGCACGAGCGGTGCCTCTGCGACGCTTGCACCTGCGCCCCTTTTTGGGTGTGCGTGCGACACCTGTGTGGCACCTTCACCATTGCGGTGCATCACGTGCCCTTTTGGGTGCGTGAGTGGTGCCTGTGCAGTAAGCCCAACCGCAACCCTTTTTGGGCGCACTTCTGGCACCTGTGCGGTACCAAGCCTTCGCATGAGTGCCAATGCGAGCACCCTTGCGGCTCTGCGTGCAGTGCCCACACAGCTCCCTTTGGGGCACCAAAGTGGTGCATGCATGCGCACGCCCATGCCCTCGTGCAAGCCTTTGTGCCCGTGCCCACTCCATCATTTAAAATTTTTTTAAAATAATAATAATGAACAAAAAAAAATTTTAAATAAGTCCCTAAGGGGGACATTTTTTTTTTCTTTTTTACGTTTCTTTTTCTTTTTCGATGTCCAATGATTAATCATGTTTTCTTTTTCCCTTGATGCGTAAGTAATATAATCAGATGGCATCCACATGTAGATCAGTAGCAAAACTAGTTGTTTACAAGTTCCAAGGCATAACTCCAAAGTCATGGTTACATGATGAGTACGTTGAGACCAAAGATACGAACCTCAAACACACAAACTTGGGAGAGTTCTTGAGAGTTTGTAATAGTCCAATTGAAAGGTCATCCTTGAGGTCCACCCTAATCTATTCTGGATTAGTAAATGCAACATCACATCCCAGGACCATGCAGTAAGCTAAATTGATTATGACCCTATCTCGGCATTTTGTTCATGATGAAAGGGTGGTAAAGAGTGTCATTGGGGAAGTGGTCTTGGATCTATGACCTAATAATATCGACAGGGTTTTTCATCTACCCAAAGTCAATTAGTTCATTAGACTTTCATATGAAGCAGTTGAGAGGTGGCATAAAGATCATTACCAAGAGACCATTGACATCATATATTCCTTATACTTTAATGAGAAGCCACCTCGAGGAAGACAATCAGAAAATTGGATATGACTCGAGGATACATGAAGGATAACATCGGATATTCAATCATTCTCCTGAGTAGAGTTATGGGATTACCTGGAGTAGGTCATCTCGCTCCATTCATGGTCAACTTCATTGAGATCATTAAACACACAAAGATGCCACTGGATTGGGCCACCACACTTAGTAAGAACTTGTGTGATCAGTTGTTGATGGTAAAGGACAAGAAGAAGTTATATATGACTTCTTATGTGGTGTATCTACTTGCAACAAGGGCAACCGACTATCCCGAGTTGTACAAGAGGGGTAGTATGCAGGACCCTAATGCATGGTCATATATAGTTTATCCTTAGCTGGTGAAGAAGAACCTCTCATCATAGAGCAAGGAGTATAGAATTGTGAACAATGCCTTCATCTTTGCCATCATTCGATTCATTGAAGGTGATTATGGGAAGAGATTGTTCGATGAAGCCAAGATGCAGATCACAGCTCTTAGTGAATATTTCATCCATTCCTAGCATTCATGTGCATTCAGGTAGGTGGTGCATCCATCAATCCGAAGAAACTCTGAAGTTACCCAAGTGACAAGTTGGTCCTAATGGAAATATCCGGGCAGATTGAGTCAGCTTATGAGAGGATCAAAAGACAACGGAGGCCTTGTTGGGATTGGCCTTTTGTCATAGGAGCATACTAGGTAAAGAGAAAGTAGGATATCTCAAATTTTGAGTGGGAATGGGAGAAATATCCTCTCAAAGAATATAACTCTCCCTAACCATTCTTTGACAATGTTGGTAAAGTGGAAAACTTGGTAGGAAAAGAGTTCTATCATGAGGACGCCATTGAAGATCATTGGATGAATGCAAAAAATGACTATTATGTTCATATCAGAGACTATTGTAGAATGACTTTGTATTTAGCAAAGAAGGTTCTCCATATGACCATCTTGGATGAGATAAGGCTATAGGACTCGCAGGAGCTACTGGATCCCCTATTCAATACAAATAAAGTTGGCAAGAGGTCCATTCTAAATGTAGAAGTTGATAGAGAGGAAGGAGATGATATTAATCATCAAGTGAGACATGTCATTAGAATGACAAAGAGTTGGATCAAGAAACCCTTTCCACTTGATCCAATTCTAGATACAGTGATCTTCCATGCACATGCTCACCCAGAAAGGGGAAAGGGAAAGAAAGTCATAGTTCCTATATTTGCACTCTAGTCTCCTATCAAGTCTAGAATAATTTACCAGCTTGATCGTCCAATGGGATACTACCACCCTCCAGAGAAGAAGGGAAAGAGGAAGAGAGCCTCTCCACATAGGTTTCAAGTAGAGCATGTTGAAGAACAGGCCCCTTCCCAGCGATAGGAATCCAATCCCCAAGAGCCCCAAGATGGTGGAGCTTCTCATATCTAGGTTGAATTTCCATTGCCTCCTATTTTTTCAAGTCAACAAGAAGAGGGAGAAATTCCAAAGACATCTATTCATCTAGTACATTAAGAGCCTACTTCTCCTATGGTTCCACAAAAACAAAAGAGGATCAAGGTTAGAATAAACAAGAGGCAAAGAGTTCGTAAAAGATTAGTGCCTAATCCATCTATTCCTAAAACCATTCCTGAGGAAGAATTAGATGAGGGAGAAATAGAGTTAGATGAAGAGGAGGAGTAAGTGCCTCTACAAAGGAGAACTCAACTGGCCAAAGCCACAAAATTGGAAATAAGGAAGAATGTCACAAATACCCCACCACCCACCCAAGCTAAAATGGTAGAACTCTCTTCTTTAGAAGATGAAGTACAATGATGGGTGAATGAGAAAAGGGAGCTAGGTGATGATGTTCTCTCCATCCAAGATTTTGATTTTATACCTATGGGTACAGTGTTAGTTGGAGATAAGATCAGAGATACCCCTACAAGTGAACTTCAATAGAAAGATTGGATGCAGATGCAACCCAAGACACAAAGTCCTCATCTCACTCCCCCATCTTCACCTCAGGTTATGATGGTAGATAAGGTTTCAGTAACATCGCCACCTCCAAGTTCAGAAGAATGTATTCAAAAGGAATCATCATTACAAGGGCAACTAGAACCAAGGGTTACTGATGAGCCATTAAAAGAGGCACAGATAGTAGAATGTATACAAGAACCTTCTCAAGAAGTTGAGGATCAAACTACAGGATCTACAAAAACTGAGACTATAGAAGAAGAATCCTCACAATAGGAGACTCCAAGCAAGAGTGATAGAGGGAAGGAGGTAGTTGAACACATCCCTTCATCATCTAGAGCCAAGGTTATAGAAAGACATATCCCAAGATGGTTTTGGAAGGAAATAATGAGCAGTGCCAAGCATCAATTATGTGCTTTAGAGGATGATATTTGTGACATTGTAGAGATTTTGAAGAAGCTTGAGTCTCCATTGCATGATGCAATGCCATTTGCATTCATTACTACTATATGGAACCAGGACTTATTTGTACAAGTGGCTCACCCTCTGGAAGGCACAAATGTAGAAGCTATTAGTCTTGAGGACTATGAAGTGAAATATATTATGTTAGGAAAGCCTACACAGGATACATCCTGACAGATGATCACTATGGGAGTCAAGGAGGTTCTCAGTGATATGGAATAGGATGAGATTAAAATTAGAACACTTCAAAGGCAATTTGAGATCTTAAAGGGATATCTAGCTGAAGTTATTGGTCCTCTTGATTTTGAACACCCTAAGGAGACTTTGAATACCATTCTTAGAGAAGGGGAAGGTGTACGACACAGTCCATTTTTTAGAGCTTTTCAGGATTAGCGGGATAGCCTTGATGATAAGGGTGTCACTATAATCACAAGAAGTTTTAAGTTATTGCATGCTACACAAGAATTTTGATAATATCGTGGCAATTTTGAGGTAGGACTTTAGTATCATGGATGAGGTATGGGCGTGGAGTAAGGATTTACAAACTCTACAAGCCATAAAAGGGCAAAGGTATTGCATTCTAATTGATGTATACACCGGAGAGGAGTTAGACATGATAGATGATTGGATAGAAAATATTGTAGATGGAAATAAAGTGATGGAAACATTGCATGATGAGATACATAGGCTCAAGGACCAACCCCGAGAGTGAATTTTGGAAGTAGAAAAGTTGTACAGTGATGCATTCTTGGACATTTTTTAAGATGAAGAATGAAAGTTGTTGCCAGTTGAGGTAGTTGTGGAAAATTTTAGAAAGACTTTAGAGGAAGTAGCCAGTGATGAAGACATCATACAAGCCTTCAGAACAGAAGAAGCATGGTTAGAGTTGGACACCAAAGTCAAAGATTTTGTAGAGACTCAAATTGAGGTGGACAACTATAGATAGAAGGTCAAAGACAAGTATGAGGCTTTGGATCTTTCAAATTCTACTAAGATTACTGAGATTATAGAGAAATTCAAGGGCAAACATCCAAACATTGCTTTTGGATAAAGATGAACAAAACCCAGATGCTAGAATTTCAATTTTGACACTTTGTAAAATTTTGAGATCTTGACCCAGTCGAGGTCTGTAGCTCTGCAGCCCCATAGGTCCATAGGTCCATAGGTCTACAATTTACAGGTGCACCAACAGTTGATTGCCAGTTCTAAAAATAGCACTTTCCATGCATCGTGAGTGCATTCTAATGACAAGTTAAACCTGTCACATGTCTAGTGAAGGAGCAGCTTCTATATTTGGTGTCTCCATGCACTTCCACCTTGACTGATGGCTTCCTCCTACTTTCTCTCTCATGCTTTCTCTATTTTTGATATGTAAAGGACTCATGCATCCAATTAATGAATAAAATATGGATGGAGTCCCTCTAAGCACCAATTAGATTGTCAGTTTGTATATATTTAGTTTATTTAAATGTTTTAAAAGCATTTTATTGCATCAAGATATCTCTCACTCTCAACACAAATTGAGGAGAGGATTTCTTATAAATACCCCATTGTAAAATGTAAGAAGGGTGGCCATTATTATGCAATAAAATTATGCTTTTGGTGCTAGCATACGGAGTGTAGTTATTCTTGCCTGAATGTGTCATTGTTTTGTGGATTTTATTCATGAGATTGTGATTGAGCCAAAGGTTTATTGAATTTTTTCTGGATGTGTGATCTTTTAGTTCTGGTGTTTGCTATAGATATATGAATTCCACCGACATAATGAGCTTGAGAAGAGATCACTCGATTGTGTCTACATAGCTTTTTGTCTTGCATGAGCACACTTTTCATGGCCTTGTGATTTGATGAAGAGTGAAATATCATTCGATTTGTTAAATATTCTCACCGACGATTGCATTAGTGGATTCTAGGAAACGTTGTTGTTGTTTTCATTGGTTTCCTACTAATTTCTTCCAAGGTTTAACTTGCAGCATGTTGTGTCCTATAGCTTATGTCCATTTAGGAATTTCAATTTCAAGTCATTTGATTTCATGTTATTTTATTTCAGTTTCATTATTTTCTTTGCTAACCTCTTGTTAGAGTAGGATCTCATAGTAGCTGCATTGTTAGAGTTGCATGCATTGAAAAATAGAAAAATATACAAATATTGTTCTTTTGGTGTGATATTTTGAGACAGCGAACAGATTTTACTTCAATTCCAAGATAAAAGAATTTTTAGAACCAGCAAAGGCCTCCTTTTGAACACTCACATTTATCTTCTACTAAGCGGATTTTGGTACGTTGCAAGACAAATACTTAACCTTTGAGTAGATCCTTAAAGAGATTTTTTTTTCAAGAGAGGAATTACGCAATGGATTCCTACTGTTGACCTCGTGAAAAATGAATGCTCAACAATAGCATTAATCAAGAACATGGATATGTGGATGAATGGACTTTGTTTCCACTAGATTTCATTAATGTAG
Source organism: Cupressus sempervirens (assembly GCA_028749045.1). NCBI lineage: Eukaryota > Viridiplantae > Streptophyta > Pinopsida > Cupressales > Cupressaceae > Cupressus > Cupressus sempervirens. The sequence continues at coordinate 212,993,047 of CM053789.1, forward strand.
ATGAGTCTGAGGATGAAAAATATGGTGATATTCCATTATTTTCTAGTGATTATGACCATAATTCAGAATTGATTAGAGTTTTTATGTATGTATTTACATGTGTTTGTTTCATATTATTTTGGTTAATTTAATATGTTAGGTGATAGCTATTATACTCATGTACATGGAATTTATACATATACTTTGTGTAGGCAATGTTTTTGCATTCATGGCAGAATCTAAAAATGTAGATGTTAGCTATTTTTTATTGTGTTGCACCATGGAAAGATAGAAGCTAAAAAAGACTAAAATAGCTGATGAAATTATGTTTCCCACTGGTTAGTATAGTTGAAGCATGTTTACATCCATGATTTTTATGAATTCAAATCTATTGACTTATTTGATTGATGTATATACATGGATATGTGTACATATATTCAATAAGTATAATTAATATATATGAAAATAATTTAAATGTGTATGCAGGTTCTATTGTTGTATAGGGAACATATTTAAAGCAAAGAAGAGTACTTTAAAATGGATACATTTCATAGATTATCAACCTAACCATGTTATTACCATTGGTCTACTTCTTCATCCAGTCAAAGGACCTAGAATACATAAGTGGAGGCACAATATTAATGATCACGAGAAAATATTAAATGTTATCCAACAACGAGATAACTCACTTGATATGAGCTAGAAACAACTTGTAATTTGAAACAACTTGAACAATTTGAAATTTGGTTAAACTATTTAAATTTTGAAATTTGGTTCAACAATTTGACACAATTTGAAATTTCATTGAACAATTTGACACAATTTGAAATTAGGACTTGTAACTAATTATTGAACTTTTACTCTTTCATTTAACTTTTACTCTTTTATTAGAACATGTGTCTTAAGGGGATGAAGTATATATTTACTCTTTCATGTTTTAAGAGGAAAAAATTAGAACATTGGGCTTAAGGAGATGAAATTAGGACATGTTTAGATTAAAGGGATGAACTATATACATATTCACTCTTTAGGAATTATGTAACTAATTAGTTTTGGAACTTGTTCAAACTAGGACATAACTTATATGTATTTAACTTAAATTAAATCAAACATGTATTTAGGTCATGTGTACATTATTCAAATTAACATATGAAACTAATTTTAGAGTATGTATTTTAAGAGGAACAAATTAGAACATTGGGCTCAAAGGGATGAAATTAGGACATGTAGATTAAAGGGACAAACTACATATTTCATATTTAGGAATTGTATATCTAATTAGGCCTGAAACTTGTTCATAGTAGGAAATAAATTATTTGTTAAATATCTAAATATCTAAATTACTTGTCCAAATTCTAGGACATAAGTGAAATTAGATCAAACATGTATTTAATTGAAAGAACAAATTAGAATCTATATTTCGCCCAAAAGAATTCATGAAATAAACACTCTTAAGCATGCATGCACATGCATGTCTAATGTAACTAATTAGGGAACATTTATAATGAAACATTTATGAAATAAACACTCTTGTATATCCATGTGTACATGTCTAATGCAACTAATTAGGATATATGTAACTAATTAGGTCTAAAACTTGTTCATGTACTCTAGGACCCACATAAAATATATGCTATATCTAAATATCTAAAGTACTTGGCCAAATTCTAGGACATAAATGAAAAGTCTCTAGAATGTATATATATGTATCAACCATCAAATGTATAAGAACAAGAACATAAAATGTATGTGTTGAACATCAAACTCTAAGTCTACTATATTTCAGTCATCGAAAAAATAAAAAACACACATGCTCTATTCAGATCTCATCTAAGATAATATCAAATATAAATAGCGTACATGTATACATATATACATATATATATATACACATATATACATATATATACATATATATATACATATATATATACATATATACATATATATATACATATATATACATAACAAATATAAATAACATGCATACAAAGTGTCTATGTAATTTGTTAGCTTAAAATGGAAGCACTTTCATGTTAAGAGTGTGTAGCCCTCTGAGTAAGTGGTCTAGGGTCATGTCAAGTGCCTTGAATGGGTCTTTGCATGGATCTAACTATCCTCTCTCTCTCTCTCTCTCTCTCTCTCTCTCTCTCTCTCTCTCTCTCTCTATATATATATATATATATATATATATATATTCAACCTATTTTTAACAAACTGCTTTGTGAAACTAAGGACTTTGTCCTTTGGGTCAAGGACAACCTTCTAGATCAAGGACAACCTCAACCCTGACCTAGGTCAAGGATGACGTCGATTGTGACCTAGGGGAGGGTCAACGTTGTCCCTGATCCTAGGTCCCATTTTTAATTTCTAGGAGTTTCAAGATTTCAGGCTTCATAACATTTCTTTTCCTACTTCTGAGTTGACTATTTTGGGTTTCATAATGATAGACTCTTAAATTATATTTAATCTAGGTCTATTCCTAGGGATTAAGGTTAAATGGGATTTAATGCTCCTATGTCAGCCTTCTCTAGGAGTTTGTGTTCTAGATCTTTATATAAGGAAGCCTTCTTCCCTCATTTTGACATCTACATTTTATGGACAAGCTATCCATAACTTCATGAGCATATCTACCATCTACAATCTACCTATGATCAATAAAGTGAAGTTAATTTCTTCTAGCATTCAAGTATTCAAGCATCCAATTCATCAAGGAGGTCCATTGTTAGCCATTAAAGGATTCAATCTCTATGAAGCCCTCTTGTTGAAGATTTCATCCACATTCATCAAAGTGATTTTCTATGCAAAGATACACTCAAAATTGGTGTTGAAGATCTAATGACATTTATTTGAGATATCCTACATATATTTCTACATATATTTGGAACATTTTCACTTGTGGATTCAAAGATTCAAATCCTCTGCAAGGATTTCCTCATAAGCAAGGTGAATAGTTCCATTTACTTTGTTTATTCCTATATTGTTTCAATTATATTTCAAGGTTAATTCCAAACTAAGGTTTGATTCAAGAAAACCCCCCATACAAAAAACAAACCATTTTTCTTGCAAATACAAGTGTGGAATAAAATATTGAAAAGCAAATTTGGATACCCTTTTCATCAAAATTGTGAGATCCATGAACAAAAATTTTGTTAGAGTAGTGCAGGTCAAGGTCAACTTTTTGGGGTACAATTGTACCTAAGGTAAGATTGTGTCCTACCAATAGGATCAAGGTCGACGTCCCTTCAAAAAGACAAAAAAAATTGGGTTTTCTCTGTCTCGACATTTCCAATCCAATACAAGTTATAGATTTTCCAGAAACTACATACAGACATCATAAAATAACATTTTACAAATTCAAGGTGAGTATTTTCTTTTATTTATTTTAGGATTTTGGCACATACTCCCCCACAATATAAATCTCATATAACCTCCTTTCTCTCTATTTTCAATCACTTGATCCATTTTTGCATTGAACACTCTCTTGTGCTTAATGAACTTGGGTCATTTCTTTTCAAAATTAGGGTTGGCAGAGGGTTTCTATTTTCTTCATATTCATTTTGGTGAATTTGCGATAGATAACTCTTTCTTTTTGGTGTTAAATTTAAATCTTGCATTAGATTTCCTTTCATATTATCTCTTATGGAATTAGATGTCCTATTGTGCTCTGTGGTGTCATATTTCCTTTCCTTTCATTAGGACTTTTCTTTCATTAAGATTAGATTTAATTTATGCACATGCATTTTAAATTCAAAAGTACAAAAAAAATTCAAAATTTCTTTTAAAATATAAAAATATTGTTGTTTTATAGTTTAGTTTATTTTCCTTGCATTTATTTATGAGCTTTATTACTTCTAGTCCTACTTCTAATCTTAGGATTAGACATAGTTGTAGACATATGAGTACCTTTGAGCCTGAGTCTTCTTCTCTTTTTTTGAGGATTATGGATGAAACTTTGATTCTTCTTGATTCTAATCCTCTTATGGAGAAAAACTCTTCTCACTCATCTCATAATGAGGACGATTCTTTAAGAGTTCCTCCTGGACAAGTCCAAAAACTTTCAAATGAACTTGATAAAATGGGTAATTGGCTTCTTTAGGAAAACCATATTCAAGATTCTATTCAAACTATAGAGGCTCTTAAGAAAGTTCTTCATGATAGTGACCAAGGTGTTAATCACTTGTGTGGTATTACTCACCTTGTGCATTCCAATATTAAACCTTCATCTCAAAAAGCTCAAGATTTAGGGTTGTTTCCTCCTATCACTAGTTTATAACCTTCTTTTGTTCATATCCCTAGTGTTCCTACCTATACTCATTCTTTGGTGACCATGACAATTCCCTCTATCCCTATGAGTGTTCCTCTTGTGTCCCTTCCTACTTCACAACCTTCTTATCATAATGTTCCTTTTACTTATTCCAATCCTCTACCAACTGTAATGCCTACTGTTCCTCCAATTGTGTCTTCTATTCAAGTAGGTTCTTACACTTTAACTAGTGTATCTAATGTTACTAGTTCTCCTATTTCTTCTCATGATTCTACAATTATTAGTTTGGCTCAAATTGTGTCATCTTTACAACAAAAACTTGCATCCTTGACTCAAAACAAGTTTAGTATCCCTACTCATGACATGCGAAGTGCTTTGTTTTAGGATATGATTTGTACTCTCATTCCTCAGCAAGCTGATATGCCTCATCTTGAAAATTATAAATGTAAGGAATATCTTTTTCAACATGTTAAAAAATTCAAATCCTTTATAGTGATTATGCTCATGGTCATAGGATTCTAGCAAAGTTGTTTGCTTGAACTTTCTATGACAATGCCTTAGAATGGTTTTGTTCTTTGACTCCTTATTCTATTCATTCATTCCCTCAAACTTGCCAATAATTTTATTCAACAATTTAAAAATAACATTGGCCCGCAAGTGTCTTTGATTGATTTGATGCATTGTAAACAAAATTCTAAAGAAAATTTGACTGATTTTATTAGTAGATTTAAGCATTTGCATGCTCAGACTTCATGTCTTGTTCATGATATTGATATTCAATGTATGTTTATTTCAAATTTGCAAAAGGATATTAGAGATAAGATTATGCTTACTAAATTTATGTTTTTTCAACAACGTGTTCAGTACTTCATCATTATCAATTACAAGTGAGTCAATTTGAGAGCACCACTCCAATGGCTCCTATTCTTGTTGACAAAATTAATGTTGCTCCTAATCTAAATGAAGTTCAAAAATTCAACAACTATGTCAAGATAAATAAAAAACCAAATGCAATTGTTTTTTAGGTTGTTATTTCATCTCATAATGCCACTTCTACATCCACTATTTTTTTATTGAATCATGTGTTTACTCCTCTCTCTGAATCTTTACATTCTATTATGAATAGGTTGTTAACTGCTAATATGATCTTTTTACCTCCTATTCATCTTATTTTAACTTCTACAATGGCGACTAATTCTTTTGACCTAAACTCTTTTTGTCAATATCATCACCAGAATGGTCATGATACTGAGAAATGTTATTCTTTAAAACATAAGGTTTAGGACTTAATTGATTCTAATACTTTATCTATTGATAGTTTTGATGGTTGTGGGAATAAGTTTGTTTCTCCTCCTAATCAAAATTTGCAAATCTATATGAATCATTTGCCTACACATGATAGTAATATTATTGCTCAATCATCTTCTATGGATATTGTGTATGATTCGAAGATGGATGATCTTATTCATGTGGTTAATCAAGTGGAGCATGTGGTTTAATCTCTATCTCCACCTTAGTCTCAACCTCCACTTCAATCTCATGTTTCAGCTCCACCTCAACTTAAACCTAAGCCTAAATTGAAGCCTCAACCTAAACCTTGATAACCTAAGAAAAAAATTTCCTTAGGAACTTCTGATTACCTTTGATGATTCTAAGACTATTAAAGCTCTTAATGGACCCCTTTATATTTATGCTAAGATTTTGATATACCTACTCATCGTTGTCTTGTTGATCCTACCTTCTTAGTCAATGTTATTATAGAAGAAAATCTTTTTATGAAAAATTTGGAACATGATTTTTATGATAAATTAGATGTGTGGATTCAAACTTGTATTGATTTTATTTATTCATCATTTGGTTCTATTGATTTACTAGTTGAACTTTGTGGAAAGATTGTGAACATCACCTTTGTTGTTATTCCTACTTCTGATCAATTTCAAGTTAAGCTTGGTTTACCATGGTTAAATGTCATGCATGTTGTTGCTTCACCTATTCATAAATTTCTTAAGTTTATTTATGATGATGAAGTGATGACAGTTAATCATAGTGTATACCATGCTTCTAAGCACAGGGATGTTGCTACTATTGACTTCTTTTAGCCTTCTTTACCTAATTCATGTCCTACTCAACCTGATCATATTTTCTTGTCATTTCAAGTTTATAAGCAGTGAAAGATTCTTGAGTTAATCTTACCTTCTAGGGATCTTAACCATGATCTTTTTCCTACACCTTCAATACCTCCTTTATTTATGGCTTCTACACCTATTAATCAAGTTCCTCCTGTTGTTTGTCAGTCTCCTGTTAATCCTGTTAATTATCCTATAGAATCTGTGAAGGATCCCATAGTTGTTCTTCCTAGTTCTCAACAAATTTCAAGTAAAAAAAAATGTAATTAATCTGCTAACGAAAGCCATAAAAAGTGTCATGCTCAAGCTAAAGCTCGTAATTATGTTATTCAAAAATCTTTACCTTCTTTGGATACAGTTATGCATGATGTGTTAGAAGAAGTTGTTGTTGAAAATAAGTTGCATGATCTGATGATTCTATTCATATCTTAGGTCTTATTTTGATTAATTTAGATGAAGAAGATACTCTTGATGATACTAATGATGTTAATGATGAATATGAAACTATTGACATTGATGTTAATTTACCTAATATGCTTTCCTCACAATTAACACTTACACCTAGCATTGAACATTGTGATTCTCAAGAGGATCCTTGTTTGGAACTATCATTCCTATTGTGTTGGATATAGTCCCTCTTGCAAGTTACCCACCTTCCCTAAATGATAAAAAATGAGATGGGGAGAGTAGGTAGCGTGCTTGATTGGCTAGTCCTTCATGTTAGTCTTTGTTATGTGTTTTTCTATTTTATTATGTTTCTCCTATGATGTGTTTAAATATTGTTAGATTCTTTTATATGATCTTTTTTGCTTTGTTAGTGCAAGGTGATAAAAGAATTGAACCTGTTGTATTATTCCTCTATATGTATCTCTATTATTCCATATGCTATTTCATGTTATGTTGTACTTTTTCTATTGTTTGTATAGGTTTCCTTGTGTAATCTACTTGGATTTGTGACTTGGTAGCACTAATTCATCTTGGTCTCTAGGTCATGGTCCAAAAAGATTCTTCTTTATATTTCTTATGTGATATTTCCTCCTTTTTTATTGTAGTTCTACTTTCTCTAGGGAATGATGTTAATTCGTTTGCAATAATATTATATATATATATATATATATATATATATATATAATCTTCTGATCATACTGACCCCACAATAGGTAGATCCTTTCTATGTTCTATGTATGTTTATGTGGTATTTATCTTGAGTTGTCTTTTTCTGGGGGTATCTTGTAGTGGAAACATAATCAGTAGAGTTGTTTATTTTTCTATCAAAGCCATTTCTCCTATTAAAGTGTTAGCAATGACTTTAATGTGGGGGCATACACTCTTCTCATTTATTACACACATGCACTTTTCAATACATATTTATTTTTCAAAATAACTTTTCTCCCTTTTTGTATTAGTGACTAATCCTTAAAGCATGGATTTATATTTTAGGAACTCTTGATCCATTTAGTTTCAAATATTATTGATCCCTTAAGTTTGAAGGTGTCCTTATGATTGGATCTCTTTTGGTTTTAGTCTTATATAATAGAATATTCTCGAGGGTGAATCCTTGATGGGTTGACTAGGGAGTGGCCACATTCACTAGGTAGTTCAATTCCATCTTTCTAGTTGCACAGTTTCCTTGTGTAGTTCACAATGGGACATAAATTCTCATTGGATGAGATAATCACACTCTTTTTTATTTTCTCTTTTTTCTATAGATGTCTCTCTTATTGTGATCTTGGAGTTGATGAAGACTTGAGTTTAATGTTCCCACTAATAGGGTTAGTTTGGGACAAGTAATACCTGCAAAATAAATGTTAGAATCACAATAATAATAAAACTAACTATATTATTCTACCTTCTAAGTTAACCCCAATCTTAAGGACATCTCCAGATCAGGCTTCTTAGCTCATAGCTACCTCACTGTCATCCTAGGAGTGCACCCCTTAAGATTCTTCTTGGATGGGCATCCTCTATCCAAGGCCAAACATATGCATATGCTTGACAACGTCAGAATATTCTGGCAACATGGAGAATTCTTGTCCATGGTGGTTGGTTCAAAGTGTTAATCTTGCTACTCCCATGCTTCAAGTCTTATAATTCTCCTAATAGATTAATACATTATTATTTAATTTCCAATATGTAAGTTTTATAGACTAACACAAAGCAGAAAATATTCCTTACATAAGGAATCATGTTCATTTAATTGATATCATTATATCATCCACATTTTCTTATATTAAAATAATACATTACATTGAAATATCATATCCAAATGTTCACAAAAACCAATAATATGTTATTCAAAATATAATTAATAATTTTATAACATATAACAATAATATACATATTATTTATATATATCTATTATAATATCCTATATAGTTCACAATAGTTCTAAATACTTTAAATAACATTATAAATTATGATATCTTAGCTATTATTACCTTTCATTTGTATTAAATCAAAATTCACTTACCTCATCCACTTGTATATGGGTTCGATGGAATGTGTACTTTCCACATAGTTGCTATGTTATCATAAATGTTGCTATGGTTCCATTCTTGACCAATGGCATCATAGGTGGTGCTTAACATTATAACTAATGTACTCTTGTGTTGACATGTACTATTTGTGATGTTCTCCACAATTATTATTTCATTCCTTGTTCCACGTCATACCAATCTGGTTGCCTCCCTATATAAATTTTTTTTTCACCACTATTGATTTTCACATGCCCATCACACTTTATATTATATCTATTCCTTTTTAACCTTGTTCAATCTATGTCGGCATGTGCCTTCTGTTATGTCATATCTTTCACTTCATTGCTTCTTGTGATCTATATATTTTTTGGTGTGTTTGCTAATGATTGGTTGGTGTACTCTTCACGTTGAATGGTATCAATTAACTTTTTTTTTTCCTTTCATATATGTGATGCAAGAGGATCAGTCTAATTAGATTTTCTTATATCTTTTAATGCCTCCCCAAATCAATTCAAAGATTGTAATTCTTTTTTCGTCATATGATGTGCAGACCTTATGGTTTCATGTTGCACATCCTCCTGGAGTATTTGGATATGTGTCCCTTTTTCTCCCGAAATATCTTCTTTGTCCTTACACTTATATGTGTTATGTTTAATGGGTTGTACCCTTTTAACTTAAATCATGACCTTTAGTGTATGGGCCCTGTGTTAGGGATTAGTATTCAATGTTTATTTATTAATTGAGATCGTATATATATATATATATATATATATATATATATATATATATATATATATATATATGTTGGTTTATTTTGAAGATAGTTAGTAAATAGTATATATTTAATATTATACTTGTTTTTATTTTATTCAACCTACCAGATACTAATCAATCTATATTGATATTCAATCAACATATAATTATTTATTATGAAGTATCTATATTTATTTATTAAATAATTTATTATAGATAACTGAGATATCTAATAACAATTTTATTCTTTAATTGATTACTCAACTACATATATCAACTATTGTGTGTTAAGTCACCATATTGGGGGAGATATTGCATTGAATCTCTGGGGCTTGAAGATTTCTTTGTCCCTTTGATTTTGATAAGATTATCTTTTTGTTATTATCTACTTTACCAAAAGTTTGCATCAAGTCTATAATCTTGCTAAAGTGGAGGCTTAATCTATCATCTTAAAATGGAAGCACTTTCATGTTAAGAGCATTTAGCCCTCTAAGTAAGTGGTTTGGAGTCATGTCAAGTGTCGTGAATGGGTCTTTGCATGGATCTAATTATTTTCCTCTCTCTCTCTCTCTCTCTCTCTCTCTCTCTCTCTCTCTCTCTCTCTCTCTCTCTCTCTCTCTCTCTCTCTCTCTCTCTCTCTCTCTCTCTCTCTCTCCAGTCTATCTCTGACAAAATGCTCTGTGAAACTGAGGACTTTGGCCTTTGGGTCAAGGATGACCTTCTGGTTCAAGGTTGACCTCAACCTTGACCTAGGTCAAGGATGACCTCGACCTGACCTACGACAGGATCAACCTTGTCCTTGATCCCAGGTACCATTTTTTATTTTTGGGAGTTTCGTGATCTTGGGCTTCAAAAAGTTTCTTTTCCCACTTTTGGTTCACCTATCTTGGGTTTCAGAATGGGACTCTTAAATTACATTTAATCTAGGTCTATTCCTAGGGGTTAAGGTTAAATGGGATTTAATTCTCCTACGTTAGCCTTCTCTAGGAGTTTGTGCCCTAGATCTCTATATAAGAAAGCTAGCTTCCCTCATTTTGACATCTACATTTTATGCACAAGCTATCCATAACTTCATGAGCACATCTACTATCTAAAATATACCAATGATCAATAAAGTGAATTAAATTTCTTCTAGCATTCAAGTGTTCAAGCATCCAATTCATCAAGGAGGTCCATTGTTAGCCATTGAAGGATTCAATCTCTATGGAGCCCTCTTGTCGAAGATTTCATCCACATTCATCAAATCCATTTCTTATGCAAAGATACATTCAAGATTGGTGTTGAAGATCTAATGACATTGATTTGAGACATCCTACATACATCTCTATACATATTTGGAGCATTGTTTCTTGTGGATTCAAGCATTTGAATCCTCCAAAAGGATTTCCTCATAAGCAAGGTGAATAGTTCTGTTTACTTTGTTTATGCCTATATTGTTTCAATTATATCTCAAGGTTAATTCCAAATTGGGGTTTGACTAAGGAAAAACCCCCATACAACAAAAAAATTGGAAGGCATATTTGAATACCTTTTTTGTCTAACTTGTGAGATCTAAAAATAGAAATTTTGTCAAAGTAGTGTACGTCAAGGTCAAATTTTTGGGGTATAATTGTGCCCTAGGGTAAGATTGTTCCTAGCCAATAGGGTCAAGGTCAACCTCGCTTCAAAAAGACAAAATATTTCTTAGTTTTCTCTGTCTCGACATTTCCAGTTCAAAACAGGTTGTAGATTTCCCATAAACTACATATAGACATCAGAAAATAGCATTATACAGATTCAAGGTGAGTATTTTTCTTTTATCTATTTTAGGATTTTGGCACATACTCCCCCATAATAAAAAAGATCATATAACCTCTTTTCTCCCTAGTTTCCATCACTTGACCCATTTCTACATTGAACAGTCTCTTGTGCTTAATCAATTTGGATCATTCCTTTTGGAAATTAGGGTTGGAAGAGGGTTTCCATTTTCTTTAGTGAAGGAGTCTCATCATGATATCTCCTTATAATGCAGTATGAAGATTGACAATCGAGATGCTCTGAAGGATGTGTTGACCCCTATATATTAAAGAGAGAGTGATATCAATGTACATAATTACATATTAAATTAAATATAATGTTATCATATATATGCATGTGTACATGTGTCTAATGAAACAAATAAAACTCAATCATCTACTGCTGACATCATCTAATGAGTCTCGACGATGTACATGATTTGGCATAAAAGATGGAGTAATAAGAGGCATGTAAGACCACTACAATGTACATATATGTGCAACAAAAAAAATTGAAAAATGTATCATTACACATGCACAATATGTGTATATACACATTTAAATTATTAGTTCAACAATTAAATTTTTAATGAATAAATAAATAAGATTTACCTGTGTAGATGTTGGTATCTGATAATATTTAGACTGCCTAGCATCAATCATGTCCACCAATACATCCAAATATTTTTGGGCCTCATCTAACCCCGTCTCTACATCTACGCTGGCATGATCAATGACTGGTACATGTCCTAATAATGATGAGCCAAGTGGACTAACTAGATCAGATGGCATAAAAGTAGAATCATCATGTGTCAAAAAATCTATCCATCTTTTGGTTGACAAGCTGAAGTCAACATCATCAAGGCACATATTTGAACTCTAAGCATGCCCTACACTAATTGAGGAGTCTCTACTATGTGTATGTCCATATGTTGCAAAAGAGTGATTAGTAGGTGGATTGTGATGTGCACTACTACCATGACCACCACCTTAGTGATGAGAGGATTGTGGCTGAGGATACAACCTAATACTACCCACATGAGCTCAAACATCTCATATGGGTATGCCAAGATGATCTAATATGAATCTAATAGATCCTCAGCCAACCCAATCATAGTTGATGCAAGAGCATCATAAGTTTTCTTGATGAATACTATGAAGGTCTTGGAGCAATGCTTGGTAGTTTCTTTAGGGAGTACTTGGAGTGTTACATTGTTAAAGAAGACGTGCCTAACAATCCTCAAGGTGCTTGATTATCGAAGGTAGTAGCATGCACTTGGATCTTAGTGATAGTTGGTTGCAATGTTGATCGAATAGCTCAATTAATGAAAGGACTCAATTACCAAAGGAGTAGAACTTGATATACATTGGGGAGCTCAGATTATACTACATGGTTTGGTTGCTATGTTGATTGCATAGCTCAATCAATGAAGGGGCTTGATTATGCTTGGTGGAGTTATTGATACTTGGAATAGCTTTTTGATGCTTTGTCATGTCTTGGTTTTGGCTTTGCTTGAGTTGTCTATGTTCAATTTCTAGTATGAGCCAACCTTGGCATTTAATTTGGTTGTATGTAATTTCTATTGTAAGCTGACTTGTGGCTTAAATGTGCATTTAATGTAAGGTTTTATTTAATTTGTAACATACTAGGCTGACCTGTGGCTTAGTTGGGTATAATAGGGGGTCTTGTGGAGTCTTAAGTTATTATTCAATGTGGGATCCAATATGAAGATGATAGAGTAGCTAAGTGAGCCAAGCTTTCTTCTGTTTGTGGATAGAGCATAGAATGTGAGGTAGTTTACACTTGAATCTTGGGTAAAGTTTGAGAAGGGCTAATAGCTAAAGCTTGGGAAACAAGGAGATTTCCTGGTGGGCTTGCAGTACAAGTTTAGATCTTCCTTGGAGGTTTCTATCAAAGTGTGGATCTAGACTAGTTAGTGTTTGTGTTGGATGTTGAGGGATAGTGGAAAACTATTATTGTAATTGCTACTATATTTGGTTGTAACTAAGAAGGCCTTATAGCTTGACACATTGCATTTAATTAGTTGACTTATGAATAAAGAGTTGTGTTTGGTATCAGATCTATTTCATGTATTGTGTTTCCACTATGTGGTTAGATTATAGGGTCTACGACATCTCCTTTGTGGATTCTCCTACCTTGCACTTTTTCAAATGGCATTAGAGCATAATTTTTCCTGAGCATGTAGACAGATTATTGAAGCTAAGGTAGTTTGCACCAGGACCTTGGGTTGGAGAAGTTAATCTAAGAAGATCTTGATCTGCTAGTGGATTTTTCTTTCTAGACTCCTAGATAACTTGGTCATAAGGTGGTAGATTATGGTTTTGACTTGCAATTTCAAAGGACTTGTAGATAGATTGATGGTTACAAGGAGGGAAGGTTGATCTCGTTGGAGCATGATTGCAGAGAGTTTGTGTGATGTGTATTGTAGATCTGTATTCTTGGACTTGTGATTTGTTCCTAGTTATTCATGCAAGGTGGCAAGTTGTGATCTGACTTACAAATCATTTGGGTTTTTCATAAGGTGCATGGGAAATATTTATTGCAGACGATTTACAAAGATCTTGGAAGATGTCTCCGAGAAGATTAGACCCTATGATGATTGTGAATCTCCATGATCTACTGGAGAAGAGGCTTTTAGAGATGTTAACTCAATTGGAAGATAGATTAACTAATTGAGTTAAGGAAGGGATGGTTGAGTTTTATAGAGATTTATGGAGTTGGAGTCTACTGATGTAGAAGAGAGTTGTTTGGACAGTTAGAAGACTTGTTCAAGAATGAAGGCAATATGACAGGGTCGAGGAAGAGGTTGGTTTTACTGATCAATTTGTGGAGTATGATGTGAAACCTATAAAACAACTTGTGGTTATTTCTAAAAAAATTATTAACCTTGTTGATTTTGGGATGGAGGTTTTTTTCATGATCAGTTGGATGGATGTGACACGGAAATTGTAGAGTGCTTGGTCATGGATGATTAGGTGTGGGTATGAGTAGGGGGTCTTGTGGAGTCTTGAATTATTATTCAATGTGGGATCTAGCATGGAAAAGATAGAGTAGCTGAGTGAGAAAATGTTTCCTAAGTGTGTGGACCGAGCACCAAATGTGAGGAAATTTATACTTGGATCTTGGGTAAATTTTTAAAGGGGCTAGTAGTTGAGGCTTGGAAAACAAGGAGATTGCTTGGTGGGTTTGTGAGCACAAGTTTAGATCTTCCTTGGAAACTTCTACCAAAGTATGGATCTCGACTAGCTAATGTTAGGGTTGGATCTTGAGGGATCTTGTAGAACTATTATTGTATTTGGTTTTAACCAAGAAGGCCTTATAATACAACATGTTGCATGTAATCAGTTATTTTATGAATAAAGAGTTGTGTTTGGTATCAAATCTAATTTCATCTGTTATATTTCCACTATGTGGTTATTTTCTAGGGGCTTAGACATATCCTTTGGGGATTCTTCTGCCTTGCACCACGTCAATAGTATCGCATGCCAACACTTCTATGAGACCCTCTAAATTAACCAATGAAGGGATATCTTCTACACTATATAAATCTATTGAAGATGAAGCACTAGAAGATGATCTAGAATGTCAATGAGACATCAAATATTAGCCAACCTTATCACTCAATATAGATTTGACAATTGCAAAAATCTCTCTAACTCCTTGAATCATCCCCCACAATTGGGTTCTACACATAGCTTCATCAATAAAGGGACTTAATACAAGGGAAATAGAAGGTGCCCTCTCTCTAATAATCAACCTATGTTTCTATGGTGCATGATCTAACATCTTATCAGCTAGTCTACCATGCCCCTATCCTAAATGACCTGGAAAATTAGTGTAGTTCACCACCCTACCTAAGAGAACCTTGACATAAAGTTGTCATACAAAATAGAGTGGAATTTGGTCATTATTTAGATAATGACCATGAGTAGCAAGGAAGTCTGGGTATATTAATGCAGCCATCTATGGATCTTTACACTTGAAAGGAGAATACCCCTACAAAAATTTATGTGGAACATAATAAGGGAAATATCCCATCTTTAGAACATCTTTGGACACTAAGTCATGTACCTACTGAAGTGAAAGACCCGAAGAAACCTCTCATCTCTTTCTATCAATGATAGCATGTATAATCTATGTTGAATATGGAGCAGTACCATGAACTCATCTCTAATATATGTAAGGCTATGTAAAATGCTCTAGCATGTACTACTATAAACACTAGAGAAAGTGTCACTAGTCAGGGATTCCTAAAGTCTCAAAATATCCTAGTTAGTGTTTTCATAGAGCTCATGAGGTGGAATAGGCTACTAATCTAGGGGGATCCTATGTTGATGTTGGGGAGGAGGGGGGATAGGTTATTGCTTGGGGGGATAGGAAGTTGCTAATCTTCCATATGGACCAATGTATGTAGATATTTGTTGAAACAATTGATTAATTATGTATTGTCTTTGATGTTACACAAAATGTCATATCATTACCAATCAAGTGGATGCCAAGCTCACCTTGGCATTAAACATAGCTTTATGTGGATACCAAGCATTTCTGAGTTTGCCCAGTTTAGAAGGTAGTATTTACCAAGTTCACTCAAGTGCCAAAGGAAAGATGAGTGTTAATCAAGCTCATTCGATTACTAAGGGAATTTTTCATGTATGTAGTGTTGACTGAGTTCACTTGTTTAACACAGGAGAATTGTTTTTGAGTTAGTGTCTATCGAGCAGGGTCGACTAACAAAGGATTTTCCTATTTTGGAATATTGAGTTTAACTGATTTATCTGTTGGTTCTAGCCAACTAAGAAGATGAATATTAGTTATTCTAAGTTGCATTCTAGCCAACTTGACAATATGAAAGATATAAGTATAAGGTTAAGTTGAGATTTAGAAGTGTGTGAATGTGTAGAAGATTTGATGATGCTAAAAGGAAGCAAATCAGAAGGATAAGTAGAATATCCTTGTGGAACAGAAAAGATATATTCAATCAAGAAGGATCAAGTATAAGTTAGAATTGAAAATGTTAGAATTCTTTTAGAATAACTGAGAGGGGGGGGTGAATCAGTTATTCAAAGTCCAAAATGCCCTATTAATACCTTTTTAATAAATCCATACCCTTTTCATCTGTTCAAATTTAAATCAGCAGATTATTGTAAATCAACATGCAAAACTAAAACATTCAAGATCAACACATAACATAATGATTTACGTGGAAACCCAATTTGGGAAAAACCACCAGTAACATGCTACTTGATTCTCACCCTTCTGAAGTGATGCCCTGTTAAAAGCCTTCCCTATTAAAGGCTTACAACACACTGTTAAATGTGACCTTGTTAGAGGATTTCACCAAACTGTTAGGAATGGGCCTGGTTAAAGGTCTTTAGAACATTCACTATGAATGCCACCCTGTTAAAGGATTTATCTAATGGTTGTTAAACCAACCTAAGTCCATAGGATTTATCTTATTGTTACAATTTCTAGAAAGTAATGAAATTGGTCTTTTGATCTGTCACAACTTACAACATACTTTGCAAATTTTAGATCACTCTTTTAGTTCAATCCTTATGCTTGGCTTCAATCACTTCAGCTCTGACTACTTGTTCCTCTCTCAAGATTTGTCTCTTTGAGTCTTATTACTCATTCTGCCAATGCAATCATTCTTGTGGTTGTCTATTTAAATAGATTTCCTGTGCTTTCTTCTCCTTAGCACATTCTACAGCACTTCATGCTTTTATGCTTGACCACGGCTCTCTCTCTCACTATTTCCCTCTTTTCCAAACTTTAATTATTAAACTATGTCTTCTTATATAGAAGTCTAATTTGTCTTTTGCCGCTCAATTTTTCTTTTCCAATCTTAGGGTTTCAAAATGGATTAGGTAGGATACAATGTATCTACCCCATATCTTGTTCTCTTCTAGAAACTTTGCCAGTTGTATCTTAAAAACATTCTACATGGTGTTCTGTGCCACCAACTCATCATTCTTATCTTCCTTTTAATTCACATATTTCTAGATAACAACTTTGTCGGCTTAGATCTGACGAATCTTCGATTTCCAAAATAATGCAGCAACTTGGCATTATTGAGTTACTGGTGCTTGGCACCTCTGTGTTACTCGGCATTATTGAGTTACTGGTGCTCGGCACCTCTATGTTACTCAGCATTTGATTCTGCTCGGCACTTGGTTTTTCTCGGCACTTGATTTTTCTCGGCACTTGATTCTGCTCGGCACTTGGTTTTGCTCGGCACTTGATTCTGCTCGGCACTTAATTCTGCTTGGCACCTGAACTTGCTCGGCACTTTAACTAGGAATCTGCTCGGCTCTTACTAGCTTTCTCGGCTCCTTCTCTCTAATGAACTTTGTTTGAGCTTTACAAAAGACTTAGCTAAAAACCTTAGATCTTTGATATGTTTCAGTGTGCTCATTCTTTGTATCTTATAGTATGTCATCCAATACACTGTTTCATCAATGGCTTAACTGATCCTTGTACTTCATTACAACATCATAACTTCAACCTTTCTCTAGGTGTTCTAGTTACATCTTATTGATTGCCTCCACCTTGACAATCAACTAATTGATAGTATTTGGATCACTAAAGCAATTGTCATCCCTGCAAGTAGCTAGTTTGACATCAATGACAAAACAATGATTGAGGACATTCTTTACCAGTTCCATAAATTATTCCAAAAACTTTTCTTATGATCATTTCAATCATTTCCAACAATCTCCCTCTTTGGCATTGATGGAAAACCAAACTGATCAAGTAATCAATTCAGTTACCACCAAGATTGTATTGGCTTGCTACATTTTCACTACTGATCACATATATCTCCCTCTTTCATATATATCTCCCTCTTTCTTTGCATTGATTAGTTTCATACATATTTCTCCCTCTTTGACATAAATGCCAAAGATGTAGCATTTTTATCATGCAAAATATAAGCTTTGGCTTCTTGTTGTTTTTCTCCCTCTGTCACCATGCTTGTGACGGATTTGGAGTTTCTATTCCTGTTGTCATCCTTTGCATCAACCTGTTAATATTTCAATGATTCATTCCTATTGATGCAAGGCAGCTTCCTTGTTGCCTTAAACTACTTGAGTTAGGGGTATAACCCCAACTTGCCTCTAAGATATTCATAGGCATCCTTGGGCAATGGTTTGGTGAAGATATCTGCAGTTTGTTCCTTTGTGTGAATGTATTCCAACTTCACTTGTTTGTCTTCTACCAATTCTCTGACATAATGATACTTGAGTGCAATATGCTTAGTTTTTGCATGCATTACTGGATTTTTGGATATATTTATAGCACTTGTATTATCACAATACAATATCACCAGTTTTGTTACTACTTCTTTCATTCCATTCAATAGATGTATGAGCCATACAATGTTTGTACAATTGACTGCAGCTGCCACATATTTTGATTCTGCAGTGGACTGGGATATACATGTTTGTTTCTTGCTAGTCCAAGTAACTAGCCTTTTGCCTAGAAATAATGCACCTCCACTTGTGCTTTTTCCATCATCAATGTTTCCTCCCCAGTCTGCATCTGTATATGCATTAAGTTCAAATTTTCCATTCTTTTTGTAGTATAGACAAAAGTCATCAGTCCCTTTGAGATATCTCATTATTCTTTTTACTCCTATGAGATGATTTTCTTTAGGATTAACAGAGAACCTAGCCACTATTCCAACTGCTAATGCTATGTCTGGTCTACTATGTACAACATATTGTAGTTTTCCAATAATGGATTTGTACATTGTTTGATTGACTTCGGCTGACTCATCATTTTTGGATAGCTTATTCCTTGTGGCCATTGGTGTGCTGACTAGTTTGGATTCTTCCAATCCAAATGTTTTAAAAATTTCTTTGATGTATTTTGATTGTGTAATAAATATTCCATGTTTGAGTTGATGTACTTGCAATCCAACAAAAAATTTGATTTCTACAAACATAGACATCTCAAATTCATGTTTCATTTTGTTAGCAAAGCCTTTGCAAAGTACTTCCTTACCACCAAATACTATGTCATCCACAAAAATTTTAGAAACAATAATGTCTTTACCTTCTTAAGCTTTGATGTACATGTTGTTGTTATCATCAGTTCTTTCAAATCTAATTTCCACTTGATACTTTTGAAGTCTCTCATACCATGCACTAGGTGCTTGTTCAAACCATAGAGTGCTTTGTGTAACTTACGCACCATATCCCTGTTGTTTTCATCAACAAATCCTTCTGGTTGTTTGATGTAGACTTCTTCTTCTTCTAGTATACCATTTAAGAAAGCGGATTTTACATCCATCTGATAGACTTTAAAATCTTTTTAGGCAGCATATGCAAGTAAAGTTCTTACTCCTTCCATTCTGGCAATAGGATAAAATGTTTCTCCATAGTCTATTCCTTCTTCTTGAGCATAACCCTTGCATACTAATCTGGCTTTGTTTCTGGTAATCTCACCATTCTCATCTAGTTTGTTTCTGAATACCCATTTGGTGCCAATCACATTTTTGTCATTTGGTTTGGGAACCAAACTCCAAGTTTTATTTTTTCTTATTTGATCAATTTCTTCTTCCATAGCTTTACACCAATCATCATCTTGTAATGCACCATGTACTATCTTGGGTTCAAATTGGCTAATCAAACATGATTCATGTCTTAGTCTGTTCCGTGTCATTGGTCTTGCATCTTTGTCACCAATTATTTGTTCAGTAGGGTGATGTTTTTTCACATATTTGGATAATCTTGGCTCTGTCCTTGTTTCAATGTTTGATATTTCGGATTCAGGATCACTATGTACTTCATTGTTAGGTTGTTCTTCATCATGTATGCTATCTTCAGAATCAGATTGTGCATTTTCTTCATTCTGTAACTCAGCTTCTAAATGCAACTCGGCATTCACTGGTTGTGAATCGACTGAAACTGACACTTGTTGTTGATTTTCAATTTGATTGTCATCATCCTCATCAGTAGTCATTCCTTCATAAGAATATACAAAGGTTTTGTATTCTTCCATTTTCTTTGGTATTTCAGCTTGGACTTCTGTGTGCTCATCAAAATTTACATTTTCACTTTCCACAATTTTGTTAGTGTTAATATTCAAACACTTATATGCTTCTAGTGGAGTAACCAAGAAATATACCTTCATCACTTTTTGCATCAAATTTTCCATTTCTAACATCTTTAAGGATAAAACATTTACAACCAAACACTTTGAAATGTTTTACATTTGGTGAGTAACCATACCATAATTCAAAAGGTGTTGTATGTTTACCTTTCTTGACTTGTACTCGCTTCAGTGTATGAACAGCTACGCTTACAGCTTCTCTCCAGTATTTTAGAGCAACATTCTTTTCCATCATTAATGTTTTGGCACAGTCAATTACAGATCTGTTTCTTCTCTCAGCAATTCCATTCTGTGGGGGAGTTCTAGGAGCTGATATTTGTCTTTTGATTCCATTGTCATTACAGAATATCTCGAATTCATTTGATGTAAATTCACCACCTCTATCTGATCTTAGGCATTTCAAGCTTTTTCCAATTTCCTTTTCAACTCTAGCCACATACCACTTAAACATTTGAAAAGCATTAGATTATTGTTTTAGGAACATAACAGTCATCATCCTGGAATAGTCATCAACAAATAACATTATGTATTTATCTCCTCTATAGCTTTTTATTTCCATTGGACCACATAAGTCAATGTGAACTAACTCAAGTATCTCTTTAGATGTATAGTTTTTGCTTTTGAAACTTGATTTTTTGTCATCTTTCCTAGCTGACATTGTTTGCACATGATATTATCAGGCTTCTTTAATTTTGGTAGACCTCTGACTTTCTTCATTCTACTGATGTTGACTAGATTGTCAAAGTTGACATGACATAATCTTCTATGCCATAACCATTCATCATCAAATTTTGCAAGTAGACAAGAAACATCATCCATATCAAGGTAAAACAAATTACTCTTTGTTTGTTCTCCTTTTCCTATTAGTTTACCATCATTGTCATAGATTTTTGCAATTTTGTTTTCAAATTCCACTTTGCAACCTACATTGCCTAATTGTGAGACACTCAATAAATTGTAGTTTAATCCTTCAACATAGTATGCATTGTCACATGAAATTTGTTCTGTGAGCTTAATGGAACCTTTTCCTTTGATTTGACATAGAGCATCATTACCAAATCTAACACTATTTCCATCATACTGAGTAAAGTTAACAAACTTACTTTTGTCTCCTGTCATGTGATGTGAGCATCCATTGTCTATGATCCATCTGTCATTCTTGTTTATACATGTCACCATTGTTGTGGCTTCTTCTTCATTAGATTGGTCCTTCATGGCTACATAAACAACTTCATCATCATTGTCATCAGAATTTTCTTCAACAATATAACACTTCTTACCTTTTTCTTTGTAATCTCTCTTGTCATCATCTCTTCTGTTCTTGTATTTGTTTCATTCCTTGGAATCCTTTTTCTGTGGACATCTTGCAGCAATATGACCTACTTCATTGCAATTGAAACAAATGATAGGCATCTTACCTTTGAATTTTCCTTTGTCCCTGTGAAATCTTCTAGCGAGCAATGCTTCCAATTGTTCCACATCTTCCTCATCAGTGCTACTGTCACTAGATACATACTTCATTTTTTTTCCTTTCCTTGATTTCACCTGTTCGGCATCTTTCAGTGATAACTTGGCCTTAAAAGAAAATTCAACATTTTCAGGTTTGTAGTTGTCAAAGTTAGATAACTCAAATGTAGTGAGTCTACCTATTATACCTTCGAAGCTTAGATTATTTCCTGGCATACATCTTAGCTCTTGTATTGCTGATACTCTAATAGCATAGATAGGGAGCAAGGTTCTTAAGAACTTACTATTAACAGTATCTTCATCCAATTGGCC
The DNA here is from genome assembly GCA_028749045.1 of Cupressus sempervirens. Classification (NCBI taxonomy): domain Eukaryota; kingdom Viridiplantae; phylum Streptophyta; class Pinopsida; order Cupressales; family Cupressaceae; genus Cupressus; species Cupressus sempervirens. Next base: position 213,015,339 of record CM053789.1, read on the forward strand.
ATTCAAGCATCTTATTGCACTTACCACTTCCTTTATTCTTGCACCATACTGAGCAGCATTCTCATTTTCTTCCATTTTCATGTCATCAAATTTTCCTCTGAGACTTTCTCTTTTTGCTCTTTGTACATCCTGATCTCCTCCATAGATGTCTGATAGGGCTTTCCACATTTTGAATGCAGTGTCACATCCTTTGATATCATCAAATTCAGCATAGCTGAGTGCAAAAGCAATTTTCATCATTGTTTGGTTGTGTTCTTGCTTGTTTTTCATGTCTTCAGCAGTAGGAACACCTGTTGGATCTACATGTTTAGTGACAATTGAATTTTGAGCATAATCTCCTATGGATCCAAGATGTAGCTTCATCAAACTTTTCCATGCAACAAAGTTGTCTTTGTTGAGCTTGGGAACTTCTCTCTTTGGCATTTTGATCTTTTCTGCTAGTAGTCCCTTTAAACTGAATCAGCAGTCAGCTCTGATAGCAATTGTTAGAATTCTTTTAGAATAACTGAGAGGGGGGGTGAATCAGTTATTCAAGGTCCAAAATACCCTATTAATACCTTTTTAATAAATCCATACCCTTTTCATCTATTCAAATTTAAATCAGCAGATTACTGTAAATCAACATGCAAAAATAAAACATTCAAGATCAACGCATAACACAATAATTTACGTGGAAACCCAATTTGGGAAAAACCACCAGTAACATGCTACTTGATTCTCACTATTCTGAAGTGATGCCCTATTAAAAGCTTTCCCTGTTAAAGGCTTACAACACACTGTTAAATGTGACCTTGTTAGAGGATTTCACCAAACTGTTAGCAATGGGCCTGGTTAAAGGTCTTTAGAACATTCACTAGGAATGCCACCCTGTTAAAGGATTTATCTAATGGTTGTCAAACCAACCTAAGTCCATAGGATTTAACTTACTGTTACAATTGCTAGAAAGTAACGATATTGTTCTTTTGATCTGTCATAACTTACAACATACTTTTTAGATTTTAGATCACTCTTTCAGTTCAATCCTTATGCTTGGCTTCAATCACTTCAGCTCTGACTGCTTGTTTCTCTCTCAAGCTTTGTCTCTTTGAGTCTTATTACTCATTCTGTCAATGCAATCATTCTTGTAGTTGTCTATTTAAACAGAGTTTCTGTGCTTTCTTCTCCTTAGCACATTCTACAGCACTTCATGCTTTTATGCTTGACCACGGCTCTCTCTCTCACTATTTCCCTCTTTTCCATGCTTTAATTATTAACTTATGTCTTCTTATATAGAAGTTTGATTTGCCTTTTGCCACTCAATTTTTCTTTTCCAATCTTAGGGTTTCAAAATGGATTAGGTAGGACAGAATGTATCTACCCCATATCTTGTTCTCTTCTAGAAACTTTGCCAGTTGTATCTTAAAAACATTCTACATGGTGTTCTGTGCCACCAACTCATCATTCTTATCTTCCTTTTAATTCACATATTTCTAGATAACAACTTTGTCAGCTTAGATTTGACGAATCTTCAATTTTCAAAATAATGTAGCAACTCGGCATTATTTAGTTACTAGTGCTCGGCACCTCTGTGTTACTCGGCATTATTGAGTTACTGGTGCTCAGCACCTCTGTGTTACTTGGCATTTGATTTTTCTTAGCACTTGGTTTTGCTCGGCACTTGATTTTTCTCAGCACTTGATTCTGCTCGGCACTTGATTTTGCTCGGCACTTGATTCTGCTCAGCACTTAATTCTACTCGGCACCTGAACTTGCTCGACACTTTAACTAGGAATTTTCTCGGCTCTTACTAGCTTGCTCAGCTCCTTCGCTCTAATGAACTTAGTTTGAGTTTTACAAAAGACTTAGCTAAAAACCTTAGATCTTTGATATGTATCAGTGTGCTCATTCTTTGTATCTTATAGTATGTCATCCAATACACTGTTTCATCAATGGCTTAACTGATCCTTGTACGTCATTAAAACATCATAACTTCAACCTTTCTCTAGGTGTTCTAGTTACATCTTATTGATTTCCTCCACCTTGACAATCAACTAATTGATAGTATTTGGATCACTAAAGCAATTGTCATCCCTGCAAGTAGCTAGTTTGACATCAATGACAAAACAATGATTGAGGACATTCTTTACCAGTTCCATAAATTATTCCAACAACTTTTCTTATGATCATTTCAATCATTTCCAATAGAGATCTGTAATCAGCAATTTAATTGCATCCAAATTAGGTCATATCATTGTTACTCTCTAACCATTGTAGCAATGATCTAAATCTCTTAACAGGGTCGGCTTAACATCTATTTGTAAATCCTCTAACAAGGTGAAATTTCTATTGAGATGTCTAAAGACCTCTAACAAGGTCACTCCTAATAGGGTGATTAAATCTTCTAATAGAGTCATACCTAATAGTGTGTTGTGTAACCTTTAACAAAGTTGGTTCCTAATAGGGCTCACTTCAGAAGAGTGAAAAATAGTAACTAGTTGCAATTGGTGATTTTTTCCAAATTGGATTTCCACGTTAAATCTTGATGTCAAATGTGTTCATGTTATTTATTTTATGTGTTAAAGTAATGATAATCATAGATAACATCTAAAGATTTTCATATTCAGTATTTACCAAGTTGTAGTATTTCTTTGTTTGCTAAGTATTAGCAAAATTAAGTTTTGACAGAATTGTTTTGTTCTAACATCTAAGGGATATGCGATTTATTTTTTTAATAACTAATTCACCCCTCCCCTCTTAGTTACTCCTCTTATATTTCCAAAAATTGATATTAGAGATTTTGGTGGTTTCATAGAAAGTTTTAAGGACCTAAGCTAAAGATCAGGATGTCTTACAAAAGAGAGATTCCCAGGCTGAACAGAGACAACTTTGCAACATGGCAAGGATTTATGAGGTTACATCTAGCAACCATCAGTGATTTTGGTTGTAAAAATCTTCATTTTGAATACAAGACTCCCACTAGAACATTATTAGTTGAGGATATTGCTAAAAAGAAGAATTATATCATCATGATGATTGATATTACATCTACTCTCAGTTATGCTAAATTTGATGAAGTAAAAGATTGCAAAATACCTCATGCAAGGTGGACCAAATTGAAAGATATTTATGGAGGAGATGACAATGTAAGAAAAGCTAAAGCATAAATTCTTAGAGGTCAATTTGATCAAATGAAAATGAGAGAAGATGAAAACATTACAAAATATGTGGAAAGAATCAAAGCAAGTGTAAGTGCAATCAAAGCATCTAGAGGAGAGATTGGTGACAAAATAGTTGCAAGCAAGGTACTTAGAAATATTCTTCCTATTTATGCAATCTAAGTGCCTACTATTCAAGAGATGAGATGTGATCCAAATAAAAAAATAACTTTGGATGCTCTAGTTGGAAGATTGACACTTTTGAGTTGGATAACTATGATAACTATGTTCCTAGCTCAAAAGGTATTGATTCTAAATTTGAAGCCAAACTCTCACTCAAGAAAAAGAGTAAGAAATCAAAGGCCAATCAATAATGAAGTGAAGAAGAGCCAAAAGAAATTTTAGACAGTGATCTTGAAGTTGTTAAAGCCCTACTTTCAAGGAAATACTCCAAAGGCAGAGGAAAGCACAAAGGAAAAATTCCTCTAATCTACTTTTCTTGTGAAGAAGTTGGTCACATTGCTACTAGGGGCCCAAACAAATAAAATAAGGATCAAAAGAAAAGTAAAAAGTACAAAGGAAAGAAGGATTTCAAGAACTACAAGGACTACAAGGACAAAGGTAAGAAATCTTGTTTTATGGCTAAAGATTTTGATATCAATCAAGATGAAATGGTATATATTATTGTGAAAGATGAATCTAATAATGAAGGAGATAAGATGTCACTCATCTCTCATATTAGCAAAAATGATCCCTGGATTATTGATAGTGGCTGCTCACATCATATGACTAGAGATAAAACAAAATTTGAGCACATGGAATACTATGATGGTGATAGTGTGAGATTTGGAAATAATGAACCTTGTAACATAAAAGGAAGAGCATGTATCTCTTTGACTAATGAACTTGTATGTGATAATGCTTATTGGTTTGAAGGATTAAAGCATAATCTACTTGTTAGAAATGTTTTAGAATAACTGAGAGGGGGTGTGAATCAGTTATTCAGGGTCCAAATGTCCAATTCAAAAAATTTCACCAAATAAAATGTGCCCATCAAACTATTCATTCATCCAAGCTTATACTTTCATACTTAGCAAGTTAATGTAAATCAACATGCAAGCATAACACATAAAGAATCAACATATAACACAGTGATTTACATGGAAACCCAATTTGGGAAAAACCACCAATAACATGCTACTCCATTTTCACTCTTCTGAAGTGATGTCTTGTGAAAGGCCAACCCTGTTAAAGGCTACAATACACTATTAAATGTTACCTAGTTAAAGGATTTAACCACCCTATTAGAAGTGGTCTTGGTTAGAGGACTTTAGAACATTCGCTTGGAATGCCACCCTATTAAAAGATTTATAAATGGATATTAAAAAAACCTAAGTCCATAGGATTTAACCCTAACTAATACAATTGCTAGAGAGTAACAATAAATGGTTTTGACCTGATTACAATTCACAACTTATCTTGTAGATCTCAAATCACTCTTTAGCTCTTCACATTGCCTGGCTTTCATTCTTTGCAGCTCAGACAGCTAGCCCTCCTTTTAAGCTTTGTCTCCTTAAGTCTTCATGCTCATTGTACTAGTGTAATCATCTCTCTCTCTCTCTGACCACTTATCAAAGCAGAGTCTTTGTGCTCTGTTCTTCATTCTTTTGGATATCTTCTCCTTGATACCCTTCAACCACTTTGCAATTTGGCACACTAGTAGCTCTTGCTTCTTGGTCTGTGACTCCTTAAATAGAAGTCTAGAATTTCTTTTCCTACTCAATTCTTCCCTCCTTTAATTTTGGTTAGAATGGATTAGGTAGGATTCATTAAATCTAACCCACATCTTGTTCCTTCTAGAAACATCATGAAGAATCCTCTTTAATTCGTTCAAAAATAGTTTACATAGAATTATGTGCCACTAGCTCATCATCCTTATCCTCCAACTAGTTCACAAAATTCTAGGTAACAATTTTGTCAGCTCAGATTTAGCGAATCTTTGACTTTTAAAATAATACAATAGCTTGGCACTATTAAAATTTTGGTGCTCAACACATATTGTGTTACTCGACATCAACTACATTTTACTGATGCTCGGCACCTACTGTGGATTCACTTGGCATCCACTAAGTTTTCCTATTTTCTCAGCTCCTTCTATATCACTCAACACATAAATTTCACTTGACACTTGAAGTTCACTCGGCTCACACTAGATTTTGCATTTGCTCAGCTCCAACTGAAAAATTTGTTCGGCTCCAACTAGCTTGCTCAGCACTCACTAATGAACTTAGTTAGGCTTTGCATTCAACTTTATTCCAACTTATTCCTCCATTGTTTCTAAGTGTGGCCAAAATTTGTATCTTCAAGTATGTTATCAATATATCATTTCACCATTTTCTTAACTAATCCTTGTACTTCATTACAAAACCATAACTCAACCTTTCCCTTAGGTGTGCTTGTTACATCGTGTTGATTAAATCCTCTTCATCAATCAAGTAAGTGATAGTACTTGGATCTTATAAGCAATTATCATTCCAGCAAGTAGTAGGTTTGACATCAATGAAAAAATAATGATTGAAAACATTCTCTATCAACCAACTTCCTCCTTTGCAACAATCTCCATCTTTGATCGTCAACAACGATCTTTTCAATCAAAATTTCAATACTACTAAGTGTGAAATAGTTGAATAACATTAGAATCAAGGTAGAATTTATGAATGGAAAGACCAAACTATTGGATGGAAAAGGACATCTGATTGGATTTGGAAAACAAATGAAAGGACACCTATTGTATCTTGATCTAATTGAAAGTTCATGTTTTATTGCTCAAATAGAAGAAAGTTGGTTATGGCACAATAGACTATCATATAAACTTTCATAATCTGATTAAGGTAAGTGTTAGTGTAAATAATTTATTATTATTATACTTTACTTAATTTTACTTAGGATAATGCATTTTTATATTAGTTTTTATGTAGACACTTAGGAATATGCATAGTCATATGAGTTGTCTTATTGACAACACAAGAGTTAGCAACTTATTTCAGCACATGGTGTCTACAACATCTCTTTATGAGATACACCTATGTAAACTTATCCTCTCATCATCACACAAACTCCTCTTCTCAATGGAGGATAATCCACTCTTGGTGGACATGTGCTTAGTTGTGATATTTTCTCTTTGCTAACTTCTAGTCATTGTAGCTGCCTTTATATACAAGGCTCTTCTATGATGTATTCATCAAATCATCTCATATCCACTTATTTGGTATCCATTATCATTTTGACCATTATTGAGATTCTCATTTGATCATAATTAGTGTCTCTTATGGTATCTATTCAGCGTCTTGATCTTGGTGTTGAATTATTGCCTTAGGCAAATTCTTACAATAAGCAAACACAAAAGAGTAAGAGGTATTCCTAGTTTGAAGATACCTAATATGGGTCTATGCAAAAATTTCCAAATTGATAAAATGGGAAAGACAAATTTTAAAAACAAAAATTATCATTCTAAAGAAGTATTAGAGATTGTGCATACATACTTATGTGGACCTATTGGAATATAAAGTTATAGTGGAAAAAACTTTTTCATTCTTTTTGTTGATGATTATTCTAGAATAATGACTGTAATGTATCTAAAAGAAAAATTAGAAGCTTTTCAAAAATTTAAGTGGTACTTGGTAAGAGTAGAAAAAGAAACAAGAAAAAGATTGAAATGCTTGAGATTAGACAGAGGTGGTGAATTCATCTCCAATGAATTCTACATTGAAAAAGGAATTAAAAGACAAGTATCAGCCCTCGGTACACCTCAGTAGAATGGTATAGCTAAAAGAAGAAATAGATTCATCATGGATTGTGCAAGAACTTTAATGATAGAAAAGAATATTGCAATCAAATACTGGAAGGAAGCTATCTACACTACAATTCATACCTTGAATAGAGTACAACTGAAGAAAGATTAAAATCAAACTCCTTATGAACTATGGTATGGCTACAAACCTAATGTAAGTTCCTTAAAAGTATTTGGTAGCCAATGTTATATCTTGAAAGAATCTAGAAAAAGAAAATTTAATGTCAAAGGTGATGAAGGCATATTTTTGGGATACTCCTACAGAACTAAAGCATACAAATGTTTGAATTTTTCTACTCATAAAATCATAGAAAGTGCACATGTGAGAATTGATGAGTTTGCATAAAAGAGTGAAGAAGAAAGCAATAAAGAGCTAAAGGATTACAAAAGTTTTGTTTGCTATGAACCTAATACCCTACAAAATATATCTAAGAGAAAGGAAACTTTACCTCCTAAGTCCCAAAAATATTCAATAATTACCTAGTTATAGACAGTGCAACCCAAGTCATAGTCTAAATGACTTGAGTCACAGTCAAAGGCTACCAAGCTAGAGAAAACTAATTCTGATGGACCTGAGTCACAAATAGTGGGACCCAAGATTGATGTTGAAGTTCATGATGAAATCAGTGAAAAACATTCCAAGTCTAAAGAACCTATGTTAGCAAGATATATCAAGAGGCATCATGCACCTGATTAGATCATTGGAGACAAATCAGATGCAATAATGACAAGAAACAAATTGAAAGGTACATGTTTACTTGTTGAATTTGAACTTAGAAATGTTAAAGATGCATTGGATAATAAAATTTGGATTGAAGCAATGAATGAAGAAATAGAACAGATAGAGAAGAACAAAACTTGGACTCTTATTCCTAGACCCAAGGATAAAAATGTAATTGACCCAAAGTGTGTATTCAAAAACAAGTTGAATGAAGATGGAAAAGTTTCTAAAAAAAAAGCAAGGTTAGTATGTAAAGGCTATTCTCAAAAAGAAGGTATTGAATATGGTGAAACTTTTGCTCCTGTTACAACATTAGAAGGTGCTAGAACATTACTAGCATATCCAGCTCACAGAGGATTTACAATGTATAGAATGGATGTAAAATCTACATTCTTAAATAAAATTCTTGATGAGGAAATCTACATTGAATAGCTTGAAGGTTTTTAAGATCTTAGCAAAAAGGACATGGTTTGAAAATTACATAAGGCATTATATGGTCTCAAGCAAGCTCTTAGAGCTTGGTATGAAAGACTTCATAACTACTTGATATAGATCGGTTTTCAAAAAACAAATGATAATCATAGTCTTCTACATCAAAGAAGGACCAAATAAGAAGATTGTGTTGGCAGAAATATTTTTTGATTGTACTTTATTCATAAGAAATAATGACTTGTGCAAGGCATTTTCAGAAGAAATGAGTAAAGAATTTGAGATGCTTATGTTTGGTGAGATAAAATTCTTTGTTGGATTGTAGATTTGGCAAAACAAAAATGGTATCTACATTACTCAATCTAAATATATCAAAAAAATTCTAAATAAATTTGGAATGGAAGATTCAAGACCAGTTGGAACCCCTATGTCTATTGGACATAAGCTTTCCAAAAATGATGACTCCAAAGTGGTAGATCAGACCACATACAGATCAATGATTAGAAATTACAATATGTAGTGCATACAAGGCCTACTATTGCATTAGTAGTTGGTATGGTGGCAAGATTCTTAGCAAATCCCAAAGAAAATCATATGATGACAATCAAGAGAATCATGAAATATTTGAAAGGTACTGAAGGCAATTGTTTATGCTACAAAATAAGAGGTAATTTGGACTTAAAAGTATTTACAAATGTTGACTCGATAAGTAGTATTGATGATAGAAAAAACACTAGTGGTGGAGCATTCTTCTTTGGTAAAAGACTAGGGTCTTGGACAAGCAAGAAACAAAATTGTATCTCTCAATCCACAAAAGAGGTAGAATATGTGACAGCAGCAATCAATTGTTCTAATATTGTTTGATTTAAACAATTGATGGCAAGTATGAAGATAGAGATCAAGGATCTAGTAGTCATATACTGTGATAACACTAGTGCAATAAATATATCAAAGAGTCTAGTGATTCATACCAAAACAAAATACAATGCTATAAAATACCATTTCTTGAGAGAATCGGTGCAAGATAAAGAAGTCTAATTAGAATATGTAAATACAAAAGAAAAAATTGCAAACATATTCACAAAGCCATTACCAAAGGATACATTTATGTATCTAAGAAGTAAGCTAGGGTTCATTCCCCTATCCAAAGCTCACTAAATGAAGTTTAGTGATGCATCAACCTGACCATTATTGAAGGTCAATTAGTTGATGCAGAATTGACAAGGGCTTATTGCAAATGAATTAATACTTGAGGTACACTACTATTCACCAAGTATTTTCTTTGACATGTGTTGTCAAAGAGGGAGAAGTTTACCGTCATATCTCATAGAAATTTTTTTTTTGAAAAGAGAGAGAAGTTTTTTGTCATAGATAGAATTATCAACTTGGCATAAGCTCTAGCAAAAAAAAGCTTAATGACAAAGGGAATATTGGAGACAAATTTCACATTGACAGAGGGAGTTCTCACAGATGAGAATCAAAGTGAAACTAAGGATATGTTCCTTGCTTTATTCTTGCTCCAAAATTTCATTGTGTTATGACATTTGTGTTGCCATCAATGCCAAAGAGGGAGATTGTTGAAATAATTGATTAATTGTGTATTGTATTTGATGTTACACAAAATGTCAAATCATTACCAGTCAAGTGGATGCTAAGCTCACTCAGGCATTGAAGACAATTTTTTTGTGGCTACCAAGTGTTCCTGCATTTTCCTAGTTTAGAAGGCAGTATCTACCAAGTTCACTTGGGTGCTAAAGGAAAGATGAGTGTTAACCAAGCTCACTTGGTTGATAAAATAAATGTTGGATAGAACTAGTGTTAACCAAGCTCACTTGGTTACCAAAGGAACTTTACAAGTATGCAATGTTGACCAAGTTCACTTGTTTAACATAGAAAAATCATTTCTAAGTTAGTGTCTACTGAACAAAGGATTTTCTTATTTTTTCATATTGAGTTCAATTGATTTATCTGTTGGTTCTAGTGAGAAGATGAATATTAGTTATTCTAAGTTATATTTTAGTTGACTTGACAATATGAAAGATATAAGTATAAGGTCAAGTTGAGAATTAGAAGTGTGTGAGTGTGTGGAAGATTTGATGATGCTAAAAGTAAGAAAACCACAAGGATAAGTAGAATATCCTTATGGAGCAAAAAAGATATATTTTATTAGGAAGGATCAAGTATAAGCCAAAATTGAGATCTATAATCAGCAATTCAGTTGCATCCAAATTAGGTCATGTCAGTGTTACCCTCTAACCATTGTAGAAGTGATCAAAATCTCTTAACAGAGTTGGCTTAACAGCAATTTGTAAATCCTCTAACAAGGTGGCATTTCTATTTAAATGTCTAAAGACCTTTAACAAGGCCACTCCTAACATGGTGATTAAATCCATTAACAAGGTCACATCTAATAGTGTGTTTTGTAACCTAACAGGGTTGGCTTCTAACAAGGCTCAATTTAGTTACAATTTGTGGTTTTTCCCAAATTGGGTTTCCACATCAAGTCTTGGTGTCAAATGTGTTCATGTTATTTCTTTTGTGTGTTAAAGTAATGATAATCACAAATAACATCTAAATATTTTCATATTTAGTATTTACCAAGTTACAGTATTTCTTTATTTGTCAAGCATCGGCAAAATTAAGTTTTGATAGAATTATTTTGTTCTGACATCTAAGGGATCTAGGATTTATTTTTGTAGTAATTGATTCACCCCTCCCCTCTCAGTTACTCCTCTTATATTTCTAATAGATAGTATGTGTATGTGTAAACTTGAAATTTAAATTTAAATATGACATTTAAACAACTTGAATTTTTTTATAACATACATGTGACATTTAAGAAAATAGAAATTTCGTAAACATAAAATTATACATGTATATACACACATGCCATATATATAAGCCATATGTATGTACATGTCAAATGAGTTTGTATGTGTGATATAATTTTAAGTTAGTTAAACATGAAATGAACACATAATACACATGAATAAAACTTATTTTAAAAAGAAAAAAAGATCATACACATGTATCAAAATTACTTTTAAATATATAAGTTGTAAAACAATTAAATGAATATATACACGTGTGTAATCAAAACTGAAAAATGGGTAACCTAAAATCAAACTATAGAACCTTAACAAGGATTATTATTTTCTTAACTTAAATAATTCATGTCTAGATAATTTTCATACATGTTAGTACATTGTGGTTCTAGGATTATCTAGTTGAGTAAATTATGAGCTTAGGAGTAAGGATTTAACATGATAGTTTAGGAATTAGGATTAATATTTAAATGGGGTTGAGCTTTTAAGATTCAAGTTTAGGCTTAGATTTAAAAGTGGTTGAGATATTTTAAGATTATAGTTTACCAGTTTGGATCAAGGGGTTTAGCAATTACCTGATTAGAAATAGGGCCTATAGTACATTTAATTCATATGGTTTAAATGTTAAGGATTAGGGAACTTAATATCAAGAACTTAGAAAATTATGATTTTTTTATTAAAAGGTTATGACTTAGGTTTAGGGTTTACAATATTGGATTAGGTTTCAAGATCTATAACTAGGGTTTTAACATCTATAATTAGGGTTAAACCTGACTTTGTATTACATTCAAATTTAGGATCTTAGGGTTCACTAAGTAACTTTACTACGTGGTTAGGGAACTTAAATCATTTAGGAATAGGCTTAAAATTTAATTTAGAGAAATTATATGACCATAGGACCTAGTTAGAGCACGTGTATTTCCATCATGTTCTAGTATCAAGGTTTTGGGAAATTAGAGTTAAGTATTATGTAAGTAGGAGAACTGGGATTATATATAGGATTAGGGTGTTGCATTTAAGATATCCTAGTATTTAACATTTAATATTATAGAACTTAAAGGAATTAGGATTAAGATTTAGCATTGAAAGCTTTGAAGATTAGAGTTTACCAGTTTGGATTGGGGTTTAGTAATTAGGATATAATAGGATTATGACCTATAGTTCTATTTAGTTCATATGGTTTAACATTAAGGATTAGGAAACTTGATATCAAGAATTTAGAATTATGATTTTTGTATTAAAGGGTTAGGACTTAGGGTTAGGGTTTAAAATATTTGATTAGGGAACAACATCTATTTAACTAGGGTTAAAACATGTCAATTATGGTCAACATGTTTAAATAATTTAAGGATTTACTTAAAGAAATTCAAGATTATTTCCTTGACTTAGTTTACAATTTAGTATTTTATATAACATAAATTTATAGGATCTTAGGGTTCATTAAGATTAGTTCTTTACTACCTGGTTAGGGTTTATCATTTGGACTAGGCTTAGAATTTAATTTAGACATTTGATTATTCACCTTGGTAGGGTTAGGGCATGTGCATTCACATCATGTTCTAGATATCATGGATCTATGAAATAAAGTTAAGTATTATATCTTAGGAGAATTCTAGCATTATATATAGGATTAGGGTTTGGATTTAGATTTAGGATCGAGAGCTTTTAATATTAGAGAACTTACAAGTTTGGATTAGGATTATCCTATATCTAGTATTTAGGAATATGGTTTAACATTAAGGACTGGGGTTTAATATCAAAAAAATTGATGCAAGGGTTTGAACAGTTAGGGCCAAGGGTAACTATCCAAACACCTTGTTGAGTAAACACAATGGAAGAAAACATACACAAAACAACACCAAGGAGAGACAACATAAAACACTTTTATAGATTCATCAAATGATCAGCATACATACCCAACTATAAGGCCTTATGGGCTATGGCCATATACAAAACATAACTTCAAGATCTATGATCCAGCTTCAAATTTTAACTTCCAAAAATATCTTCTCTGAACTCTCTAATTTCCTTCCTAAACTAAACCAAATACCTCTAGTTATACTTGTCAAAATGGCTTATAGAAGATTCTAAAACATTACATAATAGAAAGGATGACCTTAAAACAGTTTGCACTCATCCCAAAATAAGATCCTATCATCAAATTCATGATCCAAATTAAATACATTGGTCAACTCAAACTAAGAACCAAACATAGACAACTCAATCAATGAAGGAATGGACAAACAAAGTAATCAACAAAGAACTCGACACATGAAAGAGCTCAGTCCAAAGAACTCGATAAACACCAAACTTGGTTAGAACTACAACTCGATCAAAGAGGCTACCAACCAACTTGACATTTGAAGACACTCAGCCAATGAACAAAACTTGATTGAAATTGAGCTCGACAATGCTAGCACTCGACATCAACTGCAAATCGACAATGCTGGAACTCAGTGAGCACTTTAAGCTTGGTAGAAATAAAGAAAACAAGCAAGATAGAAAAGGCAACCCAAGATGCTCCTACATTAGACAACCAAGGTTGAAAGAAATGATTCTCCTAAATCATGTAAGTGTCACAAATTGAGTTGAATCCAACTTAGATTGAGAAAGCCATGTAGCATCTTTAACTAGTCTATTCTTCCACTTCACCAAATACTCATAGTAATCATGTCCTCTTTTGCTCTTACCAACTCTCTGATACAATACTTGTTTAACCTTCTCAGTCTACTTCTTAGGATTGTCATCGTATACAAAAACTTCATCATCTAACTCATGATACTTATACAAATCAGAAACATTGAATATAGGAGATATATCCATGTCATTAGGTAACACAACTTCATAAGCATTACCATTGTCAAACTTTCTCAAGATCTTACAAGGTCCAAACTTCTTCATCTTCAACTTACTATATGTTCCAATAGGAATCTACCTTTCTTTAAATCAACCATTACCTCATCACAAACTTCAAAAACATGATTTCTTCTAGACTTATTAATATTCTTCTTATACTTCTAATTACTTTTTTCCAACTTCAACTTTACTTCCTCATGCAAAGACTTCATAAAACCAACAAATTCTTCCCCTTCAACACTTATTTTCTCTTCACTAGCAACATCTCTCAAATATGATATTCATCTAGGCTACATTCTAGTAACAATCTCAAAAGGTGTTTTTCATGTACTCCTATTCATAGAATTATTATATACAAACTCACCTTGTGCCAATACAATCTCCCAATTACTTGGCTTATCTCCAACTAAATATCTCCACAAATTACCCAAGCTTCTATTCACAACCTCTATCTATGCATTTTTATATGGATAGAATGTAGAAATAAATCTCAATTTAATACCCATCTTCTTCCATGAAGTCCTGCAAAAATAACCAACAAACTAATTGTCTCTGTCATAAATAATACCTCTTGGTAATCCATGAAATCTAACAATCTCTTTAAATAAAATCTACTCAAAATGCATAGCATCCAATGTCTTCTTACATGGTATGAAATGCACCATTTTAGAAAATCTATCCACAACAAGAAATATGGAATCATACCCTCTTGTTGTCTTAGGTAATCCAAGAAAAAAATCCATATTGATGTCACTCCAAGGTTTCTCAGGAACAACAATAGGTGTATACAAACTAGTATTCTTACACCTTTTTCAATTTAAAAAATTCCACAACTCCTTACAAACTTATGATCACCCTTATACATATGTGGCCAATACTACTTATCCTTTAGGAAACTTAATGTCTTATCAATTCCAAGATGTCCAACCAATCCACGACAATTTTTTTCCTTAATCGAATTAACTCTCATAGAAATTCTTGGAATACATAATTGAATTCCTTTGAACAACTTACCTTCTTGAATAAAATACTCATCATACTTACTCATATGATCTGATAGATTTGGTGCTCTGCACTCTCTCCATGCCTCAGAAAAATTAGGGTCAGTATCATACAACTACATTTCATCAAAACCAAGAAGTTCAATATTCATCTCGGTCAATAAAGAACATCTTCTTCTCAATGAATCAACAACTTGGTTAGTAACTCCACCTTTATGCTTGATCAAGAATGTGAAACTCTACAAGTACTCAACCCAATTCATATGTCTTTGATTCCACTTATGTTGACTTCCCAAATACTATGAAGCTTTATGATCAGTATACAACAGAAACTCTTTAGGAATCAAATAATGTCTCCACTTATTCAAGGCTTGAACAATAGCATAAAAATATTGATCATACATAGAATACTTCCTTTTAGGATCATCAAACTTTTCACTAAAGAAAGCAACAAGTTTACCTTCTTGACTCAACAAAGCTCCTATTGCACTACCACTTGCATCACATTCAACTTGAAATACCTTATTAAAAGCAGGCAAATCCAATACACATAAATTAGCAACCTTTTTTTTCAAATTCTCAAAACTCTTATCAGCTCCATGTATCCACTTAAAATCTTTTTTATCTCCTCTCATTGTCTCAATCATAGTTTTACAAATAGAACTAAAATTCTTTACAAAATTCTTGTAGAAACTAGCCAAACCATGAAATCATCTTACCTCACCCACATTCTTAGGTGGAGGCCATTCCATAATTTCTTTAACCTTCTTAGGATCCATTCTCAAACCATCATCTAAAATCACAAATCCTAAATACACAATCTCCTCTTGCATAAAAGAACAAGTTTTCAAATTAATCATCAATTTCTTCTCTTTCAATATCTGCAACACTTGTCTAACATGCTCAAGATGTTATTCCTTAATCTTACTAAATATCAAAATATCATCCAAATAGAAAATTATAAACTTACCCAAAAATCTTTTGAGAACTTCATTCATCAACCTTATGAAAGTACTAGGTGCATTAGTCAAACCAAAAGACATTACGAACCATTCATACAAACCATCTTTTGTCTTGAAAGAAATTTTTGATTCATCACCTTCTCCAATTCTCATCTAGTGATAACCACTTCTCAAATAAATCTTGGTAAAATATTTTTCTCTACTCAAACAATTCATTATGTCATCCATCCTTGGCATAGGAAACCTATATTTCACTATGATCTTGTTAATAGTTCTAGAATCAATGCACAATTTTCATTCTCTATTCTTTTTAGGTACTAATATAATATGTACAACACATGGACTCAAACTTTCTATGATTAAAACTTTCTACAACAACTCATGCACTTTTTTGTTAAGTTCTTCATTCTCTATTGGTGTCAATCTATATGGTGCTTTGTTTGGAAAACTAGCTCTAGGAATCAAGTCCATACAATGGCTTATACTTCTTGCTAGTGGTAAACCATCAAGCATATCTTCTACAATAATTTTTCTATGCTGATTTAGCAAAATTCCAATTTCTACTAGCACTTGGTTAATACTACCAGCTTCTGCTATCACTCAATTACCACTAGGCTCTATCACCCAGTTATTACTATATGTAACTCAATTACTACTGGCACAAATCGATCTTCTAGGAATTATAAAAACACAAATTTGTTTCTTCTTCATTTCCTTTTCAATTTTCTTTCCATTAACCATGCAAATTATCACAATAATACAATTAACCTCATCTGGAATTTCAATCAAAGGCAACAATGTTTTCTTTCTTCTATTCACTCAAATAGTATATCGATTCAATCTTCCATTGTGTATAGCATATCTATCATATTTCCAAGGTCTACCTAATAGAATATGAAAATATTCCATAGGCATAACATCACATAGAACTTCATCAAAGTGATTTCCAATCTTCAACTTCACAATACATCGTTCACTTACCAATATCTTATGCTCATCCTTGATCCATGAAACATGATAGGGTCTAGGATGCTTCAACCTCTGCAACTAAAACTTTGTAATTAGATCCTCTGATGCCAAATTTTTTGAACTTCCATTGTCAATGATCACCTTGTAGCATTTTCTAGCCATCTTACATCTGGTCTTGAAAAAAATTCTACTTAGGATAGGTTCCTTATCAATTCCCTTACTACACAAAGTTCTTTTCACCATCAAATTTTCTCCACCCTCATGTCCACTTGGTGAAACCTCAAGGTCTCCTTGAATCATAGCATTGTTGTTACCTTGTTCATTATCACCAAAGGATCTACACTCAAAGGATCTATTCCCTTCTTTACCACATCTGAAATAATTGTCATGAATACCACCTCTAGAATAAGAATTACCTCTTCCTCAGTAAGAACCAGTACCTCGTCTATAAGAATTACCACCTTCCCATTTGGTCTTGCCTTTGTCATCACTTTTCCATTTATATTTTTTGTTATCTTACACAAAATTTTCAGATCTACCACCTTCTTCATAAGATCTACCTCCACCTCTTTGGAATCTACCAACTCTACCTCTTTATCTTTTTTCATGATTCTTTGTCAAGATCTCCTCATCTTTCAAGGCATATTGGTATACTTTTTCCATGCTTTCCAATTTCAAAAATTTGGTCTCATCTTAAATTCTAGATCTCAATCCATTTAGATACCTTGCAACTTTCTCAACCTCATCATCCACATGTCTAGATCTGATGTCCAATCTATATTATTCCTCAATATACTTCTTTATACTCATGTCCTTTTGTCTCAAGTTTTGCATCTTCCTCAATAAGCTAACTTATTAGTCAGTAGGAAGGAACTTCTTCTTCACCTTGTTCACCATTTTTAGCCAAATCCTGATCTTCTCCTTTCCTCTCCTTTGTCTATTGGTTTGCAAATTCTCCCACCATAGTGAGGCATGAACTTTCAACCTAGTGACCATAATTTTCACTTTTCTATTATTGGGAGTATTTTCAAACTTAAACAACTTCTCCATATGAGAGCTCCAATCCAACACAACATTGGTGTCTAATTTTCCATCATAAGGAAAAACTTCTACAATAAGCTTTGAATGTGCACTAGACAATACTCTTAACAATCTTTCCTTATCTTAATCTTCTTCAAGTTCTAGATTAGGGTTTGGTGTTATTGCTTCTATTAGAATATATAGTCCACCAATATAGTTGAGAGTGGGTGGGGGGGTGAATCAGTTATCCAACTAATATCACAATTATCAACCTTATTAAACTTTAACCATATAAGAAATATAATAAGAAGCCACAAAAAGATAACACAATAACACCAGATATGTTAACTAGGGAAACCCTTGATCAGAGGGAAAACCCCAATGGAGATGGTACCCACAAGATGATGTACTAATATAAATGTTCCTTATTAGAGGATGGACCCTATTAGGAGTCTATAAATACATTCAATACGTATGAATCCCTATTAGGAGTTGTAGAAGACAACTAGACCCACTGCCCAAACAACTTTAAGGGCAAGACCAATGAATCCATTGTCCAAATGATCTTCGTATTATTCCTTGTAGAATAATAGAAATGAAATGTACTTCCTTCCCCTTCTTTTTTCTTGTCAACCGTACTTCTACTCCTTCTGATCTTGTAACTAGATCATAAAACTTGCATGCAATAATCTCTTGGATTGCTTACACATATTTACCAAACACGCTGCTCATTTTCACACTTCACACTTCCAAATCACTATATACAAACAAGGAAAACATATTTCCTTTATACCATACCTTCAAAACAATTCCTTGAGTCAGCTTTGAGGCTTTCCCAATTAATTATAATAAGATAATTAATTAATTATAATTTTAATAGCAATGTTGTCTCACAATCTATACAAAACTTCATACATGTGATATTAGGGCTTGTGCACTTACTAACATTACCAATAGTATGTCCTCTAACACTGCCTAATAATACATCTTCTTACTACATCAAAGATGTAAGATAGCGAACAAACATTAGGAACTACTTTCCCAATACTCTGTCTCAAAATTTCTCTT
The DNA here is from genome assembly GCA_028749045.1 of Cupressus sempervirens. NCBI lineage: Eukaryota > Viridiplantae > Streptophyta > Pinopsida > Cupressales > Cupressaceae > Cupressus > Cupressus sempervirens. Next base: position 213,034,174 of record CM053789.1, read on the forward strand.
TGTAAATTAGGTACAACTTTTGTACATCTTTGACTTAGACTTTTTTCACTGAACCACATTTTTGGACACTATTCTGAACATGTCCATAACAACGCATCAGCATACAATCAAACCATTATTTGGATGACTAAGATATATGTCTGCTACTCAGCTAGTCTTTACAGAAACCATACTATGTTAATCAATGACAAACACAGTCATGAATGCAACATGTCAACACTCTCCAATGCTTAAGATACTCCCCCAAAGTAGTATCATCATCATTCATGCTAACATTCTCCCCCTTTTTCATTGATAGAAACATAGATGAAAAACCATCTAAGTTTCAAGAATACCAAAATAGTATTCTATTTTTGTTGCTAACCAACATCAGTTGTTTACATGCTAGATAATTCTCAACACATCAGTTCTTCTTCTTCTATGAGATCGACAATAATTTCTTGCTTCACACTAAACAACTCACAATACATTAGGTGAATATTCATGCTTCCTTACATGAATCTTTCTAAATCTCTCTAAAGAGATATCTCTCCCCATTCATACTTAAGAGTTCTTCTCCCCCATTTCTTAGGAGATGTTTTTCATGCATATTCTCTCCCCCATTGACATCAATTTCAAAGTCCTCGATATTACAAGATACTAATTGTGAATGCACTATTCCAATTCTTCAACCAGCTCGAGTGTGTAAAGACACTATTCCAGACCAATTACTAAGAGTCCTCAATGACTCAGCTCATCACAGATACTCCCCCATATGGGAAGCATCAACATTTAGTCCAATCTAACAATAGTTCTCTATACCATTAGATGGATGAACTTACTACGTGATCTACTCAAAAGTAGGCAGGGACATAACCCCAAGCATACCTCTCAAGTACTCAAATGTATCTTTAGGAAAAGACTTCATAAAGATATATGCAATCTAATCTTTAGTACTCACATACTCCAATTTGATCTCCTTTTATGTTTCTTTCTCTCTCAGCACATGATATTTAATAGATATATTCTTAGTCTTAGAATGGAATACAAGATTCTTAGACATACTCATTATACTTGTGTTATCACAGTAAATGATAACAAGTTCTTCAAATTCAGTTCTGATATCCTTCAATATTTGCTTCATCCACATAACTTGATTACAATTATTTGTTGCTATAATAAACTCTGCCTTAATTGTACTTTGCAAAATACAATCTTGCTTCTTACTTAGCCAAGAAACCGATTTTGCTTATAGAAAGAATGCTCCACCACTAGTGCTCTTTCTATCATCCATACTGCCTGCCCAATCCACATTAGTATATGCACATAGAGTGAAAGCACTTGACCTGTCATACCAAATTCCATAGTCAGATGTTCCTTTCAAATATCTAAATATTCTCTTTATTACTACAAAGTGACACTCCTTAGGATCAAATTGAAATCTAGTTACAACCCCAACTGCATTTGCTATATCTTGTTTGATGTGAGTCAGATATTGCAAACCTCCAATCATGGATTTGTACTTCTTCTAGTTTATTGCAAGTCTCTCTTCTTTGTTGGATAACTTGTGACTAGTTATCATAGGTGTACCAATAGGTTTACAACTTTCTAATTGAAACCTTTTCAAAAAATCCTTTAGGTACTTATCTTGTGAAATGAAAATACCATCACTATTCTGCACAATTTGCAATTTAGGAAAACCTTTATTTCTCCTATCATGCTCATTTCAAACTCATTCTTCATTTCTTCAACAAACTTATCACTTGCTACATCATTACCTCCAAATATGATGCCATTAACAAATATTACTATTATCACCAAACCATTTTCAATTTCTTTCAAATAAAAGTTACTATTTGTTGTACCTTTAATAAATCCAAGCTTTGTCAAATAATTGTCCAACCTTGCATATCAGGTTCTAGGTGCTTACTTCAGATTGTATAGGAATTTCTTTAGTCTCCATACCATTTCTTTGTCTTCTGATAAAGGAAATCATTATGGCTGCTCAATATATACCTCTTCTTCAAGTTCTCCGTTCAGGAAGGTTGATTTAACATCCATCTGATAAACTTTAAACTTCTTATTTATTGCATAAGCCAAGAACATCCTTGTTGCTTCTATTATGGCTATAGGTGCATGTTTCTTCTAATAGTTTATGCCTTCTTGTTGTGAATATCCCTTGCATACAAGTCTAGCCTTGTTCCTCACAACTTCGCCTTGCTCATTCATCTTGTTTCTAAATACTCATTTGGTTTCTATCACATTCTTGTCTTTTGGTCTAGGAACTAATTCCCATGTATAATTATTGACAATTTGATCTAATTATTCCTTCATTGGTTGAATCTAATGATCATCTTTACATGCTTCATCTGCTATCTTAGGGTCAACTTGAGATATCAACATATCTTCTTATTTACTCTATTTCTTTTCATCACAAATTTGTCTTTGCTTCCAATTATCTACTCAAGAGGGTGATTCTTTGTCAAATTCCTATTAGGGATAGGAGTTGACATCTCATCTCTATGTTAAGATCTCTACTCTCCTCTTTTCTCAATAGTTAACACATTATTGCTAGTCTCAAAGAAAACTTATGTATTTTGTCTAACAATCCTAGAATTATATTCTTCTTCATCTGAATTATAATTTACCATCTTTTCCTTAGTTTCAAAGTTTTTATCAATCCTTATATTTTTGCATTCAAATGTTATCTTAGTTCTATAGTTAAAATATTTGTATGCCTTACTTTTCAATGAATATCCAAGAAACATACCTTCATCACTTCTTGGATCAAACTTGCCAATGTCATCATCTCTCTTAATGTAACATTTTCTTCTGAATATTCTAAAATACTTAACTGATGGTGAATTACCAAACCATAGTTCATAAGGTGTCTTACTCATACCTTTTTTGATCTATACTCTATTCAGAGTGTATACTTTTGTATTGACTACTTCTCTCCAAAATGTCTTAGAAACATCATTCTCAAACAACATCACTCTTGCTACCTCTGCTAGTGATTTACTCCTTCTTTCAACAATCTCATTATGATTAGGTGTTTTAGATGAGGATAGTTTCCTTTTATTCCATTCTCTTCACAAAATATGTTAAACTCCCTAGAGGTGAACTCTCCTCTATCTAATCTCAAACACTTTATCTTAACACCATATTCATTCTCAATTCTATTCTTAAATATCTTAAACTTCTCAAAAGCTTCATATTTCTTTAAGAAATGATACCTGCATCATTCTAGTAAAATCATCAACAAAAATCATAAAGTATATTTCACCATAGAATTCTCTTGTTCTTGAAGGACCACTTAGATCTATGTGAATGATCTCCAGCTTCTATATGGTAGTGAACTTCATTATAGGAAATGATACTTTCTTTTGTTCAACTAAAATACATTCTTTACAAATAACATTATAAGCTTTGTAATCTTAGGAAAGTCTTTGACTCCAAATGTACTACTAATGTTTATAATATTATCAAAGTTTATGTGATAGAATCTTCAATGCCACAACCAACTATTGTCCACTTTAGCTACCAAACATGTCATTTCAATAGGATTCAACTTAAATACATTACCTCTAGATCTTGTTCCTATTCCAATCATCTTACCATCTATGTCTTTGATAATGCAGGTCTTCTTAGTGAATTTCAGTTGATAACCCTTTTCCATCAATTGTCCAATACTCAACAAGTACTTCAATCAATCAACAAAATAAACATTGCTAGTGTTAGTTTTATCATCAAGAATAATGGATAGAATTCCTATTATATGGCCAGTTGCATTGTTACTTGTTGGAATTCTTTAGAATAACTAAGAGGGGGGTGAATCAGTTATCCAAGGTCCAAATATACAATTAAAACTTTTCACATCTTAGTAAACCCATATCCATAAAATATTTTCATCATGCATGTACCCATTAAATTATGCAATCACTTAAACTTGTAAGCTATTGTCAAATCAATTTCCAAAAATGTAAACATGAAACATAACAGATTCAATAACACATTTGACACAATGATTTAATGTGGAAACCCAATTTGGAAAAAACCACTAGTAACATACTACTCATTCTCTCTTTTGAAGTGATGCCCTGTGAAATTCCAACCCTGTTAAAGGTGACCCAGTTAAAGGATTTCAATCACCCTATTAGGAGTGAGCCTTGTTGGAGGACTTTAGAGCATTCACTTGGAATGTCACCCAATTAAAATATTTACAAATGACTGTTAGGTCAACCTTAATCTAAAGGATTTACCCTAGACTAAAACAATGATTAGAGAGTAATAGTAAGGCTTGATCTAATAACAACTTACCAATTCATTTGCAGATTCTAGATCTTTGTTCCAGTCCTCTATTATGATTTGGTTTTCACACTCTTCAGCTCTGATAGCTTGTTCAACCTTCAAGCATCCATACCCTTAAGCCTTCTTGATTTGTTTGCCAATGCAGTCTCTTCTCTTAAGTCACTAAATAAAGCAAATACCCCAGACTCCTTGCCTTTCTCAAGTTCTCACACATCAACTCTTGCTTCTAACCATCCATCTCTATAAATAGAGAATTAAGATATTTTGTCATTCATCTTCCATCATCCATTTTAGGGTTAGGTTAGATTAGATAGGATTTAATGAATCTACCCCTCATTTCATTTCATTCCCTTCTACAAACTTCTCCTTCAATCCTCTTTGAATTCACCTCAAAAAAATTTATCTTGAATTTTGTATCACCAACTCATCAATCTTATCTTCCTCATGGTTCACACAATCCAAGAAATCAAATTTTTCAACTTAGATTTATCAAATTCTTGATCTTTATCATAATGCTAACACTCAAAATTAATTGGCTTCTAATGCTCAGCACATACTGTGTTTCTCATCATCCACTCTCAAAACACTCGGCCTAAACTAAAGTTTATTGGTGCCTAGCATCAATTAAACTTTACTCAACTTACACTATTTCACTCAACTTACACTGTAATTGACTTTGCTCAACTCCAACTGATTTTTCGCTCAACTTGCACTAAATTTTCTTGGCACCTACTATCCACTTGATCAATCTTGGCAGACAAACTTTGTTTAACTTATTCTTCTAAACTTACTAAGTGTAACCAACTTTTGCAATCTAAAGTAGATTATCAATGCACTATAATATCACTATCTTAACTAATCCTTATACTTTTTTTCATATCATAACTCAACCTTTCCTCTAAGTTTTATTGTTAGCTCATTTGATCAAATCCTCTTCATCCATCAAAAAAATGATAGTACTAAAATCATATAAGCAATTGTCTTACCAACAAGTGTATGCACCCTAAAATAGTCACCTAGACTATAGGCCCCCATTTATCAATTTATCAATTTCTTGAATCAATGGTTTGCAATATTTTATTAAATCAATTCAAACCAATTTCCTTGATCAAATTCAACTATTTCAATATTTTCTAAGGTTGATCATTTTATCCTAAGTCTTATTTATTAAAAGAAAATATCCCTTTTAATTAAATAAAATAAGTTCCCATTTAATTTTTAAAAAACCTCTTTTAGTTAAATAATTCATCCATATTTAATTAGTTAAGAAAAAAAACTCCTCTTTTAATTTAATTAAATATTACCTATTTAATTAAAAGAACTTGCTCCCTTTTAATTAAACAAATCCCCACTTAAAGAGGAAATAAAATAATTAAAAATTAAAAATTCCTCTACACTTAAACGCACATATTTCTAAGTGGGATTCCATTTAATTATTTTCTTATTTTTTCATTGGTGGATCTTTATTTCACACAGATCGATTTTTCTCCATCCTTGATTAAATCTTTTTGCCTCTTAATCTTAATTTTTCAATCTTCTTTATAAGGGAGAGCCTTCTCCTCATTTTACATACACACACTCTATGTTATTGTTATGTTGCAAGTTTGGAGAGTGATTTTTGAAGGAGAAGTTTGAATACTAAACATTTTTTTGGAGAACTTTTGTCTTCTTGTCTTCTTGTCTTCTTCTCTCATGCATCAGTGGCTTCCATCATCATGATCCATCCTTGCATTTTCATATTAGCTTAGATCTTGCTTTCATAGATTAGATCTTGCATTCATAGATTAGATATTCCATTGTTTTACATTGTTATCATATAGATTAGCTTTCATCTCCATTTGCATTCATATTTTTATCTTTGAATCTCTCATTTTATGGTGTACTTACATGGGCACAAACTAGGTCAAAACTAAGGGCCTTCATTACAAACCCTTGCACTCCATGAATAGAGAGCTATGAGCTGCCATTTGAGACCTCATTCCTGAGCAATCTTGGATATAATGACTCGTAGAAGTGTGCTCACATTTTAAGCATACAGCAAGTAGCAGGTTTGACATCAGTGAAAAAAAGATTGAAACATATGTTATCATACTTGTATCAATTTGTTTTCAACAATCTATTGCAAGCATTAATACTAATGATATTCCTATAGGGGATTATTTTAGATATGTTACTATGATGATATGTTACATTCGTGACTAAGTTTTCTATTGATATCAACCTAGTAGTTTCTGTGGTATCTGGCAGAAGAACAACAGAAAGATCAAATTGGTACAGATGGCTAGTTGAGTATTATAACTATCTGAGGTTATGGGAGATACTTCTGAGTATTTGGTATATGCAGTTAACATTGAAAGAAGCAATGATAATTCTAGAAGAAGTTATGTAAGTTTTGATGATGTTTGTTCTGACATAGAGTTTACAGAGGCATGTTCTAGTAAACTTGTTATATCTCTTAGCAGAGTTGTTATTCTAAGGATTGAGGTTGAGGACATGAAGAAGACATGTTGCTAATGACATGGCTAAGTTCACTCATCATAATATTACATGTATGGAAAGTTATTCAAGTTGCAAGGAGGAGGATTAATGTTATCACTAAATGTAACATGTTCTTAATGTGACCCTAAAATAATTAATTAAGAAGGTCTAACAGCCATCTCAAGGAATTGTTTTGTAGACTCGGTATAAAGGAAGGACATTTTTCTTTATCATGGTATGGTTTTAATGATTGATAAAAAGCAACAATAAGAGCACAATGGGAAGTTTAGAAGAGCAATGTGGAAGTGAAGGAAACTTCATTGCCAAGGTTTTACTGAGTGATTTGAGGTTTGATATTTGGATCCGAGGTTCGTGACCTGGTCTACAAGGTCTGACAGTGATTGATTTGGTTGATAGAACAAAGGAAAGAAGAACATAATAGTAAATTGCATGTTTGAGTAGTGAGCTCTTCTTGTAGTTGAAATTGCATGTTTGGGTAGTGATCTCATCTTGCATACATTATACTACAACTCCTAATAGGGTTGGCACAACTCCTAACAGGGTTGGAACCTCCTAACAAGGATTCAAAGTCTCATAACAGGGACTCTATGTACTAAATGTTGTAATAGACTCCTAATAGGGTCCATTCTCTAACAAAGAATATTTATTTTAGTACATCATATTGTGGGCATCATTCCCACCAGGGTTTTCCCTCTGATCAAGGGTTTCCCTAGTTAACATATTTGGTGTAATTGTCTATGTGCATCTTATTATTATTTTTGTTTACTTTGGTTGAATGGTTAAGTTTGTTTAAAGAAGATAACTGTTTTAATTATCAAATAACTAATTCACACACACCCCCACCCTCGTTTATCTTGGTACACTATTATTTCTACCACAATCTCCCTCTTTGGCATTGATGAAAAACCAAATTGATTAAACTTAATCATAATGACCAATTAGAATACCAAAAAGAAAATAATTCCTTGTATTATAGTCTCTCCCTCTATCAGCAACTTTTATCTTCTGAATAGGTTAATAAAATTTTGTTCTGATCAATAGACAATCAACGCATCCTTATGACTCCCTCTTGATCACTTCTTATATCTGCCTCAACATTATCTTCCTTTTACTAGGTAGATGTAATTAGCAAATACACTTTCTCCCTCAGTAGTTTCTCTGTACTTCTTAGTATACTTTCTCCCTCTTTGACAACAATGCCAAAGATTTGTTATCTTAATATGTAGATATGAATATTTTTAGTTTCTCTCCCTATCACCTTGCTTGTGATTGATTTGTAGTTCCAACTCTTTTGATTACTTTAGGCAACTCCTAAAGTAAGATCCACTGCATCAATGTGTAACATATGTCAATCAGCTTATTTGATGCAAGGCACTCCTCGTGCTCCTTAGATAGCCTTTGATAGGTGTATAACCCCTAGTTTACCTCTTAGATACTCATGAGCATCCTTAGGTAATGCTTTTGTGAAGATATCAATAATTTGTTCTTTGGTGTTGATATATTCCATCTTCACATCTTTATCTTGAACTAATTCTCTCAAGTAATGATACTTGATTGCGATGTGCTTAATATTTGTATGCATCACATGATTCTTTGATATATTTATAGCACTTGTATTATCACAATAAAGTATCATAAGTTAAGTGATTTTCCCCCTTCATACCTTTGAGTAGTTGTTTGATCCATAGAATGTTTGTACAATTTACTTCAGCAACAACATATTCAACTTAAACAGTAAATTGAGAAATGCAATTTTGTTTCTTGCTAATCAATGCAAATAGTTTTTTTCCTAACAAAAATGCTCCTCCACAGGTTCTCTTTCTATCATCAATATTTCCATCCCAATTAGCATCAGTATAGGCTCTTAATTCAAATTTATCATTTTTCTTGTAGTATAAACCATGCTCCTCTATTATTTTCAGATATCAAAGTATTGCATTTTAATTATCAATTAAGGACTAACACATCTATAGAAGAGTCATATAGAATTTTAACAACTAAGTCTACAATGGTAGCAAATGAGGGGTATTACAATTTCACTAAGCCTCCACTTTCTTCTAGACAAGCCTTCTTAAGATTAGGTTTGTGAATTTATAAATATAGTTATTTTTATTTTATATACATACATACATACATACATATATGTATGTATGTATGTATGTATGTATGTATACACACACACACACACACACATATATAGAGAGAGAGAGAAGGAAAAGAAATTGTAGCCAAAAAAATGCTCTTCTTAATAAAAAATCTTCAAAATATTTATGATTTAGAGGCCTTTCATATAAAACGGAAACTTGACCCATGAAAAAATTAACAAATAAATTTTTTTTAAATTCTAAGAAGTTATTTATCTAGAAACACTTAGATACATCCTCCAAACACATTATATCATGCAGATGTTTTTTCTCCCTAAGAGTTCAGTTCACTAGCATGAGAAAAAAAAAAATCACCCTTCCTTAGAATGCACGAAAATTCAATTCAAAAGCTTGGTTTTAACTTCAATTTTTTTTTAAGCATTAATAATGTACTTAGCAATGCAAGAAAAAGATGACTTTGGACTCTTGCACCTCAATGAGGTAAACTTTGGAAGTGAGTGAAACTTGGAGTAGCCCTTGTTGGTGAGGTGTTCATATGCATGTCTTATAATAATGTAAGGTATTGCAGTCAATGTTAATCTAAACATTGCACCTATAGTCGATGAGCATTCTAGAGGGCTTGTCTATAGCATAGAGTTTAATGGGATATTTGACATTGTATAAATATTGTAATGACAACTAAAAGAAAGATTGATAATTTAATAAAATATTTATCATGTAAAACAACTATAATTTTGCATATAAAATTAAATACTGAGCTTTGACTCTTTAATTTGCTAAATTTATAGTACGATGAACCTTTCGTGTAAAGATGGTTACCAAATTATACTTATTAGCTAAATTATTCCTTCCAATCTTACAATTCTATTATTTTGGGGGAAATCTATATTAATTAAAAGAAAAATAATATTCAATAGAGAAGAATAGTATGAAAAAGGTATTCTTAAGTCAAGAAGCCCATAACCACATCATAAGTTGAAAATACAAGAGAATTACATTAGAAAAACATGTTTAAAGTTATAAGATACCAATTACAAGTAATTAATTGAAAGAAAAATACATTTCTCTAAGAGTACAAAGCTTTGATGTTATTAAATATTTTAAGTAGATAATCACTAAAAACTTTATCTATAACTTCTAGATAGAAGTGCACTTTTGGTAATTGTGTTATGATTCTCCTTGAAGAGGTAGTGAAGATCGAGGACTTCCCTATAGTGATAGGTGGTGGATTAGCAAAGGTTGTTTCAAAGAATAACCAAGCTTTAGCTAAGGACAAAACTCTCAAACTCATGATACCTTCTGGTGTTTTTTATAGCAATGAGCAAATAGTGGAGAATCTAAGTAAAAAATTAAAAAAAATTATAGCATTTACACCTCTTGATGTGTGGTAGAATGTAGTGGCGTGCACCTTCAAGTCTACAGATCATGCTCGAGATTTGCTTCAATATGGAACTTGAGTAATTTGGGAGAAAAATTGTTGCTTACAAGATTGGACCCTAGATTTTCACTCGGAGCATCCTTTCAAGTCTAAATATCCCATGTGGATTGTACTTCCATTTTTAAATCTACCATTTAGATTCTATATGAAATAAATTGTGTCTTAGCATGGCATATAGTTTTTGTTAAGTTTAATTTAAGATAGGGTTCAAACCCCATTTAAATCCTAAAAAAAAAAAGTAACCTCAAACTTATAATTAGGAATACACAAAAACCTCACAAGAAATGAGACCACCAAATAGAAAAGAACAAGACTTTACTAGAAGGAAAACTTTTGGATGGAGGTGAAGTCCACAACAAAAGGGGACCCAAACCCCTTGGAGAAAACAAGTGGGGAACAACAACCTCTGCCACAGTCCAACAAAGAGGCCACAACCTGAAACTAGACTTGAAGTTTTGAAAAGCAACCTAACATCTTACACAAATATATATATATAATAGTAGGTTCATAGCCAATAAGAGGGACAAAAGATAGCAGACAAAGAAGAATAATCAAGAACTAGACCTTGTTTTTTGAACTACTACATCATAGCAAGACGCACATCATGTTCTAAACATCCTCTAAAAAAATAGAAAATCTCCACCTCCATGGTAGAGCAACCACCTCAAAAAGGATCAAGTGAGAGGGAACAAGGAACATTGTCCACCAAACATCCACTACAGTAGCCAATGGATATCCCACCTCATTTAGGGTAACTCTACCTCCAAAGAAGTCGAATAGGTAAGAAAATTGTCATGAAATGCCCAAAAAAGAGGGAAACTAGTAGACACTGAGCCTTAATCACATCGTGTTGAACAAGACAAATAACTTTAAGAGGGTAAACCAATTATTCCCACACAATTATACAAACTTTTGATCTTTTGGATAATACTTAATAATCAACAACCACTACTTAAAGTCCATCAATTATAGCATAGTAAATCAGCAATGTAAAGATAAGTGTGAAAGCATAGAGACACCCACACAGTCAACACCGGGATTTTTGGAAAACCCAAACTTTGAAAATCCACATTGAAGCTAATTCTCAAGAAATTTAAAACAGTCATTAAGGTGAAAATGGCTAAGGTGATTTTGTACAATAGGACTAACTACAGAAAAATTATCGTTGCAATATGAAAGGGTTCTTCTAGGATGGTCATGCCCCATAACTATAATAAGGCTCATTTTTTATATTAGCAGTGTATTTCTTCTTTTCAATAAACTTATGGTATATTAGCTTCTTTAATCATCTTCCTTGTTGCTTCCTAAATTGTGTTGTTCATTCCTTAACCACATCATTCCACTATGGGCTTCTAGCTAAAAAAAAAGTACCTTTCAAATTCATCAAAATTAAATCGTTACCTCTATCAAATCTTAAGCATTTAATTTTACTTCCACATTTATTTTTAACTCTAGCCTTAAATATCTTGAACTTCTCAAATACTTCATATTTTTCTCTTTGAAATGCATCACATATATATCTAAAATAATCATCAATGAAAATCAAAAAAATTGCCTCACCTAGTAAACCTCTGGTTCTTGTAGACAAATATTACTGTGCATAAGATCTAGTACGTCAATAGATGAGTGATCTTTAGCATTGAACATTTCTCTTCTTTGTTTTCCTTATTGAAACCATTTGCATGTCACATTGTCTAGCTTTCTCAACTTTTGTAAGTCTTATCTACTTTATTTATAGTTATCCTTGCCAATTTAACAAAATTAATGTGACACATTCTTTGGTACAAGAGGCAACTATCATTAGTTCAATATATCAAGTATCCTTTAATAGTCCCTTCCAATAGATGCATACTTCTATCCCTTGTCAATCGCAATCAATGCTCCTAATTTCACAACCTTCATTCTTGACAATAATATCATATCCATTCTCACACAATTTTCTAACACTCAACAAATTATGATGCAAACCCTTCATATAATAAACATTATCAGTGTAATCCTTATCATCAAAAGTAATTGATCCTTTCCCAATAATATATGTTGCTTTGTCATTACCAAATGTTACGATTTTATTTTAAATTTATAGTCTATTGATGATATTTTAGGTGTGCTTGTGGATCTTGACAATGTAAAAGGCATAGATTATTATCTATTAAGATGCACGAAACCAAATGCAAATTGCCATATGCAACTGAAGATGGTTATGGACAAACGTATCCAATTGGATTAGTTGTTGTTGAAAGCACATATTATCAACAAGCAAAGATAAAAATGGTGTACATTGAATTAATTACAAGTCATGCCAAAAAAAAAAACCTACATTACAATAACTTGGTTATAGTGACAAATGTATAGTTGTAGACATTGCCAAAAAGAGCACATGGCAACCTAAACTGGAGGTTGTCTATTGAAGATCAAAAAAATGGAAATAATAAAGATAGAGGATACAAAATATATATAACAAGAGCTTTAAGTTAAACTTGTTTTATAGCTTGTAGTCCCCTATTTTCTAGTTTTCAAACTCATATTTTTTAAGGATCACATATATATGATTTACAATCACATTCAAGTTTTGAAAATTTGAAATTAGAGATGTTTTGAATATTGAATAGTTATTTGTTTTGATGGTTCACTATTAATTGTTTTACCAGATATTTTTGGAGCCTTAATTGATTATATTGTCTCTATAGTATGTATGACATTAGTGAGAAATCGCTTATGTGTGTCTGTGTCTGTGTGTCTATGTGTCTGTGTGTCTATATATATTTAGATGTTCATTTTAATTTGTATGTGTATGTATGGGACATATGTATGAAATCAATTATATAAAAGAGGTTATGAAAGAGGTTGTGTAAAATACATATGGAGTGAGTTAGTTAAAATTATTTTAACTTGTATGTATGGCATTAGTTAGATAAATTATTTTTAAGGAGTATGTATAAATGTTTGTCATATTTGTATGAAATAGGTTATAAAAATAGGTCATGAAACAGTTTACAGGAAATATAATAGATACCATTCAAGATCCAAGACAAATGTTAGTCTAAACTAAAGTTGGTTAAGTTTTGATGTTTTTTTTGTGTGTTTGATGCAAGGACCTATATTAGTTTAGGAAAGCCTATACATACACATGCATACGCTTGCACACATGCATATACATATGCATTAGATACACGCATGCATGCATACTCACACAATCATACTTACATAAGCATGTGCTTATGTACATACATACGTGTCCATGCCATAGAAAAATCATGAATGTAATATGTACATGCATACATGCACACACACAAACACGTGTATGTGTATATATGTATATATGCACCTATCCAGATTATTGTGTGTATCCATGTGCATATGTACAAGTGTTTACTATTGAGGGTACAATTAGAGTGTACATGTATGTATTCATTGTGTAGAATATGTATGTGCACTACAAAAAACTCTTAAAATCTTTTGAAAAGATGGAAATATATTTATTTTATTAATAATTATCAAAAGCAAACAAAAAATGGGCATGCTACATAAATTTGGCTAAGTTATCCCTTAGCCTCTAACTTGCCCTACAAAATTCTCTAGGAAATGAGGGATTGAAGTCTAGCCGACAAATTATATATATAATTAGAGGTATTTAGCCAGAATGAACTCAGTCAGAATTGATCCAACCTAGCACCCCTTGCCACGTGGCCGCCACAACATCACCACATGGATTCAATCAAAAGCCTTATGGATTCAATCAAAACCCTTTTGATCCCCTCATTGACCTAAAGTGCAACACCATTTCATACTTTTACCCATTTTACAATCAAATTTTACCTCTTCATTCTCCATTGAAACTCATGTTACCTTAATTACTATCAACGTATTCGCAACTTAGATTTAAAAACATTATCTTCATCCCCATCACCTTTCCCAATTTTTCAACTCCACCAATCAAACAAGTTTGAATGTTTTTTATTAAGGAAAATAGGTTTTGAAGGGTGCTTGAAACCCTTTACAAATCATAAAATTTTCAATGAAGCCCAAACCAAACAAAACTACAACCAAAAGGTGAAATAGGTCACCAACTAAGACAAGGTGACCAGGGTGGCATCACAAATAACACAGTATTCTTCAACCACATAAACAGGTTTTGAACGAGCACCTGAAACCCCATGGTTAAAAGAGGAATAGACAATAAGTCGCTTACCATGTCAGACTACAAACAACAACAGGGCAAAAGAGCCAGGAGAACCAAAAATGGTATAGTCGCAACAGGGACTCAAGCTTTCTCTTTCAGTCCCATCTTTTGAGACCGTAATGCCATATCAAAAGGAGTGTAGGGCTTGACCTTTTTCTTTTTACTGTGGTCCATCCATCCTCCACCATACCAGTAGCCTTCTGCCCACAACCAGCCCCAAAAACCCCCATAGTCAAGGAACGGATCGTGGCAAAAGAAGGGACAACAATATCCTGAGACGGAGCCATAAGAGGGGCAACAGTCAAATTGCTAGTGATAGAAACCAAAAGAGGGTGAACATAAGAGGTCACCATCGTTGGGGCAGCAATTGTACCATCAGAGACAACAGAATCTGCCACCAAAGTGTCCTGAGAAGAGTCACCATCCCCAACAAAAGGGACTTTTTGAACTGTGTAATGATCATCTGAAACCCCTTTCCACCAAGAAAGTGACTTCTTTGGTCTAGATTTCTCAGAGTAGCAACGGGCAGCAAGGTGGTTGGTCTTGTGGCATTTCCTGCATCGGAAGGAGATACCCTCATAATCAAGAAGCTAAATCCAAGATCCAAGAGGAGAGGCCAACTTAATCTTTTCAAGGAGTCCCTTGGAGACGTCGATCTCAACCAGAATGTGAGCATTAGTCGTCTGAAACACATTGGAAGATGCAGTATCAACTAGCAAGAAGTCCCTAAGGGCATCCCCCACCACCTCCACGACTGAATCCAACCATAGGTGGAGGGGGAGATTCGGCAACCTAGCCCACAAAGGGATTTTATTAAAGGATTTCCTCGACAGGTCAAAATCCTTATACCAAGGTTTAGCCATCAAGGCAAAATCCTTATACCAAGGTTTAGCCATCAAGGGAAACTTCTTCCCCCATGAGAACCATGGCAAAGGATGGCATTTCTATCTTCAGTAGTATCAAATTTCACAATGAAAAAACCCCTTGCCACAAGATATATTTGAGTTGTTTTTGAAATGATGGACTCCCAAACACGGGTAATCCAAGCGTGCAGATCTAACAGAGAGGACCAAAAACCCTTAAAATGAAAGATAGCAATAGTGGAAGAGAAATCATCCACATAAGTGGATATCTCATCAACAATATCAAGCCCTAAATCAATCATTATCAGGTTACAGTGACTAGCACAGCATCACAGAGCCCCAAAAGCACACTCTAACCTCCAATGTCAACATCATAAGTGTCAACATCAACGAAAGAGATGGCGGATCTACTTGCAACACCACGAGGCTGAGCAATAGCCATCCCAACAGGAACAACCGCAAATGGGCCACCAAAACCAACACCAAAGGCAAGGGCGAGAGAGGACGGAGTTTGAATCCCATCTAGGGCATCAACGCAAAATATGGAATCAAGAGCAAAAGAAGCATTCAAAAGAGACGTCAAGCCAACCCCAACTACAACCACGCCCTTTGAAGAGGCCCACACAAAGGCCTGGTCAAAGGTGAAAGCTAAACCGAGAGCAAATGTTCGTGCAAGCATAGCAAATGCAAACGTCGTTGCAATCGCGAGCATCTTCATTTTACCTAAACAAGTTTGAATGTTATTACATGTATTTCTTTCTTCTTCAAGGATTTCAGCTTGCGAGGAACTCCATCTTTTGTCAAGGTATATGTGCTCGCATACCCATCATGTGGCCAAACTATCATAATCTTTTTAATAACATGTAACGAGTATTCGATCATTACATCGCATAAAACTTCATAATAATAATCTTCAATCTTAAATGCCACCAAATATTGTTCATTTATAAAAAAAATTGTTCATATTATAACCTAACAATCATATATAGATGGAGGTGTTTTCTCTTTTACAAGTATAATTTACTTCCCAGTTCTTCTAAAATAAGATTGTGTACTACCTCCATCAATAATAACATTATATACTTCACATTCACACACACATCTTGTTTCCCTCAATCATCGAGACTTTTTGTAACAAATACTACTACACTTATTTATTCTTCTAAATATGAAGAGTTAGCATAATCATCGACCCTCCGCAAGAACATCCATATACTTATTTGGGTGTGTTTTGGTGCTTTGATGCATTTAGATGTTGCCCAAGAGCACCCAAGAAGCGTCACCTAGGCTATGGATGCTTGCGCCACATTCACACACACATCTTGTTTCCCCCAATCATCGAGACTTTTTGTAACAAATACTACTACACTTATTTATTCTTCTAAATACAAAGAGTTAGCATAATCATCAACTCTCCCCCAAAACACTTAGATGCTTAATTGGATGTGTTTTGGTGCTCTGATGCATTTAGATGTTGCCCAAGAGCACCTAAGAAGCGTCACCTAGGCTATGGATGCTTGCGGCAGCATCACAGATGCATCAGTTGCCATATCTTAATGCTTCGATTGATAATAACTAATTACCTTTTAATATTATTGTACATGATTGTCTAATCGATACTAATTATATTACGAGAATCTTGATCAATACATGATACATCACTTGTCAATGAATAAATTTGATAACCTTACTCGCTATATGCTTAAAGAATGATGGGATGCAACAAATATCTAGGATTTACAAATTATGATAAGGTAAAGAAATCCTTCCCATCTTTGATAGGAATTATGTTGACTATGCAATGATGATCTCTGAATACACAGCTGCTATTCAGTTGTTTCATATATGACAATATGAATTTGGCTAGAGTTTACTATTCATCGCTTTACATTGGTGACATAAATTGTTGTTTGAATTATCCTTAAAAAACTGCAAAGATGGGGATGTCCTCATTTCTATCCTTGAGTGTATGCAATCAAAACTTGCAAAAGGGCAAATGCTCGTATGGATGATCTAGTAAAGATAAATCGATAAGAAACAATAGATGATGCCTTTAGATTGGTTTTTGAGACTTTTTTATACCTTTATTTCCTAAAGCTCACACCTCTTCATATAGTGAGGCATGTCTTGTCTCGATTGATCAGTATGTACCTAACACATCAAAATCGTGTCAAGTTTCTATCGTTAAAACGAACATGTACTAAGTCTTTACATCAACAACACGATTATGTACCTAATATGTTCACGCAAACATGTACCTCATATGTTCCCACAAACATGCACCTATCAGTCTTTAACATCAAAATCGTGTCAAATTTCTATCATCTTTTATTATTAATTTTTTTTTTTTTATAAGGGTTATTGATATACCCTACAACCTAGCATAATCTCATTAAATAGTTGATTACAAAAGTAAGATTGTAAATTACAAACCTCTAAATACGCATAATATGGTTTAACCAACTATACCCATTGTCATCCTCTCACACTCTAAACAACCAAATGGTTTTAAAGCAATTATCGCCTAACATCACTCCATCGCTCGTTGAGATTTCAACTAAATTGTTTCAATTGCTTCGTTATACGAAAGATGAGTAATCCTTTCTAATTGTGAGTGAACGACATTTGATACCTCATTATTATGAGTAATCGTTTTTAATTGTGAGTTAACAACTGATACCTCATTATTATTAGACACTATTGAGCCATTTTCAGAGTCTATAATGTTATTTGTCATATTATTAGACTGTATAGAACATCATATATTAAATTTCACAATATATAGCATAATTTGTCATATTGTACAAATTTTACAAACCATAAAATTTATTTTGATACTGTTTCTGAATTAGACTGTTTAACTTTGTTATCAAACATTCCAGATCGCGCTTGTCATCCACCGTCTAGATAAAGGAATGCCAAAGACTTTTTCGCAGGGGCGGGGGCGAGGACGGGGGGCAAATTATCAGACTCGTAAAAAGGTTATGAAAGAAAGCATTGACCAGCGCTGTCATGTAGACAAGACAATTACATTAGGGGATGCCAATCATGAAACAGAAACCGACCATAGCATCAAGCAAAAAAATAAAA
This sequence comes from Cupressus sempervirens, assembly GCA_028749045.1. NCBI lineage: Eukaryota > Viridiplantae > Streptophyta > Pinopsida > Cupressales > Cupressaceae > Cupressus > Cupressus sempervirens. The sequence continues at coordinate 213,052,642 of CM053789.1, forward strand.
TATAGAAACCTAAATTTACCTTATCATTAAAAGCATCTGCATCAATATAGTTGCGTAGACGTGTGATTCAGTAGTTTCATCTTATACGTAGAATCGGTAATATGAGTTCTACGATAACATTGTGAATAAAGATCCATCAATTCTCTATTCTTTGGTGTCATCAACTGCGTCTCGAAGTAAATCTAAGGTGACATAACTACTCATGGTTTAACATTACCATTGGGAAAAGTTAAGAATATTGCTAGTTTTGAAGTTCATCTTTAATACATCCTATTACACATTTCTCGGTGCCGAAGTTAATCCTAGAAGCTTGTTATATAAAGCTTGCACCGGCTTTTTTATTTACCCTTTTTAACCGAAAATGTTCTCATTGTTATCAAAGATGTCTAAACAGCTATATAAAGCTTGCACGTGTTAAATCGCGATTTAGTGCCTTCAAATATTTTGCAAGTTGAGCATCGTGGTCACATCTAAAAACAGAATAAACCTATCCAAAGCAATTCCTCAAGATTGAAGTGTAAATGGGCTTTTGCACAAGCCCCATGAAAATCCAGCAACCAATATATTTATATACGTAAAGATGGTTCGTTGAGCCATATTAACCTGTTTTGATGTCTTATTAACAAACACGCCTTAAATACCTTTTCGAACCAAATATAACAAAATTCTAGCATAATAATCTAGATTCCATTAATCAACAGACATCATGTGGACAGTTACGGTGATGGATACCTTTAAAATAAGCACAATTATGAAAGCATTACAATAATTGTATAGTCAATAAATTTCCTTGTGGCTATTCTCAAACATTCTAAAGGAGAAAAATCTAGGTCTTTGCTTTAAAAGAACAGAGCTGCTCGCAATTATGACATCTAAGACCACCATTGCTTCCTCTAATGATGATCTTTTCCCGCCTGCGTGTTTTACTCTGTTCAGTCACACTTAAAATGGTCCAAGGTTGAAAATATTTCCTCAGAAGAACAATGACTACAAATAATTAAAATCACCCAATTGAAAATACAAACCATTGCACCTTTTAAAATTGACACCACACAAAATACGTAAACCGTTTTCTTACCTTGAATTATAACGACAAGATTCTCTTCAATGATGTTTCTTGGAAAAAGTCTGTCCCACTTCTCACAAAGATTGCAGCTCAAGTCGAAGTTAAAATTTGATGCAAACAATTCCTTCAAAGCACCAAACAAAAATGTTCTATCTTATTCCAGTATGATGTCCAAGTACTTGCCTAAAAGAATATTTAACACTTATTTCCCTGCTTGAGGAGCTCATTGACTTCCTTCTGTCTGGAAGTGCATTTTGTAGCATAGAAACAAAGCCTAAAGCAATTTCAGTGAATAAGGCACGTGTTTCATCCTCATCTGAAACCAACTCCGACAACATTTGAATTCCATTCCAAACATCTTTATGATTCAGAATGCACTGCACAATTCTTAATTAGTAGAATATAAACCACCTGCACGTCATCACTGTTCTCTGCAGATTCTTCATACCAGTCTGGGCACTGCCAAAAATAAAGCCAGCAACTATAAAGCTTCGCTAAGACCAAGGTTGACAAGACCGTTGCAAGCTTCATTCATTGTACAATTGAAAATCATGCTTGCTTGATCATTATATTCTATATATTTCATTTTTACACAAATATAATTACGTACAAAAGAACTACAGGAAATACAATACATCCACAAGCCTTGTGAAAAAGAATAACCATAAGGAAGAAAAGCCCATTGTAGAATTTATGGCTAAAACACATGTTAATAAACAATATGCTCCCGCCTTGCACTGCTCAAAGTTGCACCCAGCAGCAGCTGCTTATCTTGACCCTAAAAATGATTGCTAAGGCTTATCCTTGCCATACAATCCACATGGCAAAGGGTTACTTAGAGCACCTTGGACATCTTAGTTTTACTTTTTTATAGAGGGAAAAGCAGAGATATTGATTCAGAATTTTCAAGAGTCAACCAAAAATGTTTTTTGCATGTAAAGCAGTGCTTGTAAAATTCTGTAACAGCTCAAAATCTGTACTTTTCCTGCATATAACACAGATCCAACGAGACTCGGTATCTTCGTCAGCATTGAATATTTGTGACCATGACGTGGACCATTGTGATAGCTCATCGTGTATAACTTTGGTAGCAGCTCCGTCTTTTGATCTTTGCAAACCCTGCCTTCAAGTTGTACAAGTTTTTCAAAAAGAATCCCCAAGCAGTGGGCATTCATTGGCAAAACACAAGTATATTAAGTTGAATTTTTCTCTCATACAACCTAAGACATTAAGATTTAACTGAAGAAAAGAAAAAATATCAATCACAGACTCCCAAGTGAACCAAACAATTGGCAAAGATTTTACATTTGTTTAATCTACAATGATAATGAACAACATAAACTACACAGCACCATTGTCTGAGATGTAACGTATACAAATTGGAACAACCTGGTGCATTTTCAAAACTATTTTACAGTAAACTGCATGTTGAAGCCGCGAAGTCAGTCCAAAGAATTATGTTAGCAACCTGTTAAACAAACAAAACTCTTATCAGTGATACCCTCAGATTCAGGTCAGCAGGATATGTATAAATAAAATAACAATAACACTGCACTTCCAACAAGCAATCCACTTGAACTTGCAAGAAAATAGAATCCATGTTGCAAATAATTCAGATGAAAATAAACTTGGTGAATGATTTCCTAAACTCTGCTGATGTTGCTATAGTGCAATGGTTAAGTTGTGTTGATGTTGTACTTGGCATAGTTCAAAATATCGTATTGGCAACTTACCGTTTAAAGGCAAAAAAATAAAATAAAAATAAAAATTGGAAAATAGAGAAATATCACTGATTTTATCGAGTTCTCTATGATACTTTGAAACTTCTCTATGATGGTGTGTCCAAGATAATTTGGTGTTACTTCTCCAGAGCCAATAAATTATCGTGATAAGCAGACTAATCACAGATATATCTGAGAAATATTGAACTATGGTTCTTGGCATCAAAGTTCAAATAGCGTTGGACTATTATCATTGAATATCTAAATGGGGAATGAGGTCTTTCCCCATTTTGAAATAGGATTTACAAATAAATAGTATAGAATAAAATTCAGTGAATGGTCAAAATGCATAAAATAAGATGTGTCTCAACCATGAAGATATAAAAGGCGGAAGATATGAAGCAAAGGTATGACCTTATTACTACATTGGAAGATATAAGGCAGAGAAGGATATTTTGAGGGAAACATCCAAGGGAGATCAATTTTTTAAAATAGTTATTACCCTAAAAGGCTTACTAAAGTAGTGACCCCTTCACCCATGAAGTATGAAAGAGATAATTTGAATCATTCAAGGGACATTTATCAATCATCTCACTTAATCCACAAAAGCAATCATCGCTTATCAAATCAAGCAAACAATGAATCAGCAAGCTACTCCATCAAATCAGCATGCATTTGCTCATCATTCACTAATATATCAAGCCAGAATCCAATCAATCAATCATTACAAATATCAATCATTCAACAACAATCAAATGATCAATTCTGATTTGAACAGAAGTCCGAAAAAGTATATCAATCTGAAATATTATTGTACTATTCTATTTATTTAGGAATCTATTAGGAAGATGCAACAGTGCTGATCTTCCCCCATCAAGTACTCTACCCCAACTTGGTTTGCTTGCGAGTCAAAGGGAGACTCCTTTTGTGTCCATGTGGTTGGTTGAAGAAGAGTCTCCAAGCATGTGAACAAGAATTATAAGAGTAGCAATTATCTAAGTTACCGGTTCGGGTTCAGATCCAAGTTCGAAGTTCAAGAATTGCTTCGTTAGTTCAAAAACATGTAAAAATCATAATATATATGAAGCATGAGTTAAAATTAGAATGTAGCACAGTAGCATAAACCCATTTAAACAACCAAAACACCATAAACTTGTAATCATAGTGATCATACCATCATATAGTTCAACAACAAAGATTCAAAACATTAAAAATAAATCACAGCATCAAGTTCAAGTATCATTGTTTCACGTTCATCATTCAACTAATGGAATAAAAACCTATTAATATTCATCTTCTTCTTCATATTCATATTCTTCTTCTCTAGCAATAGTTGAGCTAAATGGGATCAGCAGCAGCAACAACATTAGTTGTGGATGCCAAAATATCATTAAATTTTGCAAAATAATCTAATTTCCACTGTCCGCGGGGCCCAGCAAACAGGCACGATTTTCCCAGTTTGGTCAGCCCGAGTTTGAACTTGTTTCGAACCCAACCAAACCAGCAGTCAAAAAACAGCACCCTGCCTGAACCAGAGTCCGAACTGGACCAGAACTTTGACCCAGTTTGAACTTCTGCTGGTCCGAGGGGGGGGTAGAACAAACCATGGTAACTAAGGCAATTATTCATTTGATTTTCATAAAGCAATCACATTAGGAATTGCCACAGAAACCTAACAGGGAGATGCAGGACTGTGTGTTAATTAAGTAGCCACCCGCTGAGTTGGATTGCTTGTGAGCCAACTGGTCAGACTGGATTGATTGATTGTTCAGCGCTCTTGGGTTTAGGTGTGGAGGACAGTCTCCTGGTGTGCCATTGTGTGGTCCCCTCAAGAATCTAATATGTTTGGCTATTAGGAAAAAGCTCTCATGTCCATGTTTACAATAGGGATCTTCATTATTTTTTGTTTGATGTTATTTGATTATCTTCCTAAATTCAAAAGAATACTCTTTCAAATAAATTGTACTATTGGATTTGTTACTTATTGGGCAAAATTGAGGGGGGCATTACATGGTCCCTGCTGAGGACCTCATTGGCTCATGACTCCAATTGAAAAGCATTTACCCCTCATTATTTACTTACTAAATTGTTAGCTCCCAGAATACTTGGGCAAAAACCAGTATTGCAGATTATATCTCTTGGTATAAAAGATCAACTTATAAACTCTATAAGCACAGAATTCCAACATGGATGGTAATGGTACTCAAGCATATACCAAATCCATGATATATTACAAGGAGACAATTGTGTTAAAAAGCTTCATGGATACTTCCATAATGCCTAAGCACTTGTGGACATCATCCAGCCAATGATCTGACAGCTCAATGACAATAACAGCATATTTCCACCCACCAGTTCAAGTTTGTATTCACCAACAATAAAATCTGGATGAGATTCGGCAAGAGGGGAAAAAAAATTGAAAACATTGTCATTAATTTTCTAAGTTGGCAATTCGGGTTCGGGGACGGGTTCGGGTTCGTGGGTTCGGGCAAAAAAAAATTCCCCCATTTGGGTTCGTGGGTGGGTTCGTGAGTATATATATATATATATATATATATAGACACACAAAGAGAAGAGAAACATGCATAGTTGCAAAACAAAGTCATTTCACAATATGAACAATTGTTGCTTGATCATTGATCAATGCCAAATGCCAAAGGGTTTGGGGTACCTTCAAAACCTGTTTTTACTTGAATCTAAAAACATTAAATACTCGCTCATTAATCTATCTTCATGATTGTAAAGAAAATTATACATTGAATTACTAAATTGCAAAACATAGACTAGTTCATCAAATAATACATTGAATTACTAAATTGCAAAACAAAGACTAGCTCATCAAATAATAAAGTTTGAAACATGATGATAGATGACAAATGTTTAGTAGTTTATCAATAATCATAGTGTCAAATGCCCTTCAAGGGTCAAATGGATCATCATAAAATGAGGGATCAATGGCTTCATCCCCAACTGCAACTATATCTAGATCTTCATCATTGAAACCCAAACTGGTTCCACTAGTCCCATATGCTGCTATATCATCGTCCTCCTCCTTGACATAAGGGATTAGATGAGTGAAATGTTTTTTATTTGGTTCCTTTGAGAGTTACATAAGAAAACAATCTAAAAAACACTCTTTAAAGTTGTTTTAGCCCCGGGTTCACTTTGGGTTCGTCTGGGTTCGCTCCAACAAGGACCCGGATGAATCCACAGTCAAAACTAAGGACCCTGCCTGGACCCGCAACGAACCCAGGGATGAATCCGGACCCGTGCGGACCCGGACCCGAATCCAGGCAGCAGGGGACGAATCCAGCAACATAGTTAATTTTGCCTTCCTAAATTTAATAATATTAAAAATTTTGTTTTATGATTTTGAATTAAAATATTAGTCATCTAAAACAAATATTTTAGAATATTAAATGGTAAATAATTAACACAATAGTCACAAGCAAGAGCCTACAACACAATGGTTAGCTTGTGAGCCTCTCATCTAGGAGATCTTGGATTATAGTCTACTCAAGCTTTTAACGCATAACAATAATTAATCTCAACAAATAATAATTAATCTAGGCTTCAACCCATTATCTATCTTGTGAGCCTCTCATTTGGGAGATCTTGGGTTATAATCTACTCAAGCTTAACACATAATAAAAATTAATCTCAACAAATAAAAATAAATCTAGGCTTCGGCTCATTATATATCAAAGAAAAAGCCTACAACACAATGGTAAAATTGTAAGCCTCTCATGTAGGTCTTGGATTCGAATCTACATCTTAGTAATTAATCTCAACAAATCATAATAACATAATAATAAATAATCTATGCTTCGGCCCATTACCTGTCAAAAAACCTCTGAAGGCAAGAGCCTACAACACAACAGTAAATTGTGAGCCTCTCATCTGGGAAGCCTTGGATTCAAGTCTACTCGAACTTAAATAATAATAATAAACAAATAACAATAAATACTCTAGGATTTTGGAAGTTTACTGATCAAAAATAATAATTAACACGATAGTCATAGTTTAACAAGTAAAGAATAATTTCAACTAGTCATAAAAACGTAATTCTACAACAATTTTAATTATAGTCATCCAATACAAGACTTTTTTTTATCGGTAATAGGCTGAAGCCTAGAATAATTGTTATTATTTGTTGTAATTAATTAATTTTATGTGAGACTCGAATCTAAGACCTCCTAGAGGAGAGGCTCACAAATTTACCATTGTGTTGTAGACTGTTGTCCAGTACCAATTTATTTGACTAATAAATATATTTGACCTTTATTGGGGTTAAGGCTAGAACCTAAAATTATATTAACTAGATATATTTAGCCTTATATATTGGCAATTAAAAATTTATATTAAATATTTAAGATATGGATTTTCTTGAATATAAGATATTGAATCTAAACAATCTTGATTTATTTTTAATATGTTAAATTTGAAAAAAAAAAAAAAAAATAAGATAAACAACAATAAAGAAAAAAGATCAAACCATTGAAAATAATACAGAAAATAGTTGTTCTATAGTTGGAAAGATTTGGAGAATAAATAGTGAAGCTAATGTTTTCTTACTCAGGAAAATCTGTGGTTCAAGAATCAAAACATAATTTTCAAATGCATTATTTAGATTTTTTATTTAAAAAGCTCTAACCCATTTTACCATACAGATTTGAGGGTGAGCTGAAATGAATATTCTGGGTATTTTAAAGCATGTAGAAGGGTACTACCTCGCCCCCAAGGTTTTTGTCCAACAGCTTCACAGATGATTATGGGCAGATACCTCCCAAAAGGACAATTCGCAATGTTGATGCGAGAGATCTCATAGTTACAAAATTATAAGCAAGCTTAGAGAAGGAAGCAAACTTAGAGAAGGCTCTTGTACCTACCACTATCTATATGATAAATACGAACATAGAAAACGGAAAACAAAAATTGAAGTCTTGTATCTAACAAGTACTGCAAATAAATATTGCTTGCTTACAAACCTTTTGAGCATGTTATTTTTTCTTGGAAGTCTGTGAACCTTCTTTAACCTCTCCAACATAACTTGTAAGGTTGCTACAATTTTTGTATACCTAATATTGGCTATAACTCTTAAGGGGTTTGGAAAAAACTATAATCAAGATGCTTTATCATTGGTCATTTGTGGTCCAAATTATCTTAGTTTAAGATAATAAAATTCCTTACAAATCTTCTAATCCATTACTTGTAAATATTGAAAACTTTGGCATTTCTACATATTAACTAAGTTGTCAATTTGGGTTCGGGGTTCAAGTTCGTGGGTATGAGCCAAAAAAAAAAAAAAAAAAAATCTCGTTTGGGTGTGTGTGTGTGTGTATGCATTACATATACAAAAAGTTAAGAGAAACCCGTGGGTCCTCCTAGATTCACCATGGGTCCTCCCAAGTTCGCGTTGGGTTCATCCGGATAAGCCCGAGTTCAGGCAGGGTCCTTCATTTGGACTATGGGTCAGCCTGGGTTCGCACCCCTTCATTTTGACTGTAGGTCACCCACGGTCCAAATGAAGGGCCCTGCCTGGACCCACAATGAACCCAGGCATGAACCCTGACCCCAATCCAAGCAGCAGGGTCCAAACCCGGTAATTAAGCATATTAAGGGTTGATGGTTTGATACACCATGGTGTTATTATGATGTTGATGCTATTTCCTTCCATTGTTCCTTCATATGATTATTTAAAGATAAGACATTTTGATATTTATTTTTCCAACAATAACAAAAACTCACTTCTACTGTGACTTCTACTTCAAGGCAGACTTCAACTATGAAATTGTACCTACATGAATCCTTTGATTATTTCTCAGTCATCCCTTCCAACTCCATTATATAAGCCTTAGGGACTCTCCATCTCTTCCTTCACCTTTAGACTACCTTGTTGTCTCTGGTCATTGTTCATTATGGTATAAGGGCAACTATTTTACTAACTAAAACGCCAATCTATGCTTTGTTCCTCTCCTTCATGTCATCATTTGCCCTCGTAACTTTGATCTACTTGTTTGTGTGGTTCACGAATTGTTTTGGCATTCAAAGTGGAGCAGTCCAGTTATGCATATGCATATGTATGTGTATATAAATATACTTTATTATCTTCTTCCGGAATTCTAGAGATAATTAGAGTCCAGTCCCAATAGTGGACATTAAGATGTATGTATGCATAGGTATATATATGTGTATATATATTTACACATACTTGTTGATTGTCCTCTACTTCTTGATTAGATTCCACAGGCTCCTCAACTAATTGTACTGTTTGTATGGCCATCCATCTTTTTACTACAGGACTTCTTTAAAGAAAAAGCGACATCAATTAGTAATAAAATGTCTATTGAAAAAGTAAATTAATTTATCATGAGCAATTTATATCAAAAGTTGCAAGATAATATCACCAATTGCTCTTATTCATTTCATGTATGCTCTTACACAGAACGATAGTCTATGTCTATGAAGAAATTTCAACACATCATCACTTTCCTTACTGCAAGAGATCTATCAAGCCACAAAATCTGTTTTGGAGGTTTAATGGACATTTTATGACACAAATTGTCCTTTCTTCTATGGAATTCTATTAACTTTTAGATGGTTCTGTGCTAATGCGAAGATTCTATGCAGTGGTTTTCTTGCCACACTTAGTCACATTGAGATTTTCTGGCTCTTTATCCAAGTATTTACATTTATACTAGTTTGATGTCGGCAGATTCATATTTCTTCATCACCTTCTATCTAGGACTTCCATCTATCATTCTCTATTCATTTATGCTTCAAGATTATCAGCACCAAAGAGTCAGTGTGTAAAGATTCAACAATGTGGACCATACCCTTACTTGTGCTCAGTTTGAAAATTGCATTCATTGTGTACCCCCATGTCAAGGATTAGGACCATTGACTAACTAGAACAGTGGATCTTGGTTCACATATACCTATTCCTTGTATGTCTCAAAGAAGCCATAGCTGAATCAATCAATCTTGAGAAATTAAGTTGCGATTTAAAGTTCAAACAGTCCATCCAGTTTAGAGGATTGTCCCTATCTTGTCGAGATTGTTGTAGGCTATTTTTAAGCTCCCTAATGCATGTAAGTTCATGTTCTGAAGTTCAGTGTAGACATCGCTGGACTCGTATGCTTTATTCGTCTTCTAGAAATTTGGTATTATTAAGATAATATCTTATACTTTCTATAATAGTCAACTACTTGTCTGTAGTCTGTCTTTTAGTCTAGATAGGAATGTTTCCTATCCCATCTCTTTTTTCTTCAGTCCAGATAGGAATGTTTCCTATCCTGTCTCTAGTTTTGTTTCTAATTCTGTCTTCAGTCTACGTTGTTTCTTTTAGAAACAACGTCCTTGTAATTCTTTATAAGGAATCAATCATCCGGAAATCCGTTAATCTGCCAACTCTTCTTGAATCTTGTAACAGGTATCACATCACTATATTTAGTTGCAAATCAGCCAACCCACTTTGATATGTGTTTTCTGCCACTAAAAATTGGTAAAGGCTCTGTGCTATTCTGTTTTTTCCTTCCATGTATTTTGCATCACAAGAAGTGTTCAACCAAGATGCTTGGTTTGACAGCCCTTCATTGGATTCTCTGACTTTGCCCTGTGTCACATCTTGGGAACAACCCACACATTTCAAGGAATGAACCCATACAAGCAGAAAGCAGGCTTACACATATGGATTTGATTACAGCAGAACTGACATCACATGAGACAAAATAGAAAAGTCACGTGTCCAAAACCAAATTTGAGTTGCAATTAATTTTCCATCTATACATGTGGGAGGCAAATATAAATCCTCCCTCCAATCCATATGCTCATATCTTGGCATAAATATATGTCAGAGCACATGTAAAGACATTCAAGAACTGACTTAAAAGAGTTCTAGTGGTAACAGAGATGCTACATCTCAGTGTAGCAGTCAAGCATGATGAACAGTAAGCAAGGTAAGATTGTAGACCATTATGTATCTGCCAAAGGCAACCCCCAAAGTTCCATGACCTTATAAAAGTGCTAGAGAAGGTTCATAAATGCATTTCAAGGCTCAATTTCACTTGTATTTGATTCAGCCACTTACTTTCATGTTGCAAAACTACTTCAACTAGTTCTTATTACAAATTTAAAATTATTATCAGACTTAAACCCTTGCAAGGGGTAATTAGAAGGTTTTCCTTCTTTACATAGGCTTTGGAGATAAATTTGAGAGAAATTTGAGAGTATAGTTGCCCCTTTGAAATCAAAGGTCTTAAGAAGGCATACCTTCTTTTACAATTACTCTTTCCTATATTTGTCCTGCTCGCATACTAGGGAAGCCTTCCTCTTTGTGTCAAACTTTGGTCCTTATTCTGTACTTTCTTGTACTTCAAACTGTGCTACAAACCCATAATAAGGTTAGCATAAACATATACTCATTCAGATATTCTTGCTAACTATGGAGAGATGTGTCCTATCTATGCTTAATTTAACTTGCAATAAGTAACTGAGTTAACTTCTTTTCTATTCAATTTAAATTATATTGAGGGGAAACATCAACTGCAAAGGAAAATAACAAAACCTATTTCCTTGTATTCTCATCCTTTTACAAGAGCTTCATAAACATATTATTATATCATTTGCAATTCTGGAATCATTTCCTTCTGTCATATAATATTAGGGCACATTTCCTAACAACAATCATCCATTATCATGCAACACTTTTGTATCCTGTCTACTAGAGATACAAACAAGGTTTCCATAATTGCTAGAATCATTTGTTACGTGCTCTATAACACATGCACGTGTCATGTGCGCCAAGAACACACAGATGGTCAATTCAATAGCAAATAGGTGAAGTTAAGTGGTAACATGACCTTAATGCGGACTTGGTCTTAAAAAAGATAGAACTACACAAGTGATTATTGTCAATGCCCCTTCATAAAAACTAATCACTGATTTGAGGGAAACTATTCATTATCAAATAGTCTCCACGACTCAATCATTGTAAACTTGCAGCCTCATATTTGGCAATTGAAGAACCGATTAAGTTAAAGAAGGGTGCCTCCCCAATCAACATTGATAATCAAAATCATAGTAGTGTATAATCAATTAGAAAAGATAATGGGAGTCCACAACTTCTTACATGTATAGCATAAGCAACAAAATTAGCATAAGAGTTCAAACTAGTGTTGCCCAAGGACGCATCCCCGGTATATTTTCAGTCGTCCCCATCTATGAAACATCTTGAAGACTTGAGGACACCTAGCGGACTTTGACTTTAACTTCTAGAACAAATTAGACTTTGACTCTTAAAGTAACACAAATTTGGCATATGAATTCTATTGATTCTTATATTTTATGGTTCTATTATGTGTAACTACATTCTTTATCCATGTTTTCATATGAATATTTTAACATTCTCTATATATTTTAAATTTCATTATTGTTATATAGTTGTCCCCATTTGTGTAATATCCCCTTTCTAGCATTCATAGCATGATGTTGTCGTTAGCCTATTTCCCCACAGTCCCGTAGGCTAACTAGGACATTAAAGGGGCTTAGAGGCCATTTGGCCTAGACAGTTTCAGTTGCAGGTCTTTCTGAGGGGTTCTGAGGCAACTTTGGGCATACTTACTATTTATAGTAAGTCATCTTGGACATGGCCGGACATTCAGTCACAATGGTATGTTGATGGTAATTGTTTAAAATCGACAGGAAGACTTATTTATCATTGATAAGATTTGTTATGCATTGATGCACATATTTAAATATTTAACTTTATTAATGCATAGTTTGTGGGAAATATTTAAATTAAAAGAGTTCCCTTTATTTTTATAACACATTGGAGACATAAAGTACATAAAGGGAGTTATGTTTTATCCCACATTGAGAAAATGAAGGATTGAGCTCTTGTGAGAACACTATAAAAGAAATGGAAGAGTTTTTTTTTTGGGGTATGCTTGGATGAAGATTAATGTTATGTTGCTGGATATCTGATTATCGGGCTTGGAGGACGGAATCCCTCTTTGCTAGCATTCTCTTCGCTGTTGGAAGACACAGTCAGGAGGATCAAGGGTGTTTTCACTTCAGGAAACACACTGGGTTTCATTTGGGGCGTTTGCATAAAGAAATTTACAAGGGTTTGAGGTGCAGATCTGAAGTTAGTTATTGCTATAGTGCCGCATGAACAGTATTTTGCTACAGTACGGCGTGAACAATGTTGGTATCAAGTTTACTTGTTTTTCCGGCTGATTAGAAGTTTGGAGGGCTGGCCGACTACATCTGCAAAATACTACGACAACTAATTCCAGGTTTCTTCTGTCAAATTTTGATATTTTGCATAATAATTGTTGAATACAAGTCTGAATAGTTGTTGCAGCCTTTAAGGCAGCTGTAAGTGCACATCTACATTTAAAAATCACCCTTTATTAGCAGATTGAAAGAGTTTCCAGATTTTTCATATACTATTGAATGTGTGCCAAGTGTTTGTGAAAATGTTATGATGTGTATTATGCATTTTAATGTCACTTCATAGTTGTTCGTAAATCTACTCATTGGAAAGCAATTTATTGAGGAAATCAGCTTTATGAGTTTGCATACAAAGTGGTTTGACAATATTCCTTAAGTTAAATTTCTACAAGTCAAAGTTCAAATCAGGGGAGGATATTACAATTTGTCATCGTCCCCGTCCCCAAAATTGGCAAAAGTCATTCCCGTCTCGTAAACCCATCTCGCTATCCCCTATCATCCCCTTCTTGAAAACTCAAGGGAACATAGGTTCAAACCGACGCGTTGATGCGTTTCTTTTCTAAATGCTAATGATAATGTACCAATAAGATATTGCAAATAAGATTCAACGGCAAAAAAGTCTTATAATACTCTACTATTGTTCGATTGATGTTTGTGACCTGGAAAATCTTAATGCCTTGTTTAAGAAGCCCTAAAAAGCAACTTGTTAATAAGATATTGCAAATAAGATTCACCGGCAAAAAAGTCTTATAATACTCTACTATTGTTCGATTGATGTTTGTGACCTGGAAAATCTTAATGCCTTGTTTAAGAAGCCCTAAAAAGCAACTTGTTTTGGTTTGAAGATACTAATTTGCCTTTTCACAAACCATAAGCTTGAGGAAATATCAATCTAAGATGACGTATATAGACCAAGGCATATTACTTGTACCTCTATTTCTTTTATCTTCGTCCTACTTTGGCACTCCATTTGAATAGAACTAAAGTACACCTTCTCCTCATGATGTTGCAAACTTAGCCACAACTTTTGAAGATCTTGATAGTATCTACCAAGAGAATGTAACCACTAAATGCCCAAACCTATATTCGTCCCACTCATGACTACCACGTAGAAAATCGTCCTTAATTTGATATCTTCTCAAGGATAAGTGAGCATATCCGTTATCACTCCTACAGGGAATAATATGGCCATTTGCAAGCCAAATTTTACACCCATTAAACCTATCAATACCGAAGCCCCTTCTAGCAACCAAATAAGTATCCATGAAATTATGAGTAGTTCCAATGTCAATCACCTTATCCCCTTGTGACCTTACAAGACTCCTCGAACCCTAAGAGCATGATACTCAGCGGCCCCAAAATGTAGCAAGAGCATTATCTCATCAAATATAGCCCTAGGCTTGGAACGTGTCTCTAAATCCACCTCTAGATGAATCTTTATATAATTTACATGCCCTTCCTTGAGCATTTACTGCCTAGTCCCATGGCTCTCTACAAGAAAAGCACAACTTCCTCAATTAAAGCTCATTCTTTTTCCTCCCCACTCTTGTTTGGTTCAAGAAAAAAATGACACTGGTTGAAGAAGATCTTTTAAGAAGGGTTACTCATAACATTCTATTGGTATAGTCTTGGGATGGAATTTGTTCTTGGTTGTTAAGTCTTCAAAATCAAGGCCTTTTGAATTTCATCTTGCAAAGATGTCTAGTCAAGGGTGCTCACCCCAAGGCTCACTCCTTCAAACCCTCAATGAACAAGTATGAGAATCCTTATTTGATATCCTTTGTTGTTGTGACTAATATTCTACCAAAATCCTAAATTGATCCCAACTACATCAATTGTGTTATTATTTTGATTTGCTTCTCTAGACGCTTTTTAACAAAACTAGGTAGAAGTTTTTGAGAAAATTCAGCATATGTTGCAATATGTCAATGTCTTTGTGGGACAATTCCTTAATGCTGCCATGCACAATTCCATTCATTAATGGCTTCCTCTTCTATAATAGAACTAATAGAAATGTGTCCAATTTTTGGACCAAAGTTATCATTGTGACACTTCTTCAACCATCAAATGTGAAAAGTGGCATCTTTTAAATCTTTGTTGCAGACCTATATTGCCATGTGGCATGGTTTATCTTACCTAAATCCATTCCTAACATTGCAAAATTATATGCAAAGAATATTACTCCTAACATTGTGATCGATTTTCAAATATCCATCTATGCAAGCATCAAGTGCTTCTTGATTTGACTCTTCTTTCATGTAGTGGTTCTGACCTAGACAGAATTGTGATTGAGTAGGATGTGGTGCTAATCCACTTACATTGTTATTTATGGTTTGCTCTATTCAGATTAGTGTCACTGCCTTCTAACCCCTTGTTTTGCATGTTTTTGTGAGAGTTGCATGTTTGCATCAGTTGGATAAGTAATTAACTAGCTCCCTCATGTTTTTTCATTATTTATTAATGTCTTCCAGCCATCTGTTCCATAAACATCTTCCAGTCATCCTGGTCAGCCATCCCTTTTTTTACTACTTTTCTTCTTCTCATCTAGTAGTCTGCATCTATTTTATCCTATCTCTCTTTCCATAAACATCTTCCAGGCATCCTGGTCAGCCATCCCTTTTTTTCACTAATTTTCTTCTTCTCATCTAGTAGTCTGCATCTATTTTATCCTATCTCTCTTTCCAACACCCTTTTAAACCATGGCCCTTTAGCTCCATTGAATTAAGTAAAATTAGCCCTGCAAGCTAGCAAGATTGATGTGTGCTGATACCAATTGTAATGTCCCTTTTTTAATTCTTCCTTAATTTATCAGTTCCTGCTTCTGGAATTGATTCTGTAAGAATTTTGTCATCAACATTTCACATCACACACAATGATCCATCATCAGGATAATAAGCTCTGGTTCTGAGAATAGAATAATTAATGGTATGAACTTAAACTTTGAACATGTTAATAACTTACTAAATATTTTTCATCCACTAACTCAGTTATAGGAATTAAGGGGTTTCATCCTTAATTTCGGGCCTAGTGAGGTTTTCTCCATAAGCTGTTAACCTGGTTCATATCCTTCAGGGGAAATTATGAATATTAAATATCTTAACATCACCCCTCTTCTTCATGGGTGATCTTTCTTATATAGCCCATTATCTTCAGTAGTCATCACCCTTCGTACACCTTTTGGTCGTGTTTAATTTAAAGATATTAATTTATCTTTAATATCATGCTTGGATCTACTCCCATATATCTTTGGTAATTGATCAGTAAATTTAAAAAATTGAAGCCCATGGAATTATATGGGAATAAAAAGTATTTTTGTTTAGAATATTAAAAGTTTTGGGCAGGTGCATTACACCAGGCATTGCACCACAGTAACATGAACAATAGGATTTGCCTATATATGAACTGTTAAAACCTAGTCTTTAGTTAAAATGAGAGTTATGGTCTTTACCAATATCCACTAGTCGTTGATGCTATTGAACAAAAATTACACGTCATTTAATACTAGTTTTAGTTGTTGCAGCAACTCTTATATCTAATTTTATCAACAGAGTTGCATGCAAATTGCATATGACACACAAGGAAAGGACTGGGGGGAGAGGACCTGATGATGGGAACAGTTGGAGGTAATATATAATAAAGATAATAAAAATTATAATTAATGATAAGGTATAGACATATTACTAACAGCAATAAGCAAATAAATAACACTAGAACGCAAAAAGACATGATGATTTATCCTGGGAAAAACCCTCCAACTCTCCGGGAAAAACCCAGCCACACAAAAAAATTCTTTCTTTACATTATAGAGGACTGAGGACAATGCTTCTAACTGGATACAAAACTCATCGCACAAAGCAATGATCTATATCTATAATTAAGGGACTCTTCATATCATGACCAAAAGTCTCTTCATTTTCTAAATGTGAGCAACTTTGCATGTCTCTTCATATTTCCAAATGCAAGTATATGAAAGAGCACCATGCAGATAATCAGAATATCTCCTACAGCTACAAACATCATTACTCCCTCTTAGCAAAGGAGAAGGACATATCACTTGCAGATTTCATGTCCTCATGACGAAAAAACTTTATCGCAAATTTTCTCAACATGATACAGTCGTCTCAGCATGAGATTACCGATGGCTACCACCAGAGGGTGAACCAGAAAACAAAGTAATAGAGTCTCACACATGACTACCACCATGACTACTCCCAGAGGGTGGAACAAGGGCTTTCACCTCAAACTTCTCTCACAGAGAAGAATGCATTAACAAGGGATTGCACCTCAAACTTCTCCCTCGTGGAGAATAACTTATTAACAAGGGATTGCATCTCAAAATTCTCCCTTGTAGAGAAGAACTTATTCACAAAGGGATACACCTCGAACTTCTCCCTTAGACAGAAGAACTCATTAAAGCACATTAAAAAAAATCTAAAATGTTGAGACTCCCTCTCAACAAGGACAACATGCTCACAACTTTGATTATCACAATAAATTAATTTACTCCAATGTTTGACCAAATATGGAGCTTTTGTGGTCCCACTGCTATATGAGCTTGTTGATCCTCTGCAGAGGACTTGACACTCTCAATCTGTGCCACACAAGCTCCTTTTGAATCTTAATTCCTCTTTAGAGAAGACACCAATCACCAGACAAGATGTAATGTTTCTAGATATCAACCCTATGACATCAAATTGTGTCTTCATTCTTCAGCCTACTTGACTTCTCCACATAATGCATCAAAGTCTCTGTCCCCTTGATTGCAATCTCTTAGTATGCTCCTCGATCAATCCTGGCAACATTTAAAGAGATTAGTAATAGTTCATCGAATCAATCTAACACTAAGGGATAAAACAGTGCTAGAAGCATACATAATTCACTATTCTAATGTATGAATTACTAACCACATAAAAATTCATGAACAGTAATTATTTATCTCTTTAATTGTCTATCCTCTCTCACAGTCCATCAACTTAACATAGGGGCGGGCCACAAGACTTTGCATGAACACCTTTGAATGATCGTTGTCATGCCTATATAGGACAGATGATCTCCATATGCAGAGTTCTTCCCACTACAACAAAAAATCTCAACACTACATTTTGTCGATGAACACTAATCCCATATATTCTGCCCCAAAGAATCATCAACACCTAATGGCTCTCCAATCAATGCTAAAACATCGTTTGAATAGACTTTTCTCACTAACACAAAGGCACACAAGTGTTATGATATGACAATACTAACGGCACATCAGATGCCAAGATACTCAAGGGGAGTACGTAAATAGATATCTTTCAAACAAATTCAAAACATGTCTATGATTGAAGTCTTCAAGGCTAATCAATCAATAATCCTGCTAATTCTTAACAAGAATCTATCTCAAATGAAGTGATCTGATTGCAAATTAAACAACTCCATGATTATGCACAAATCGTCTAATTTGATTATACCAAAAATAATGATGGTCTCTCAGCATTTGTATTCTCAAAACAAGGGAGTATCAGAAAATAAAGACACAAAAACATACACCCAACTCCCCTTTACTTTCTTCCCATCAGATGATCTCAACAACCACATAGTACTGATAAACCAAGCAATGAAAATGAGATGACATTGTACAACACAAAAGGGTTAAACATATAGAAGAGCAATTGTCAGCGGCTTGATAATTAGAAAATGGCAACAACAATTATTAGAAAGCACGTAGTCAAAGAACCAACCATATTGAAGAACCAATGATATAAATGAATCCATTTACATCCATGACAGTCGAAAATGAAAAGACAACTCAAGTGAATGAAACATTGGCATTTTATTTCCACTAAAATGATGATAAACTCTGCCAACTAATCAAAGAGTTTCGCCGTGCCATGTCAGCCCACATAGACGCCAAAAAAATGAGCTCTTTGAATGTAATAAAACAACAGGAGAGAGGTGAATCAAAGCACAACATAGAATAACAAGAGCGGAAAAGAAAAATAATTTCACAGTTTGAGCCCAACAAAATCATCACAAAGATTACGAAGCCATCTAACCAGGTAAAAAAATGAACAAAAGAAACTCCCTTACTTGTTGTTATCCAACCCGCTATGATGAAATGGTTTGTCCTGGGAAAACCCTCCAGCTTGAGGGGAAAACCCCAGCCACACCAAAAAATATCTCTTCTATTAAATAACAGAGGTCTGAGTATAATGCTTCTAACTGGATACAAAACTCGTCACACAGCAATAATATACATCTAGAATTGAGAAACTCTTCATATCATAATTAAAAGTCTCTTTATCTTCCAAATGTGAGTTTCTTCACGTCTCTTCATATTTCCCAATGCAAGTATATGAAAGAGCACCATGCAGATAATATCTCCCAGAGCTGCAAATATCGGCAAAATATACCAATATTTATATATTTACAATTAATATAAAATATCAATATTATAAATGTGTCCAACTCTAGTGAACACCAAGGAATAAATTTAAAATTTGATCAAATTCCTAAATTGTGCAAATTTCCAAACGTACAAGGTGCAGATTCAACCCAGAGCGCTTGAACTACAGTTCTTAGCACTTGTAGTGCCTGCAAACCATCGCATTAAATAATTTTGATATTAAATTCATATTTCATTGGATTCTCTTCCTTTTTCTGTGACAACTCAATTTGATAATGCAAATTAATGAAATCCTTCAGCAGTCTTTTGAAATGTGACTGTACAGGATAATAAATAATACCCTTCTTCCCAATGTATGCATACCAACTTCTGCGGTCTTTTCAAAATACAACTTAACAGGAAAGAACAGCCCTATCTTCTGTTGTGTGCCCTAGCAACTGCAACACTGCAAATCAGACTCAATTGCTTATTTTGCCAATATAAACTGTGTAGACTCTGGCCAAACAAAAACTTGCAGATCAAAGTCCAAAACAAAATGAATACTCAAAAGTCATTAGTATCACGATTTTCTTATGATTTTGGCATTTTTATCATGAACTTTTCATGCTTGTGCAGGAATTTCAGTAAAGGTAAGTTGACTGCAATAAAGTCTAACAATAGCAGTTCCATAGGGGAGATATACAAACTTGGGAATTCTGTAAGTTTGCAGTTTCTGCATTTATGATTGGATCTCTCATTCTAGAGCCTTGAGTGCAACTTATAACCACTGTATTCAGCCACTATATATAAAATTTAAATAACTTAAAAGATACACAAAGTAGGTTTAATGTTTACATGAAATTAAAAGCATCCTAATGACTAAAATTAGCATTTCATTTAATGTTTACATGAATTTAGCATGCTATTGATGAAAATTGGCATTCAATATTTACCTATTAGATTCAATTTCCAAGTTTGTATTAATCTGTACAACTTATATTTGTTGTGATGTTATTCTACAGATTTGATTAACATTTTTTTTTCTATTTTCTTAATCAGAGATACTTTCGAAAAATATAAAATCATAGTGAGTAATGATCTTACTCTTCGGCCAAGCCGAGTCTATCCCAAATATGAGTCAGGCTACTATGGCTGCCAAAGTCCTCAAGAAGCCTGTCAAAACAAAATATCTCTTATTGCATGTCAATGTACAAACTGTGTAAAAAAAATTGACTTTTCAATTGAAAGTAGGAAATAAAAACCTTGCTAATACATACACAAAATTTCCAGCCTGCACGCACAACTAGCAGCAGAGCTGATGCTGAATGCTACCATCTAATCAGAATCTGAATTAACAGAAAAATAAATACGATGCCTTTGCCGAGGCCTAGCTGAACGAGGGCGTTGGTGATATGAGAAAGGACTTTCAGAATCCTGATTATCATCTGATGCTAAATCAGCTCTACTATCGCTCATGTTTAAAAGTACAGAAGCTGCAATATGAATAAGAAACAGTTAGTTCGGCTGCCTACATTTGTTTTGAAAAGCTGTAAATGTGTGTGTGGTTTGGGGGGGGGGGGCGCTGGGCTGGGGAGGAGAGATGTCACTCTTGTGCCTGAGGCTTGGAAGAGAATATAGACTGGAAGAAGACTACTGAAACAAGAGCAAGCGGTGTAAAGGAAAGCATGTCAAGAATACATGAATGCTATCCAATTCACCAATATGTGGGTGTGTGGGCATGTGTGTGAGCCTTCTTTGGCCAGCAAACAGGAAGCATCAATGCCCTAACATTTCCTACCTGTAGCTAATGATTCAAGTCCATCTCCCTCAGGTATGGACTGCTGCCTATTGCATGCTGCTGAAGCAGATTCCTTATAATTTGTCTTATCAATATTGTTGCCACCACCTAACCTAAGTGAGATCCAATCAGTCTGTACATCATCGGACGTAATTACACGGTCCCTATAATCAGTCTGAATAGTTGCTCGAGCAGGTTGAGGTGGCAGAAAATACTGCAAAGGGGCATCTTCAGTTTCAGGGTCAGCTCTCAGAGAATTATCTAGATCACCATTACCCTCCGTATTCAATGAAGGGAATGGACAATCTGGTAACTGGTTGTAATCAGGTATTACTGATTCCACTAATGTGTTTTCCTGCTGCTCTCTTGCCCCCAAATCAAATCCATAACTACTGACAGGCGTAGGCCTCACTACAGATGTACAATGTGCATTTCCAGTACCATGTGAAACATCAGCATCAGTACCAAACAAACGAAATGTTGAATTCTGAGGCTGTGATAACCACCTACGCATAGGAAAGTCATCAAACTCAGCATCACTAGCACCAAAAAAACCAAGGGAAGAGCTAATGTTGTTCTGCGGTGGGATTGCTTCCGAGAAGGGCTCCAGAACTGGAGTCGAATTGGTAGGTATAAAAGGAACACCATCACAATCCACGTTCGCCATATCATGCAATGCTTCAGAAGAATTCAATGGTACTGATATCGCTTGAACAAAAGTATCAGAGCTACCAAAAGCTTGCCTGACCGATGAACCAATGTTTGTCCCATCAACATTTTCTTCCTCTGAATCACTTAAAACAATAACATCAGGTTCCTTTGGAAGTTCAGAACCACCATGCCTGACACCAGTGTCCAAAACATTATTATCAGGAAATGGAGATTCAAAGCCAGCTTCATTGGTTACTGAGAAATCAGGGTTCTCACTTCCTTCTTGGTTGACACTAGGATCTTCATCATCTCTGTTTGTAGATGTTGCACTACTACTTGCTGGCACAACTTTTTGATTCAGTTTTGCTTGCTTAACACAGTCATTCAAACCAGACGACAACATTTCTTTAGCTCCACTAACTTGCCAACAACCATCAAGATTCCTCTTGATTCCAATCTTTAAAGACATATGACCTCCTGATGTACCCTCTTTCTCAATCTTAACTTTGACAGAAGGGTCTTTTTGAGAAGAAAAATCTCCATTTATTGGGGCAATGCTTCCATTTGGCAGATGCCATTTTTCAGCAAGTGCACTCTTGCCTTCTAGCTTTGGACGCCAAGAACCTTCTGGTTTCACCTCAACTTCAGTTACATCCTCAGGATAGCCTTCCATCTGCAATATAAAAAGGTTAGAACAATCCTGAGGGAACCACAGGCCATACTAATATGAACTCTAGATAAGAGTCAGAAGACACAAAGTTATAACAGATAACTTACAAAAGAAGTAATTCTATTGAAATACGGATCAATAATGATGTTCTCGAGTGAATAATTCTTCAAGCATATAGGACACTGCCACTGCATGCAGAAACGAAGTTTCTTTGAGCACTCTTAAATTTAAAATAAACAATTCTACAGTACAGTAAAAAGATAACAATCCAAGATTAAATAAATACTGAATATTCCAAATTATGTAACCTTTCTTGCCCGTTGGTTGAGCTCTACAAATGCTTCTAGATCAAAACAACCCATATGAACACAAGGTTTGAATCTACCAGCACGTTTTATACGAGATCCAGTCATCTGCGAAAACCCAGCATTACAAGAGAACCATCTACTGAGCACTGAAATGAGTAACGCAACAGACAGCAAAACAGAATGGAGAAAAGAATATAATCTACAGTGTTTAGACTAAAGCCTGATGCATAAATGTCAATGTTCTCGTTTTGGTCTCACTGCAAATAAAAATACAATCAGTAATGTAATAAAGAATTAAATTTTCAACGAATTACTGGGAATGACTCCAGACTCTGTTCAAAACTCTTGTTATAAATGTATGACACTGGAAACCAAAGACCAACGTCAGAGATTTGGGTTTATCCCAACATCATATCAATGGAGTTGTTAAATGAATACAAACATAAGTTTGAACAAATATAAATAAACACACAAAAACAAATGCATTCAACGTCACTCCATTTCCCTCATAACAACTAGATCTTGTGTTTAAATGAAATTTTCTCTCAGAGCACAATGCACAAGAACCTATGAAGAAAGGAGATTAAAGAATAAAATTAAACTTTAGATTTGAACCTCACAAAAGTATGATGAATGAAATGGAGATCAAAAGATCAAACTAAAATTTGGATTTGAACCTCACAATGGTATATTGAGAGAGAGAGAGAGAGAGAGAGAGAGAGAGAGAGAGAGGAAACAAATTTATAGCTTTCCTCATAAGATAAATGTGGGATAAAAGAGAGATGGAGATATGCATGTTTATATCACATCTGTTGGGTGTGTGCAATTGTTGAGGTGAAACGCTTATGAATAGAGTGTAAATAGGATGAGTTTATAAGGTGGCAGGGAAGAGGGTTACGATGAGTCTAGGTACAATAGCAATTCATTAAAAAGGTGTATTAATATATAAATAGATTTAATTATAGAAAATAATAATGAATTGACTAAATAGATAATAATAATTATTTAATTAATAGAGGAATTAGGATTAATTCTGAGGATAAATTTTTGTGGCTGCAATAAATAGGCAAAGCAAACTAACTTCAATTCACTTGTCTAATTTTCCTTCATAAGCAAAATATAGGGTTGTAATGAAATTTTCAAAAATTATACTACGAAACATTGAACGCTGATGAATTGGTAGGTTTCTTGGTAACCAGCTACCCCATCCTGTCATATTGTTATCAAAGGGTGAAAACCAGGCAATAAATTTCCTAGGGAAGAAATGAGTATCTAACAAAGCTGTAAGAGTTTAGATATCTTCAAGTTGTCTACTTACTTTGGGTACTTAAGCTTTAGTTCAAGCTAAGGAACATAATTCATCATACCTCCTCTCCACTATCAAATTTTACTTGGCTCTGGATATGACTAAAGAATTGTCTAATTAGTACTGTGTTGATAGCAGTGCAAAGTTACATAATTCATCATTATTCAATCATGCTTTCAATATCCTGCTATAAGGTGTAACAGATGGGTGAGGAGTCCTTAGATTTTACCTCTGTGTTTTTAATTTAAATTTTTTCTGCATCTGAGAAAATCTCAAACAGATTTTCTTCTTGCTTACAATCAATATTTTGTTTCAAAGCCATAAGACATTAGTGGAAATTATTGCTGTTCTAGCCATTCAATATAAGTTTGGAGAGATGGATGGTTATCAAATGTAACACTAAAGGAAACATGGTTAGAAAGGTTTTTGTTCAGAAAAGCAACTACATACATGAAATCTGGTCACCATGAAATTCTTCAGTAGCTTTTTAATTTCAATCAATTGGATTTTTTATGGAGTACTCAAGCTGTAAAATGTAGTTCTCATAAACTCATTGAAACCATGATTCCAAACCCAGTCAGCATAAAGAACAAGAGAAATGCTTGGACAGAGAGCAAAGTTGTATGACGCAGCATCTGGTGAATGACTTTTCAAAGAAATAGAAGAGTTAAAAACTATATAGGTGGATGCTCAGAATAAGACCTATCCTTTACAATGTCACACATTGACTTCATAATTCAAAAATTATCGAGTAGATTTCAATGTGTTTGGACCTTGAGCAAATTATCAATTCAAACAGATGGAAATTTGTCATTGATGTCAAAGGTACAACGAAATTGAGGTAAAATTGTTGTTGATGTCAATTAGGCAATAAGTAATACCAAATAGCAAATATTAATCAAAAGAAGACAATTGAAACAAATATGAGAGTAATATATATGAGGGAGTATTTACTTCGTCTCTACTTCAGCATGAAGCAGCAATATATTATTTGGTCATGACATGTTGAATTTCACAATAATCTTACAACAGTACAAATGAAGATGACAGAGCATTTAAACCACCACAATAACACATCTGTGTGCCGGAATGAACCTACAGTTCCCATATGAACTTCTCTGCATTGAATGGGACTGGGTTGATAGGCCTGCTATGACCTTGACAAGTTAAATGAAGACAGTCAGTGGTCATAATACTCAATCATATACATGTCATAAACAGTCAGCAACATCGAACTGGATGGAAGAATATATATATCAATGAGGTACAAGACAATGACAAAACAATAGAAAGAACCTAAAAGAAATGCAGCAAACACATCAAGAACAGCCAGCCATATTGACGACATTAAATTAAGGGATATCAAATCTGGCATGCAGCAAAGCCACAAAGAAGCGTTAAATATGACAGGCAACGTGATTCATATATGATAAGAAGTTGATCAAAATGTATTTAGCAAGTAGCAACAAGGGAGCACTTACCGACAAATATTCACACAGGACCATGGGTATTAAATTTGGAAAGGAAAGTAACAACGAGCAAATGAAGGTCTACAGATGTTAAATACAAAAGCAACATACAGATAATGGTTACTTCATTAAAAATAAAAATATTAATTATAAAATGATCCACAAGTGCGCAGATTATGAAAATGAATGAAGGTGACAGTATCGAACAGTTTGATGGGAATACAGGATGAAGTTTATATCAACAGCAGTGGCATATGAAGACCATACACAGCAACATGAATGGACAATAATGATAAGAAAGCAGCAATTTTACCCAGAAGCGATGATATAATACTCAAGGTCATCAGAAGTACTTGTTTAAAACGCTGCAGATGGATATGGTTGTATGCTTCATGCGGCATAGACTAAACAGCAGCACTTCAAGAATCATTTTTTTATAGAAATAAAATGGCAAAGACATGGTTGTGTGCTTCAAGCGGCATATAGAATAAACAGCAGCACTTCAAGAATCAATTTTTGATACAAATAAAATGGTAAAGCAGATCATCTGGCAAAGACATGGTTGTATGCTTCAAGCGGCATATAGAATAAACAGCAGCACTTCAAGAATCAATTTTTGATACAAATAAAATGGTAAAGCAGATCATCCATTATGGTTGTTCACTAACACACACAAGGAAAACTATCTAGGTTACGATAAAGGATAGAAAAGATTCCAAAGTTATTAAACCTTCGTGATGAATACAAAGCAATGAACAATGACATACACATCAGATTATATATGGAAGCCAATACAGAGGAAAGGTTTGATTATACTAATCAGATGCCAAGTTTGTAATAAGCCGGATTAAAATTATCATCAGAACACTTCTTGAAAAAGACATGAATCTGCAGAGAGTGATCGCAGTGACCATCGAGAGCTCTTAACTTTAATTTGAAGAAGATACAATACAAGCCAGCAGAATTAAGGTGAAATGGATCTGAAGACAATGCAACAAGACTGTACACTATCACAATATAATATGGAGCACTTATACCTGTGCGTGCGGCTACACATTAAAAATAGGGAGTATGATGAAGTTAATAAAGACAAGCCCGATAAGCATAAAAATGATTAAGATAATACAATAAAAGAAAGGATGCAAACATTCCAACAAATATCTCTTTCCGTAGAGTAAAAATGTATATATATATATATATACAAGGAGTTTATTTTTGAAGAAAATTCATGAAAAACAGATGAGAGAATAAGAAATGAGAAGTGAGCAAGTGAAAGATAAGAGAGGAAGAAGAGTAATATAAAGAAATATATATTCAGATTTTTTAATCAGATTCATATATTTATCAAAGAGAAAGTGTGAATTATAAAAGGAGAAGAGTATATACATTTAGCAGAGAAAATGTGTGAACAAAAGAAATTATATTGGGTTTCCACACAAAATATTGTGTCAGTGCGTTAATGTGCAAAATTGTTTATTTCAGTATTTGAACTTATTGTTTGGATAAAACTTTTTATTATACTGATTCCCTCCTCCTCAGTATAATGGTGTGCTCCTCAAAAACATCCACTGAAAGTCCACAGTAAAAAATAACAACAAATCAATTGATATAATGGGGATTGGCAACCTGGCTTAAAGGCTAGGAGGATAAATATTCTGTTATAGTAGCCGATAACAGTAGAGTAGTAACCTTTCTTGATATAAGTTTTATGCAGCAAAATTGAATTGTATCTACCTGTAATCTTGTATTACTCAGCATATTTTGTGAAAAAAGGGAGTGATGCCTAGTTTATATATATTCTATCTAGCCATAATATCATATTATTCAGAGAGCTATTCATATATATTGTCTACATGTAATCTTAAATTATTTGGAGCATATTTTGTCAAAAAGGGAGCGATAACTGTTGTATAGACATACACATAGTTCACACGCGCACACACAAAAGCATATTTTATCTGTGGAACAATTCTAAAACTACTACTCAATGCTGACAAATCAATTGTCAATCAACATAAACGTAGTGTTTCAACATGTTAAAAAAGAAATGTAAGAATATAACGAGGATAAAGATGAAACAGAAGTAGCACTGAAACATCAAAATGGAATGACTATTATGCAGCAGCCTTAACTCTCCCAGATTACAAAGCCAAATTCAAGCCTAAGCTATCAGTGAAACAAAAAGCTCTCTAAAAATTACATAGAAAAAACATAAAATATTAAAAGCTTCAAAAAAAGAAAATTAAACATGACAAATGATTAGAAACTACCTTTGAATACGAAAATGAAACATTAGGTACTTACAGGGCACCGTAGATTAACTGTAACAGACTCGGCTACAACTTCCAAATCACTGTCACTGTCATCAGCCTTCCCGAATGATGCACCACCACCAACACATCGACATACACGAGCTAGGGAATCTTTAAAAGGCTCCCCTTCTGATTCATTGGGGATCCTGCTCATCACCTGATTTTGATTTTGATTTCAACAATTACAGAATTTTGAAGATAAAATTATCAATACACAAGAAATGATTTGCATCATAGATTTATACATTTACAGATCTAGAAAATAATAGATTATTATTAAAAAATAAATAAAACATAATGAATAAAATATTCTGAAGTTTTAACAAGAAAAAGCTGTTTAGCTTATACACATCAAATTGAACTTCATATGCAATAAACTCCTGCTTAACAATGATTCTGACATGTATGCTGAGGAGACATGTTTTGAAACATCCCTGCTGAGGAGACATGTTTTGAAACATCCGTTCTTTCACAATTGTTAACTTAGGCACTTGATATCATATATATATATGAGGTCTTCTCTTACATTGTCCAACTTAAGTAGTGATGCAGCAGTACACATCTCAAATTAATCATGTAAAAAACTACTGAATCATCCGTCCATGAAGTGTCCAAACATCATAAAATAAAGTTTACAAACATGAGCAGAGTTTTAAAAAACCCTTTTAGTTTGCCATTGAAATTTGACCAAAATATATTGACACATCTCAAATTAATCATGTAAAAAACTACTGAATCATCCGTCCATGAAGTGTCCAAACATCATAAAATAAAGTTTACAAACATGAGCAGAGTTTTAAAAAAACCCTTTTAGTTTGCCATTGAAATTTGACCAAAATATATTGTTTTTTATTCGTGCAAAAAAATTGTGTACTGCTAATGAGCATTTATGGTTTGGCGTCTGAACATATTTTGCTGTTTGTTGTGGTCTTCAAATATATTACCTATACATAACAAGTACACTGCCGAGGATTTTGCAGAAATAAACACAGTAAAGACATACAAGGTATAGAGAAGCTCTAGCCTTTATATTACACATCTCAAAGACATAACAAAATGTCCAAAAAGTTGCAAACCTACAGATTGCAACAAAAAACAAATAGAACGTAAAAATGACAGAGTTAGAGATGACCTTCTGAGAAAAGTAGCTCATACCAAGATGAGATTATCATCACAGAATCTTTCACCCAAAGTAAATACTTCAGCATATTATAATGAGCGAACACAAACTTACAGTAGTAGCTCATGCCATGACAGCAAGATAAGAAAGCCATTCAACACATGTAGCAGCAACAGATCTCCAATATCCACAATTTGAACACAAACGAGAGTGCACATCTATGATAACACTCCACATCAAGGATTTAAACCTTATCACCCAAAAGGAAGTGCTCACACATCCACAAAGGAACCCAGGCTTGCAAATAAATGTTTACACCACAGATGTGGCTAGATTGTGTGAACCCCCAGCTCTGATAATGCTTACAACAAAATAATCTTTTGACTATCCAAGATACCCAACCGGGCGAATACTTCCAAATAACCAGACTTCTCAAGCAGTTTGTCTCAAAAGAATCCTTCACTAAAAAGACCAACACATTTGAATGTTATCTCAAACTTTGGCTAGGGCAGATAATTTCCCTAGCAAAACTAGCAATCACTTGGCCTTGTTGTCCTAAATTTACAACCATAGTAACATGGGGGCACGTCCTTGGCATTTTTGTCTGCCACACCCGAGACGGTGACACACCCAGGACAGGGACAGTGTTCCCGCATACCCAGAGGTGCCACCATTGCACCGCCAGCAAGGGGGACATCCCTAGTGGGGACTTGGGGACAGGAATGCATCCCTCGACCCAGTAGGGGTTGCCTAGTCGTCCCCCATTTTGGAACCCAAAAAAGTGCAAAAATAAACAAATTAAAAGGTTTTAATATTTTATTTTTATTGTTTGCTAACCCTGGGGTATGTGGGGCCCATTAAGAGGTTGAAATCTCATTAAATCTCCTTGTTTTCTCATTTCTATTCATGTCATGGTTTTCCAATTTGAACCATTGAACATTGTGATCATATTATGTTTGACACTACTTGATGTAATCAAGTTTATGATGACATTAAATGATTGATGAGATAGTGATACTCAAAAATTTTCTTAATTGATAAGAGATATCTATAAATTTTGAATTTAAATCTTCAATCTGTGTTTATTTAATTTATCTGATAGAACTTTTAAGTTAGAACTTATATCTCTTTTATTGTTCATTGTTCAATGCTATGTAAAACTAAACTAGCAATAGTGGTCTTGATGCACTTATAATTCATATTTATGTCTTATATTGTTATACATCTTTTCATAATTAGCATTTTAAATATCATATGTATCGTATATACAATATCCCCCCCAGCTGCTGTCCCCCACCCTCCCCAATTTGAGGCCCCTTTGTCCCCCAGACCGGTGTAACTATGGTTACAACCTTCAAACAGCTCCCTATACTGACAAGAGATATACCAAGCATATCTAAAATGAAGCCCAAGCTGCTATTATATAACCACCAAACAAACTTCTAGACACTTTTAGGCTTTACCTCTTGTTGATGTGAGTTTTGCGACCACTTCAACATGTAAATCACATACTTATTATTGCAAATGAACCAACAAATCTCCAACTCTCCCTTGAATAAGGATGTTCATATGCTAAACAATGAAAATCAATTTTGTGATCAAATGAGACAACCATAAGGTTCCATCTAGTTGTGGACCTTCGCTCAAAGGTAATGATGTGATTTGCTGGTATCACGAAGGGACATATGCTACTCTCATTCAATGGACCTCAACTTTGCAAATGTGAAATATTTAGCAATTGGAGCTCTTCAACTTCTACTCACCAAACAAATTATGCAAAAAAAATATGGATTTAGAAAACTATTCAACTCTTATAATGC
The DNA here is from genome assembly GCA_028749045.1 of Cupressus sempervirens. Lineage (NCBI taxonomy): Eukaryota > Viridiplantae > Streptophyta > Pinopsida > Cupressales > Cupressaceae > Cupressus > Cupressus sempervirens. The sequence continues at coordinate 213,083,486 of CM053789.1, forward strand.
AAGAAAGTTTGAATGTATGTGCCTACTAGTCTTAGCTTTGTCATCAACTTCCACCAATCTAGTGCATGATGGAGAGTGTTGCATTCATTGTCTTCAACAACCAATTTGCACAAAAAGCTACATAGATTGTGAAGGTAACTTGATAACTTAGATTTTTTTTGGTATTCAAGTCTTTCATTATTAATTTGTAACCTTGATGATGGTTAGTGTTCTTCACTTAGTAGATGGGGATCAAACATCAATGAGGTATCTTTATGATGCCATGCATAAGGCCAAGGAGTCCATCAAAAATTACCACAAGGGGGGTAGCGTCAAATTTGACCCCATTTGCGAAATTATTAATAGAAAGTGCAACAATCAACTCCACAAACCTTCCATACAACAGAGTACTTCCTTAAGCCACATTTTCATTTGTTGCCATCCTTCTTGCATCACAATGGAGAGGTCATGGAGGACCTCATTGCGTGCAATCAAAGGTTGATAACCAATGTTGAAGCGAAAGATCTCATTGTGACTGAATTGGACACTTAAAACAATGCAAGGGGCAAGCTATTCTCTTCAAACGTGGCCAAGAGGTGAAGAACCACTCAAACCCAAAGTATATTTGGAATTTTAAGAGTCTTTCACATGCATGATAAGTAGATAAAAATTAAAATATGGTTTCCCCTTGATTTCTAACTCTTAAATATTTTATTTCAGAGATGTGGTGAATTTGAGTCAAAAACGTCACAAATCTACTAGTTAGTGCATAAACGCCTCAATGGCCTTGTCTTTGTGCAATATAATCTTCAATTGTGCACAAAGAAGGCATAGGAAGCACTTGTTGGTCCACTCGATTTTGATGACATAAATCCTTACAATGATTGGACATCACAAAAACAACCACCATCATTTACAAAGGATAAGATCTATGATTTGGAGAGGCAAGCTATGGAGGGCAAGAGTAGATTACAATTGGATGACATTGAGGATTAGAAGGCTGAAGAGGTTCAAGATGATAAGTCCTCATTGTTGGTGCTCGCACTATATGGAGTTTTGAGTCACAGCTAGTTATGTTGAGCAAGGAGGCGTAGCCACAGCAAACTCCTAGGACTAGACCTCCTACCTCTCATGTAGTTTTTACTAGAGCTTCTAGTAAGGGGAAGAAGACAATATAGATTTTTTTGACGTTGCATTTACTTATAGTTTACAATTTTCTATTTTAGTTTTGCTTCAAACTACCAGGCTACCAACCATCAGCATTCCACAAGAGGATGTCATTCTGTACCCAATTTGCATTTCAATATATCTAGACTTGGCTTTTTTCTTTTGTTTTACCCATTTACTTACTGATTAGATGCATCTCCTCATTGAATCTTGTGGAAAAACAAAAAAACTATTCAAATTCAAGCGATTTTTATTTCATTGAGCCTTTTGCTAAGTATTTTGTCAATTTTTTGTGGAGCGTTTTTCTTTGGGCCCTAGCAAGAAGTTGTCATGTTCGAGTATTTCAACTACGTCTAAACCATGCCGCCACTCCTAGAGTGCTCTCCCGATTAAGCTATTGGCTCCTCTAAAACAGCTCTTTGTTGGTCTGAGTGTGGCTTATTTCCAACATCCCCCAAGCCACACTATAGATGCTCGGGACTCCTAAACTGGCTCCAATACCACTTGTTGGATTGCTGCTCATTTGGACCAGCCAGGACTTCAACCTAGGACCAGTTATTTGTTATTGGAGAACTCTACCAAGTTGCTACCCCCTCTATGGTCAGCTTATCATTTGTCTAGGTACGTCTTATTTTCTGCGAAGTGTTTTTCTTTGGGCCCTAGCAAGAAGTTGTCAAGTTCGAGTATTTCAACTATGTCTAAACCATGCCGCCACTCCTAGAGTGCTCTCCCGATTAAGCTATTGGCTCCTCTAAAACATCTCTTCGTTGGTCCGAGTGTGGCTTATTTCCAACATCCCCCAAGCCACACTATAGATGCTTGGGATTCCTAAACTAGCTCCAATACCACTTGTTGGGTTGCTGCTCATTTGGACCAACCAGGACTTGAACCTAGGATCAGCTATTTGTTATTGGAGAACTCTACAAAGTTGCTAGCCCCTCTATGGCCAGCTCATCATTTGTCTAGGTATGTCTTATTTCCAATATACCTATCATTTGAATACTTGCAGAGACATAATGTTGTCCAAATTTGTTTCTGAAAAAGACTTCACGAATTTGTCTAACACATTTGTATAAACGTTGTAAAGCACCAAAATGATATCTCCAACTCAAGCTAGATTGGATAGTTTCACTATTGAAACCAATAATTTGTTGGGGGCTTTATCCTAGGGTTACAAGCTTCAAGAAGCTCACAAAATAAGAATGAGATAATAACAAAGCATATCTCAAATATAGCCCAAGCTGCTCTTTGTAACCACCAGAGAACCTGCTAGACATTTTTCTTAGCTTCTCCCTATCCTTGTAATTGAATTTGAGCTTAAGGCAATTCAAAAGTGATATTTCAGAATTAAATTCACCCTATAAACTTTATTAAATTAATTGGGGTTAGTAAAACCGTTAATTGGAAATGGTACCCTGCTACAAGGAACTAGCCTATAGATAACAAAGACCACCCACTGCAGGGGTGAGTGGATATAGAAGTGTTGGCAAGCTGAACCAATATAATTTGAACATATAATTTTAAATAATTCAATCAATTAATACCCTTTATCTTGACCATAACCTATGGGAGTTAAACATGCCAATAAGTCCTCAAGCGGCAATGCTAAAGAGAACAATGCATGAATTTATAAGCCATCTTGAAAATATACACCACCATGTATTATGACTTATCCATTTCATTAATCTATAGAATATTACAATAAAATCTCCTAACTATGTTGACCCATTTCATAAGCATCAATTTCAGACTGTTAGATAACTTTCTTATTGCTTTGTATTTGTGAAACCTACACCAAATTTGGCTAACAAAAGAAATTTGATCCAAATCACATCGCAAGAAAATGCGAAAGATACTAGAAAAAATATTCACACTATATTATAGATGAAAATTGCAACATTCAGACATGTTGCAAAAACAACTAACACAAATAGAAAAAGGCATAATAATGACCCTGGATTAAATAATATGCCCTGTATCATAGATGAACATTACAATATATAAGAGATTTTGCAAAATAAGTAATACAAATAGAAAAAACTGATACCAATACGGCTAAACCATTAATATCGACTGCAAGAGATGCAAGCGAAGCAATAGAAAGCCCCAGTCATGATTGAAGTAGCATGTATTCTTCACCGTGAATGACTTCTAAAAGTATAGTTCTCGTACAATGAATTTAAATTTTGTGTAGAGTGTATGTAAATCTCCTACACAGACTTTACCGAGCGCTTCCGTTTGATCAACAAATGTCAAAGTAACAACATTTACTGACTCAAAGTTTAAATGTACACAACATGGTTGAGGATAGAAGGGAGAACAACAAAAACTAAATTACCATATCAATGACCATCAGCACTATGAAAATCTATGAAATTCAGGGAAGCTATATGGAATGGAGGAGTTGAAACCATATTCTAGAAACACTATCCAATATGCTCATATAAATGGAAAGGACTTTAGAAAGTTGAAGTATAGAACACTCATTGCAGCAAGGTTTGAGTATACTACAATACAGAATCCATTAAATATCTTCTTCACATAATTGATAGATAAAATATACATTGCCCAATATCCTTTAGAATCCCAAGATGTTAGAAGTTAAGCATTGAGCCGCTAGACAAAACCCTAAAAACAAAAATTGAATTATCATCACAATATGACTAATTTGAAACACTCTACATTAAAGGAGCATACTAGGCTTTTCACTTCAAAAATAAAATGTAACAAGAAATAAGGGATCATCAAGAAAACTTTATCAAAAAAACCACACCAAGCACAAAACAAAAGTGTAAAACATTAGAAGGTAGAATATCTAACACATTTTCATTAACTTGTGCTTACAGTGAGTAGATACATGTATATATGATAGCATAGATCACTACAATTGTCATTCACGCCCAACTGAGAAATTAAAGTAATGCATAAAGCATCACTAATGATTACCAATTGAATCCACAAGAATTATCTCTGATCCATTATAATTATAATTAAGATATAATTTACTAAGCACACCAACTAGACCCTACTACTCACACAGACCCTTGTTCAAGTCATATTCCTTACTTATACTTTGCCAAGGTATTCTAATCTTATCTCTAGACTTCCACCTTACTAAAAACCTCACAACCCGGTGTAAAGCTTCTACAAATTCTGTTATAAAATCACACTCATCAAATATCCTTGGGTTGTTGTAGATAATCTTCTTTAACTTTTGAATGTAGGAGTTATCAGAATATTGAATGTTGTTCTGAATTTGATTGTCTCTGCAATAAATTCATATGGGGCAGTATTGCTTGAAGGAGCAGACTTATGTTAATTGTATGTCCTCAAACTACAATAACACCCACCTATTATACCATGACCAAAGGGCATGTCCCTCAAAGCGACATGACCCTCTCTAGGTCAGCCCACACTACACTTGCATAAATCGGATACCAATGGAGATAATACAAACATTAACTAAAATAACTTAGTTATAGTTAGTGCTAAACATGAATATTTCCCAAGGATCGCTGCTCGTCCTTTTACCAAGTGTAAGGTATATAATGCTTTTAAATGGTATGCAAGAGGAGAAGATCATGGTGTGGTCTACACTCTTAGACCAGTATGATATCATTGTAATAAATTTAACACTCCCTCTTAACTTGATAATCATACCAAGAGATAACATATCTAGCATCATCAATTAATATGAATAAGCATAGTTTGATACTCCATATCTATCTGAATCTTCTGAGCAAATGGCATCATGGAACACATGATACTGAGTCATATAACCATCTTGTGATATGACTTATCACTTATACTAGTGATGTCAGTATTGCATGTAATGCACAACACACAAGCTAAAATCCAAAGAATGATTAAATCCTTCATTTATCCAAGTTGTGATTCATAGGAACTGGTAATCCTATATCACAACTTGATCTTGAGTTAAGATCTACTAAAAAATAGGATAAAGTCTATAGAATAAATTCTTCCTTTGTCCAAGTTGTGAATAATAGGCATAGAAATGCTTATGTCACAAATGATCTTGAACTCACCTAGATCTAAGAGTAGTTCTATACTGTTCAATACATTTTATGAGGGATCGTCATCTCTCATAATGTCTTTTATACAAGCATTCATTACCTCAAAGATCGTCACCTCTAAATAATGAATACAAATGGTGGAGCCCATAACAGTCAATACCCTAACAATAAAATTATTTTATTAATAATTTAAAGAATACAAATGAATTACAATTCAACCATATCAAGTCTTTTCCTGAAGTGATCTATCTTCATTCTAGAGAAAGGTTTGGCGAGAATATATGTTGTCTGATCTGTAGTGCAAATGTATTCTAATTTTATAGTATTCTTGTCTACCATATCTCTTACACATAATGGTAAGGAATTTCGATATGCTTGGACCTGTCATGAAAAATTGGATTCACCAAAAGCTTGATGGAATTCTGATAATCACAATGAACAATCGTAGGATTCGTGGCTTGCGCAAATAATCCCGCAAGTAACTTTCTAAGCCAAACTGCATTAGAGAGGCCATCACTGCTGCAATGTATTTGGCTTCTATGAAACTTTGTGCTACTGAAGATTGTTTTCTGCATATCCAACATATCATTGTCGATCCTAAACTGAAACAACATCCTGAAGTACTTTTTTTGTCTTAAACACTCTAGCCCAATCTGAGTCAGTGAATCCACATAAATCTAATTCAACTTTCACATATTTGAGCCCAAAATTTTGAGTGCCTTGTATCTCATAATGTGTTTGACTACAGCTAGGTGAATCTTGTTGGCTCACACATATACTGACTTAAGGCATTAATATCATAGCAAATATCAGGTCTTGTATTTACCAAGTACATCATAAGGGACCCAATCATATGTTTGTAGAGAGTAGAACCTATGGAAGGTGATTTTGTTGTTGCTTCTTTAAGTTTACGTAGATTAGTCTCCATTGGAGAGGACATAAACTTGCAATTTCACATTCCAAATCTCTTCAAAATATCTGATGTATACTTGCCTTGACTAAGTATAATGCTATCAAAATTCTATCGTACTTTCAGTCCTAGGAAGTAATGAAGGAGTCCCAAGTCTTTCATCTCGAATTCTCTAATTAGATCTTTCTTGCATTGATCTATGAGATGATCATCACTTGTTATTAGTAAATCATCAAGATACAATATCAAAATTACCATGTCATCTTTATCCCTTTTATAATATAGATTTGGATCGACTTCATTTTTGGAGAATCCTAAGCCGATGAGATACTTATCAATTCTTTCATACCAAGCCCTTGGAGCTTATTTAAGCCCATAGAGAGCTTTCTTGAGCCTGCAAACAAAAAAAATAGGATCATGAGTTTCAAATCCTTCAGGTTGCTCCAAATATACTTTTTTTGTAATCTTTCCATTCAAGAATGTGTTTTTATATCCATCTGATGTATTTTCCATCCCTTCAATGTTGCAATGGCTAGGACTGCTCTTACAAAGGTGTATCTGGCAACAGAGGCAAAAGTTTTTTCATAATCAATCCCCTCTTTCTGAGAGAATACCCTGGCTAAAAATTTGGCTTTATATTTTTCAATGCTACCGTCTACAGCAAGCTTTATTTTAAAAATCCACTTGGAAGAAACAACAAATTTTCTTTCAAGTCTTGGAACAATTTCCCAAACATCATTTTTCATAATAGATTGGTATGCTTATGTCATAGCATATTTCCAAGTTGTATGTTTAATAGCATCTAAAACATTGGTTGGTTTTGACTTAGACAAATCATTCATGTTTGTTGTATAACTAGAAAATCTTTTGGGTCTTTTGATTTCTATGATGGTTCTGAATGGTACAACCAAGTCTTGTGCTTCCTCTATTGTTTTAATAGCCCAAAATGGTCTTTTCTTAGAACTTTGAGTTTCTTCAAGATTAAGATTTTGAATTTCATCTTCAATTTCTTCAATGTTCTCCCTCTAAGACTCAGTTTCAATATTTCTTTCAAAACTAAGTAAAGGAGAGTGTTCTTCAAAACTTAGGGCATTTTTGAATACTAAATCTTCTTCAAAAATTACATCCCTACTAAGTTCAATATTTTTCTGTCCAGGTATAAAAATCCTATATGTTTTAGAGGTTTCACTATACCCTACAAAAATACCTTTCCTTCCAGAGGGTTCTAACTTAAGTTCTCTTTTCTTTTGGAACATGAATATATACAAGGCTCCCAAAAATCCTAAGATGACTTATATTCAGTTTAACCTTAGTAAACACTTCTTCAGGAGTTTAATCTCTAAGGTAGGAGTGAGGGCTTCTGTTTTGAATATACACAACAGTACATGAAGCTTCTACCCAAAGATAATATTCTAGATTTTGATCAAATATCATAGCTCTTGCAGCTTCTATAATTGTTCTATTCTTCCTTTTTGCTACCCCATTTTGTTGCGGGTTATAAGTAACAGTATACTCCCTCTTAATTCTTGTTTCTTTACAAAACCTTTTAAACAAATCTGAGGTGTATTCCCCTCCATTATCAGTTCTAAGAGTTCCAATTTTATGTCCTGATAAGTTTTCAGTTAAGGTTTTAAATTCTTTAAATCTCTTTAGGATTATTCTGATTCTTTGCATTTTAGGAAGTAAATCCAAGTTTTCCTAGATAAGTCATCTATAAACAAAATATAGTACCAAAATCCTCTGAGAGAAGGAACATACGTAGGTCCACATAAACCCGAGTGGATTAATTCCAAAACATTGTTACTTATTCTAGTGCTATCATTAAATGGACTTTTGGTAATCTTACCCAAAGCGCAATCCTTTACATATGCTTGAGTGATCTTTATTTAGTTTAGGTAAACTAGTAACCATCTTCTCCATAGTTGATAAAGTTTTGAAATTTAGATGTCCTACCCTTCTGTGTCATATTTCATTTATATCTGTAGCTTCATGAATTAAGGCTTGAATAGGTCAACTAGGTTCTAAATTTAATTCATACAAATACCCTTTTCTTTGACCAATCAATTTTGCTTTCTTAATTGAGGAGTTCTTAGCCCAAGTTATTACTTTACCATCCATAAATGCAACATTATGTCCATCTTCAAGTGTCGTAACCAAGATTAGATTTCTTTTATTCCTAGTACATGGAGTACTCCTTTGAGAATAAGAGAATTTCCTAATTTTAGTTTCAACGTGCAATTTCCAATTCCTTTGACGGAATGTGTTGAATTATCACCGATGGGGACTTCGCCATTAACCTTTTCAGATATAGAGTCTAGTACTTTTTTGTATCCTATAATATGTCTAGATGATCCACTATCAATCACCCATGCTTTACTTGAGACTTTATTTGATAGTGACGAATACAATACACGATTCTCGGGATCATAATTATCTTCTTCCCTAATAACATTTGTACAGTTCACTTGTTGTTTAGAATTCTCAATGCAATTAGATCTGTAGTGTCCAAACTTTTCACATCTAAACCATCTTATTTTGAATGGATCTTTCTTAGGGTTGTCATTCTTTTGGTTACCCTTTTTCTTCTTGAAATGCTTCTTCTTGCCTTTATAAGAGTTTGTATTAAAAACGTGAAGTTCTTTATCTTCCGTTTTCAATTTCCCTCCTTTCTTTAGTTTTTTGGATTCTTCCTGAAGACAATCTCCCTTAAGTCTATTGAAGTTAAGAAGTTTATCACTGGCACTTACTCCTTGTGCGAAAGATTCCCATGAATCTGATAATCCATCTATAGCCATCAATATTAGTTCTATGTCATTAATGATGGTCCCTATACTTGCAAGTTCAACTCTTAGGCTAGCAACCCTTAGGAAGAAAGAATTCATCGATTATCCCTTCTTTATTTGTATGTGATTTAGTTGCCTTTTTAGTGTGAAACTCTAGTTGCATTGTTAACCTCATATGCATTTAGTAGTGCATTCCTCATAGCAAATGTTGTTTGATGTTTTGTTAGCATAGGTACGATATCATTTTTCACTCCATCTAATATGATCTGAATGGCTTTCCTGTTTCCGTTACTCCAAATAGATTTATGAGGTTCAACTGTAGGTTGTTTGGATGCTGATTCAACAAATTGTTTTACATCATTTTCTTCGAGAATCATCATGATTCTGAATTTCCAAGCATCAAAGTGTTCTTTCCCATCAAACTCCTCGGGTCTGATTGTGTATGTCATTGAAAATAGGAGAATGATGCTAGATATATATAAGGTCTGATTACTTAATTTGCAGAGTCTAGGTTCGACTACCAAAGCTCTAATACCATGTAAAGTTTTTACAAATTCTGTTATAAAATCAGACTCTTCAAATATCCTTGGGTTGTTGTAGATAATCTTCTTTAATTTCTGAATGTAGGAGGAGTTACCAGAATATTGAATTTTGTTCTGAATTTAATTCTCTGCAATAAATTCGTATGGGGCAGTATTGCTTGAAGGAGCAGACTTAAAGTTAATTATATGTCCTCAAACTACAATAACACCCACCTAAAGGGACATGACCCTCTCTAGGTCTGCCCATACTACGCTTACATAAATCGGCGACCGATGGAGATAATACAAACATTAACTAACATAACTGTTTAGTTATAGTTAGTGCTAAACATGAATATTTCCCAAGGATCGCTGCTCGTCCTTTTACCAAGTGTAAAGTATATAACACTTTCAAATGGCATGCAAGGGGAGAAGATTATGGTGCTGTCTGCACTCTCAGACTAGTATGATATCACTGTTATAAATTTAACACTCGCCAAAGGAAAAAATTGTCATTTTCAGAAAAGCTCTTTGTTTATAAAATTAAATAAAATCAATTTATTTATTTTTTCGTTAAAAACAAATGGCAAAACAGCCTATCTATATTATATAAAATAGAGGTAATTACAATATGCTAGTAGAGCTGGGAAGAGGAAGATGTGATTGTAATGAAGTATAATAGTATTTACTTCTAGTTTGACACAAACTATTTACTAGTTTGCTTCCCACCATCAGCATTCCACATGAGAACATGATTTTCTACCCATTCTGCATATATATATAACTCTGCTTGTTTCTTTTCTGTTCTCTTTAATTAACTCATTGGATGCATCTTCTCATTAAATTTTGCAAAAATATACATATTTATAATTAAATTTAAGCTGTTTTTTAGGTTCCTGAGTTTTTCCCCAAGTGTTTTTCAAAAATGGCTGAATTTTTCCTGAGTATTTTTTGGGGGGCTTGGCAAGTTTTTTCCGAGTGAGAATTTTCCAACTATGCTTATAACTAGAAACCCATACACAAGTAATTCACAACTTGTAAACAAAATACTTTTGTAATATAATTGCTGCTCCCAGTACAACTCCCAATAAAATTTAAAACTGCTTATTGAAAGTACAGCATATCCAACCCAAGTAGGTCTCCCGTGCCTGCAGCCATAGAAATCAAACTAGCTCACAAAACCCTCGACAATAGCATCATCTCTTATTACAGCACCAATTTCCCTAGCAATAGTACCTGTCTAGAAGAAGAAGAAAATGGGGCAGGATTCACAACACTTATTGCTATACTTCAGACCAGTACAAAACATATCAGGAGACAATAAATCCATTAAGTTAGAAACCACATAACAGTACAAGCATCAACTTGAATAGATATCCAACAGTATTAAACTACTATGCACAAAATTTCTCCTGTTGAAATGAAGTATTTCAGAGAAACAAACATATACTTAATTATATAATAAGATAATACCTGTGCAATTGTCTGACGACGCATAATTCTTACACCTAGAACAAAAGACCGAGGATCATATGCTTGCAATGACAATCTATTTGTTCCTTCTCTGATGCATGCCGTAATCTACAAGAGGTTAAGCGAAAGCAGATTATAAATTGAAAAGAAAATACTTTTGATATAAACAAAAACCATTAAGGCACTGGGCATTTCAAGTATTATGCTAAGAATGAACACCAAACGACTCCAAAGCACCACACAATGCAGAACCATAGACTGTAAGCAAAATGGGCAAAAGCTGCTCAGAGCTTTAGAGTGCTAGAAAATGAGATGAACAAAACCCTAGTAAAATGTAGCATTTTAAGATAATGCCAGATAATTTCTGGGATTTGATTGTGTGAGAATGTAGCATTTTCAGATGTTAAAAGAAACCTACCCCGGGACCATCATCGCGACCATTGGCTCCAAGAAGCTGAGCACTCGGTCTGTTCGTAACCTTTATTGATATTCCTGCTCCAAAATATAAAATTCATTAAAGACTTTGACATAGCCATATAAGAACCGAAAACTAAGAACTAACATTCCAACTCAGCATCTTCTCAAATATATGGAAAAGTACAATGAAAGCAAAACAAAGCTGTTTTAAGAAAATTGGATCATCTTCACTAAAATGAAGGCTTCCACAAAGGAATCTTACGCTCGCACATCCAAATACAAAACTAGATGTATCTAAACTTTTAAAGCAAGATAAACATAGAGAAGTCACTTCAGTACTACTTCAGATTATCCATGTAGGAGTTTTTGATCTCTAAAATAAGCAATCCGTCCTCAGATGCATTTCATACTTCAACTGCAATATAGCATCAAAATAGCACCAGTTCATCATTCAAGCAAGTCCCTAGAGACTGAATCTTTAATAGATTGTAAATCCTGGGCATGCATTTTCTACTTTACAAGCAAGTTCAGCTTCTAAACAGAAAAAATAAATAATCTTGGTTCAAGACACCTCTCCCCCAACAATCTATAATCTCTATTTTCTTTCCTTTTTCTTGATGTCCCAAATTTCTCTGTTCCATGTTATTTCTTAACGAGAAGATGACTTACTACAATAATCCATAATATATAATATCCTAATACACCAAGAATTTGTAACCACTGCAAAACTCCAACACTTTAGACAGCAAAATTGTAGCGATAACACAATATATGGAAAAACACATATATGATGAACTTGTAATAACAAAAAGACATCAAGTTAATATGCCAAAATATATAGTATCTTATTACACCAATAGTTTGTAACCACAGCAAAACTCTAACACTGCAGATAGCAAAATTGTAACAATAACACAATATTTTGGAAAACATCTATATGATGAACATTAAGAACTTGCAAGAACAAAAAGACATCAAGTTAATATGCTTGAACGAAGAACAATCAAAGTCCTCAAAAAAGAAAAGCCAGGATTGGCAGTTTAGATCATACCATTTACTCGAAGATCAGCATTTTGTGGCCAATGCATCCTAAAAGGTACTTTATCATTTAGGAGAATACACCATACCTAATAACACATCATTCAAGAGAATAATTTCTTTCAATATACCTCACAGAAAAAACCCAAATTTAATTGCCTTCCACAACCCTTTGTTCCTAGCCATGTTGTATACATATATGCAGAATTCCACCAAATGTATTCAGCAGACTAGATAAATCTGTTCCTTTCATTAACAAATATTTACATCCAACATATTTAGCAAATAAACTTGAATAATGAAACATAGAAACATGGAAGCACAATATTGTCGGCAAAGTTACATATTCCATTTTTAACAAATATTTACATCCAAATATTGGCAGAACTATGAATAATGAAACATGGAAGCACAATATTGTTAGCAATGTTCCGAAAATTTGTCAGATGTCTGAGGAGACGAGACCCTTTGGTGAACCAAATATGTGGGGAACTAGTCGATTTAAACAAAATGGTAAGTCACATAAAACACTAAATCAAAGGACATAAATACCGGCATTGTTGCCAAGAGACTAATATTAGTCTGCCAATATTTTTTTAAACAAGAAAAATACTTCGAGGCAATAAATATAATTCGCTAAAAATAAGAAAATGTAAAATTTCAAATATATAAATAATAAACATTAAAAAATCACAAAATTAAATTGGTTTATATATATAAACTGAAAAATCACAGGAACTCTGAGCAGAAAATTCAAGTAGCAGCTGTGGCACCTTCCCACCTGTTGCAGACCTTCTTCCCAATGCAGCTGACATGCCACATCCATTCACTGTCTTTATCAGGAATGGCAAAGTCCTGAAATGGTCAGAGGGACCGCTAGAGTGGACTGCTTGGTTTTAGATGTTTACTATATACGTGATGTAATTTTGTATTTTGTCATTTAGTGGCTCCAGACTGTGATAATTTTGTATGTCACTGGTGACAGTACTCTAAAGTTTTTTATATGTGTCTGCTCCAAATCAGGAGGATTACTGATCTTACCATGAACTATATACTGTATTAGGTGTTTACCTCTTATACTTGATAGGAAAAAAATATTAATATACCATAAATAAATTCTAGTTTAAAATTAAATTAATGTGTACTTTATAGCAACTTAAAATTTAAATTTTATTAAATACTATTTATCTATTGAATATTAAAGAATAGATAGTATAAGTTATAATTTTATATTTTAAAATTGAAAGATAGAACTTTAAGTCGAATGAAATTATAAAATTTGATAATTTATAATCCTACAAGATTACATCATAAGTTTTCATGATTTAACTTAAATTTAGTAAGTTTCGCGTAAAAGTTCTAAATCTCTAACCATCTTATGAATTTATAATTTTACAGGTCTGAATTATGAGTTTCAAAAAAAAATTATAAAAAAATCTTGATTTAACCTAAACAGTTTCTTTTGAGATTCTATATCTATCCCTACAACCATTGCTTAAAAGAAACAATGAAATAATCCCACATCAAATGGCATCAACTCGGCATTTCATTCAAAGTAGATATGCAATCTTTTTATCAGATCTTTAAAGACCACAATGTGCACCTTATGCTTGGGGCACAACACGTACTCTCAAAACAATTTGCGTTGACATGCTAGGGATCTACCTGCATCCATTATCTTTGCTGTCAACATTATTCGAATCATCATGTTGTCATCACTTCTAGATGATCACTCCAAAGATTACTTCGACTCCTTTACTCCAAATGACATTAAAATATTCAATGAAAATTGCAACAAAATACAATAGTTAATAACAACTAACAACTTTTAACGATTTTTGCTTAATTTGTAGGGTTTTCCCTTTGAACTTAAGCTTTTGTATATTTTAAGACACTTGGAAACACAAACACAGCGTACCTTGTCATAATTGTAAAATTTACCTACAATAGATGCGAACTCTTGCATGCCCACCATTAGGAATTAATCTTTACTTCGTAAAGTTTAGAACCTCCTCCTATCTCTTGTAAGATTATTCCTAAGGAATCCCTACAAGTTTCGTCTATTTTTGAGCTCCTGCAATTCTTTTTCTTTATTCCAAATACTTCGAATATTAGATTTCCTCCTTATAAGGATTGTGAACATTGCACACATATAGGATGTTAGATGGCATCCTTAGACTTGTAGTTACTTTCTAAATCCTCTATTTATTGCTATACTTGGTAAATTACATATTTTAAACAATAATAGAGATGCAGTGAGTACTAGATATAGGAGTATAATGTATCTTTATTTAACATGAATTCATTGCACAAAAGAATAGAGATGGTCAGCCAAGTATCTAATTCATCCAACTATACCCTACCCCTTCCTTGGCAATACACAATGTATTTAACGGACCTGCCAATTATCGAGATCCACAATCGTCAACCAATCGACACTTACATCTATATGTGAGAGACAACCAACAAACAATTAGTACATTGGCAAATAACCAATTTATCAAACATAATTAATGGCATTGTACTAAAACTACATCATCACAAAGACTAATGTCAAGAGTGTAGGCAAGGACTTTGTGTAGGCAAGGACTTGTACTATGTAAACTCAAAATTGTAATGTACTACAAAAATCAAATGGAGGTCAAGGGGCAACACCCAGCATAGGGTTCCTGGACAACGCCAATTTACCACTTCAAAACAACACAGAACACCATGCCATGGATTATTTTCTTGAATCTTTAAGACACAAAAAATTGAAGAGGGTGGGGGGGGCGAGGTGTGGAGGGGGGGGGAGAAGGGGGGCCAGGTCAGTATAATAACACTTTTGTCTTTCTAAAGTTTTTATCCAAACAATCCTCTTAATAACTTTAAATGCCAAAATCAATAATTATGCACATGAACACAATGACACAATGATTTTACGTGGAAACCCAATGCAGGAGAAAAACCACTATCAATAATTGTTTTTATATAAACTTGTCCTTTTACAAATCTTTTAAGGCTCCAACTTGCTAGAGGCTACAACCTCCATGTTTATGAGCACCCAATCACACACTTTGCATGCACCGACCTACTAGAAGCACCAACCCCACTGCTATCTTTGTGGGCACAAACCAACTGCACACAAACTTATTTTCCACCCTGGCAATGTTGCTTACTCAATTGATAATGATGGATATCCTTCACACGTAATTCTTCTTATATTTGTATGGATCCTTTAACTTTATCACACACCCACTCCTCTCTTCTTTTTCCTTAAGTCAACTTCTCAAATTTATATACATGTGTGTGTGTCTTTATATATACATCATATTCTTAATTTATATCAATTTGAATATATGTATATTCCTCTTTTCCATTGTTCTTATTCTCTTGTACTCGTACTTCTAATCACCGCTCATACTCTTATTTTCATATATCTCTTCATTCATTCTATCTTGCTTTTCAAACTGAATAACCTCGTTTATATTTTATCCATTGAAAAGTCATCTCTCTTTCAAAAGGAATTACAAATTTTCATTATAATTGCAGCTTTTGTTTTAATTAATTTCATTGATCATTTGACTAATATCATTTTAATTTCTCAATCATATATCTTTGCTTTATATAGTTTGTTTGTTTCATGATATGTTGACTTTGTCATTCGAACCCTTATGCAATTTCCTCCATACTACATAACAGCCTATGAGGCATATAGTTTAACATTTTTGTTGCTCTTTATCATCATTTGCATAAGGTGCACAATCTATGCACTCCTTATGACATGGAATGTCCCTTTCTTCAATCTTCAGTCTGAAATATTAATTCATTTTGCTGTCTTATGAAGTTTTAGTTATTGACTTCTTTAATCACAGATCTTCATTTGATCAATAGTCTATAGTGTCCAACAAATATTAAAGTAAATATTGTCTCCATGGTTGACGTCAACTATTAGTCATTACTGTAAAACTCCAACAACATACTCGATACTCTCAAAGGACTCAAAGTTTTGTTTTGATCATTACTAGACTTGTGTTGAATGATTACCATGACTCTTATCATATCAAGCCTTTTCCTTGAGAGAATGCACATTCACTTATAATCCTCTAAAACCTTCGATAGCTTGATATCATCCTTCAGATTTCCTTTTGTTCAATTGCTATTAGTATATTGGTAATCATTGCTTTGAGAACTCCCAAATCTGCATAGAGTCACTACACACACACACACACACACACACACACATATATACATATATGTATATAATTGCATATGCGTGCTCATGCGCACACGCACACACACGTTAGGCACACAAACTTCCAACTTGTTGGGTATTGTCATTTTGCTATCTTGATGTATCTCCTTAAAATGTTAATCACTTAAGAGTTAAAAGCAATAACTTTAAATTATAATGTTGTCCCTGATGTCTTCAATACTTGTTGTCAATCTGTTTTTGATTACTTTGATAGGATATTATTCCACCTATATCATGTATTGTCTTTCTAGTCATCTCGTTTGTCATTTCATCAATTTGTTTATAGCTACATTTACCATTTTTCACATACGGACTCTACGCTTTCAATAATAATAAATTATGAATCTTTTATTATTCTTTATATACTATTGGCTTCGACGATGACTTCTTCATACCTTTGACATTGAAAACACTTACAGTTTTGTTCGTGCTCAAGAAACCCTTTGCGTAAAGGACAAAAATTTCATAAAAAATAATACTGATTATGCCCAAAAAAAGAGACTTTGCAATGTTTGAGGAAGATATGATGTCAAAATTCTAATCAAGTTGTACTCTCCAGTTCAAAACTAATCATCGTACAAGTTGACGTAAGGAAATTGCATAAGATTGTGTTATTGATCCTACCACTTGAAATACAAAATAAATGAGAAGCCATACAATGCAATTGAAACAATGTTTGAACAACTCTTGGAAATATTGTGTGGAATGCCACGAACCACATATCCATACTTTGACAAACCACAACCAAAATGTGTATTTTAATGCCACAAAACAAGTACCCATACAATGTGGAGGAACTTTGTTGCAAGTTGTGTTCGTACAGTACGGAGGTGTCATGCATGCGATAAAGTTGTTGAATGCTTCTCAAGGTTCTACAACAGGCTTGTGGTGTGCAGAAAGATGGAATAACTGATGCTTGTCAAGTTGCATTTGAATGTCATACACCATGATGAATAACTGATGTGCATAGAATTGAGGAATACAGAGGGATTGTGTTAAGATTGTTACACCTTAAGAAAGAGTTTGAATCTCATACAAGGAGTGGAGTCATGGTTTGTACTTCATAGAATGCATTCATACGTCATACGGTGGTTGCATCGTTAAAAGACTATGTACAAAACAATGATAACAAGGATGTACATCATTATATGACAATCTTGAAACTAGTACAGAATGTCATACAACAAGCTATCTTCGTACAGGACTGCATTGACAAGCAAAACTTGATGTTCATACGTAAAATGGAATAAAGTTTGGGCTCCGTTTGTGGTTCATGATGTTGTGGTAATTGATTCTTATGTCGTTTGCATGGCTCCTTGAGTCCTATGGATGGTGCTTATGTAGTTTTCCTCTCTAGAGTTTTATGGTCCCTAATCTGCTTGTCAGCCTTGCAATTCTCAATTTGGTCGGTTTTACCTATAATTGTATTTCATCTGCCAAATATTGAATCTATCAAAATTAATCATAACCTCACCAACAGTGGGATTTAACAATGGCCTTTGTGCAATCTTCATTATTCTTTGCTTTTCATTTTCTATCCTCGTATAATCAAGTGTATTACAAGATAGCAGATATACCTCTTAGTCCTCCATTTGCCAATGGAATAGTTCATTTGGCATACTCATTTCATCTTTATAACAATCTTCAAGTTTGATAAGCCCTTCATCGTTTGATTCCACATCTTTCCTTCATTTGTCCACTCATAGCTCTCCATCTTTTAACTCTAATTTGTTGGATGCCAACTCTTCACGTGCCACTTTATTTTGTAGATTGATGACATGTTTCTTCCCTTTGCTCTTGATCAAGAACGTGTTTTGCTTCCAATTGTGACTCAATTCCCAGCAATCAAGCAACCTCTCCTAAGAACCTACACCCCTTTCCCAACTAGAAAACTACAGAACACAAGAAAAATCATTGTCTGATAATTGTTGCCTTTAGTACCATTAATGTCCCCAACGGCTAAGCCCTTACCAAGTGCAAGTTTTCCATTAAAATCCACCGACAACAAATTGACTTCATAGCCTCCATTGATGATGGTATTTATCAACCTTCTACCTATAATTCCCTCTTCAACAACACTCGGCTTCCTTAAGAAGAAGCAACATAGGGTCAGTGGCCTAATTGTCTTTGGGTGGTGACTTCCTCGTTGGTTCCCCTTCTAGCTTACATTGGCTTTGGCCAAGTGTTTCATTACCAACTCTATTGGTAATTGCCTCTCTCAATTGTGACACAGTTTAAAGAATGTTTTCCACCTTGAAAGGTATGATTTCTATAACACCTGCCAAACTATATTCTCCTTAGACTCTAATCACACTAACATACTTGAGTTACATTGTGGGGTTATTTGTTACTTGGCCATCACTTGCTCGACATCTAATCTAACTTCTCAAAGTCATTGCTTCTTCGTACGAGGGTTCAAGACCACAACCTTTTTTCTCTGTCCTCTCGTGATTGCCAGAACTGCCATGTCTTGTTCCTCCACATCTAGCATATTAATACCCTTTCATTTTGGACAAATGGTCTCTTTGTGATCACTTGATTCACATCATTTGCACAATAATTGTAGATTATCTTTCTTATTCTGATAGCCTCTAGCAAAGTGCTCCCATTCGCTACATTGTCAACATCATACAATAAGACATCCTCCGGAGTCTTATTCTATTTCATTCCACCATTCATTTTCACTACCACCAATACATTTGGTGGTTTTCATAAAGTGGATTCTGACTGTGTGATGAGCACTTGCCTACTCTCATTGTGTGAAGAATACTTGCATACTTCTAGTATTTAAATTATATTGAACTCCTTTATTTAATGGCCCATCAATAGGTAAATCTCTCAAAGCATCATTTTAGGACAATTACCCTTCATATGCTCCTCAACTTTGCACTACTCTTGGCTTTCATTTCCTTCATCATATCTCATCATAGGGTCTACTGTTGCAAATTCATCATTGTCACTACCCTTGATGCTATCGTCATTACGCATCTTCCGCTTCCCTCAAGAGAATATCTTATTTCACTCTCAATGCCCATCTCCCAATTATACACATTTGCATTTGAAGATGAAGGTAACATCTTCATCTTATTGCACAAAGCGAATTAACCCCTTAATAAACCACCTCTTCTTTAACCCATGAACTAGTTGGCGATTCCTTGAACCTATAATTATATGCTCATATATTCTCATTCTTCCCTTGTTTAGTATTATAAATTTTGAGTATAATCTCATTGTAGTCTCTTAGCAATTTAAATTCAACCTAGAATGCCCACCTGAGCACATCCCAAGACGCTATGGATGAGACATTTAGTTCCATGAACTAGACGATGGTTGTACCCCATACATTGCTCAAAATACTCATAGCCAATAGTCCTTGTACAATATTCTAACCTATTCCCTGTAAACTTCAACATGTTTTACCACCCTACATTCGAACTTGTCAAAATAGTCACCATCTTTCTCGCCCATTTGCTCCCTTGTCTGTTGGACCTGGGTGGCTTGTTCCAATTGCAATGTTATGATGTTTTCCAAACTTGTCCATATCATGTGCTCTACACATCCAACATCCCCAATACCTCTGGTACTTTTAGGTTCTAACACGTAGTAGTCTCTTTGTCTTACAATCTTTGGTTCAAATCTTCTAGTTATGGGATCTACTACGGTCAATAGATATCCTATGTTGTGCGCGTCTACCGATTCAAAATTTCCTTCTTAACACTCCTCTTCCAACATTGACTATACAAAAGGGCTTCGACTTAGCAATCATTTGACAAGATTTTCCTCAAATGTTTCTCACAGTCTTCTCCTTTGTTCTCTTTGCTTTGAAATCCTTAATGAATATTTGATCACTCAATCTTGACCACCAATACAAGGGCATTAATCAAGCAGTGACTCAACTGACCCCAAAAATTACAATAATTCAAGAAGAAATCAGCGACAACTCGGCAAATTTATCAAATGTTTTAAGACATAGGTTTTTCAAAATAATCTTCAAAAACAAACATTTATTAAATTTGTTGATGTTACCACTAATTTTCATCATATATATAAAATATATAGTTTATATGATAAGAGATCCCAATTACTAGTGGATGTTTGACTGGAACCCTAAAGAGTTTGACAAGCAACAATGATAACCTGCAGAAAGTGACAGATAACTTATATGTGAAAAAGACCCAACAATAAAAGGCGTTTGGGGAATATGGCATTAGAGAAAATATTTAGAGATATCAGAAAAAAAGAGAGAAGATCATCACCAATAAAAATAAGGTCTTTAAATACAAAAAAAAAAAACCGTAAATTATATAAATTTGGACAAGTTTCTCAAGCAAAAATTGCTGAGTTTTACAAAACTCTTCAGCAAGTTATTGGGTGAGTGATTCGCCTAGCAAACTGGCACAACATAATTATCAACTATGCTTCAAAGCACTCAGGAGATTCTGAAAGGCTTACAAAGAGATTCTATTGCCAAATTCAACTACAAAAGCAAACAGACACAAGCAAGGGAGTTGGGCTATTTCCTGCAACCAAGTATAATATGTTATAAGAAAGCCATTTTAAATATGGAAAAAAAACCCAATCCTTGAGATTCTGCCTAAACCCATATTTTCTATTTTCTCTGGGCATCAAGTTGATGTCAATAAAATTAATGTAGCTGTTGATATTTATTTTATAAAAGATTGAAACAATCTACATATGTATTGTTCTTTAGTTAGTTACTTTACGAAAAGGACAAATGCACGTCTCAGCTGTATTGATAGAGCACTACAAACTCACGTAATGCAAAACAAAATTATTGAAGGTTTCTTTGGAGTTTAGTTTGCAAGCATTGCACTCATTTTGGAAGCTTCAATTATTTTGTTATAGTCCCTAACAAAATATAATAATAAATTTAAAATCCAACAAAAATGATTTATTACCAGGAAGAATCTAAAACTTGAATTCTGCAATGTTCTCGTGTTCGATATATGATACTGGTTAACCAACACAAAAAAAATGCAAAACCTACTCACTACTTGCGTCTATCTATCATGTATGAGTTAATCCTATGGATCACATCTAATTGAGAAGGCCATTATATAAGCTGGCCAAATTGAAAAATTTTAACCATTATGATATATACATAAATAAAGCTTTGAAATGCTCTTCCCACCTCCTTCCAAGGGAAGCAACAGCACATGTGCAGATAAAAATTTAAAGTGTATTTACAGCATTTAAATGCATGGTTCTTCAATAAACTTGGAGATAGCTCAAAATATGACATGAAGAGAGAAAGAGAGAGAGCATACATTTATGTGCTATTTATACTTGCAATTGAACATATTTTTTATCAATTTCACTGATATCCTTACAACTAACCTGCAGCTCACACCCTGTTTTTTGTAAGAGGTCTCTATCTGCCCTTGTCAATAGAAATGTTTTCTCCAATGTCTGTGAAGGGTTTGTCCTGATACATGACAGCATATAGCAATAAATATAGTAACTCTCAGTGAACTGAGTAGAACATGTTAAACGTGTCCTACTTCTGAAGGAAAACACCAAGTCAAAATAAAAACTACATCAGCATATCTGCCAGACTCCACTATACAGATTAATTCAAGTGATTTATGATAAAATTGCATCAAATACTCCCCCTAATTCTTATGTTATGTTATATAATTCAGATGACAATATTCTCTTCAAACATTATAGCAGCAAACCTGGAATTATTATTTGATGATAGAAAAGTTACACAGTAGATAAGCTAGCAAGCTTGAAATTTTGGATGCTTTTAAAGCAAGAGATATTTCAAAACCAGCTAGTCACACACTTGAACTTTTAGCTAGTTCAACAGCGCAAAAGAAAAAAAACACCTACATTTTGATCTCCTCTAAAAAAATTCACCATAACTTGTATGGTTCTTATAACATGGAAGAGTGGCATCTTCCCAAACAGACAAAAATAAACAACAATAAGTGTCACATGTACTAAAAATAACTTAACCCCTTAACCTATGCTGGAAAAGACACTGTATCGATAGAAATTTTGTTAAGGAAAACTTGTTTCAAACAAGGAAATAAACCCCAAAATTTAACAGTAATAAAAGATAAACAATGGAGGAGCACCACTAAGGTCAATTGTTGTTGCCACTATCCACCACTTTCAAACATATCACCTAGCAGCCTATCTCACCAAAATGTCAAAGAATTAAGTGGAAAACAGAATCATATTACAGACATAATGCATATCATTTAACAAAGGCATAAGCATTTGTCAATCTTTGTCTACTTCCATCTTCCAAGAATGCTTTATGAACATGATTTCATGATGCATTGTTAAAGTAGATTTTGCTGTTTCTCCACCCTGTCACTTAAGGAACAAAATTAAAAGCTCCACATATGCTTTTCTAAAAGCTAGCTTTGTTTAACAGTTATTAATTTAATGACTACTCAATAGTTCATTAAATTGATAATTGCCACAGGTTGCTTTAAAGAATGCTATATGAGCTTTAAATAAAAATGATATTAAAAGTGCAAGCCCTGACATTATTATGTTCCAACAGTCTTTTTATGCCAAATGTTTATTACAGATAACTGAAATGACATCTGTCCAAAATATCTCCAAGATAACTGACCGTGGCCCAAGGATCCCTCTTAGCTAGCTAATAATCTGCTATAAAATTACAAATGGAGTCAGACAACCATATCCTCGCGGCTAAACAGATTCACCATTTGCTTGCTCCACAACATCAAAAATTAGCACTTTATTTTCTATTTGCGTGACTGGTAAGAGATTTAAAAAAGAGTATTAATTTTTCTGTAGAAACTTTCAAGGTTTCCTATCTATTCTCTTCTATTAATATAATCATAAGTGCTCACTGCTCTGCCTTTCCATTTAAGCTGGTGCTTAGATATAAGGTGTCATATGCAAAGATAAGAAGAAATTTGGAGGAGCCACATAACTTTTACAGTATACATTATATCATCCATTATAACCTTACTCATACCCATTTGATAATTCAAAGGTATCCACAGGTTCTTTTAGTTAAATTTTTTAATTTCCTTGTGGCATTTGACCATGTGTGTCAGTAAACATTACGATTCAGAAATCAAAATGATCTCCATGACTAATCATCCTACTAATGACATTTTCCCTCCTTTATTATGATTAAAAGGTGAGGGAGGAACCCACTTAGCTTACAGGCATCTTTTAGGCATTTCTTACATGGGAAAAACAATTAACAGAATAGTTGCTGTGAATTTTTTAAAAAGAGTATTAATTTTTCTGTAGAAACTTTCAAGGTCTCCTTATTCTCTTCTATTAATATAATCATAAGTGCTCACTGCTCAGCCTTTCCATTTAAGATGTTGCTTAGATGTAAGGTATAATCATAAGGCTATTATTTACTTTAGAAAGCATTGTTCATTCATTATATAATTTCTGCTGTTGTGGGTTGAGTGGTTCACAGGGTTGCTTGGCTAGGCTGGCCCTCAAGGACAACTGATAGTTGGCTGCAGTAGCTTCTGAATGTTTTACATACCTAAAATCCAGAAATGAAGTCCTAGGGTGTGTCTAAAGTAAAGTCCTCATCGAGTGTGATTTCTGAAAATAGTCTTAGCAGCATCTAGCTTTGCTCTTGCCCGTGGTAATATTTTCAGGTTTTTAGTTGTTGGTAATGGCTTAGTTGGACATAGTTAATAATAATCTGGCTTGGTTAGCAGTGTTTCACATTTTCCTGTTAGCGTTTTCAGATTGACATGGTATTAAAGCATATTCTGAATGAATTGGGGATAGCATTTCTATAGAGCTATTATTATATAATCAAAACCAAAAAATTCTGTCTATTGTTACGAGAGACTCTAGGAAGACCTTGCTTCCTCATAGGATTGTTCAACCTCACCGCCTTAACCCACAACATTCTCCTATGGAAATCTGTTAGTCTTAAATTAGCACTATCCTGGCATGGATGTTGTGAAGAGCACATAATTATACTGAGAGGGTGGGATGAATCAGTATAATAAAAACTTTTGCCAATTTAAAACTTTTTATCCAAATAACTTTAAATGCTAGAATCAACAGTTCTGCACATAAGATTGTGTGGAAACCCAATGGAGAAAACCATGGCAAATAAATGTTTTCTTATATAAACTGTTCTTTTACAATATTTTGTAGGCTAGGACCTACTAGAGGCTCCAACCCTTATGTTTATTAGGACCGAGTCACTGGAAGCTCCAACTCCCACACTTCGCAAGCACCAACCTACTGGAAGCACCAACCCCCACTGTCATCTTCATGAGCACCAACCCACTACACAAACTTCTTTTTCAACCTTGACGATGTTGCACAGTCAACTGGTGATGGACTCTTTCTTGGCACAGATTCTTCTCTTCAAACTGATTTTATTATTTTCTTTAAATCCACATTCACATCTGCAAATATCCTCTTATATATTGTCTTCAATAGAGCTACTACCTTTCATATTTAACTTTTTCTTTTATTACAGTTGCATCCACTTATATGAGTCTGATTATATATTTCCGTTTTAATCCTTTCACTTATTATTCAATCCGTATTCTTCTTCTTCATATTTATACTTCACACTTATTCTTTTATTTATTTTATACTGATTAGCAAATCTATCTTTTTATAAATTTTCTTCTGCTATACTGTGCCTTATCTTTTCACATCATTCATATCATTCAATATTCTAATTTAAAGGATCTTCTAGTATTTCACTTGCTTCCTGCTCACATAATATTTTTCATACTTTTTCACCTATTTTTTTATTCTTATAGAATCCCTGTATATATATATATATATATATATATATATATATTTTTTTTTTTTTTTCATTTTGTTTTTTAATTTCCGGAAAGTTATGTCTCTTCATTCAGTATTCTAATTTAAAGGATCTTCTAGTATTTCACTTGCTTCCTGCTCACATAATAGTTTTCATACTTTTTCACCTATTTTTTTATGCTTATAGAATATATATATATATAATTTATTTATTTTCATTTTGTTTTTTAATTTCCAGAAAGTTATGTCTCTTGGTTCGTAACTCTTCATTTTAATTCCCCTTTTAATTATTCTTTTATGAACACCTTTTTATTATGATCGTAGCCATTTAACAGTTTTGTTTTTCATGGCACTGCTTTGTAATTACAAATCTTGGCTTAATATTATGCAATTATAATTGCTTCATAATCTCTGACTTTACTCACATATCACTGCATGCTACACATCGTTGTCCTCTTCAAATGGAGCGAGTGTTGAAGTCCATCTATTTTTTGGTAATTGCTATGTATATAGCATCACTACATCCCAACTCCCACACTTAGCAGGCACCAACCTACTGGAAGCACCAACCCCCACTGCCATCTTCATGAGCACCAACCCACTACACACTAACTTCTTTTTCAGCCTTGACGATGTTGCCCAGTCAACTGGTGATGAACTCTTTCTTGGCACAGATTCTTCTCTTCAAACTGATTTTATTATTTTCTTTAAATCCACATTCACATCTACAAATATCCTCTTGTATATTGTCTTCAGTAGAGCTACTACCTTTCATATTTAAGTTTTTATTTTATTACAGTTGCATCCACTTATATATGACTCTGATTTTGAGTCCGATTATATATTTCCATTTTAATTCTTTCACTTATTATTTAATCCGTATTCTTCTTCTTCATGTATATACTTCACACTTATTCTTTTATTTATTTTATACTGATTAACAAATCTATCTTTTTGTAAATTTTCTTCTGCTATATTGTGCCTTAACTTTTTACATGTCATATCATTCAATATTCTAATTTAAAGGATGTTCTTGTATTTCACTTGCTTCCTGCTCACATAATAGTTTTCATACTTTTTCACCTTTTTTTTATGCTTATAGAATCCCTTTATATATATATATAATTTTTATTTATTTTCATTTTATTTTCATTTTGTTTTTTAATTTCCGGAAAGTTATGTCTCTTGGTTCGTAACTCTTCATTTTAATCCCCCTTTTAATTATTCTTTTATGAACACCTTTTTTATTATGATCGTAGCCATTTAACAGCTTTGTTTTTCATGGCACCACTTTGTAATTACAAATCTTGGCTTAATATTATGCAATTACAATTGCTTCATAATCTCTGACTTTATGCACATATCACTGCATGCTACACATCGCTGTCCTCTTCAAATGGAACGAGTGTTGAAGTCCATCTAGTTTTTGGTAATTGCTATGTATATAGCATCACTACATCCTTTATAGCTTTGCTCTGTCCAACACTAGATATGTCTGTCCTTTTTACTTCTCTCTGTTCCTCTTTGCCGCTAATCCTCCTTTTATTCTCTTTACTGGTAGATTTCATTACTGTTCAATATTCATTGAGGTTAGACATCTGACATCTTCCCTGACATACTGTAGATTCTATTTCCTTCGCTCTAGATAAATATTTAATATACACTTATTTCTGGGTGCATATATTTCATATAATATGTCGTGGATTTGAAACTCCCGTTGGCATTATTATAGCTGTACAGATATTAACTTTCATGTGATCACCGTTCCTTATATAAGTTTGATTGATATCTGTTTTGACTTCATACTTGTTTTTAATAATGAAATCATCTGCGGGTCTATGACTGTCACTGCTTACACAATCGTCAACGTTATTTGAAAAATAATAATCGCTGTTTATTTGTTTCTGCATTAGCTGATATGGAATCTGATGGGGGTTAAACTACCTTAGTTTGTGATTGAATTTCCTCTATTTTTCATGTTCACCTAGTTCCCAAGTCGTCATTTAAATTTTTAATCAGTAAAAATATATGAAATATGCCTAATTTATTATTAGTTGGAAAGGATGTGTTTTTTGCTGTTTTTGGTGCTTACGTGACACAAGTTTAATTGCTGCAGGAGATCAACTCTAAAAAATGCTACAGGACAGAACCAGTGAAGGAAAGATATGGATTTCGATGGATCCTAATTTTGATCTTAGCTTTTATAAGTCAGTTTATATTTTGTGGATAGCATTTAGCTTGTTCATGGCTTCTGGCCTATGGCTGAAGCCATGATCTTAATTTGTTAAAGACTATCAATCGATTGGAACCGATTCTTTGTTTCGAATCCGTATTTTGTGGACAGAAAACATTTCGAACACACACACACACATGTGTGTGTGTATCAGCTTGAAAGATTAATGATAAAATATAAGTGTGACTAAAAACCTCCAGAAAAGTTCATATTGTCGAGCATATGCATTTGTGGTTATGTGCTAAAGTAATTTGACTGGTTTAAGCTTATTCTCATCACAAGGACCAGAGGAATGGACACACACACACACACACACACACACACACACACACACGTGTGTGTATTAGCTTAAAACATAAATGATAAAATATAAGTGCAACTAAAAACCTGCAGAAAAGTTCATATTCTCGTGCATATGCATTTGTGGTTATGTGCTAAAGTAATTCAACTGGTCTAAGCTTATTCTCATCACGATGACCACAGGAAGGGTCACGCGTGTGCACACACGCACATGTGGGTGTGTGGGTGTTAGTTTGAAACATAAATGATAGAAATGGAGTGTGACTAAAAACCTGCAGAAAGTTCATATTGTGGAGCAAAAGCATTTGTGGTTATGTGCTAAAGTAATTTGACTGGTTTAAGCTTATTCTCATCACGAGGACCAGAGGAAGGGCCCCCTCTCAGAACCTGGGTGAGATTATTTGAGTTGTTTTTGTTCATTTATGTTTTGAAATTCTTATTTGTAATAGATGCTCTGTATGAAGTAGTCTGTATGAACTAGGTTTGATTTATAATTCGTATACTGTGCAATGTCATTTGATTGTTTATAACTCGGTAATAATATATTTTGAGGATTGGAATTCATACTGCGGCTGTTTATAATGGAATTAATCTCACTAGCTTAATCCATGGCGTTATACAGATTTCATTACTCTCTGCCACGTTGTACACACCCTTTCACAGCTACATCGAATCCCCTGCCTTTACTACAATTTCACTACAACCTCCTATTACACTCGCAGGTCTCCTGTCGCTTTTTATTATCTCATTTAAACCATCACTCAGGTCTCCTGTCGCAAATTGAATCCATCCAAATTATCATTGTTATTTCACAGCAGTTTCATTTAATTCCTATTGTGAATATTTAAGTATTTGGCTTTCATAATTATAATGGTGTTGTGTTAATTGCTGTATTTGGCTTTCATAATTATAATGCTGTTGTGTTAATTAATGTCAGTTAATTAGATCTGGGTAGGTTTATTTCTGCGAGTGTGGATTCCTTCTTACGAGTGTGATTTCTTTGAACTTGAATTACAATTCATTTAGCCACTTTTAATTATGTATAAAATAAACTGCATTCATAATCACTTGGCTTGTTATCTTCATCCCTTGAGCAATTAGCCATTATATCTCTCGCTAGTTTATGAATCCCGGATTGACACTCTTAGGGTATTCCAGTCCAAACTATATTCCAAAATAACGTATTAAAACAGACCACAACTTTGCCCTACAGAATCCACGATGTCTTAGCAATAACTTTACTGTCTCTGTAATATTCCTCCAAACGACAAGTTTCCTTATTATAGCCGCTTGTTCTTGATGTATTCTGTAGTATCGCTGCATTTCTTAATCTTAATATAGTCACATCTTTTTTTGTTTTTTTTGATAACTTGGCAGGACATACAAAGTTCATTTTGTATCTAGTTGTCATAGATGTTGGAAAATGGAGTTTACTCTGTTCGTTATATTCTGGTCACAGTAAAACCTTTCTATTCCTTCTTTGCTTCTGTAGTTTGGATAGCCTCTGCCGTCACTTTTGATTCTTTTCATGGTGACATGGCAGACCATCATACACACTTAGTTGTCCACCAAGGCTCATTGCATGAGAGTGGATTTGTCTTATTTAATTAAGTCAATTTCATTTGCAGTGGTTTGAACGCTCCAGAAAAACTTCACTATGTATGTTGCATAGCATATTGGAACCATCATTTTGATTTGTCTTTTAGAATCGCCGGTTGCTTCTTTTCATCTCTGCTGTAGCATGTCACACATTAACTTTGCTATCGTTGCATATCCATAGTCCACACGACATGCGCATTAAATCCATAGCTATGTGGGACAGTTCTGCATAATTCTCCATATACTGGTAATAAATGTTAACTCTCTTCATCATCAGAATCACTATAATATAATCAGCAAAAATTATTAATTGGACTGAGTAACTTCATGACTTTATTCTTATAGACTTTTCCTTCATCGGTACTTTTAATACTGATTGTCAGAGCTCCATAGATATGCACTTTCATTCTAATTGTTTGTGAATAATCTAATACAACTGCTATTATATTCTGCTGTAACATCTTATATAACTATATATGAATCAAAAATAATTCTCGTGACTGCACTGTTCATAGTTTTGACTTGAGATTGACGATTCCAAACTTCTTTGTATTTTGATCTTAGCACCTGCATTCTCTTGATCATTCAGATCACTTTGTTTTTGTTCTTTCATCTATTCCTCTAAGTATTTCCATCATTGTTAACTCTTAGTCAATGGTATGCCACTTCTAAGTTGCTCATTATAGTTTCTACATTGATCGAAGATTCTTTCGGACATGGCTTTAGCTTAGTGTATCTTTGGCACCAATAACAATATTTCACAATCTCCTGAGTGCCTTTGACATCAATGACAAAATTTCCATCATGTTGTTAGTTCTTATTATGCTCTAGCCTCTCCTCTAGCTTTACCTTGTGCGGCTCCTTGTTTTTCATATCACATGTCTATTTATACTAATATTACATGGGTATTTATACTCATATCACATAGATATTTATACACATGATATCTCTAATTTTCCCAACTTGTCTGGAAATACTCAGGGTTAATTCCGTTTTTATTTAGGATTTTTATTGTTTTAATGTTATAGCACTTGAGAATTTTTTAATGTTATAGCACTTGTGAATTTTTTAACACATACATTTGCTATTGTAAATTGTAATAGAGCCCCATGACCTGCTTTAGTCATACATAAGCTTAAAGGTTATTTCTTTCTTTGATCCCTTTTTCTATACGACACAAAGGACACCAGCACATGTTCTCCTTACATGCTTGTGTCAGACTGAATTGAACTCAAAGTCTCAACACCCTGGAATGCACGGTAGATACATTTGTAGAAAATTTTACCCATGTTTATCTACAGTAGAAGGACATGAGATCGCCTATCAAATCTGTAAATTTCTGTCATTGGTCCTACTATATTTGTTTCCTCTTCACCTAACAGTATGCCATTGACATATCCAACACCACGCACGTAGGTAAATTACAGCCACTACAAACTCCAGAAAAAAGCACTTACCAAAGCAACCATAATCTACCAAATTGGTCTGTCAGGTGTCACCAATGTCTCACAACAGAATCTTGTTTCTTGTGCCTTTCACTAGCCAATATTTAAGATCGTGTCAACTTCATTCAATATAACACAAATACCTCAAATCGGATAATAATTAATACCACATGTCAAATTAAGAAGAAATATCAGGGGAAAAGTAAACAATGGAAGCATGCCATAATAAGAAAGATATTTCCCCTATATGAGCTATTCCATAAAAATCAAATCACTGATACTATAATAAGTTTTGATGTCGCCATTATTCCCAGCAATGCACATCCTCATCATACCTTCATATTGCTTTCAAAATGTGTAAGTATAATTCATATAAGAAAAGGCCTTATTAACAACCTTCCTCCCCCAACTGTTGCCAACATAGCAAATTGCAATTGTGCAAATATAAACAACACACAATTAATTTATTTTCCAAATTAGTTCAACACTTATGTGCAACCTACTATGCTCCTACTCAAATTGAATAATCATAATAGCATCTAAAATAATCTTGGTAATCTAAGGCAATATCACATATGATTCTCAGTCCAAGCATCCCTGCCAAACAATCCAGATTTGAATTTTCAGCCTCAATGACTATTTCCAGGAAATCTTCTCTCATATAATTTCAAAATACTAAATATACAAAATATATAGATCAAGATTTTGAAATGTAGTGATCAAGACTGCAATTCAGAATATAAAAACATTCGGGCTCAATTGAGTGCCTTGTCATGAAACAAATTCCGCAACATAAAACAGTTGGAACTGGTGTCTTAAACTAATGTGAAACATGCTTCATGCAAAACATTCAAAACCTGGTATGACCATCCCTTGTGAGCATAAAAAGTAATCCATCAATAATCTGAATGTGTTGCAACAAATCAATTTCCGTATCACTCTTTTGCCGGAAATGAATTTTGATTGATAATTACAAAGGAGGTGAAGACTCCTTAGACAAATGATTAAAAGAATATCTTCCCATTACAGAAACCAAAAATAGGGAGTTACTAAACAAACCATCGAGAACAATAGACAAAATAGGAAGTTACTAAACTAACTAACGAGAAGAAAAGTCAGAATGGGAAGTTAGTTAACACAGAGAAACCAAAATTTGCTAACTAAATTAACTAGATAAATAAAGAGAACTAAATGACCATTATAAGTTAAACAATACAATATTATTATAATATTGTCATCCACGTTATATTGGGGGAATTCAGATGAACTACACTTCACAATTTAGGTTTACTGCATAATTAACATTACAAACGCACCCATCAACAGTTATTGGGGAAGTGACGAGCTTTGTTGGCATAACAGGCTGCGACAAAGTTACCCAGAACCTGCCAAACATGAATATAATTTTAATGTCAAAATCATATATATTATAACCATATCAAAAATTAAAATGTACAATCTACCATATTTCAAGTCAAAGAAAAAAATAACAATTGCAATATCTTATCTGATCATTATTTAATAATTCAAATAGAATTTCATAATTTGCATTTGGCATCTTTAATTGACAATTTCATTCTACTTTTGTTAGCATATAATTTTACATTGCATAGTATTTTTAATCAGAAGACATATGAGCACAAAAGCTTATAGAGCAATGACAGCGACCAAGATAAAGACTCAATAGTATCCTTTTGAGCAATTGCTTGAATTCAATACAATCATAAAGAAATGACAAATGATGAATGAGGACGTGCAGCATGGCTGTATCCTCACAATGCTTTAAATCAAGAAAATCCAAGCATGAGTAATTTTTGTATGGACTTACACATGGATTTCTACATAATACCAATATTTATTTAGATCTCACTTTAAGTTTGAAACAACTTCACTTTCAACGTATGTTAAGTAAGATATCAAGTTCTAAGCTGCCAACTGCATATAAACAACTAATATTCTTAAAATTGGAGACAGTATACCCACACATCCCAGTGAAAGATAAAAAGTCTCTTTATCAGAAAAAGCAAATTTGCATTGCATAATTGACATGCACTGTTTAAAGAAAATATCTAGCATATAAACATCATTTCCAAAAACTTAAAGAACATGGAAAACAGAGTAAAGTACATACGGATCTCCACGATTGACACGACAGATGTCACAATAAAATTGGGATGGTGCCTCTGGTTGATAACCTTCAATAGGATTTTCTGGAATAATAACACATCCTAGATGCTGCCAAACTGCACATTTGGGATCATCGCACTGCATCATTATATTCAAATATGAATATTAGTAAGCTCTTAGTCACCAGAAGTATGTGCTAACATTTTTTGTACCATAAAGAACAACTACAAGGTCATGATTATTGGCACATCATTGTTTCACCATAGCCCTCATAAACATTATGTTTACCATGCAAATCGTATGCAGAACATTTTGTTATCACTAATATTGTGCAGAAAAGCATCTCTTGCCAAAAAGACAATAAGCTTAAAGCAGTTTTAAAGACAATATTTACCATTTTCTTATGTTGAGCATATAGAGAAATACTTTGCAGATTGAGCCCACCAAACGTATGAGAAGAATGTGGCTTAAATTGAAAATACATAGACAAATTCCAATCTAACTTGGAGTGGTTTCGAAAGATGAGTATAAAAAGGCGTTAATTTCAGTCTCTAGTATCTACATCAAAGCACAGATATAGTAAATAAACTAATTCTGCTATAGTTATGTGCACTTAGCAGGCCACATAGAGAATTAAACAATGGCTATATAGCAAAAGAAAGCGTAGTGTACACAGTACTTCTGAAATTTATCATTATAATTTCAGAAGCAGCAACAAATGGAATTGGGAAAAAAAATACAATACCTGAATCATCGCACCACCTTCCATTGAACTTCCACAGGGGCAGCATGTCTTAGCTTCTGGTGGGTTGCTTTCCTGAATATCTTCTGAACGTGCCATGACATTAAGACTTGTGGCATTTCGACTTTTTGATGCTAACTCAGAAGCTTCATGACCATTCATCTTTCTGTAAACAATGTAAGTGCAAAATTAAGCTTTAAGAGATTAAACTTTTGAATGCACCTTGTACAAGATAAGCTTTAAACTTCACTGTTTGGAAAAACAATTATCAATAAGCTCTACAAATTGTTCACAGATAATAAGATGCAGATTTGTAGATATGTAGCATGCATAAAATACACAGAGAAGCTACCCTCATAATTTAACTGGACAAACAAAAGAACCCCTGATATTGAACAGAGCAAAAACAAGGAAAGTGGATAACTAATGAAAAGGAGCACAAAATATCTGAATTAGCCGATAGTTACTTATAAATCACAGTAAAAAAATTAATAAAACTTCTCTTCTATCATCTGATGGATCAGGAGCAATAGTATATAAAGTATGGAGTCTGGACAGAGACAAGAGCTAGATGATGACATATTTTGCCTCACAAGAAGGAGAAATGTATGCAATCCAAACAATTCAATAGCAATGTTACAAATAGATTCTTCTTTGACAGTACACAAATTAGTGTCAAATAGACCCCCAGTACAACATCTACCAATGCACCCTTTTGGATACCTTGGTGAACACCAACATCGTTCTCACACAGGATAGAGCAAAGAGGGCCCATCCCCAAAGTTGACACTCTTAATTTATAAGGTGCTATCTAGTCCACAGTGATGTCTGTTACAAACCAGTATAACCACAAGTACTCATCTCTGCCACAAAGTTCTTATAAATCGGTGACAGTGAAGACTTGTATCTTGTGTAAAACATTGATTGCTATACACTACAATTGCCGGTGAACCTCTCTGGTATTCGAATTGCATTTTAATCTGTTATAAATTTCTCCATTTTGTTCCAAACACTGTACAAGCTCTACAGTTTGCAACAAAATTTTCCCTTACCACCACCACCAATCCCCAAAAAAGCCTATCTAAATCACTAATGCCCATTTAACTGTAATATTTTAAAATAATGATACATACAAGAGCTGATACAGGTGTAAGTTTCAGAAGCAGATTTATCAATTAGATCAAAATAATGGGCCAATTCCTGCATCTTATGAGAAAAATAAAGATACATATGACATGAATATTCCTTCCATAAAGGAGTTAAAAAGGTGTCCTGACCGATGAAATTTTGCAACATGACAACTCAAGTTTTATAAGAGAACTAAAAAAGAATTATTCAGTAAAGATTTGACATGGTATTACACAAAGGATCCCTAAGAACGAGTGGACTTGGATAAAGTCAGGCACAATTTTTAACACTTTGTATCCTGGCTTATCTAATAAGTAAAAAAATGAAATCAAATCAGCACTGGAGATTCAGGAAGTTGTAAAAGACAGAGTAGAAGGATTGAAACACAAACCAAATGGAATATCATTGGATCAACTGATGCAAATCAAGTCAGACTTTAAATGTCACGTTGAATGAATGAATTTGAAGATTTTAATAACCAAATGGAATATCATTGGATCAACTGATGCAAATCAAGTCAGACTTTAAACGTCACATTGAATGAATGAATTTGAAGATTTCACTAACGTACGCAAGGCCAAAGCAGCCTATAGGACCCCCTGTAAAAAGAAAACACCCCAGAATAGGGTGTCAGAAACATTAGACCTTTCAATATTTCTTCTGTAAGTCTCCTCTTCAACAATCAATCTTGATCACTAAGTTTGTTGTTCTGTCCAGCTATGTTTCTTCAAAAAGTGTACCTGAATTGTCTGCTTCTAAAATATCCTTTTAGCTGGACCAGATGTCATTGTATGTTGAGCACTCCATGATAAAATATCGCTCTCTCTCTACCACCCCCATGTTGCAAAATTAACATATTCTCCCCTCCCATCCTTCCTTAGTTATCATCCATCTACCTATTTCAGACCTCAGATGATGAGAACTTGTGCCAAACTGTGCTATCAGCATTTTAGCTCTCCAATTGATATTTGCTCCTGTGTACGCTTTCGCCTCATGATCTCCCATGGGGTTAATTACTTCGATAGAATTGTCTCATTTGCACCCATTTGTTTTGACCATGTGAGACTCCTAAGTTTTTCTTCACGAACGTTTTTATTCCATCATTGTTATCTAGACATTCATGCATGCTAACATTCCAATTTTTTCATCCATTTGACATTTTGCTTCATCCACATGTTCTTTCTTCTATCAAGTCTTCCCTCCATGACCAATTTAGGTGAACTATGCTATTCTATCTTCTATCAAGTCTTCCCTCCATGACCAATTTAGGTGAATGATGCTATTCCATACCTTGAGTTTTCTTTAGATAGCTTAATAACTGAACCATTCCCAAAACCTCTAAAGGGCATATGCATGTTTCCGCCAATAAGAGCTGATAAGGGACAGCCGTTTTAATTTTGAGGCTGTTGACAATTAAATGTTTTCAAATTCTTCCTGCTTGCGTCCATTTCTAATCTGACATACCGCTGCCCCAAACCTCATACATCTGTAAAAGCTCGTTGAGGCAACCAACAAAGCAAAAAAAGCATCTTCTTGGTTTTCCAATACCATAACTTTGCATTCTTCCATATATTTTGTTAAAAATATAGTGTTTTGCAGCCTACCTGAATTCTCTTTTCTCTATGTGTTTCCCAGCTGACTTTGTTGTGGAAATCAATCCCAAGATACTTATACTCACCTACAATCTTTTAAGGATTGTCGTTAAAAAAAAAAAGTGGTTTGTGTCCTCCAATTTCTTTCCAAAGAGAAGATCGTCACTTTGGTTTTGCTAGTGTTCACTTGCATCCTAACCTAATGAACAAAGCTATCAAGCACCTTCAAGTGTTCTCTCAGACCATCAGTTGCTTTAGCAATTAAAATGAGATCATCCACATGTAGAAGTAGCTTTATCATATATTTAGCTAGTTGAATTCCATCGCCATTATTCTTGCTCATTCTCCTAACTTACCGATATATAACCCAAGCAAGGTTAGTGAAAGGGGCATCCTTTTTGACACATATCGCAACCAAAGAACCCTGACCAAAGTTCAGGGTAGATATCTTGGATGGTCCCAATCACAATGGTGCAATTTTAGACATATGTTTAAAAACCTAACTTGAGAAGCAAAAGCACAACTGAAAAATTAATGCTTGAATATCTCACACCAAGCCAGACACTCTATTTTTAACATGTTGAGACAAATAATTAGTAACTATTTAATTTAATTTTTATTTGTAATTCAATAAAGACTTGATTTTTATTTGGTACACATTACAATTACAATTGAACCTTTCAGATTATCCAATGGCACTTCAAAATGTAATTGATTTCTTCTTTCCTCCTTTTGAAAAACTATAAAAATTCTACTATTGACAAATAAGTTTTCCAAAATGACACTGCAATCAACACTAACGTCCAACTAAGCTTTTTGATCATTGATCTTCAACTAACTAAGCAAAGCTATGAATTTGGACCCATAGAGCTTTGCATAAATTTCATTTACAGAAATGTTCTTTGGTAGTGCAGAATTAAATTGCCAGTGTTTATCAAAATTGACTAATTTGCGGTAGAAAAGTAATAATCAATAAAGAGTATCTAATCAGCAAATGTTACATAGACATCCTTGCGATCTACCGGTTGAAATATATTAAAAAAAAATTTGACAGGCACACATAACATGTCCTCCTCCTTCAGGTCGTTACTGTTGAGTTCCATTAATAAACAATGATTTATAGTTGTGAGGTCATTAACTATTTAGTTCCATTAAAAGACAATGAATTATAATTGTGATTAAAGTATACTGCTGAAAAATCATTATTTTCACTTACTGATCAGGACCTAGAATTCCATTATTAATTTTATCTCTAGCAAAATTGAATGGTAAAACTTCAGATATCTTCCAACAAATATAAATTGACAAAGGAACCTGTTGATATGAGTTTTGTGACCATTCCAACATGCAAAATAATATACGAGGTTTCATCCTCTCTTGAACAATGAAAATCCATGCTAAACAACGAGGCGATCTAGTGAGGCAAACCCAAGGTTTACAATGCGAACATGTGACTTTGTGTTGGATATAACTCAGTTTAATGATGTAATAAGCTTGGACTTACGCGAGGACTTACACAATTCCACCTGGACTCTATCAAACTAATTTCTTACCCTCAAAGGTGACTAGAACTTCATATAAAAGATAAAAGGTTCTAGGGTTCAGAGAATCCTAATCAATTCCTAAGAACAATAATATAAATGAGTTATGCTTAGATGAGGGAATTCCTACAACCAAGGTTTGGTTTACCAAATGAAACTACACAAAGATGATGTTATCTCCACAAAGGGAACAAGAATGATTTTTGTATTGTAATTATTCATCCAAATACCAAATATTGGTGCAATTCCAATGTACTTCCATAATTTAGCTTTAGTATTTGATCAAATCCAGGCTAACCTTAAATTATGACTTGCAAGCAACAAGCAACAAAAGGAATGGACATGGAATTCATCATTCATTTTAATATGTCTCCATTTCAATCAACGAACTTTAACTAAACTATACAAAGTAGAAACCATGCACAATGTTGAAACAACGCACAGAAACTAACCAAATCTTCAATGAAAGTAATGTAATTATTACACACATCCTCTTGACAACAATTGTGTATCTCCTCCTACTCTATTGCTACTTACTATCTACTGACTAACTAACTTGAATCCTTGACACAAATGAGAAAGCCAAACCTTTTATAGATCTCTCAATTACAATGAATGGCCTAAATTGATTTGAAATCAATAGCCAAGATAATTTTATGAAAACACTAAATAGGGTTGTTACAACAATCACTTACAAATATTAAATACTATCCAAGAAGGAAATTGAATTGCTTTGGAGTAAATATAAATTTGAGAATGAATCAATGAAAAATTCACTTTGATTGTACTGTCGTAAAATATTAACACCTATAATTGGATGCTTTAGGACCCCTATTACACCCCATTTTGATGATTTTGAGGACCAAATGTTCGTTATGCTTAATCCTAGCAACCTATCTTTTCTCCCCCTTCTCCTTTTCACCCTCTTCGAGCTCCAATTCAGATTTAAACCAATTACTTATGTGGCACATCCCCAATGGTAATCTGTCCCTAGGTTTTGGGGCCCAAATTTTAATCGATGCCTAATGCCAGGGCCTTCTCAAAAGATTTTCTTGTGATTGGTTTGGATCAAATTCAAATCCCAAAATGATAAATTAGTAAAAAGGGGTTTCATTTTGACATCCATAATCTATTATCAAGTACAACCATTTTATAAATCAAACTATTAAGCTTTTCAAGCAAGCAAGAGCAATTGGATTCAGGATTTGAAGGCAAGCATCCAAAATAGAGATCTCTAAACCTCCAATCTTCAAAGATCATTCAAGTCAAATGAAATCTTCTCCATTTGATGCAAGTTTCACTACAATGATGACCAAGTAGACGAATTCTCAATCAAGCAAGAAGATCAATTCTTCTATCCACCTTCTCTCCTTTGCAAGTGGTTATCACACATATGTACATTCAAGATCTTTAAGTGTCATTCATATATCTATGCATTTGTGAGCATATCATTGATTCTACATCACATTTCAAGGTCAAATCTTTGGATTTCAAATGCATTCAAGCATCTTCATGCATATGAGTGATTTCTACATCCACCCATGTGGGCTTATGCAAGGTGAATCTATTATTTGCCTTCCTATATACTTTCATTTATGTAGTTTCATTTCATATTTCAAGATTGATTCCTTTACTGGGACTTAACTAGGGTAAGCCGCTTTTGTGTATAGGAATAAACTACGAAGCTATTGGATCTTGGACAATTTGTCAAAAATTCAAACAAAAACAAGAAGAACATGTTGTCATGTCCCTGCAATTTTGAGCTCTAGCTTTCAATCACAAGTCAAAGTTGACTTCTAACACTATTTCTGTAAATTTATTCTTATTGTGTGCTTGTTACAGTCAGGTTTTTACCAATTTTCCAATGCTTTCCTGGTTAATCATTTACATTACCATTTTTTACCAATCTCATTACATTCTCACATATTTTAGTCAACGAATCATTATCCCCATTAAGAGCTTAACTCTTGATGATTATTGGGGACATCTTCCTTCCTAGATGTGCAATTAATGAAAAGGAAATGATTTATCCATCCATATATTCATTGTTTCCTTTTCACCATTGTACATCTTTGGTGAGCCCGACCCATAACATTACAACATCTATTTAGATCTACATCGTATGCATCACATTCTTCTCATTTTGGTAGTTGGATCTAAATTTACTTTAATGCTTTACAGTGGATCTTTAAATTTGATTGTTGAATATGCTTTTCATAAAAAAGTGTTATTTTATTTAGTTGATTTTCTTGTGCATGAATGTTATTTACCTTGGGTTGGGTTCTAATTATAACATTCCAATTAGGAGAAGTTGTAGACTTATGGGTTCCTTTGATCCTAAGCCCTCTAATTTTTCTAGGAATCTTGATGAGACCAACATGCATACTAAAGACATTAATCATGCCATTGAGAACAACTCTTCCCACTCATCTCCTGATGAAGAAACCTTAGGAGCCCCTCCTATGCAAGTTCAAAAACTTTCCAATGATTTTAACTAAGGAAAACCCCTTTAGACAACCTTTTCCCTTTTTTTTGTGTGAGGGAACAAGTTACGAAGCTATTAGAATATTATAACATTTCTTTAATGTAATCTTCATTAGTCTTTAGTTTATTAAGAAGTTCTATTTTTGTCTTTAGTTCACAATTGTTTCATTTAGAGACATCGTCCTTGTAAATCTATATAAGGAGCCGTCATCTACTATTTTAATAACAACATCGATTTACCATACTATGGTATCAAGGCAGGTTGATGGGATTTCATAAACTTTGGCAATTGTTTTAAGAAAAAGTCTAGCCTCTTCAAATCTGGAATTTTTTCCAAAAATTTGTTCTTTAGATATTTTAAAATAGAAATCCTCAGGAAAATTTATGAAAATTTTGTAGTTCGGCTTTGAAGATTGCTGCTGAAAATCGTGAGCCTAGTCAACAGTTTTGATTGCCACATAAAGGTTTCTCTAGTAAATTTATAATTTTCCCTCAAAAGTTATTTGGTGTGTTTATATTTTTTTCCTCAAAATAAATCTCGAGCATTTATATTTTTCCCTCGAAAATTATCTGGTGCATTTATAAATTTTTCCTCGGAAATTACACCGTGGGTTTATAATTTTTCCCTCAAAATTTATTTGTTGTAAATTGCCATTGTATCCTTAGATTAGTGTCTCAAATTCTATTGTTTGGATATGATTGATTTTACACCTCAAAAATCATGTTTAATTTTTCTGATTGTTCTCCTAAAAAAATCATGGCATTTTGCAGTCTATTTTGGGGCATCAAGCTTATTTGAAAAGTTTGGAGGGTTTGTCGATTTTTCGTCAAACTTGTGCTAGTTGTTCCCAGTGTTTGTCTCTATCTCTAGTGAAGAGAAACTCTATTAACCAACATCAAGTTGGATGTTTTGTGATGATTTCGGTCAAATGTTTTGTTGATTTTGGGAGGGTGAGTGGCAAACTTAGTAATAGGCTCTTGTCTTTTTTGCAAAGCTTTTTGAAGAAGGGGGCACCCTTCTTTATTTATTTATTATTTTTGTGGATGGCTTCTTGGTCATTGACATTTTACAAATCCAGGAAGGGTCTGAACAACAACAAACTGTTTTGATGAATTTGTGACCAAAAGAAAACAATTAGATAATAACCATTCAGGGAGTGTGTTAGAATAATATAATGTTTCTTTAATTGTCATCTAAGTTAGTATTTAGTACATTAGGTAGTTTTTATTTTCATCTTTAGTTCACCATTGTTTCTTTTAGAAACATCGTCTTTGTAAATCTATTTCAGGAGCTTTTACCTCTTATATGTTTAATACAACAACAACAACAACATCTAACACTTACAAACTTTGATTTTTTAACATCATATTACAACCTATGCATTTTCCGAAAGCACCATTTGGATTTAATATTTTTTATGCTTATCCTTCAAATCCTTTCAAAAAAATGGAATTCCAAAAACAATTTGCACCTGATTTCACAAAAATGTTGCCCTTTGTTATGATTGAATTCAAGCCTTACCCATTGGTGCTTTCAAAAAATTCTAAGTTTATCAAAGAAATAATTCACACCTTCTCTACTTATATTGGATCTCTTCACATCTTTCTTCAGTCTTAATCAGTCAATGCTTAAGCAATTTTAATTTCTTTGTTGTGGTTTAATGCTTGAATTCATTTTCTTGATCTCTGATTCTTCTCCTTGCCCATGTTTACAGTGCTCAATAAGATGTGTAAGTCTTCCTCTTGGTCTATTATGCTATTCATTTACAGATTAAATACCATGATGAATAGTCTTTAAGATTTATTTCTACGATGTCCTCTATTATTGGAATTGTGATTGGACTAACCTATCCTACATCCTTGATCTATATTCCTTTCTCCACCTTTTGGGAGAAACAACTAGCACAATGTCCTTCAAGTGGTGTCACTGCAGCAACAATAGTAGAAAATTGCTACGAGATCAAAAAACGAGATCGTGGGTTACAAGAAAAAAATACAGTAGCACAAAAAGTCAGAAATAAGTTGAAGTTGTTGATGGCTAAGAATAATATATAAGAAGATTTGGCCGTTCAAATAGAAATGTCTGTGATTGAAAGGAGTATCTTACAGGAACACTCAAAAGAAGGCCATTGGTTTGTGATTGAAATCATGGTAAAGAAAATATCGAGTGAGGGAGAGCACGCCAGAAGAGTTTTTTTGTAAGATCGGTATAGTCAAGTGTTGTGACATTATCACACATCGCCCCATTAAAAATGAGGACCCCTAATTTTTGCTTTTTAGGGTTTTGTTTTAGTGTTTCTGTTCCAATGTTCGGTCTCTTGCTAGTGTGAAGTTCAATAGTTCAATCTAAATTCAAGGATGTCAAAAATTAAAAAGGGAAGAAAGCATGGTCAAATGAGTATGAGTATTTTGATGCCACAGGGGTGCTCGAAAGGGCAAAGGGATGAAGAACAACCTTGATTGAGGAGAATGAGAAAAAATATTGTGAAGAAATGTCTCAAACCTAGTTGAAGCCCACCTCAATTCAAGAGGAAAGTCAAGGGGAAAACCAAGAAGAAAATTCAAGAGGAAAGCAAGCAGAGATGGACTTAGAAAGTTTAGAGGATAAAATCAAAAATTGTCTAAGTGTTTGAGAATCCTAATTTCAACAAAAAGCTTGTCTTGAAGAGATGAAAAAGCTCCAACATGAAGAATTTGTCTAAGGCATGCCAAAATTCTCATCAAGGCATGAAGTACGCTCAAGAATTCATGGAAATTCCTTGTTCCAAATTGAAGTCTGCTCAAACTAAGAAGTTTTTGAAATTGACTAAGCGTCAAGAAATTTCTCTATCCATCATCAAATCCAATCAAGTCAAGAAGGCATTGTGAATTCCATTAAGTGCTTCAAAATTCACAATTAAGCATGAAGTTTGCTCAAGAATTCATGGAAATTCATTGTTCCAAGTTGAAATCTACTCAAACTAAGAAGGTTTGATATTGGCCAAGTGTCAAGAAAATTCTCAATCCATCATCAAATCCAATCAAATCAAGAAAGCATTGTGAACTCTACTAATTGCTTCAAAATTCACAAGTGAGCATGAAGTTCACTCAACAAGTATTAAATTTATATTTCCAAGTAAAATATGTAAAGGAAAGTTGAGAGAAAATCCTACTGCCAAATATTCCCATCCTAGGATGACTTCAAATTGCCTACATACGGGAAGATTCCTGAAAAATCAGGCCTACAAGTGCATTTCGAAGGACAAGACTTAATCATTTCCAAAATTCTTATGGCCATGTCTACATTAAAGACAAAGATAAAGGAGATGCACCAAACAACCAA
Source organism: Cupressus sempervirens (assembly GCA_028749045.1). Lineage (NCBI taxonomy): Eukaryota > Viridiplantae > Streptophyta > Pinopsida > Cupressales > Cupressaceae > Cupressus > Cupressus sempervirens. Next base: position 213,127,333 of record CM053789.1, read on the forward strand.
GGATTTCCAAAGATCAAGATCAAAGAAATGAACTCAACTAGTATAAGAAAAGATGACATTCACAAAAGAGAAAAAGAAGCACAACCAAGGACTTCATCACCTACAAAGAAATTGACAACAGAAAGAAGGATGGATGAACAAGGGAAGAATTCAAGGACATCTTCCAAATTTCAATGAAGTTCACATCAACAAGTCAAAAATCTTGCATTGAAGAAGAGTAGTCAAAAAGTAGAAAATTCCAAGTTTAAGAAGGTTTAAACTGATACAAGTTGGGAATATTTTTCCAAAATCTCAAATTCCCAAAATTGAAGAAGAATTATTCAAAGCCAAAGAGATAAGCATGTTGAGGTGGTAACCACTTGCCTCCACTAATTAGATAATATCATGACAAGACGTCTAAGTTCAATGAAGCCGATCTTTTCTTCCATTGGGATAAGGGATGCTTTCTTCTAGAGGAAAGCAAAATATGAGTTGTTTAATTTTCATCGGTTCTCATTAGATAAGCATTGCAAACCCTAATTAGGGTATAGTTGTCCTAATCTTGGTCATCAATCTTAAATTGATTTGGGCCCTTCATTTGTTTTTTTCTCCTACATAAACCACACTCTTCTCATTTGTAAAACAAAGATTCAAAGATTGTTGTATAAAACACTTCTTAAGTAGATTTGTTTTTCAATTGTTGATGAATTCGATATCTTTTGCAAGTTGCATAGTTTCTTGTCTCTCACCTATAGTAGTTTTTATTTTCCAAGTTGTTAGATTAAATGAAGAATTTGATGAGAGTGTTCATTACGGAACATAGTAACAAGAATCGCGCTGAAATCGCATGAATCGTCGATTCAGCAATCAAATTCATGCACGCTAATTTTTTTGATGACGAAAATCATGATCGGCAATTTCATCGGGTGAATCGCATGTATCAATGATTCACTCAAAAAATAGCCTGAATCGCCAAAAATCGGCTGACATCAGTAGGTTTAGTTGGAAATAATAAAAAAATCACTTATGTTTTTTGCTTTCTTTTTTACCTTTCCTCTTTGTTATAACCCTAAAGGGCCTTCTAATTGTTAAGCATGACTAGAAGAGAGGAGAAGAGAAAAAAAGAACCATAGGTTATAAAAAATATAAAAATAAAAACGACGACAAATAAAAAATGTTTAGAATGCATAATGGACGATGCCCAAGGGAAGGGAAAGACATAATCAGGTAGTAAAACATCAGCAGTTCCCAAAAAGAGTGTGGGATCAGAAGAAAATCACCAAAACATTGAGTTCCATGTAGTTTTGTGTGGGTTTCAGAGTGCAAATTTGGTCTTGGCCGTAGGGGCGCTGCCCCTCGACCCCGCCCTGTATCGCGACAGAGAGCACGCCTAGGGTGCTGCCCCTCGACCCCGCTGGGAGCGTTGCCCCCTAGACCCCCAATCACTGCGGTTATCAGTGGTGGGAAGTCTAACCAATTGATGAGACCTGAAGTTGTTGCAGGCATGGAGTGTCTGTGGTGGAGAGAACAATAGAGCAAGCCTTTCGAGAGGGGTGATATCCTTTGAAGCACTTGGAGTAGGTGTTGGATGTGAAGCTATCTTATAAAAACTCTTTACCCCGTGTGGTAAACACAAACTTCCATGTTTATATATGTTAAGTTTCAACTTCTATTCGATGATGTTATAATGTGTTTAAGTTATATTCAATAAAGGGTGCATGAAATAAGTCTAAAATTGTTAAAATCTCTACATTTAAAGGGTTTTTTCAAATTTGCCGATTCATCGCCGATTCACCAGTGATTCACCCCCGACTCACGATTCGATTCGGCCGTGCCGATTCCAATACAATTCCGATTCTCATTACTATGTTACGGAATCAATTTGTCATTTGATAGTTGGATGATTTTCAACTATTGTTCAAAATTAGTGTGAACTTGTAATCAAAAACTTAACTTCCTGTAATAGAAAACTAACATCCATTACTGCAGTCATTGTTCAAATATAAATAATGAATTTAACTAATGAATTTACAATACAAAAGTACCAAGAAGCAAAACCAGCTAATACAAAGGTGATGACCATTCAAAAACAACCCGATAAATTAGTGTTATAGAATTATAAGCAAAATGTATATCATATTCAATCAGTCGGCTTCAAAGATGATGTTCTTGATTTTGAATATAAGCATACACAACTCTGATATCAACCATGTGACACTTCCTAGAATATGGGAATCTGATTCAACTGCCAAGCCTGTGTGCTTTAGTTGGCAAAGGATAGTAAAGGAAACCACTGGACCTGTTATTTCGATATTCTAAACTTTTCTTTTGCATTTTAAAAATTTGATCATGGTCACTGCTTTGCTTGCTATCTTGTGCATACTCAATTCACAGATTTAACTGCCATCCTCAATGCCTTTTTCTAGAGACAAATCCCCAGCTTGATATTGAAGGTATTATTTATGTCCAAAAATAGAATTTTTCAGTTTGATATGTACCAATCCTATTATAAAACAGAAAATACACTTGAATTTTTTTTACTAATATGGTAATCAGTAACTTAATAAAAAATTCTAACAAACTATACCTATAAAATTGTCTCAGTAATGGTGAAACTGAATTGTTGACTGAGTTGTTTGACCAGTCATCCTATATTAATAACAAATAAAAAGAACAATTTTTTAAAAAGTGAGAGGGGATTATAACGTAAATTTCCTAATGCCCCTCATTATTATACTATCACTTAGCTTATTAATTAAGACAGCAATAAATTATCTGATGTATAGATATTAACCTAATACCAATGCATATGGATTGTGGATGAGAAATTGTTTTTATCGGATATATTTTATACAAAAGATAGACATAACATAACCATCAGTCTTGTATTATATGTGCAAGACTGTAAACATGATCACTTCTTATTTTGTTTTTTTATAAATAATAATGCATAAGCAGACACAATTGTGCACATTCATGTATTTGTAAAATAATAATATTATGATATTATAATTATAAATGTACTTATTTATAATATAATGTATGCATATGGATTGTGGATGAGAAATTGTTTTTATCGGATATATTTTATACAAAAGATAGACATAACATAACCATGAGTCTTATATTATATGTGCAAGACTGTAAACATGATCATTTCTTATTTTGTTTTTTTATAAATAATAATGTCTGCTAAGCAGACACAATTGTGCACATTCATGTATTTGTAAAATAATAATATTATGATATTATAATTATAAATGTACTTATTTATAATATAATGTAGGTATGTGTCAAAAAACTCAAGTTCACATTCCTCAAGAATACACATAATATTTTATATTAAACAGTTATAACATTATTCAAATATTCTTATAAATTATATAAGATATATGAATCAAAAAACATGATATATTAAATATTAAATATATTAAAAATATAGATAAAATATTATTAACAATTGGTCTTAGCTGAAATTAGCCCAGATTTCTTGCAGGAGTGAATAGATGCAAAAGGACAAGGATCAATGATCTTTAGATAATCATACAAAAGCAGAATTCTGATATGTAACGTGCAGCTTGAACGTAATAAGAGTTATTAGGCAGTTTATATGGTTAGTTGTAAAGTTTGGAAAATGTGTCTATAAAATAACAAGAGGGATATGTAAAGATTAATAGATTACCATTTTGTTAAATAAACCAAACTGTCATGAGTTTTGGGCAATACCAAAGGTTTTATTTACTCTGTTCATTCCTCCCAGTCCCCACACCAAACATATATACAAAATATTTTTTATTAATTAATATAACTATTTGGCTATGGTCTTTTACCCATCAAAAAAACATAGATATAATATATTTTCTACAGTGTAAATATGTACTTTCATTTATATTTATTAATTTTTAAAATTACATATCGATTACAAGCAGTGAAACCTGGGTACTTGCACCCCCCCAATCCTCGAAGTACCCGTCCTTGGGACATCCCCGCACCGTGTAGTTGGAGTGCCCGAGCACCCCCCTTTATGCCATTCTACAACCATGCCACCATCAGCACAAGTACTTCAATGTCTATTTGAATTTTGATTTTTGAGTGTTACTACTGGTATGTATTATGTCATTATGTTGAATGTTCAGAGGTTTTGGTTCGTGGTGCGATTTCAATTCGGTTCATTATACTAAAACATCGTTTCGTAACTAGTATTTCAATATTTATATGTATAGTATATAACACTGCCTGTTCCGCGCCCACCCCACCCCCTCACCATTGCACCCCCATTGTCCTGAAATTGAGGCCCTTTGTACCTCATCTCACAAATTCATCCCGGCATCCCAACATACCCCAACACTAGTGTTTCATTGATTACAAATACTTCGCACCTTTGAGCAGAGATCAATACAAGCTACTTACCAAAAAAACACAACTTAAAATCACACTTCTAATATCCCTATGAGGAATTGAACTCAGGTCTCCACTATAAAAACCCAAAGTTTTAATCAGTTACGCTCAACTTCCAAAAATAAATTTATTAGTATTAACAAAACAATAACTAATGTATATAAACAAATAAATCATATTAAAAAATATGAATAAATAACATTGAAATATATAAAAAATGATATTAAGATCATTTTAAAAATGAGAGACAGAATTAAATCTAAGGGGATTATATTTGGCAGTGGACTACCGAGAAAAACTTGCCATGATTTTTCGATTCAACATTGAAAGACTCCCACGATTGTCCCCAATCAGAAGTGATCATTACCTGTATATGTCATCAATAATTTTTGCCACCTCATCCTTTCCAATGAGATGTTTGTTGCCCCATCCATGTAACTTGGACTCTGCCATGCACACAAGAGAACTACACCTTAAGATATATGACAATTAAAAATATTGATCACACAAAAGTCTCAATGCAACAGAATCTATAGCATATATATCCAGTTTGATATTAGAATCCAACCCTGAGGCTCTTTTACTTTTCTTGAAATAAATACATGGTTTTGTTATTAGTTGCAAACAAAAAAAACATACAAAAGGAACTGCACTAAACTAGAGATCACTGCAGCACCACTCAAATATGGAGCAATAGCAAAGCAAGCTAATTCATATTTATCATTAGTAAAATGACAAACAATGCAAGCCCTATAAATAATTGACAGCTAAGACCAAATATCCAATCAGATATTCAAATATTTGCAAGCTATAATTAACAGTAATTGAGAGCAAAAGCAAAAAATTAAAAATTTAATAAAATAACCCACAATGCATGCCCTACAAAATAATTGACAGCCAATGAGATATCCTAATATTTTCAAGATACAGTTAGTAGTAATTGAGGGAAAGTGAAGATGATCACATCATCTGTTTGATACTCATATACTCAATTGTTTAATACAGAGTTTGTGCATACAATGGTCATAATCAGCCTAGCACAAACCACAAAAATGTAGAATCTAGTCTCAATACCAACAGTCTGGAACTGAATCTGACTGCTTATAAGAATATAACAAGGATATAACAAATATTCTAGCAGTTTATTTAAAATCTGACATTTTAAATTGCACAATCTAACAAATTACTTATAGAAATTTAATGAACTCTTCTAAGAAACTTTAAGATGTACAAATAGCCATCAGAAATAGGGACCCTTGGAATCCTCACCTTTATCATCAGAGAGCATGGCCATTATCCTGTCCAAGAGAACCTGAAAATAAATATAAAACCATGAATATGAGCAATGAAAAGGTTTCAAAAAGTAATCAACAAAAGGAAACATGACTTTAAAGGTAAGAACTTGAATCCTACAAAATTCCACCAACAACAACAAATCTTTTCAGATTTTAATAGTCTAACAGAATTTGTTGTTCAAAAGGTGAAATTCAAAAAGGAAAAACATGAAGATATGAGAAGTAACAAATGAAGCAGACACATCTTGGACAAACCATAAAACATACAAATTTGACAGTGAGGAAGGTCATGCATCCAAAAACAAAGTTGCCTGTGAAGCTCAAACGGCATGCTCTAAATACAAAATTCAACAAATTCAATAAAAACAAAAAACAAATCAATTACCCCAGAATTTGAAAGTAGGGATATTTAATATTAGAGCTTTATTTTCCATTGAAAATAGAGTTGAATGTTCAACAGGAATTCAGAGATGAACATTTTGGCAGAAAATGATTCTAGAATGTTTCTTTTTTTTTTTGTGCAATAGCCTCAATTACCATGCAAACTCAGACATACCATCCTTGTTCACCACTGCACCCCTGGTGTGGGTAAGAATAACTCAGATTTTGAGTTTCTGGTTGAGGATATCTTTAAGGCTAATCTCACAAGGAAATTTGAACAAGTTTTCAAAATGTGCTGTATCCAGAATCAGTTTCATAGAGATGGAAAATATTGAGATGGCTTACATCATACCTTTGGGGACAAGGAATCCTTTTCATGTCCCATTTTAAGGGTGCCGTCCAGTGAAGTAGCAAGGTAGCACCATTCCTCTTTCATGTTTTTCAAACTACCATGGGCTGCATGAAATTTTGGCCCTTTGTTTATACCAATTCAGGCTAATGCAGGAAGGGGTTGGTTCTTTGCAACTGTGTCATTGTCTTGCTAATGGTGTCAATGTATGGTGTACCCTTAGAAACCGAGCTTCCTTATCAACAAATAAACTCATATCTACAAAGGTTGTGTATTATTTAAAATCAGAAGCAGTCAATAACTACATTTATATTTTGCAGCTTGCTTGCTTGCTTGCTTGCTTTTTAGCTAGTCTTTAAATTTTCTGTTTTCTTTGGAATACTTTTGTCTGTTAGATGACTCTGTACACTCGTGCCAAAAACAAATGATTACAATCTGTTCTCGTCAATTGATTATGCTTATTCTTTGTTATTTGCTTTAGCTACTGTTTGACATTTACTGCATCTAAGCCTACTGCTTTTAAATGTCAGCTCTTTGTTATTTAATCCCAAGTTTACTGCCATTTGATCAAAAGGAAAAGTGCAAACTTGCTGCAGCTTTATCACAAATTTAATTTTGTTCAAAAGCAACCCGTGCTCCCAGGCAAGAGTGCCAACAACCTGCCATATCTTTCATTTCCTCAATCAGCCACGCTTTTCTCTCAATCACAGAGATTTTTAGAATTTCTTCATCTAAGTCACATATCAGATTTTTATTTTAATTAAATAAAATATGGTTGAGTTTGATTTTTGCATTTTTGTATTTTTTTACTATTAGTAGAACTTCAGTTTTTATTCATATGATATTTATTTCAATTCACTATGCTAGAACTTGGTTTATATCTCAACAATTTGTTTATTTCTTTTATTTTTGGTATTTGGTTTTATGTTTGTTAGGATTTTTATTAAGACCCTCACAGACCTATCAAGGCTACTTCAAACAACTGCATCCAAGTCCAGATGAAATAACCTAGAGAAAGGAGTTGGGCCTTACCATTACCATATACGCAAATGAATGCAGCAACTAAAATAATTTAATGTGATACTAAGCTCAACAACTGATGACGGGTAAAAAATGTATCAGATGTCAATAACTTGGTTATAGATTTTTAGGGTTGTATCAGCAAATGACAAAAATCTCTGATCACGAATGTTGACCATCTGTTGCTCCAGTTCACCTCTGCAACTGCAGAATTTAACTTCTGGATGGACCTGATCCAATGTATGTAGACTAAATCTGACAGAATCTAACCTGTTTTTATTCACTTGTATTGCTCTTGGCATCTTAACTTATGTAAGAACAGACAATGTTTATAAAACATTTGGAGAATCCGCCTAATCATGTAAATTAGGCTCTCCTAGGTAAGAGATCCTTGGATGGATTGAATTTTGGCTTGAGTGAAACTATTGAGGATAGCAAGTATGAAGTAATCTCTAAGGTTAAAGTGCAGTTAGATTTGTTTCGTTCTCAAAGCCAAAACCCTCAATAATGAATTATTTACAATGTCCTTGCACTATCAGATGATCTTCAATTGATGCATTCTCCGTTTTGTAATTATATACAATCACCAAGCATGGAAAACAACATGGCATTCACTAAGCCAGTTTGCAAAAGCTAGAGAAAAGCTTCACAAGGTAGGAATTTAAATTTTTAAATATTTAAGTAGAGGATTCATCCACAGCTATGAATGTGACCTGGGTCAGGTTCAAACACGCACATCTGATCCCCAGCAATAAAAAAATAGGTTTAGGGATCAAAAAGTACAAAAATCTGCGATCCGAAATGAGAAGAATATGAATGTATTGGCCAAGTTAACACGAAAGTATGCAACTTTCAAGCTAATTATCTTGAACCTCATGACTTTGACCACAATAATGCCATATGATACAACCATTTCAACTTGAAAAGGCACCAAACCAGAGGGAGGGAGAGAGAGAGAAACAGAGAGAACAAATGAATACCTGCTTCTTCCCTTGCTTTGCCAAACCAAGCCGGCTCAGAACATCTTTTAATTCTTTAAGGCGAAAGAATGTCAATTTATCCTGAAAATATACCAGCAGTACCACCTTATCAAAATATGAAAAAACAATCATTCATAATAAGATTGATATAACTTATGGATCAAGAAATATAGCCAAAATGCCATAGTTTTCAAATAATTAACAGATGAAGTATTTACTAGAAATGGATGGGAGCTTAGAGAGCTAGTTATAGTTTCATCTTATTCAGTCTGACACAGGTTTTTTCCCCTTTGATAACACAACTTAATGTCATTTTTTAATTCTGGGTACAGAAAATGCAAAGTTCCTTTGTATTAAGAATTTTTCCATTAAGCGGTGGCAGTGAAGAATAGTACAAAGATGTGAAAATATGTCCAAACAGAATGTCGAGAACAGATTGGGAACAGTCAAAGAGGATGCTTAAAACATAAGATGTGTCATTTATGCTATAATCATATTTCGGACGTTGTTAGTAGGGAAAAGCAAAAACAAATCAGAAATATGACTAAGGTTCAAGGAATAACCAGAAGTTATATTAAAAATTTAAATCCAGATGTAGATTGAAGAAAAACAGAAAAATAACAAATGCACCATAAGTGTCACAGATTTGAATGTTTCAAATGTATGCTGTAAAAAGCAAATATTAAATTACATCCAAAAAAAGCCATTGAAATATCAGCCATCACTGATATTTCAATGAAAAATTAAACCCAAAAAAAGCCATTCCAAAATTAAATTAGATTAATAATCAGCCATCACTGATCAAATATCATACAATTCGTCACAAGTTCTCCAGGCTGATCTCAGGAGGACTGGCCAGACCCTATCTGATCCTAGGGCAAACCGAATCCAAATTCATATTTGGGAAGGACAAAAGCAGGACCCTGAAGATTTCCAGGAGAATCTGCTAATGTAGCTTAACAACTTTAAGGTTCTATGCCACATTTGACTTAGAGGAAAAATCCTTTGGAAAAAAGTGTGAATGGAAGAGAGAGGTCAACATTTGGTGTCACCTAAATGACACATCAACAGGATAAAACTAAGATTGACATCATAAACTCTCCCTTAGCTAAGATTTATATTCCATTTCTATGTTCATAAGTTCTTATTTGTGGGGGTTCCATCCCAGATTAAAAAGCTGACTTGCCGGTTTGGATTCCGGTTCGGATGCGGGTTCGACATTCGCTCAAAAATATTTTGAACTGGGTTCGGATTCATTTTGGGTTTGTTTGTACAATAAAAATTTTTTAAAGAAAAAAATTATAAATATGTAAAAACATGCTGCAGCAAGTTCATACACCACTATGCTTAAATTATTAAAGCAACTTAAAAAAATACACCACCACATATATTAACTATTCAGTTCAAATGACGGAACAAATTTAAAAACAATAATGCAATATCATTAATCGATCATATGTCGTGAACTATCATCGTGCTCCACAAAACACCAGAACTCACAATTGCTGCTAAAAGAACACAGTTCTGAATGCCCACGTTTTTTTATCACAGATCTCTAAGGAGTTACCAGGTAAAACTGTAATGTAAATGCAGAGATTCAGACCAACACAAGTAGAATACAGATTGATATTGGTGGTCGTGACTGTGAATGCTCGTGAATTCATACATGTCAGCTGTCGTGAATCTGAATACTCCTGTGACCTGTCCCAAATGTCAATGCTCCTGTCATGAGTGTGATTTAACTACAGTCTATAATTTATAAACTATATATTAGTTCCATGTCTTTGCCATGTATAAATTAGGTATGCCTTTGTCATGTGTTAAAATGAAAATACCGCATAAATGCATTTCTGGAACTAATTCTAAAGTCTAAAAGTTAAAACGAAAAAATCCAAATTGTCGTGTCATCATTTGAGAGCTGACACAGCAGAAATGAAGTTCAAAAACTTTGGTGAAAAGTCAAATTTGCCCAAATTCATTGCAGGCTCAAACGCAGGTTTGTAAAGTCTTTCTGGGCTCACATGAAAGAAAGCCAAAGTCACACACACAAATTTAAAAGAATGCCAACGTCAGACGAACAAATCTGCCACGAATTCAAACCGAACCAGAATGCCTAATGAATCGAATGTCAAATGTGACATGGTCTGAGCGAATACGGTAACTTAGTTATAAAGTATTAGCACAAGCCATGTTAAAAATCCTTTAAGTGGAAGGTAGGTTGAGCTTACCTGGGAGAAAGAATCTAAGCTGCCAGAGCCTGGCAAACCAAGAGTGCAAAATACTAAGGTTTCAAAAAGTAAGAACAGATATACAACGGTCTTCTATAAACAGTTGTGTATTTAGTAAAATGTATTGTCATTCTTAAACACCATAGTAAATCATCACAGTAAAATAGATTTCAACTTTATAAAAAGTTCTATTTTGGCATCAGAAAAGACTTGATCTTTTGTAGTTAATTGCAAGGATTTCATCCACGACTATTATGTTATACTTAAATTGGAAGGGTAGTATACTTAACTGGCTGCTAAACATAAGGGGTCATGGCATGGCACATTTGGAACCGAGAGCAGAAAATGTTATGAAATCATAACAGCTTGAAAGCTACACAGTCAATACTGCCTAGTGTTGAAGTTTAGTCCAGAAAATAATGATAAACAGCAACAAAAAGATAAAAATAAATACAAAAGATGTGATATTATACTGGGAAAACACTTCCACTTGATGGGAAAACCCCAGCCGCACCAGCAAAGTATCTCTTTTATTCATAATAAATATACAAGTAAAATGCATTCCACTTGATGTGTTATAACACACAAAGTAATCAAACATATTATAAAATTGAGAGACTTTTCACATCACAACCGAAGGTTTCTTCAATTTCCGTCCTTTTATATTTTCAAATGGATACCTCTGTGCATGACGCATGACACATCTCTTCATATAATATTATCTCAAATAAATATCTTAAATATCTACTCCAGCTGTAAACATAATATATAGGTATTATCTCATTTTCAACATGTAGCAAAATCAAAGATAAATATCTCTATCACAGCTATAATCTTCAACACTCCCTCTTAACAAGAGAGATATCTTTAGTATGGCAGGCACACATAGCTGCAACCAAAGATGTCAATGATAAATTCTCATCATATCAATTCTCATTACAATATGTTATCTCAACATAACATAATTCAATATAGTTGCTTCATAAGCACATAAAATCAAAGTCATAGTGTCACACACAACTTCCACCATGCCTACTTGCAAAGGGTGGTCCACCATACCTACTCACAGAGGGTGCAAGGAAGGCTTTCAGCTCAGACTTCTCCCAGAGAAGAATGCATTTTCACCATGACTACTCACAAAGGGTGGGATGGGGGCTTTCACCTTAGACTACTCCTTGAGAAGAATACATTTCCACCATGGCTACTCGCAAGGGGTGGTCTACCATACCTACTCGCAAAGGGTGGAATGAAGGCTTTCACCTAAAGGCTTCTCCCAGAGAAGAATGCATTTCCAAAATTTATACGAGTGGCAAAGATTCTCTTTAAATAGAGACCCCCTCTCAACAAGGACAATGTTGTTTATCACAATAAGATACCTAATTCCAATTTGGCATTGCCCCATAAGCTTGCAAAGAGTTAACCATCTCCCTTTGAAATGTAACCTCCCTTTGAAGCTGAAAAGTCCCCACCTATATATGATCTTCCTCTTTTATGAAGATGTGCAACATCAATTCAGTTCCAAGACTGTAAGCATCTACATATTATCTCTTCATCATCCAATTGCTTCTTGCCCTACAATCATGAGGGATTAATTATGACTCATAAAATCAACTTATCATGAAGACATATATAGAGATCAATGCTAAAAGCAATCACTATTTCCAACATAAATCAATATTTCAAGATATAATCATAGAATACTTATCTCCTTGTAGTCCAATTTTCCATAGCCGTCCAAACACAGTGAAAAAAATTACTGGTCGGATGTTCCAAACAACACATCTTTATACATGTACTAATTTCGTACCTTATGCATTGGTTGTTGGTGCATCCCTCTAGTAGATTGGCCACCAATAAACTTGGCTCTCTCCACACCAGATGCACATACTCACACATTATTCCTTGCAACAAAATTCTAGAGCTGAAAATTGATCCAGCTGCTTGTACGATCATCTGATCCATGCACCATCAACAATCATTGATTAAAATAAATACCAACTTCACAGAGTAATATTGTTCTCAAATAATTTATTATTTACCAGAAGAATTGCTTTGAAAGAGATGTTGTATTTATGAGTGTGCACTTCACCCATCCTTGCTTCTTTTTATCACACTGATGATGATATGTATGCTTCCACCAAGAAACAAAGAAGATAGAACAATTCTTGAACACTACAAGGCAAGATTAGCAACTCGCCAAACATAGAACTTCCGATAGTAGAGGTGTTGTGAGTGCAAAACATAAACCCCACACGTTATGAAAAAAACGATGCGCATGAGAATTGCCACCATGAATGCCATGTCATATGTTTTGAAGGCTTTACACATGGGCGATAGTGAATAAATACAATGTTTAGGGCAGAAAAAAAAAGTACCACTACCACAAAAATAGGAAATATACAAACTTCACAGTTATACAACGCTTCTTTCCTACATGTGTAAGAGCCTCCAATTAACAACATAAAGCATATGTCCCCAACTCAGAACTAGCAACTAAACCAAAAGGTTTCCTAACTTCAAGTATATTATGAATGGAGAAAGGGCACAGCTCAAATAGGGAATTTGCAAAATTTTGCAAGATCTCAATATACTCCCGATTAAATGGCTTGTCCCTTTGCTTTCGCCAAGATCTATGTCTAAGGCCATCTATGTGTTTAATTTGAGGTCGCCCAATACAATATCGTGCAAAGTAGTGATTTGTAGCTTACTACAAATAATTGCCATCATATCCCGAGGATGATGCATGATATGGTTGAGCTCACTCATGACAATGTCCCAAACTCCCAGCGTTATTAAGGGCTAATCATAGACCAGCGATGGCATTAGAATAATGCATTGAAGGGCCACCACACAACTGCAACAAGTGATTGTTCGACCATTACTCATTTCTCCTGGCACATTTCACTACAAATCAAGATAGCCAGCTACTGTTCGTTACCAAAGAAGATCCCTATTAGGTTGCATATTATTGTTTCGCAACCCAACAGTCAGCACATTATCGACTCTTGAAGAGATTATGACAAACTCCTTCCTTGAATTGTCGGCAGTTCCAAATCCTTAACAATTCTAGATGAAAACACTATGTCAACTCATACCATATCGATGCAATGTAATTTCATTCCAATAGAGATGGAGATGAACATATTAAGAATAATGCATGAGAGAAAACTGAATGAATAGATGCATGCATGTTTTTCTCTCACAACTATCATAATTGTTAACAATCGCATTTGTTACTACAATTACCAAACTTGGCGATGATACCATGTTTAAGTTTAGTCCAAAGAATAATAATAAACAGCAACAAAGACGATCAAAATAAATACAAAAGACACGAGATTATCCTGGAAAAACCCTTCCACTTGAAGAGAAAAGAGTTAAAAACCCAGTCATACCAGCTAATAATCGCTTTTATTGATAATAAATATACAAGTGCAATACTTTCTACTTGATGTGTTATCACACACAAAGTAATCATACATATATATAGAATTGAGAGACTCTTCACATCACAACCGGAGGTCTCTTCAATTTCCAAAAACAAGTCTTTTCATATTTCCAAATGCATGCCTCTTTGCATGACCCGTCTCTTCATTTAATATTATCTCAAATAAATATCTTAATTATCTACTCCAGCAGTAAACACAATATATAGGTATTATCTCATTCTCAACATGTAGCAACATCATATAGCAAAAGCAGAGATAAAGATCTCTATCGCAGCTACAATCTTCTAACACCTAGGACTAAGAAAATCAAAAAAATCTTCTAAAAATGTGATCACTTCAACTTTCTGTTCCGTCCTCAAATATGAGACCGAGATTAACTTTGTAGAGCTGTCCATGCAGAACTTTTTACAGCCAGTCCCTCCTTTAGGAAAGGCTATTTTACCAGGGCTCAAACAAACTCACTAAATAGTAACACCCATTCATGCAATAACCTAATGTATAAGGGTGATTTAACCTCCTCCAAGTGAGAGCTTAATCTGTCCAAGGTCGCAGCTGATTTTAGACACTGTGAGAGACTATTATGTCCACACTCATTGCAGATTTTTATCAGCAATTGTAAATTTCTGTATCATTCTACCAGATAGTCAAAAACCTATGTGTGAAATAAACGTATCAAACAAGACAACCCATCAAACTGATGTCATCAATATATTGTTTTCCATTTATCATATTCTATGACCTATTTCTGTGGTCAGCTTATTCTACAAGGTTTCTTCCGAAATTATGAAATAATAGTACTCATTCACTTAGAAGCGAGAGACTAAAATGTCCATGGTTGCAGCAGATTTTAAAATGAAAACACAAAGTTCAATAAAATTCTGATGGTTTCCTAAACCAACATAGTTTGCATCGTTCATACAAAATGTCTCTTAACAAAAACTACTTATAGACTAAGATGCCCAAGGCCACGACAGATTTTGAACATATGTTCTAACGTTCTAAGCTCTAACCTTCCAGTTCATTTTCTAGAAACATCTTCTGGAGAACAGCTATGTATGAAAGAAAAGAGATCAACAAGATGACACCAAAATTAAGATCAACCATATATTTTACATTTACGAAATTTTATAGCCAATTTTCACTTTTTGAGGGACTTATTCTTAATTGTTTTATCCAAAGCTATCAAATATTAGCAGCCAATCACGTAATAAACTGAACATCAACATACCTGGCAACGAGAGACTAAATTGTCCATGGTCGTGGTAGATTTGAAACGCAAATCACTCCAGCCTCTTGCTATCTTGCGGCACCGCCCCAGCCGCTATGCATAATCTCAATTATGAAGCAATCTGTGGCCCGCAATACTTAAAACCCTAGTCAAAATTCTATTGCAAGTCCCCTCGATGAAAATTGAACCCTATACCTCCACAATTTAGGCTTTCAACGCTAAATTTCACCAAGTCATTAGGAGGGCTCTCAACCAAACCCTAACCACATAACCAAATGATAGCGTTACAAATACATCCGTACCTCTACAATGTCTTGGAAGCTTCCCTAAAGAATAAAAAATCACAAGGATTCATTTCGTACCTGGAACGATGGACTTTGATCAAAGGATCGTGGGGCGATACCCCGGAGATCAGACACTTGGGGCCTGGAAGAACCAAGGGTTATGACTAACCAGATGCCAATTACCAATACAGAAAACAACCAAGAATAGCAAATCGTTGATTCTTTTTGCAAAGACAACCATAGAACCTCTACTTTACCTGCGCTCCTCTTCTCCTCCCTTGCTCCTCCCAAACAAAAATATTATTGACCAAAATTTTCCAAGCATCAATCGGAATGAATACAGACGCCAACAAAGATGCTTTTCATTAAATTGGAATTGAGTTTCAAGTCCGCGGTTTGCGTGCTGTGTGGTCCATGAATTTTTTTTTCTTCCTCCATTTTGCCCAGGTTTTGATGTAATTGTTTAGCTGTAGTTACGAGGGTGATTTCTCCATGAGCCTGCCATCATGAATGCCATGACATACACTGTGAAGGCTTTACACATGGGCGATAGTGAATAAATACAATGTTTAGGGAAGACCAAAAAAAAGTACCAGTACCACAAAAAATAGGAAATATATGAACTTCGCAGTTATACAACGCTCCTTTCCAACATGTGTAAAAGCCTCCAATTAACAAAATAAAGCATATGTCCCCAACTAGGAACTAGCAACTAAACCAAAAGGTTTCCCAACTTCAAGTATATTATGAATGGAGAAAGGACGCGCCTCAAATAGGGAATTTGCAAAATATTGCAAGATCCTATGTTACCCGAAAACGCGTTTCCAGCCCTAAGCCTTGAGTTTTGGAAACCGTCCCTGTTTTGGGGACTTGGGGATGGCTGGAAACGTTTCCAAGCCATCCCCACCCAAGCAAGAAAATCGAAAACCCGTCCCCAAAACTTCAAAAACGGTCAACGCATTTCTAGATGGTGTTGACCGTCCCCGAGACTCCGTCGTCATTTCCCATCCGTCCTGGGGATTGCTTGAAGTTTCCAATTTTAAAATAAAATTCAACTTTAAAAAAAAATTAATAAATGGTGCTTTTCTGCCCATTCGCTGGCACCACATTAAAATAATAAAATATGTTAATATAACCCATGTTGAAATATATTTTTTTGGAAGCCATTACAAACTTAGCATCCAACTATGACTGAAAATTAAAACTTCAACTTTTGTTCAACAAACCAGACCTGAAAAATGATTGTAAATCAAACTTCTATTTGATATTCATATTGCAGACCTGGAAATGATTGTTGCTGGGTTGAGGAATACTCAGATTGTTTTCAGCTTTGATAATGCTCTGATAGCAGCAATAATTGCCCAGAAATAAATTTTTATAGCTGATTACTGCCCAAACAAGATGGCTGCTACCCATCTAGGGAGATTTGGCACAACAAATTCGGTTTTCCTCCAAAACCCACAAGAAAGGGCTCTAAAGTCTAATCTATGGCAGATTGATTCTCTCATTTGATGTCATCCTATGTTCCAATTCTTCGACGATGATTCGATTTGATTCTATGTTCTATGCTAATTTGATGAATGAAATTGGTAATTTTACACTATGTTGCTATGATGAATGTGACAATGCTGTGTAATTCTGAAATTCATGAATATATATATATAGCCGTCCCCTATTTCAAACAAAAAAAAGTCCCGGAAACCCGTTTCCTCGTCCCCTCGTCCCCCCGCCCCGAAAACTTGGGGTAACATAGGCAAGATCTCAATATACTCCCAATCAAATGGCTTGTCCCTTTGCTTTAGCCAAGATCTATGTCCAAGGCCATCTATGTGTTTAATTTGAGGTCGCCCAATACCATATTGTGCAGAGTGGTGATCCATAGCTTACCATGAATAACTACCATCATATCTCGAGGAAGATGCATGATATGGTCAAGCTCGCTCAAGACAATGTCCCAACATTATTAAGCGGTAATCATAGACTAGTGATGGCATTAAAAAAATGTATTGAAGGCCACCACGCAATTGCAACGGGTAATTGTTCGACCTTTACTCATTTCTCCTAGCACATTTCACTACAAATCAAAATAGCCAACTTTTGTCTGTTACCGAAGAAGATCCCTATTAGGTTGCACATTATTGTTTCACATCCCAATAGTTAACACATTATCGACTCTTGAGGAGATTACGACAAACCTCTTCCTTAAATTGTAGGTAGTTCCAAATCCTTGAAAATTCTAGATGAAAACACAACGTCAACTCATACCATATCAATGCCATGTAATTTCATTCCAGTAGAGATGGAGACAAACATAATAAGAATAATGCATATGAGAGAAAACTGAATCAATAGATGCATGCATGTTTTTCTCTCACAACTATCATGATCATTAACAATCACATTTGGCCTTATGCATTCTACTTTACTACAATTATCAAACTTAGCAATGATACCATGTTTAAGTTTAGTACAAAGGATAATCATAAACAACAACAAAGAGGATCAAAATAAATACAAAAGACACGAGATTATCCTAGAAAAACCCTTCCACTTGAAGAGAAAAAACCCAACCATACCAGCAAAATATCTCTTTCATTGATAATACATCTACAACTACAATACTTTCTACTTGATGTGTTATATACACAATGTAATCATACATATATATATAGAATTGAGAGACTCTTCAGATCACAACCAGAGGTCTCTTCAATTTCCAAAAACAAGTCTTTTCAAATTTCCAAATGCATGCCTCTTTGCATGACCCATCTCTTCATTTAATATTAAATCAAATAAATATCTTAAATATCTACTCCAGCTGTAAACACAATATATAGGTATTATCTCATTCTCAACATGTAGCAAAATCATATAGCAAAAGCAGGGATAAAGATCTCTATCACAGCTACAATCTTCAACACCTAGGACTAAGAAAATCAAAAAATCTTCTAAAAATGTGATCACGTCACCTTTGTGGTCCATCCTCAAATATGAGACCGAAATTAACTTTGTAGAAATTTCCATGCAGAACTTTACAGCCAGTCCCTCCTTTAGGAAGGGCTATTTTACCAGGGCTCAAAAAAACTCACTAAATAGTAACACCCATTCATGCAATAACCTAAAGTGTAGGGGTGATTTAAACTCCTCCAAGTGAGAGCTTAATCTGTCCAATGTCGCTGCTAATTTTAGACACTGTGAGAGACTATTCTGTCCAAAGTCATTGCAGATTTTGAACATAGATTGTAAATTTCTGTATCATTCTACCAGATAGTCAAAAACCTATGTGTGAAATAAAAGTATCAAACAAGACAACCCATCAAATTGATGTCATCAATATAATGTTTTCCATTTATCATATTTTATGAACTATTTCTGTGCTCGGCTTATTCTACAAGGTTTCTTCCGAAATTACGAAATAATAGTACTCAGTTTGATTCACTTAAAAGCGAGAGACTAAAATGTCCAAGACTGCAGCAGTTTTACAATGAAAATACAAAGTTCCATAAAATTCTGACGGTTTCCTAAACCTACATAGTTTGAATCGTTCATACAAAATGTCTCTTAACAAAAACTTCTTATAGACTAAGATGCCCAAGGCCACAACGGATTTTGAACATATAACGTTCTAAGCTTTAACCTTCCAGTTCGTTTTATACAAACATCTTCTGGAGAACAGCTATGTATGAGAGAAAAGAGACCAACAAGATGACACCAAATGTAAGATCAACCATATAATATTTTCCATTTACGAAATTTTATAGCCAATTTCCACTTTTTGACGGGCTTATTTCTTAATGGTTTTATCCAAAGCTATCAAATATTAGCGGCCAATCACGTAATAACCTGAATATCAACATACCTGGCAACGAGAGACTAAATTGTCCATGGCCGTGGCAGATTTCAAACGCAAATCACTCCAGCCTCCTGCTATCTTGTGGCGCCGCCCCAGCCGCTATGCATAATCTCGATTATGAAGCAACCTGTGTTCCGCAGTACTTGAAACCCTAGTCAAAATTCTATTGGAAGTTCCCTCGATGAGAATTGAACCCTATACCTCCACAATTTAGGCTTTCAACGCTAAATTTCACCGAGTCATTAGGACGGCTCTCAATCAAACCCTAACCACATAACCAAACGATAGGGTTACAAATACATCCGTACCTCTGCAATGTTCTGGAAGCTTCCCTGAGGAATAAAAAATCTCAAGGATCCATTCCGTACCTGGGACAACGGACTTCGATCAAAGGACTGTGGAGCGATACCCCTAGATCAGGCACATGGGGGTTGGAAGAACCAGGGGTTATGACTAACCAGACGCCAATTACCAACACAGAAAACAACCAAGAATAGCAGATCGTTGATTATTTTCGCAAAGACAACCGTAGAACCTCTGCTTTACCTGCGCTCCTCTTCTCCTCCCTTGCTCCTCCCAAACAAAAATATTATTGACCAAAATTTTCCAAGCATCAACCGAAAGGAATACAGACGCCAACAAAGATGCTTTCCATTAAATTGGAATTGAGTTTCAAGTCCGCGGTTTGCGTGCTGTGTGGTCCGTGAATTGTTTTTTCTTCGTCCACTTCGCCCAGGTTTTGATGTTATTTGTTAGCTGTAGTTATGAGGGTGATTTCTCCATAAACTCCATTTCTCGTTAACTGCAGCAAATATTTTTTGACCGAAAACTACTACCCATTTCGCAAATGCCGTAATTGTAAAACTCTAGACCGTATTTTTTCATATGGCGGTGCTTTTTTATCTCTTTATTTATTTGACGGGGGCGGTGACTTTGGCCTTATCGCCCAAATGTACGAGGGATCGCTGTGGAGATTCTGCCCATACGTTTGTAAGTGAATCTATTTACTGTTCACTTGTGTGTTTGTGCCCAATTAATCATTTCCATTAGTCAAATTTCTAGCTCCCTCACGCGGTCTGGCGCCAGCAAGAACAAAGGTGCGCTATATTTTCGCGAAGCAAAGGGTTTTTTTATTATTGTGAATTATAAATGAAATTGCGATTGGAATTTTAAATTTTTTTCTAAATTGTTTTAAATCAGGTCCAAGCAGATTGCTATTTATAATTAATAGTTGAAAATGTAACGTTTCGATAACTTTTTTAATTTTTAAAAAATCGCGAAAAGTCCTGTGATTTTATATGCATTAAATGTTCGTGAAAATTTCAAAAGGGAAACAATTAGTTTGCTTAGTGTGAATATTTATTAGGTTAATTAATATAAAGGTACAATTAATCTAGGTTAATTAATGAATCAAAGTAAATTAGTACAATTAATGAAGTATATTGAAAATTGAATAAGGTGAAGGGATCATGTCAAAAGAAAGAGTTTTTCGAATTTATACGAGTTTAAATTTTGGAGATAGTATTTTTTAGTTTATATTTATGGAGGAATATTTATGTATTCATTAAGATGCTAATATGTTATTAGTTTGATCGATAGAATTTTAGAATTTTTCGAACACTATGGTCTATTGTATAGTTTATTATTGGTTTGTGTCTTTTATGATTGAGACTAATATTTATTATATTAAAGGAACCAAAAACAAGGGGGGTTACTCTTAACAAAATTATGGTTAAACCATTCACAGCAAATAACTAGCTACTAAATTACCAACACATTCACATCCCCTACCCTTATTATTTAGAACATTTACCCCCCAGAACTAACACAGTCAAAATAGTTCATGTCTGCAATAATAACGAGATTACTAGTATCAAGAGCATTCTTCCACCTAGTAATGTAGATATAAACATAAGTATACCATCTATACCTACTTAAAACATAACTACTTAAAGAGATCTTTAAATTTAAAAGTCTATTATCTAGTCATATGCTAGGAAGCCATATTGTTTCTTTGAGTCCTCTATGCCAAGACCCTCCTTCTCCTCCTACAAAAGAAGTTAGAGTGTGGTGGCCACTACATGAGTCACCTTCACCTTGAATATGGACAGCGTCTTGAAACACTCATCCAAAGTAGTAAATTGGACCTAGAGTGCTTCAATCTCATGTTTGGTCACCTCCATAGTATCGTTCAGCTTGTGGCAACTGACAAATTTTCCTATAGGTGTCTTTGTGCCATGGGCCTGCATCACATTTGGGTTAGAATAAAACTTGTCTTTTTTTCTTTTCTCAATCCACATTAAGGAGGTGGCAGTCATCAAAGAGGTGTCAATGGTGGTTTAGGTAGCACGATGGGCAGTGGATGTGAAATCATAGGTGTTCATTGTGAAACTAGTAGATGCATGGGAAGAATCCTGACTAGCCTCCTTTCTCTTTTTATCTTTCCCCACCATCAAATCTAGGGTTTCTTCCTTAGTGTCTTCATCTTCCACCTCATCCTTCTTACCAACATAGTTATTCATAAATGCCTTCTCCTTTCTTCTCGGTTTCCTCTTCTCAATGGCTCCCGACCTTGAATCTTTCTCATTATTATCCAACTTTATGTGAGTCATTTGTTTCCTCCTGGCTTGACTCTTGGCCAGTCTACCCAACCTCCTACTACCCCCCTCATTGTCCTCTTTAAAGTCAACCAAATCAATCTAAACATATTTGTCCACTTTAGTCTTTTTGGCAATAATATGGACACCATTTGAATTACTCTTATGGTTCTTTCAATTTCCAAAGGGTGTTGAAGATGGGGACAACTAAAGAATGGGGATCACAGAACAACCCTCACCCATAATCCTAGGGGGATATTGCAAATCTTGGATGTCCACTAAAGCAATATATCGAGGTGGGCAGAGAGCAAGATGAAAATTATGCAGATGAAGGATAAGCTCTTGGTGGAGGATATTATAAATTTTACCCTTCTTTTTTATATCCCTAACATCCATAATATTTGCCTCTTGAACGTGAAGAAGGAAAAAAGGAATAGAAATCGCATTATGGTGTCTGTAATGGTTTAGTAAAGGAAAATGATAAAAATAGCACACCCTGAATGTACCCTCCAAAGCAAGATATTTCATTATCACCAAACATACCTCATCCCAAGGTCTGGAAGGTCCTTATGGCTTTACCCACCTCTATGTTTGTTGGCTCTTCATCCATCTTAAAAAATCTTTCCACGCTCATTTCATTGGAAACCTTAGTGACTTTCTGTTATTTTCTTCTCTCCATAGATAAACTTGTGGTTGCGGCAATAGTATCTCCATTCATTTAGAAGGAGATGTCATTAATGGTGACTCTCCTATTTGTCCAAGAGTTCACAAATCGCGAGGAATAGTTATCATCATGTCTTGTCATAAATTCCATGAATGAAACTAGTTTCCCTCCTTTAAAACCATCCAAGTGCATGTTTTCTCACATAGTCTTCATTTTTTTATGGTTAATCCTTATCATATCTCCACCCATTTCAGGCCCTTGTCCAGAATCCTTTGACAGCTTTAGATTGAAAATATTGGTTAAACCCTTACTTCAGAAGCTCAACCTAAGAAATAAATCATTCACAAAATGCTTATATAGCCCATATTTGCAACAAAAGAAATTATCTAAGTTTCCATAATTATATCTCAAAGTGGAGGAGAATTGTTCATCCTATCACCAATGGGGCAACACATGTGTACAACCTTTCATACATTTAACTTACCTTTGGAAAATGTGCTTTCTAATCCAAGCCAAAAGTTTAGCATAAATGTAATTAATGTTTTCTTTTAATCTCTTTCTAAAAAAATCTATAATAATATTTTTGTAACCTCTCCAACAATTATTATAATGGCTTTGTTAGAGCAATAAAGTTTTTTCTTATTAATTAAATCATATTGATTTAATTATCAAGTCACTTATTATCTCTAGTTTACTTAAGCTAAACTTTGGGCATATAATAATTAATTATTATAATGCAATATAGGTTAGTTACCTTTTAGGGTTTTGATCTCCTTTATAAGGAAAATCTCTCTTTCTAATTATAATATTCATTCACTTTTAATTATAGTGATTTCTCTTGTTGCTCATCAAGAATGTCTCATCTATGAATCTTTGAATTCCAACCTCCATAACTTTTGCTTCTCTCTTTCCGTGATAGGTGTTTGCATGCAGATGATTCTTGGGAGTTGTGGGGTTGATCTTTCATCAACTTCAACATGGTATCAAAGCTCTAGATCTTCATGCCCCTATTCTATTTGTGAGAGGTTTGGCTTGGTTTTCATATCTGTGTTTTCTCTTTCAAAGCGTTTCAATTTTTAGAAGTGTTTTGTATTGGATCTAAGAGGGATGTAATGTCCTACCCAGAGATCCTTGGAACAAGGATGAAATACAAGCCAAGATTTTAAAAAAATTAACAAGTATGAGTACACATGACAACATCATATGTAGATTTCAAAGATCGCAACAGAAGACTTAACCACCATCCCGACAACCAACAAATCTCCAAACACCACTACCTAAACAAAATGACTAACCACGAAAGGACGCAAACAAATACGAATCCAAAAATAAATCAAATTTGAAATGAAATTCCAAGGTATTCAAGAACACCATAAAGGGTATCCAAAACACCACTAGAAAACTTCTGGGCAAACCAAAAAGCGCCTGTTACCCGCCCGAGCAGGTTTTTCCAAAACCCAGGCGATACTTTAAATTAGCACAGTACAATACTTTCCTATATCATATGACCTTTCTAATGAAGGTCTGCGATACAATCAGGGTTTGGGTAACACTTCTCAAGAAGGCACGCGATACTTTACCAGTATCATACAACCTTTTTCCAAAAGGCATGTGATACAACAAAGTGTGGCATGATAAAATTTACATGGGCGTGCGATACTTTCCATTATTGCACAATTCTTCTCCTTTGAATGTGTGATACTTTAATGTATAACCTAATGCTGAAGCATGGTCGCCCATTGAAAGCAAGAATTACTCTAAGGACCAAAACAATGGATAAAATAGGAAATCAAACCTCCACACCAGGTAGTGTTGGATCCACAGTTGAGGTAAAGACACTCAAAACAATAGGTACAAGACAAAAACTACATCTAACCATCTAACATAGTGGTGAAAGGAAAGTACAGAAGATAACATCACAGTGTACTAAAACAACATTGCAATAGACTAAAACAACATCACAATGAACAAAACAACCAAACTAAATATGTGGTTCCTCTCAACTATAATAGCATCATAAGACCATCATGAGCCCTAGCCATCCCCCACGCGTAACATCCCAAACTACCGACCAGATCCTTAGTGCTATCTTATGAGGACTTCACTACTAAAACATGCTACAACATAAGAATAGGGAAATTTAACATGCTAGAAGTAAAGCATAAGATAATCCTACAAATCAAACTCATCATTTGTCATATGCTAAATATCATAATATAGGAAAGCGTCAATGAAACCAACATCATCTAACATGATAACCAAGCATTCCAATGAAAGCATAAATCACAAGATAACACCAAGTAAAAACATCCAACAACGGCTGTATTGGAACAATAGACCGTCTTTGTACATTAGTCCCCAACAGTGGTGAAGGTAGCTATGCCTCCCAACCATGTGGAACCCGTAGGTCCACTCTCGTCGTGCTGACTGAGATAATGATCCAACCACAAATACACAGAAAGCAAATGTCCATGGCTAACATTCACACTAGACAGTATGATGACTGAAACCAAGATCATAGACAATGCATAAACTACAGGTCCTGGTCAGACACTCAATGGGCTACAAAGTAGGGGCTAACATCATGGAGAGTCGCTTGGCATCCAAAAGCCCAAGCTCGAACCATGCAGATTCAACTCCTTGACGAAAGGCTCTAGCACACCACACCTTTTTATTATCTTAAGTTTCATTACCACCCAATTTTTTATTTAGTTATCACATGATTAAAGCTTCCTCTGCCAACCTATGGCGCCATGATCGCCAGGCTACAAGATAGAAGCCCCCTCCATATGCTACCCTACCCTACCCATACTCATCCAACAATGAGTGCCCATAGGCATGCATATTCCCAACCCAACCCAAATGATCATAACTCCTGGAAGTACCACAGGAGATTAGGCCTCGAAAGTCACCCGACAAATGTATGCACACATAATCGTGCATGGCGCACCACCATCATGAAGATCATAACACAAGGATTAGATGAGAACATAATGTAGAAAATCACTCAACTAAAAACAGACTCGAGAAGACGGATGCGACATGCATCCCAATGCAACATAAAAGTGCAACAAAGGTCTGATTGACATCTAAATGGATGATCCAGGTCCACGATGAAACTCATGCCAAGAAAACTCGAGAAAATAAGGTGGCATGCAAAATGAGGTAAAAACCTAAAAAACTATAAAACTTCAAAATTAAAACCCATTTGGTCAGGGGCACAAAAACTTTGAAAATCTAATAAATTTGGGTTCGGACACCACATGGAAAAATGGCCAGCATAACAATGCGAAACCCCAAACCCCCATCCTGAAAATAGGGAAAATGTTCATACTTGACTAACTGAATAGAACAAGCAACCAGAAACAGAGGGTAACACTAGTTCTCAACCTCCTAACAAATTGCTACTAGAAACAGAAGCTTAAATGAAGCAAAAATAAGAAAATGAGAAAGCTCTACCTGATAGCAAAAGGGGTTGAAACTAAAAACAACACAATAAAATAAATCATTGCTGAAACTGCCAAAAATCATGACAAAGCAAGGTCTACCCAAGCCAAATCCAATGAGCCTGACCTCATGAAGATACCACACTCATAGCTCTCACAATGAATAGAAACGTGATCCTCCATAAGAGGACTCTAAAAAAAGCTCTCAAATTTATTTTTGCAAAAGTGAGAAATGAGAAAACAAATCCCTTTTTCAATACTTATTCACTTTTTGAGTGAATAATTAACCAGTATAGATATCTAAATAAATCTATCTAAAGAAATGCTAATAGATATCCACCACAAAATAATAATAATTTAATTTACTAAATCTAAAATAATTTTTATTTTCTTTATCTTCATTTCTTTAGTGTTTTACTAACTTAAGCCTTTTATTTTAATTTCTTAAAAAATGGATGATTTATATCTCCAAATATTATAATTTAAATGGATATTTTATGTGGTATTTATTGATTTGATTTTAAAAGTATATTTTATTTATAATAAGATTTAAACTTTTGACATGTAGATGGTTGTCAAATTTAACCTAAAAGAATAAAAGTTAACATTAACATGCTCACACCATCCCACTCCTTCATTCTGCCATTGTAGAATGCCTATCGACATTAATTAGGGTAAATAGCCAATTAGACTAGCTAAACTCTGAATCCACCCAAACGAAAGTAGGTTATCCCTCGTAATAGGAATTCACCTAAGGCAAAGCTACCATAAATTAAATTCAATAAAATTTACAACTAAAAACCCAAAATCATAGAAATAACCTTAACAACTTTCATGACAATGTGAACCTCTAAATGCACAGACACACTTACTGGTCTAATCACATAATGCAAATGAGTTTAGATTTAATAATCACTGATACGTTGAATCACATAATGATCTAATCACATAATGCAAATGAATTTGGGTTTAATTTAAATAATTAAATAAGGATACGTCAACCATACAAGGACGACATTGGTAAAATATGAATAGTTAAATCACTAACTCCATGTGCCATTGCCAGGGATATAATCCTGCACACTAAAACACACTATCAAGTGCAATTGCATATAATAACATAGCCAAAGCAATAAATGTATTAAATAACTAATTTAACCATTTATTCAATTATACCTAAATAATCCTTTTACATCACTCATGTTCGCATTAAGCATAAAGAGACAAGAATGAAGTAAATAACCATAGCACAAAATCCATCACATAACATAATCAAAAAATATGTCCAAATACCATATAATCAGATATCATCATAGACCTACTATTATCTCAAGATGGCATCAACATGCAAATATGATAAATTGAACAACATAGAAATAAAGCATCTATGGTACTAAAATCAAAGTATAACATCTAACCCTCAGGTCATCTCAAAGTACAAACAATAAGAGTATCAAGTATCTCTTGAATCAAAACAACAACTAGGCATAGATTGCAAACACGAGAGGCACTACAAGGGACCTATGTTTTAGAGCACTTAGAGCTTAAATGGACATCACCATTGAGCTCAAAGCGCTTGAAAATCCCTATTTCCATATAAAATACATCCAATTTGGACATTGTTGAAATCTTAGGCAAAAATAATTTACACCCAGGCCGTTTTGACCTAGGCACAAATTACAAGGTGATGATATATATATATATATCTCAAAATCTTTTATTTTTTTATTTTTTAATCAAAAAATAAAAATAAAAAGTGTGTGCCTTCATTTTTTAAAAGTTGGAGGCATTTTTTTTTGGGGGGAAGACATTTATGTGGGGTACTAAAGGTACCAGCCACACGCAGCTCGCTCCATTCCCTGAGCCCACCTCGAGTAGCATGTTACCATTGATTATTGGATCGCCCATCTCTCTCGGCCTCCACACAATATTTTTTTTGCACATGCCCTATCCTTTTGAGAGGCTTTTTAACGAGTTCCTATGACTAACTTATTTTACCATGCATAAAGCATTCAAAGAAAGGTCACATGCTTTTATTTTAGAGGAAAAGTGGGGCTCGATGACTCTATTTTTCTAGCCACCAGCGATCGCCAAATTTTGGTCTCAAAATTTTGTGATTTGGCGGAGAGTCCATTTGCGAGTTTCTTTTCTACTTGTCCTTCCTTGGAGTCAACACATGATTTTTGGGCTGGCGTTAACTTTCTTGGCCACATAAATAGGCCACATTAGCACCTATCTAGTGCATGTCCTCCCAACTCCTCCTTTTGGAAAACTTTTTTTTTTGGAAGGCAGGTTTATGATGTGTTTGTTCTTTTAGACCTTGCAACTCTGGATCAACACATCTTAAAGTGCCAACTCATCTTGCCAACTTTGGAGTTTCGACCAATATATAGTGGGTCATGTTACTTCTCATGTGATTTGTTTGGTGGGAGTCAGGTGCTAATAGTTCTGGTCTATGAGACCCCACCCATTTTGGAGAGAGTGTTGGTTTTGCAAAAAACTTTACTATGGGTAAAAAAATTGTGGCAACTTCATTGGCAATTTGTTCGCCGTGATTTATGGACTATTTTAGTGACATCCTCCTTCTTTTTTGGCTGCACAAATAAGTGGATTTAACGTTTTTGTGTGTGGGAACCATATTTTTGGATGCATGAGTTGTGGAGAATTTTGGGTGGAGTGCTTGTTTAATTCTTCCTTTCATGCCCATCCAATGTGGTAGTTTTTCAACTTTGAAGCAGTTCTTTTGCATGCAAATTTGGCTTTTTTTTTCAAGCACATGCATTATTTATTGGCCACCAGATTCGTTCTCCAACATTGGCTCTTTTACAAGAGACATTGATTTTCTGACATTTCTGTCTTGTTTCCAGTGACTGGCTTTTTTTCTTGCAGTAGGGGTCATTTTTACGATTTTTTTTGCCTCAACGGTTGTTTGACCATCAAATTTATGCTCATCACATGCTGACATTAGCATTCATGTTTGCCCTTCAAGCCTTGTTTGGACCTACCTTCAGGTTTTTTCTCATATCTTGGGCATATGGACTTCATTTTTTGCAAATACGATATCGTCAAAAAGTTGATTCTTAGCCCATCATAGTGGTACAAGTATTGATCAGTTTTGATGATTTTTTATGCTGTCAAAGTTAGGGGTTCCTTTTTACACTCCTGGAGACATATCTTGACCATTTGATCTTCGATTTGGGAATTCTTTATATCGTTGGAAATGTCTTTCCAATATCTTTCCATTGATGTGGTTGTTTATCTAGATTATACTTCAGGCACATTCTATTCAATTTTTAGCATTTTTGCATTATGGTGGATATCTTGGATGTTTCAGGTCTTGTTGTGGTTTCACAATGCATGCCCCATTTTCACACAGAAAATGGGGACCCCCTAGTTTTTAATTCTCATACCAGCTCCTGGTCTAAAGCCCAGATCATTTTTTTACCCTACATCGAGTCTAGGACAAATCCCAGTTTCAGACTAACTAAACTCGGGCACTTAGAGAGAAGAAATTCAATTTCGGGGTCCTATTGTTCTTTAAGTGTGCACATGCGCACTATACTCACTCTGAGGATGTGTACATGCGCAGGTGCACACCTACGAGGGTGCACACTGGACCTGATGTCTATATAAGACCCTAACCCGTCTCCTCCTTTCTTGCTTCACTCTTGCTCTCCAATTTGACCACACCTCTGCACTAGCTCCCACTACGCAGCTCCGCTCTCCCAGCCCCCTGCACACAACAAACAACAAGGTTAGACTTAAAGGGTGTGCACATACACACCCTCGTACAATTAAGTTTAAAGCACAAACAAAACCTAAGACCTCCTAAAGAGGTGCACACATGCACACCCTTAAGAGGTGCACATGTGTGCACCTCTACACAAACCAAAGGAGAAAAACATAACTAACTTAAGGACTTCTGTGAAGGTGTGCATATGCACACCTCCACACACAAAGTGGTGATAGCATTGAGTTTTCATGATCAAAATGGTTATAACCGATGCAAAAGTGCTCATCAACCATTATAAAGTATTGTTCATAGTTAAAACATGCGATGACTATTTTATCAAGGATAAATAGGGCAAAAGTAAGTTCATTTGTAAATTTACTTTCTTAATTGAACTAAGGTGATTTAAGCCTACCATATTTTAGAGAATTGTGATTTACGAGTAGTGAAGTAGGAAGTGGTCAAGAACCCTAATTGATAAAGCTTAAGCTATTTATCTAGTTTGTGATAGATTTTGCTACAAATATTTAATTGAATCATGGAAAGAGTTTTAAATGTCCCTATTTTGGTTGATATTATAGAGGAACCAAAACCCATATTCAAGTTACATATAATGAAAGTGAGTGAGAATGATAAGATGGGTGCTTTATTCTCCATACCTTTAGAATTTCTATTGATTGAGGATATTTGATCATACGTCTATTGAAAACTTGATGAACTTGGAGTGGATGCCGTCGACATGAATAATTGTGTGAAAACAATATGTTAAAGGACAACTACAAGAATTTGAAAATGGAACTTTTAAGCTATATGGTTGATATACCTGATGTTTTTCATCGTGAGTAGATATGATCATAAAGAAATAACAGATACATTATCATTAATTAGTTTAATTCTTGAGAATAAAGTCTCATGATCATAAAGAAATAATAGATACATTATCACATAAGAAAATGCATAAGTACAACTAATAATATGAAAACACATCTAATGAATAACATCCACTGCACATGTCATAGGGTATGCACACAAGATAATGATAACATATACATCAACTGAATAGAAAGCTCTAAGATAGGAATAAGAATGATGATAACACAACTCTATCAACAAGCATCCAACATCTATCAAATAGAGGGGGACACTACCTCCCAACTGTGTGATCACCTAATCAGGCTCCCACCCCCACCGTATAGGAGAGATAATGTACGATCCACGCATAGATAATCAAATCATAAAACAATTCTATGTAAGGAATCCTAATAGCCAAAACTACCTCAAGGTTAATACAAACTACTCAAGAAGAAGATATAATCAAAATTGAAAGGAGACTCATCGAATACCAACATTACACACCAAGTCAACATCCAAATACCAAACACAATACCTTATCAAAATCAACAT
The DNA here is from genome assembly GCA_028749045.1 of Cupressus sempervirens. Lineage (NCBI taxonomy): Eukaryota > Viridiplantae > Streptophyta > Pinopsida > Cupressales > Cupressaceae > Cupressus > Cupressus sempervirens. The sequence goes on from CM053789.1 coordinate 213,158,618, forward strand.
AAAGTCAATGAAAGGTATCCACCTTGAGTCAAAGGCCACATGTCCAAGAATAAAATCAACAGATAGCAATTGTCATCAATAAAAGTAAATCACCAACAATAAGTGAAGGATTTGAGTAATACAAATCCACAAAGCCTAGAGAATACCTTATTGTAGCAAAATACTACCCACAAGCTATCTGTATAAAGTGGAATCCACTGTAGGAGTAGTGCAAGTGGTAGATAAAACAACACTTGATTGAAAAGGTGTGGGAGCAGGTGTGCAAACAAGCATGATAAATCTCCAAAGCATATCAAGAGCATACTTATGTTAGAGTATGGTTATCCCATCCGAAGATTGAGCAACCTATAGACCCAAAAAATATTGCAAAAGTCCAAGGTTTGTCATCTTAAACTGCTCTCTCAATGCTTGTTGAATGATCTATATCATGGAGACTAAGATACCTAATCACAAGTATCAACAAGTCAGCCCCATTATGATAAATGTAAATTGTAGGATCAGAATGACACTGAGTGAACTATGAAGCAAGCAAGAAGGAATCCATTTTCTCATACTAAGCCCAAGGGGCTTGTTTGAGACCATATAAAGAGCTCTGAAGCCTACACATTAATGAAGAGTCTTGCACAAGACCATGAGGTTGTTCCATATAGATCTCCTCGTGAAGGTCTCCATGCAAAAGGTACATTTCACATCCATCTAATAAACTATCCATCCCTGTGAAGTTGCAAGAGAGAGTACAAGACAAATAGAGTTCATCTTGGCAGCAGGGGCAAAGGTCTCAAAGTAATCAATACCCTCAACTTATGAAAAACCCTTTGCAATAAGAGGTGCTTTGTACCTATCAATAGAACCATCTGCAACATCCTTGGTATAGTAGACCCACTGACATCGAACCAACTTTCTTCCTTTTGGAAGAGGACAAAGATCCCATGTGTGGTTGTTCGTCAAAGAAGAGTACTCCTCATCCATAACCCTATCCCACTCTAAGTGTCATGTCGCATGTGAAAAACTATGTGAATTATTTGAAATGGTATGAATCAAGAGGCTAGTACCTATAGTCTTAGCATGTGTGCGAGAAGCATTGATTGGATCACCTGCCAAAGGTCTGATTGCATCAATAGTATCACAAGCCCACTTGAGCACTCACTGAAAAACAGGTCGATGTGATGATAGCATTGAGTTTTCAAGATCAAAATGGTTATAACCGATGTAAAAGCGCTCATCAACTATTATAAAGTATTGTTCATAGTTAAAACATGCAATGACTCTTTTATCAAGGATAAACAAGGCAAAAGTAAGTTCATTTGTAACTTTACTTTCTTAATTGAACTTGTGAAGTTTCTAAAGGTGAGAATTGTGATTTACGAGTAGTGAAGTAGGAAGTGGTCAAGAACCCTAATGGATAAAGCTTAAGCTATTTATCTAGTTTGTGATAGGATTTTGCTACAAATATTTAATTGAATAATGGAAAGAGTTCTAAATAACCCTATTTTGGTCGATATTATAGAGGAACCAAAACCCATATTCAAGTTACATCTAATGAAAGTGAGTGAGAATGATAAGATGGGTACTCTATCCTCCATACCTTTAGAATTTCTATTGGTTGAGGATATTTGATCATACATCTATTGAAAACTTGATGAACTTGGAGTGGATGCCATCAACAATGAATATGAAGAATTCTGTGAAAAATAATATGTTAAAGGACAACTACAAGAATTTGAAAATGGAAGTTTTAAGCTATATAGTTGATATATTTGATATTTTTCATCGTCAGTAGATATGATATGTGTTGAGTTGTATTCATTATCAATTTATGTGGTTGGTCAGACCACACAAGATTACAAAGGAAATCATTCATAGAGTTATAGGATTTTGTGTAGCTTGTGAAGCACCTACCCTAAGGATGATGACTTCAAAATCAGTTACACGGTTAACCAAATCCAAAATTGATTACTAAACCATGACCATCAATGACATATTAGAAAAATAAGTTAGATTCACATATATGGTCATTGGATATAGAGTCTATCAGTCAATTCATTTGAACATAATGTTGGACAAAGAAATTCATGCAACCTATTAAATGGTGGAGGATACAACTAATGATCTTTGTAAGATGTCAAGGAGTTAGTCCATTTTAAACATGGAAATAATAAAAAGATAAAATAAATAGTCTTTCATGTATGGAACTATTATAGTGTGTATATTTTTCTATGTGCCAAATTTCTTCCTAGGTAGAGGAACAATATAATGGGATACAAATAAACCAATGGTTGTGAAAATAAGTGAGTTCATTAGAGATTTAGGAGATAAATAATGCTATGTGGTGTTACTTTAAGGACTTTCATTAGAGATTGTATAAAGGAGAAAGGATATCAACTAGTATGGTGAATGAATATAAAAATTATATTTATTTTCTTCTTGATACTGACACTTGTATTTTGCAAGTTGTACAACCATGAATAATTTGGATACTTGTTATAGGATATGTGGTAGATGATGATCTAATGAGATTGCATGAAAATGTCTTTTTATCTAAGCCTATAAATGAAACAAAATCTAGGTTTGGTACTTATGAAGAGGCACATTCAAAGATTCAAATGGAAATGAAGAAATAGATGACATAAAGAAGAACAAGGAGAATGATATAAAAGATGTTAGAGAACTTCGGAAGTGAGGTTGGTATGTCCATTGTAACTATTAATAAACCAACACAGGTTATTCACATTGCATATGAAAAAGAAAAGAAGATAATGTCATTAAAGAAAACTTACAAGAGGAAGGGAAGTTTAATGAAAAGAGCGAGAAAAAGAACAACATAAGAAGAAGAAGAAGCCAACACTAAATCAGACAAGGAAGTAAATAAGTTGAAGGTGAGTGGTAAGAAGAAATCCCCTACTATCAAGTTCTTCACCAATGAAATAATGGACAATGGTAGGATGGGTGTTGTTGTTGTACCATCTTATATTTGATGCACTTCAATTCATGACCTTTAAGCTCCTCTTTATGTGTTTGCATTTAACAATTGCACTTTGAGCACACACTTTCCCTCTTTTCTCTTCTTTCTCCTAGGTGAAACCAGGGTAGGACTTGATAAGGCATCCTTTATTTCCCTTTCTTTCAAGCATTAGATGAGCTAGGATTGAATCCATAAGTACCTTCCTCCTTCCAGGCCTCATATCTTAGATTTGGTCTAAGATTATCAAGCTCTCACATTCATTACACCTAAAATTTATATAAAACTAGAAACTAGAGCACTAAGACTCTAAAGGTTGAACTCCTAGAATTATCAAGCTCTGGCATTCATTACATCTAAAATTTATATAATACTAGAAACTAGAGCACTAAGACTCTAAAGGTTGAACTCCTAGACTAGGTTAACGCAATTTGACCTATTCCAAACTAGGTTGACCTAGGTCGTCTATTTGAGAAGATTCCCATGATGTTGGGGTTCGGTGCTATTTTACTCTCTCGATAAAAACCCTCTTATTACAATCATCTTTTGTAGGGTAATTTTAGAAAATTCATTATAAAAGGACATCAAACCCCTTACTTTGAACATGAATATAATGGAAAAGAAAGATACAATCATGTGTGGACACCCCAATTTGACAAAAAAATTGTAAGGTGAAAGCAAAGGGATGGTTTCTTATTCTTCATTGCAAAGTAAGGCTATCATTCTACATCAAGCATTGAAGCATGACATATTATCATGGAGACGCAAGGGGATCTTAAAGATGGTTAGACTGCTTTAGCCTTGGGGGATTGGTATGATTTCTACACTATATTCAGATCTAATCCTTTGAACACATATGTTGTACACTTAGATTCTACGGTCTCACTCATTTAGTGATTCTTAGCATTTTAGTTTATATACATTCTAGATCTACAAATCTAGGATACACACACAACCTTTTTCTTAATGATTATTAGAAGAGGAGGAAATCACCAAAGTAGGGGGTTGACCAAGGAAAACCCATTTATAGTCACCCAAACATACTAGATGTGTCATAGGGTTGCATGATATCAAATTGGTGATTGTGGATCTAGAAACTGCCATTTGAGAGCTTTCTGGTGAACATGGCTTGACCTCATTACAATGACCTCACAAAAATTATTTTGCATAGTTATCACTTGGTTGACTTGTTCGCCACTGCTTTTCTAGAAAATCAGTTTGCGAGTTTTTCCTTCCATTTGAGAATCCACAGTTAGATCTTCAAAAATAGACCTCAGTTTGTTGTTTTCTGAGAAAAAGATAGTCTTCCAAAAATATTTCAAGGTGAGTCCTTCATCTCTTATTTTATCTTTTAGTATTTACTTATTTTTAGATCTATTTTTAGTTGTTTGTATACATTTTAGATCTATAGTCATTTCACATACATTACTTAGATCTCATTTGCTCCTAATCAATCTCATAACATTGCATGAAAGAGAACTTGCTAGTCTACTTCATTGATAAGTTTCTAGATTTAGTATTGGTATCCCTTTATCACACTTGGGTTTTTGCTAATTAAACCTAGGACTTGTTGAGAGTTATGATTGGAAGCCTCTCTTTCTCTTGTATTGAATGGCACAGGGAGAAAGTGTTAAACTTGTTTCATCTAGCTTGCATTGGTTCTATTTTCTCCTTAAACATTTCATTCAACTTGACGTGAACCCTCCTTGTTTGATCTTGGTAGTTATACATCTATCTTTTATGCATTGCATTTATAAACATAAATTACAAAAAAAAACTCTTGCATTATTAGGGTTTTGTACTTTACTTTTGTTAAAAAAAAAAATACAAAAATATTGGCATTTCATTTTGAGTAGCTTATTTTTATGTATGATTTCTTTCATGAGTATTTTGATGATTCATTCATTAGTAAACCTCTAAAGGTGTCTGGTAGCAAAGGGTTGGATGAAATGAATGAGATCTTCATTCAATCCATTCCTCCCACATCTTCCTCTACATCTCTTAGGAAAAACCTTTACAATAGGAATTTTATCATGGCTTCCTTTCTGTAATACTAATTGTAATATTGAACCCATGCAATATTCCCAACCTCTTATCACTCTTAAAGGATGTCCTCCTTAAAAAACTATTATTAATCTTTAGAGATTTCCTCGTAAAAATAAGCCTCCTATAGTTCTTAAGGGAAATCTTAATTACACTTCAATTGCTCATGCTTATCGAATACAAAATAATCCTCAACCTACAATTTTGGTTGTTCCTATATATTTACCTCCTTGTCAATGGGTGCTTCCTTAGGCACCTAATTTTCCTAGTTCCTTTGGAAAGGAATATGATCTAGTCGAGTAGTTATGTGCTACTCTCGCTAAGATCTCATGGGAACTTCTTCAAACATCTCCTACTTATCATGAAGCTTTGCAAAAGGCTTTGTCTACTCTTTCTGTACCACCACCTAATCAAGACAAATTTAATTCTTTCTTGGAGTGCATGCATCACACACATGCTCCTCTTTACACTGTGTTTAATGAAGATGATTTACCTCCTAAAATTTGTCAAGACCAGTATGATGCTCTTATGGTTGTGGTTCTTATCAATGAGAATCTCATTCATAGAACTTTAATTGATAACAAATCAGGATTATATGTTTAGCTTAGACATGTTGAAAGCTATCAAAATTGATATGTCTACTATAAAACCTCTTAGAGTTCCTATTTATGGTCTTGACAACATTGCTAAGAATACTTTGGGTATCATAACCTTACCTATTAAAGTTGGTCCAGTTGTATTGGATACTCAGATTCATGTGATGCCTAGACCTCTTAACTACAACCTTCTTTTGGGGAGACCATCACAACATAAGATGCATGTTATTCCCTCTACTCTTCATTGAAAAATTATGTTTATCTACAATGATGTGATATATAGTCTTCATTCAAATGACAAGCCTAACAGCTGTTTAAATGATGAACCCTTAAAGGTGTTGGAACCTAGGGAGGGAACACGAGAAAATAAATCTAAAATTATAAATCAAACCAATGAGGAACTCTTGTCTTCTTCTTCTTCTTCTTTATTTGAGGATGATTGGGGTACTTTAGACTTTAAACCCACATTCATTGGTGAATATTGGGTTTCCAATCTTTCTTTTTAAAAAAAACCTATACCACCCAAGGTTGAAAAAGTTGCTTCAACTCCTCTCTCAAGAGATTTGAGTCACAATTTTGTTGCCACTTTATCTAATGAAACCATTGAAACTATTAAACCTTATTGTTATTATGTTGTGACTTATGAAGCTCCTTAGACTATCTTTGATATGGTTGATCATTATGGTCTTGGATATCATTTGCTAGCTAAATATGGATTTAATGGTCAAGGACATGGAAAGTTTGGAAAAATAATACAAGTTCCTTTATTGAATGATGGTTGTGAACACAATTATGGTTTGGGATTTAACCCTTATAAGCAACCCTCTTTCTTTCTGAATGTGAATCATATTTGCAATGGTCCTTTCAAGTTATCAAACCTGCATCTTATCATATTTTATTAGACATTGTCTTTAGATATTTTTTCTTTAAATAATGCTTTAGTTTATTATCTTGGTGTATATGAGGATTTATCTTCTTTTCATCTTTATAAGAGAAAGCTTTATTTTCTCGATGTTAATGGATATTTTAGAGAGGAAGATAAGTCTAAACCATATCTTGATCCTCTCCCTCCTATGGAGGAACCAAATAAGAATAATATTTTGATCATTGGAATGATAGATGTGTAAGTTGATCCTAATGATCTTGAAAGGATTATTAAGATTGGGAATATTTGGATGAAGACACATAGAAGAAACTCACTAAACTTCTTCTTAAATTTTCTGATATCTTTTCTTCGATGTATTCAGATAAGCCTAGAATTGATCCTAAAATTATCATTCATAATATAGTTCTCACAAAAAATGCTAAATCTATTAAACAAAATATTTGCAAGATGAATCCTAGTATTACACTTCTTGTTAAGGAAAAAATAGAGAAACTATTGGATTTTGGTTTTTTAATGTCTTATAGATTATTCCCCTTAGATCTCTAAAATTTGGTTGTCTCTAAGGATAAAAATAAGACAAGGTTGTGTATTGACTTTTGAGATTTAAACAAAGCCTCCTTCAAGGATTATTTTCTCTTTCCTAACATCAACATGATAGTGGACTCCATGATAGGACATGCATTATTATCTTCCATGGATGAATTCTCTGAATATAATAAGATTTTCATTCCTCCCTATGATAAACACAAGACCATTTTTATTACCCCCTAGGGAAAATTTTGTTGCTAATGATGCCTTTTGGATTAAGGAATACGAGCACTACTTATCAACAAGATCTTCAAGATCATTAGTATATTCTAACCTTCTCTTTCCTATTTTTTCAAGAATAGTCAATCTACCAACCAAGGATCTCATCTTCTTGTCCTTCTCAATCTTCTTCCTTCTCTCTTGTTAGATGAAAGGGATGCTCTAATTCTTTTACTCTCTACCACTTGATTCTTTACAAACTTGGAAAGTTTAGCATTAGTGATCCTCTGAGGGATCCCATCATCTTCTCCTTTTGACATTTCAAAATGAACCAAGACTAGCTATGGAACACTCCAAGGGAAAGGGATGCTCCAAAGCCTAAATAAAGGATAAAAGAACCAAAAGACCCCCCAAGTTTTCTTCTTCCTCTCAACCTAGAATGCTTCTAGACTTTGATACTACTTGATGTAGAGGATAGTGTGGTGGGGTAAAATCAAGTTGTTTCCACTTAGATTTATAAGGGAAATAAAAGGTTCCCAAACCCTACAAACAACAAATAGCACAAACACAAATCCAAAACCTTCCCAATGACCAAGGTGGATGTCTCATATCAATAAAAGATGTATTCAAAGACTTTCAACCAAATTTGGGCTCTCAAACAATACCCAACACCCAAAACGCTCAAATTGTGTAGTAGGCCTAATTGTTTCCTAATAGGTCTCCAACGAGACAAAAGTGAATTCTACTCCCAAAATTTCCAAAACACTTCCCAAAAAAATAATATATTTAGATACCCATTTCATAAGTCTTTACCACATCCCAACCCCAACATGGGTTTTTTTATATAGATCTTCTGATTGTGCACCTATTTTAGGCACAAAATATGATCGTTTTACAAAGCAAGTACAAGCCCTACTCACTTCCAGACTCCAAGACTCTCAACAGTCTCTTGAAATGATCTGAATACAAGAAAAATAAAATTAATTTGGTCCTATAACCCCTACAAGTATGAAACCCTCAAATTGGTCTCCTATAAACCTTAAAAGGTAGGGTTTTCTCAATGTATGCCTTCCCAGTCAAATATCAAACACCAAAGAGTTGATACACCTTCTCCATGCATAACAAAGCACTTTAAACCATAGAACACCAACCTCTAGTGGCTAGAACTCCTAGTGCTGCGCCATAGCCATGTATTTAGTGTCCTTCACACTCACAAATTTCATTAGTGATCACCAATCCTTGCAAATTCCAATCAAATCATTGTTAGGGTGTATTTGTAAGTATTTTTACACTATTATCCATGAGGATTAGAGTCTTGCATTCATGGAATGATCAACATCTTAAGAAAATACTCAAAACTCTAAAGAAAATAGATAAACCCTCAGAGCAGTGATCAACAATCTTAACAAAAAGAAGTTCTACCAATCTTAGTACATGAGAGATTGATCAACCAATATAAAAATATGATTATGAGATCATAAGAGTTTAGAGAGATCAAAGCCAATCAAGAAATCATGCACAAAATTCTTTCAAAATGAAGTGTCATTTCATTTTCATCACCAGTTTGTATAATGTTGATCCAATCCATACTGCCCTCTTGCCCCTATGCTTTGACTAGGCCATATAGGGTTTATGACAACCTCCTCAACCAATTTCATTTAGTTGAGACTTATTACAAACATGTTTAAAGTCCTAAAACTAGTTTCCCTCCTAAAATGCACTTAACTAGTGGATTTCAAATATTTGAATTCCATATATTATTTTATTGCATATTTTAGCAAATTAACTCTTCTAACTGCATGGATTCCATCCATAATTACCCCTAGGACCCAATTGATGCTCCTAATCAACTTAGATCCCTTGTTGGCACTATTGGCCACCCTTACACCAATTTTGGTACCAAGTCCTATATCAGGGCTTCTAGGACTTTTTCATATTTGTATCAAATTATTCATTACAAAGTGCTATTATTGGCTTCAAGATCTCAAAATTCACATTCAAGGATGCCTTTGATCCTCTAAATCCATTTGGTTCCAAGGTAGGCTTAGGTGTTTGGCTAGATGCCCCTGTAACACTCTTCCCTTTTTATTTTTTAACCTCACAAATCTTCTCTCCCTAGAGCTAGAGTTCCCCTTTTTCCTTTTGAATCCCATAGGTCTCTCCTCCTCCTTGTTAGTATAATTTACCTCCCCTTCATTTTTAGCAATGTCAATAATATCTTGTGCCATTTTTCATTTTTTTAGGGGTACTAGTAGGGGTAGATTTTGTGAAAGCAATTTTTCGCTGCTTGGGGACCTGAATCAAAAGGGATTGTTCCAAAGATATATATTTTTTCATACTTTTAGAGGGATGAGGATTATCCAAAATTTGAGGTGATTCCATTTGGGACTTATCAGGACATATTTCTTTGATAACCATCAAGGAATTAGGAGCTTTAGGGGTTCTAGGGTTATCCATGGGCAAGACACTTTACTAAAACTTGGGTGGTGAGGACAAACATGGTTATAAAGGACAAAAATGATGCCTTGGTGAATAGGAGGGGTTTCTCCTAGGATAATGTTGTTGACCAGAGAGAAAAACAAGAAGAATGAAATGTTAACTTTTCCCCCATGTCTAAGCATATTAAGTAGTGGAAAATGATAGCCATGATAGGTCATGTAACGACCTTCAAGAGTAAAATACTTGATTAACCAGTAACAAATGGAACCCAAAGGGCTAGGGAGAGAGAGCCTATCATGCCCATTTAAAGAATTCACACAAACAAATTCTTCCATTCCTTCAAAGAACTTATGCCTAAATTTATTGTAGTCCAATGTACCTTTCCTTTCCACTTTAATGCCAACACATTCCAGGCCCCTTCCTTCTCAAATCAGTTTTGACATCACCACAAATTTGATACTACCAATCTCCACTAGACCTTTGTTCTAAGAATTAACAAACTTAGTGGAGAGAATAATGTTGTGACCTTTCATTGTGTGGATAGACAAATGTAGACCCTCCTTTTCAAAATATCCCCAAATTTCTTTATTCTACTCTAGATCTTTATAGTTTCTCTATTCAACACATTTCAACAATCCTCCCATGGTTCTCCTTCTCAAACAACTTCTTAGGATTTTGAGGACCCAAGTTTAGATTGACAATACTTTCATTTGCAATATCACTCATCATGGAAACTTCCTTTAACAAATGAAGATTTGGGATATTATTAAGGAACTTAGAGGGCACAGAAGGAAAATCTATTTCAAAATAAGGGTGATGCAAAAAATAAACCGTAGGAGTTATTAGGTCTAAAATCTTGTCACAAATCTTACTTTCAATCCTTGCACCATACCACTTCACATAACTAGGTATTTTTCTATTGTCGATGTGACAAATGTAATAAATCATGATGGCATGCCAAATGTATAGCCTTGGTTGAGTAGAGAACTTTCCAAATCATCTCCACAAATACTTGACATCAGTATTATTAACCACCTTAGGAAATAAAAGGTAAATATATGGGGTAGGATTTGTACAACAAATATTTTTTAAAGAAATGATATGGGAAGTACTTTTCGGCTTCACAGGATTAAAATCATTATTTATGCATTTATTGAGCTTGATGCTCAATAAAGGCCTAGTGAAATTATATCTTTTATATTTTTAGAAAATGAACCCTATGTTAGAAATGTCTATAATAACATTCACTGTTCTGCTTATCCTATTATTGTTTGGTCTCTACTGTATTGGTAAATTACTGTCCCATACATAACATACTTTGCTGAATGTAAAATTTATCAAATGTAAAACATATAAAGCATTCAACACAAGTTTAACACTAGGATTATTATGTAGAAACCCAATTTGGGAAAAACCACTAGCAACATGTCATCACTTTTTCACTCTTTCGAAGTGAGCTCTATTAGGAGCCAACCCCATTAAAGTTTTACAATATACACTATTAAATGTGACTTGGTTAGAGGATTTAATCACCTTGTTAGGAGTTGCCTTGTTAGATGAATTTTATTATTCCATTTAGAATGTCACCCTGTTAAAGGACTTACATAGACTATTAACTCCTTTAAATGACTGTTAGGTCAACCTTTATTTAAAGGATTTTAATACAAACTATTTACAATGATTAGAAAGAAAATAATAAGATTTTGATCTTTATGATTATAATTCACTTTGTAGGTTCATATCACTATTTGGTTCATGTGTTGATTCACTAACAAGCTCCCTATTCTCATCTCTATTCTTGATTCGCTTGGCAACCCTTCAAGCAATCAACCTTCTCCTTTCAAAACTTAAGCCACCTGCTCAGATTCACTTATCAATATCAACATTATCTACGCAAGCAATCTCCTTATGTTTTGATCTTTCTCTTACACACTTGTGTTCACCCTTGTGCATCTCTGATCCACCTTGCTATTTCTTGCTTTACCATTTTCCATGATCACCATAGATCTCAGGGTTTATGATATGGTTCATCAGGTTCATTTATCTATCCATCTTCCTTCTTTTCTAGAATCTTCTCATCCATCAAATTAGATTATAGGTATCATACCTAATCCTCACCTTGAATTTAATGATCCAACTCATTAATCTTATCTTCAACACAGTTTACATCTCCCAAGAAATCAACTAAGTAGGCTAGAAATCATGATTTCCTCTATTTCATTCATAACACTTTTACTTGATAATTACTAAGTTATGACACTTGTTCATCCCTTAATACTTAGTCACTATAAAATTTTGGCTTGAAATCAACTATCTTGCTCTATCGATACTGATGTTCGATCAACACTAGATTTGCTTAACACTTACTACGACTTGGTTGACACTAGAATCACTCGACATTCCTTAAACTTTGACTCTATTGCTTATCTTAGCTTTACTTTATTGATGCAAACATTTATTTTGTCTTATCAAAGTCTAACTAATTAAATATTTGTTATAACTTCCTTTCTATAACTCAACCTTTCCTCTAGGTGCTATTGTTATGAGCAATTTCTCAAATCCTCTTCCTCGATCAAATAGATATGACATTTATATTAGGTAGCAATATGTCTTATTAGTAGATTTGACATCAATAAAAAAAATGCAATTGTTCCAATTGTAAGTTTCCAACAATCTCCCTCTTTGGCATTGATAGAAACATCTCAATATCTCACCCTCAATGTATCTAACTTTGCTACCATAAAATCCAAAAGATTTCACTATCATGAGTTATCAATATCATTAGTTTCATTATGATTTTATCCCTCTGAGGTAATAGTTTTCCCTCTTGGATACATCTATACTTCAGTAGTAAATCTCTCGCTTTTGTATATTTTGTAGAAGTTGATGAAAGCCAACTTCACAATGTGCCAAAATCACCTGCATGCAAATAACCCGTTGAAGAGAAATCGAAGAAGGAAGGAACAAGAGCTTGAAGCAACAAAGAGAAATTATATTGCAACAATGAGAAATGAAATTTTTGTACAATATGAGATGCAAATACACTAGGAGAGCCTATTTATAAAGGCCTCTAGGAAGCTTGTAAAACAAACTAGAAAGTGCTAGGAGATAAGTATGACAACTAAGCATACATCCACAAAAGGTGGGATATCCTCGATCAAGGTGAGAAGATAAGTATGACTTAGATAGGAACAAACTCTCATGTTGTCACCAACTCCTAGACTACAACTAATAAATGAATGCATTTAACTAAGTAAACTTAAGTAAAAGGGTAAATAATAATAATTTATTCTAACACCCCCCCTTAAGTGCAACTTAGGGGAATGCACTTAAGCTTATAAAAAAGCTAAGATGAAATGCAGAATGGGTCCCGAAAACAAGGCCATGTTAGGTACCCATGTACAAATGCAACCTTTGAAAATGGGGAAAGAGGGAAAACCTCATAGGAAAAACCCTCCCCCAAAAAGAGTTAAGTACAAACATGCTAAAAAAAATAAGGAAGGAAGGCCTCAACAAGATCCCCCAAGGACAACTTCCATCAGAAATGTTTTAAGAGACTCTCTCAAAACCATAAGTACAACCAGCCCCCCCATGAGAGATAGAAAAGACATCAAAGCCCCCCAGAATAATGGAGCCCTTGGAGAAATAATCAAACCAATGAAACTCCAACATGAAGGAAACAAGGGAACCCTTGAATGAGAGGGAAAACTGGAAGGCCTGGCTGATGCTCAAAAGAGAAAATATGAGGATCTTGAAAGGGAATCCCAAAGGTAGGTGTGATGACACTGTCATGAATGTCCACTGTAGAATCCACAACAGGTGCACCTGGAGGGTCAATGAATGGAGCTGGAGGATCAAGCAGAGCAGAAGAAGAATCTTGCTAAAGAGAAAAGACCTCAGGGATCTCAGGAACAATACAAAGGTTCAAGTATCTTGACTACATCACAAGATGCTCCTATGAAAGAGAAGTAGTGTTCTCTGACAATGGAGATAGTGGACTAAAGTGTGAGAAGGTGTAGAGATGAGTGGAAGGATCAACTGCCCCTGTAGCAATAAGACCTCGTGATGCACAATCCTGAATGAAGACTAAATCTACAGTGAACTCAACTGTCTTCCCTGATCCACTATGTGTAATCTGAGAAATTGAGAGAAGGTTTGCAGATAGAGATGGAACATACAATACATCATTGAATATACCATCCTAGATGCAAACTGAACCTTTATCGCAGATTGGTAGGGAAGTGTTATTCCCGATGAGAATATGAGGAATGGGAGAAGCCTCAATAGTGGAGGAGACACCTTGAGAAGACGTCATATGGTGAGAAGCACCTAAATCCAGTATTCAAAGAACTTGTGAAAGGGATGCAATAGAAGCCTGTAATGCATGACCCTTTCCAAGATCCAATGTAGATGTCAAAGAGGCAGAAGAAGCCTAAAAAGAAGACCCTTATGAGGTAGAAGAGGGTGGAGAGGAAACAATGCTCTTCTGAAGGAGAGTTTGCAAATAAGCAATCTATTTCTCATAGCCACCAAATCACTTCTGAAAATAACGTGACTCATCATGAGATCCCTTCTAACAATAGGAATAGGTAGGAGTCTCAGTCTTCTTTTTATCCTTCTTCTTAGAAGAAGATGATGAACTAGTAGAGTGTTGAGAGGAGGAATTAGATATCTACTTCAGCTTCTGCTCCTGTGTATCCTTGGCAAGAAATGCCTGTGATTGTGAACCTGTAAGTGAATCCATTTGAGTGATCTTGGATTGTTCGTGTGTCAATCGATCACAAAATGTATCAAAAAAAGGCATCTAATGTCTGTTACCCAAGGCATCCATAGTGGAGTAGAAAGTGGAAGAGAAGATTTGATACTATCCTCACAACTTTGAGAGTATCAAAAAGACGCACTCATCATCTATTTTTTTTTTCTCACACCCTTGCAAAACTATGCATAGAGATTTGAACTTCATCAGGAAGTCTTCAATGGTGGGAAAGATATTAGGTGTCAAAGAAGTCAACTCTGCATCAAGCTGTAATGCCCAAAATTCATTCACTATGCGAAACAGGTTGCGAAACTTGGTCTGAATAGCCCGTGGAGTAGTCAAACCATCTAAGTGAAATAGTAGATTATCTGAAATGTGTAATGCAATTAATCCCATGGCTTCATCCATTTTGTTTCTATACTGAAGAACCTCAAAGGGGCATTGTAGAAAAAGTTGGTTCTCATCTAGACATGACCATAGGCCTCATGACATGAGAAGCTTAGTCATTTGTGCTTTCTAGGTGTGATACTTGTGTGGCATGAGTCGGGTCACAGAAGGATCTAACATTGAGAGAAAAAGACTGAAGTAGAAGGCTCTTAGTCTAAAGTAAATTATAGAAAATAAAATGCCCTCCCCCCACAATAGATAAAGATCCCTCAAATACCAAAGAAAACAACTATAAAAAGCACAAAAACTGAGAAAAGAACCTAGAATCAGGATGTAGAGAAGGAGGAAACAGAAGCCTCTACTTCAACGCAAAAAATAGAAGCTAAAAAAAAAGTTGTAACGAAATGAAACTAGCACCATTGTCTTTGTCTTTGAACCAGCTTTTGGTGCTTCTTTTGGATTAGAAAACTACCTCTGTATGCTCAAGTTATGGCCAAAAAACCAACTGCTGCTCCAAAAGACAAGCTCACTGGAAAATTACAGACACGGCAAAAAATTTGATAGCCGTATGACCGTCAAGAGGATGTTACCGAAAAAAATCCGATGCTAGAATGCCGACATCAATAGCCAAAATATGATCTCACCCTTCCAGAAAATGACGTTAGTAGGGGGTCCTAGGGTGATGACGTTAGCCGGTCAGAAGATGATGTCACGTCAAAAAATGCTGACATGTTAGCTAAGAAAGATGACATCACATGCCAATAAATGATGTCATATGCCAAAAAATGTGACATCATTGGTCACAGGTGTTGTGTTGGTGGCACCATTGGTGGAGGTGGAGTCCAGGTGGAGAATTCTGGTGGCGCTGCGGTGTCACTACAGTGGCGCGACTGGCTGCAGTGCACAAGGGTGGTGCCACGGTAGTGCGGCAATTGCTCTTTTTTTTTTTTTTGCATCTATATAGTCTGTACAACCTCCCAGGGGGGTTAAAAAAATTTGCCAGACGCTATGGAAGCCAAAAATAGAAAATTTTATATGAATCTTATCTATAACTAGCCTTCTAAACTCAATGGCAGTGTCCATTTAGGCGTAAGTGCTCTGAAAAATTGCTTTTCCTCTTGATTGAAGAAAAAATCACAAAAAAACTAGGGTTTGTGTCTTTGAATCGCAGCTTCAAAAATCCTTCGAACTAGGAAGCAACAGTGAGGCTTTGATACCATGTAGAAGTTGATGAAAGCCAACTTCATAGTGTGCTAAGATCACCTGCATGCAAATAACCTACTGAAGAGAAACTGAAGAAGGAAGGGACAAGAGCTTGAAGAAACAAAGAGAAATTATATTATACCAATGAGAAATGAAATTGCTGTACAATATGAGATGCAAATACACTAGGAGAGCCTATTTATAAAGGCCTCTAGGAAGCTTGTAGAACAAGCTAGAAAGTGCTAGGAGATAAGTATGACAACAAAGCATATGTCCACAAAAGGTGGGATATCCTCAATCAAGGTGAGAAGATAAGTATGACTTAGATAGGAACAAACTCTTGTATTCTCAACAACTCCTTGACTACAACTAATAAATAAATGCATTTAACTAAGTAAACTTAAGTAAAAGGGTAAATAATAATTATTTACTCTAACATATCTCTCCCTCTTTGATAAAAATGCCAAAGACATGTAGACATGTAGATTTCTTAGCTTCAATCTCTTCATACATATGAATTATGTAGATATTTTAATGTTTGACTTATTTCTATCATATGTCTATGATTGGTCTGTTATGTTGTACTTGTCTATCTACCATAGGCATTTCCCAATCTAGAGCTATTTTGTATCAATGTGTAAGATATTCTGATTAGCACATTTGATGCAACACACCTTTTCTCCTTAAGTTTCTTTGTTTAGGGGAATCACCCCTAATTTACCTCTAAGATATTCATGAGCATCTTAAGGTAAGGCTTTAGTGAATATGTCAATAATTTGTTCTTTGGTGTGCACATATTCTAGCTTCACTTCTTTATCCTTAACTAGTTCCCACAACTAGTGATACTTGATAGAAATGTGCTTTGTATTAATATGTATTACTAGATTCTTTGAAATGTTAATAGAACTTGTGTTATCACAATTGATAATGATAGGCCTTATTTTCACTGTGCCAGAACTTTGGAATTTTATTGTAAAAGTATTTTGAAATGTGTTGTCTTGTTAGGGTTTATTCTTCATTTGTTATCAGTTTGGCTACAACAACCCTAGCCTGATAATTTTTCCCTAGCCCAGTGTTGAAAATATTGCCCTAGAGGGATGATCTCATATCTTAAGTTTTTGTGTCTTTACCATGTCATGGAGAATTTTGTAAAAAAATCCGCAATCAATTCTAAACTTTACCCTAGGTTTTGTTTCAAGTGGAAGATTGTATGTCATCTTCAAAGTTTCCATAGATGATACGATCTTATGATTGGGGTTCAAGCATCTAATCATAAGCCTATTTTTATCTTCCCAATGTTGCAAACTATGGGTTAGCAGAGGATCATAAGGGTAAAGTGTGAGGTCTCCCAATCTTAAGATATACTATGCAATCATAACATTGTAGGTGTATGTTGTTAAGTTCTTGATAGGGGCAACACCCTATAGTGTCATAGGAATCTCTCACAACAGTCACTAGTTGTTCTAACTACATCTACCTATTGTTGCTAGTGTCACTTCTAAGATTCCTCTCATGGATAATCTCTTAAGTGTTAGTCACCAGTTGTTCTAATTGCATTTGCCTATTGTCGCTAGTGTCACTTTTTGAGATTTCTCTCATGGAAGATCTCTCTTGTGTCAGTCACTAGTTGTTCTAATTGTGTCTATCTATTGTTGCTTAGTTTCTTCTCTAAGGTTCTTCTTATCAAAGATTCCTCTTTGACTTCAGTCACTAGTTGTTCTAACTGTGTCTGCCTACTATCACTCATGTCACTTTTGAGATTCCTCTCATGGAAGATCTCTCTTGTGTCAGTCACTAGTTGTTCTAACCATTTATGCCTACTATTGCTTATGTCACTTTTGAAATTCCTCTCATGAAAGATCTCTCTCACGTTAGTCACTAGTTGTTCTAACTATGTTTGCCTACTATCGCTTGTGTCACTTTTGAGATTCCTCTCATGGAAGATCTCTCTCACGTCATTCACCAATTTTTCTAACTATGTCTACCTATTCTCGCTTGTGTCACTTTAGAGATTCCTCTCACGGAAGATCTCTCTCACGTTGGTCACCAATTGTTCTAATTGCATCTGCCTACTGTTGCTTTTGTCACTCTTTGAGATTCCTCTCATGGAAGATCTCTCTCGCGTCAGTCACCAGTTGTTCTAACTGTGTCTGTCTACTATCACTCAGTTCCTACCAAGGTTCTTCTTACTAAATATTCCTCTTTGACTTTAGTCACCAGTTGTTCTAACTATGTTTGTCTACTATTGTCATCCTATTGAAGAGATTTCTTTCAAACATGTTCTGAACATTGACACTTAACATCAATCCTATAATACAGAAATTGAACTCAAAATGATGAATTTATTTGGAATATGCTGAGCTTTTCTTTGTTTGTTTTGATTTTTGCTTTATCATGTCTCTTTGAGCAAATCAATGATGTCACTTTTGACTAGAGAAGTGAGGACTAGGGGCATGATCTTTTCTTTGCTTTCTACTTGTGGTTTAGTTCCAATGATCTGAAGCAACCATATAAAGAGGGGTGTCCACTATAAGAGCCTCCATCTTGTATTGGATGGCTGTGTGTACCTCAACTTCTTTTATATGGATAAATTAGTGAGGTTGGTTCTTCTCCTTGCTTGTTTGAGTGAATTCTCTATGCTACAATAAATACTGATACTTATCCTACTAAGTGAACATATGGGTCATTGTGAGTATACTTAGCACACTTCTGTCTTAGGTTACAAATGTAAGGGTCATTATGGACAGAATACTTACTGATTATTAGCATAAGAAGGATCTCTCATGTGTTTGGTGTGTCTGCATGCAAGAAACATTCTGGTCATCCTAACATTTATGCCTTGATGCTTATGTTAATTTGCTACATTAAAAGGTACAAATGTTTTGGTCATTCTGGCTTCTTGTGCCTCGAATGCTCACATTTAATCCTGACAAAACTAGAATAGATGTCCTATTCATATTCCTATGATTGCAATGTCAGTGGGGATCGTATGACGTCTAAGATTTGCTACATGCTCAGTGATGATAATTATCAAAGCTTGGTAACTAGACCTAGGCTTGCATCTAGTTTACGGTTGCATCTAGCATAGGATTGCACATGGTTTGATTACATATCTACTTGCATCCTTCATGATGAGGAATTGTTGACTTCTTCAAAGTATCGCATTTCTTCACGATTGCACAAATGATCAATTCATCACCCCTTGGCTAATTTGGCTTCTCTGAATCCATTTTCAGGATCAAATTCAAAATCTGACACAAACAACTCAAAATCACATTTTAAAATTTTGGGACTGACATGATTGAATGCTTGTGTAGTCTATCTTTCTAATACTTTATGAATCTTGGAATATTTTCAAATCACATTCTCTTCAAATTTTTCCAAATTTCTAGAAAAAGTCAACTCTAGTCAGCTTTGGTCAAACTTGGTCTTTTGGATCTCACAATCACTTTGAATTGACTCCAAGTTTTCTTTAGATCATTCTGATCTCTTCTATATTCTTCAGAATCTGATATTTCTTCTGTATCTCTTGATATATTGTTGTACATCATATTTTTGGTGTGTCATATTTCAATTTTTCTCCTGAGGGAGCAAGATGATCACATCATTGAATCTAAATTTCAACTCAATCTAAATCTTATGTCCTCATCACTTAGGGCATCTTGTCCCCTCTACCTGGCATCATTTTCCATCTATCTTATCTTTTGATCCGTTGATTAATCTTATAATAGTTCTTGTTAGAGTTCGATGGATAGGTATTGAGATAGTCTAAACCCCAACTCCTGAGGATCAAGCCTCATTCTGTGGATGATTCAATAAATCATGATAGGTCTGGTTATCTCTTTTATCAATCTAGGTATCTAGGTGCTATATCTAGATTTCTTAAGGTTAAGCTTTGTTTTGGAGATAATCTTTAAAAGCTTACCAATCTAGGTATCTAGGTTTTCTATCTGGATTCCTTAAGATTAAGTCTCGTCTTGGAGATAATCTTTAAAAGCTTATTAATCTAGTTATCTAGGTGTTTTATTTGGATTCCTTAAGATTAAGCTCCATTCTAAAGGTAACCTCTAAAAGCTTATCAATTGGTCCCTGTATCATCAATTTTAGAACCAATCTCATTTCTTGATCTTTGCATCATACTTTTGATTTCTTTGAATTGAACGTGTTGCTCACACATTCATTCAAAGAGGGGCAAATGTAATACCCCAAAATTGGTGCATTGCCATATTAACCAACTTTGGTTTATTTAACTATTCTAAGTCCTATTTTACTAGTCAATTCTAATTCTGATAATCGCTACTTGACCTAGATGTCAAATGTAGAAAACCCTAATCTGCATTAATCACACTATTTATTTAATTCCTAAGTATCAACTCAAATTAGCTACATAAACCCATTGATTTACTTTAATTAAAGTATAAGTGTTCTAATTCAATTAAATTAAAATTACCTCTTTAAGCTAATGTACAAAGGAATTAAATATATTTAATTTAATAAGATATGTCCTCTTTTTTATTATTGAATTTAATTATTAAATTAATTAAAGATATTCATTTATGAGGTCATATTCTATTTTATTAAATTAAATATTCTCAAAAAGGGATTAACTCCTATTATCACTCAAAAAGGAATTAGTTAACCCCTTTTATCACTCAAAAAGGGATTAACTCCTTTTATCACTCAAAAAGGAATTAGTTAACTCCTTTTGTCACTCAAAAAGGAATCAGTAAACTACTTTTATCACTCAAAAATGAATAAGTTAACTCCTTTTATCACTCAAAAGGTAGTCAGTTAACTCCTTTTATCACTCAAAGGCAACCAGTTAACTCCCTTTTCATGAGGAAGTTTCCTTTATGACTAGTTCTCCTCTTCAATCTTGATCGTCTATTCCGATCAATCTCAACCGTCAATCACCTCTTGGAATCTATAAAAGAAGCTCTTCATTCCTCATTATAGAGGTAGAAAATTGGAATTTGCATCAAACTTATGCTAAAATATCCACTCATTTGCTCTTACATTCTTAGCTTAAATTCTTACATTGCAATCTCATATTAGCTTAAAATGCATTCATTTAACATAATATGTTTCTTTATTTCTTAGCTTAACAATGCATTCTCATATAGATTAATCTTGTATATCTCATATAGCTTAAAATCCTTCATTCTAGACATTTGGTTGCCCACTTCTTGTTCTGAGAGAAAATGCATAATCCTTCTAGTTAGAAGGCAATAGATTGCACTGTTGGATTTACTCAGATGAATAATCTCATATTCATTCTGGGATGATCTCTCAGGTAATGACCGTGTTGAAGTGTATGTGAGGATTTGAGGCTCGCATTCCACACACACACCTCTTCCAAATCATTTTGGAATAAGGGCTTCAAGTTGATCAAGCTCATCATCAAAACTTTCAATGTCACTCTTCACATGTTTTCCTTTCCTTTTGCTAAGAACTAGTTGTGACTTAAAGACATATTCAATACTGGTACGTGTGTAGTTATCAAAGTTAGACATTTCAAAAGTAGTAAGTCTAACCATTACACCTTCCAAGGTCAAAGTGTTACCTAGTGTGCATTTTAGTTCTTGAATTGTAGACACTATAATAGAATATACAAGAATTAGAGTCCTTAATACCTTTGTTATAACTATTTCATCTTTGATTTCTCCATTTGCACTACAACTAACATTAATAACTTCTTTGACGCTTGTGCAATATTGCACTATATTCTCACCTTTGATCATTCTCATGTTACCAAATTTACCTGATTTGGCTCTCAAGACATTGTTATCACCTGCATATATGGTTTTCAATTTGTCCCACATCTTTGCAGTATCACATTCTTTTGAATCATGAAACTCGACATAGCTTAGGGTTAAGGAAATCTCCAACATTGCTAGATTATGTTATTTCTTTTGCTTTAGTTGTTGAGCTCTTAGGGGAGGAGTAGTTATCTTAACATAATCATTATGCACAAAGTTGATAGTAACATCACTGATACTAGATATATATAACCTCATCAAGGTTTTACATGTAGGAAAGTTCTCCTTGTTCAACTTTGGTATCTCTCTTTTGTGAGTCATGATCTTTAGCTTTAAGTACCTTCAGAATTTTCTCTATAAGCACTCAACTCTGATACCAATTGTCAAAATGTTTAGAATAATTGGGGGGAGGGGGGACTAGTTACTCAAGGTCCATAAGTAACATTTGAACAATTAAACATAAAACATTAACTATTTTTCTTATCATGTTGCTACTTGGTCTCTACTGTATTGATAAATTATTGTCCCAAACATAACATACTTTGATGAATGCAAACTTTATCAAATGTAAAACATATAAAGAATTCAACACAATTTTGATACTAGGATTTTTATGTGGAAACCCAATTTGGGAAAAATCACTAGTAACATGTCACCACTTTTTCACTCTTTCAAAGTGAGATTTGTTAGGAGCCAACCCTATCAAAGGTTTACAATACACACTGTTAAATGTGACCAGGTTAGAGGTTTTAATCACATTGTTAGGAGTGGCCTTGTCAAAGGACTTTGATCATTCCATTTAGAATGTCACGCTGTTAAAGGATTTACATATATTGTTATGTCCTTTTAATGATTGTTAGGTCAACCTATGTTAAAAAAATTTTAATACAAATTGTTTACAATGATTAGAAATAAAATAGTGAGATTTTTATTTGTATGATTACAACTCACTTTACAGGTTTCGATCACTATTCAGTTCATGTGCTGATTTACTGATAAGATCCCCATTATGATCTCTGTTCTTGATTCACTTGGAAACCCTTCAAGCAATCAACCTTATCCTTTCAAAACTTAAACCATCTTCTTAGGTTCACTTGTCAATATCAACAACATCTGCGCAATAAATCTATTTGTGCTCTGCTCTTCCTCTTACATGCTTGTGTTCAATCTTGCACATCTCTGATCCACCTTTCTCTATGTGCCACCCTAAGTTTAGCTTTATACCCCTTTAATTTGGCAATTCTTTCTTTTTCATTTTTCATGATCATTGTGGATCTTGGGATTTACTATATGGTTCATCAAGTTCATTTTATCTATTCGTCTTCCTTCTTTCCTAGAATCTTCTCATGCATCAAATTATATCATAGGTATCATACCTAATCCTAACCTTGAATATAATGATCCAACTCATCAATATTATCTTCAATACAGTTTACATCTCCCAAGAAATCAACCAAGTTAGCTAGAATTCATGATTTCCTCAAATTCATTCATAACACTATTACTCGACAATCACTAAGTTCCGACACTCGATCATCACTTAATTACTCAGTAACTGTAGAACTTTTGACTTAGTATCAACTATCTTTCTTGGTCGATGCTGATGCTTGGTCAACACTAGATTTTATCAGTACTACTTATTGCGGCTCGGTTGACACTAGCATCTCTCAACATTGCTTAACTTTTTACTCTATTGCTTGACTTAACTTTACTTTGTTGATATAAACAATTAATTTATCTTATCAAAGTCTAACTAATCAAATCTCCATTGTAACTTCCATTCCATAACTCAACCTTTCCTCTAGGTGCTATTGTTATGAGAAATTTCTCAAATCCTCTCATCAATCAAATAGATATGACATTTAGATTAGGTAGCAATATGTCTTATCAGTAGGTTTGACATCAGTGACAAAACAAAAATTGTTCCAATTATAAGTTTCCAATACCTTGATGACTCAATAGCTTAATGATCCACTTGCCACCTTTGGTATTCGTATTACATGCCATGATATTTTTTATTATCATTTAAAATAATTAGAGTTAACTCTTTTGTGCACTCCATCTGAGTCACCATCTTCCACTCCTCATAGTTTAATCCCCACACGGCCAAATAGTTAGCAAATTTATTCCCTTCTCAAAGGGTGTCATTGATAATACATATGTTTAAGTATAAGAGCCATCTTCTACAATAGTTTATAATTGGGGCAATTCTCCAAGGGAAATTAACTTTTTTTAGAAGTAAATCAATAATTAGCTTTGAGTCTCCTTCCAACTCAACTTTATCCACTTCTAAGTCCTGCAAAATTTTAATACCAAACCAAATTGCAATAGCCTCAACATAGTTATTAGACCTTATTCCAAAAAAATTTGCAAATCCAAGGATCATTTCACATTTCAAATCTCTATTAATTCCTCCTACTCGAGTAACACAAGGATTACCTTTAGAGCATCTATCCACATTACATTTCATCCATCCCCTTTTAGGTATAATATAGTAGCACTTTTTCCTTTCCCAGATCTTTTGGGAGTTAATATCTATCAAACTTTGATTACTGTTCTACTTTTGTTTTATCCTTAGGTCTAGTAGATTAGGGAACTTGGGGTTCTTGGGGAAGTAAGAACAATTTATACTTTCTTTGATGATATTTTTGACGATGTGGAAGTGGAGGCAACATCCTTGTTTTTATCTCTAAAGATCCTATTATTTCTTTCTTTCCAAACACACCAGTTGACAACATGAAGAATTAATTCCCAAGTATTAACAGAGATAGGGTGAGAGAAGGGAGAAACCTTCTATTGAATCATTAGATCATTAACGATTTTAGGGAACACCATGGATAGATGACAATCGTTGAGCACCAAATTCTAGACCTCAACAGTGAAAGGGCAGTGTAACAATTGATAATTGATAGATTCAACATCCTTCTCACATAGGGCACATCTAATAGCTAACATTAGACCATTTTTAGATATATTGTCAAGTGTAAGGATTTTTCTATAAGCCTCTACCCTAGAGAAGCAATTTATTTTAGGCTATAGATTATGAATCCAAATGTTCTTCTAGAATTGATCTCTCACAAGATTGTCTTCTAGATACTTGTAGGTAGAACTAATTGAGAAGAGACCATTGCTATTATAAATCCAAATCCATTTATCTTCTTGGGATTGGTTAAAGAGACTAGGATCAGGGAGCATATCCATTAGATATGTGACCACTTCCTTACTAATATTCTTGATTCTTTTGGTATCTCTTTGGCCTTTCCATAATCTAATTAAGTCCTTCCATCTTGCATAGCCATTTTCCCATTCTAGGTAGTTTTCCACCTTCTCGCCCACATTCACCCTCAACCAATCCACCATTCCTTGGTTATTTACTACCTCCTTGAGGGGAACTAGTTCAATATTTCTTCCCATAATAAGCTTCTTCTACCATTTCCTGATTGCATTCTACTTCCTCTTTTAATCAAGCCTTTGGTTTTCAATATGTTCTTCCAGAGGCCAAAGCTTCCATTAGAGTTATTCTTACCAAGGTACAAATAGGAAGGACCATGAGATAAGTATTTGGCCCTTAAGATTTTAGACTAATCTTTAGCTCCTTCTAAGGTTAACCCACCTAATTTAGAAACCAGAGCTTTGTTCATACTTTTAAAATTCTTGATACCAAGGCATCCATTCTCCTTGGCTTTACACATTTGATTCCAATTGACAAGGGCCATCTTTCTCTTTTCCTCAGCTCCAGACCACAAGATTTTTTTTCGAATTTTCTCTAGGGAATATACCACCTTTATAGGTATTAAGGAAAAGGATATGAGGTACACTTGGATACTTTAGAGGCAAGCTTTAAGGAGAAGAAGGTTACCCCAAAAACTTAATAGTTTTCCTTTTTATCCGACCATTTTCTTTTGGAATTTCTCAATGACACTATTCTAATATAGGAGACTAGGTTTCTCCAGTGAGAATGGTAGGCCAAGATACATATTAGGTAAACATTGGATTTGGCATTAAACACATCAAAAAAATTTCTTTGAATGTCTTATGGGGTATTGAAAAATAAAAGTTTACTTCTAAGAAAGTTGATATATTGACCACATAAACATAACTTGGCAATATAGTTAGCTAATAGGGACTTCCAAGCATTTTTCCTTAGATAAGATAGCTTCTCCAAAAAGTACAGTATCATCAACAAATTTCTCATGAGTAGAGCGTAGAATATTAGAGACAATTTTGACACCACGAATAGAGTTTGAGATCTTGAGTTTACTTAGCAACAATTATAAATGGATAAGGAGAGAGGGGGTCTACTTTCTTGAGGCCAATACCTATAGTAAAAAAACCCTGAGGGAACAACATAAGACATAGAGGTAACACAATTCATAATCATCTTGAGGTATTTTCCAAGAAAACCAAATTTAGTTAGCACTGTTTCAAGGAAACACCATTTCACCCTATCATAGGCTTTAGAAATATCGAGCTTGAGAACCATGGTTGGTTTGTCATTGGAATTCATAGAATGTAATAACCCATGAGTAGAAATAGTAAAGAATGTTAAAATCAACAATTGTCCATTTAATTCTTTCAAAGTCACTTCCATTTTCTTTATGGAAGGAGGTAAGAAATAGTCAGAAAGAAAATAATATGTGACTACATTCAAATTTGCTGGTGCATTTATAACCTATGCATGCCATTATAAAACTCTTGTATTTAATATTGAATTCTCTATTTCTATTGATTTTAACATTCTGTAATAATTGAGTTTTTTTTAAACATAAAAGGAAAAACATAAATGTAATTCCCTGCACTACATTATTATCAAAGAGTCAGTGCAGTTAAACAAAAATCAAGGTTATGCCAAATAAAATTCAATCATTAAAATAATATGTCTGAAAAACTAATGATATGCACCTTTACACTATAAACATGCTAATGATGACTAGATTTGTAGTCTAGGGAAGTAATTACAGATGTTTTCCTTCCCTTCACTATTGCACATGAAATTTGATTGTTTAAATAATAAAGATTGACATAAAACTATCTAATTCTAAAATATTTCAAAAGTAGATTATATAAGTTAATGGCCAAGAAATTCACAATATTAAAGCAGTTTGTATTTCAACAGTATGCAACCAAATGGTGCATTGCAAATCGATAAGCCAAAATTCATTTGCGAATGACATTCCATATTATTTGAATTATAAGTTATAAAAAAATAAACGTATAAAATTTAATACTTTTGATTAGTGAGTTTCATAACTTTTTCGATGTTTCATAGATTTCTGGTCTTCCATGATTTTTTGATCCTTCAGAAATTTAAAGGCATTTATGTGATTGAAGAACCTGTTGACTAAAAAGATTAATATTAGAACCTATTCATATATATATAATATAAATATTTATTTTTAATTGCAAAATAAATAAATATTTTTTAATTCTTATTCTTATTTTTTAAATTCTAAAATAAATAAATAAATAAATAATTTTCTAAAAAAGAAGCATGCATTTATTATTTTTACACACCTATGTACTTTTAAAATATGTAAAAATACTATACATATATTTTTAACATTCTTGTATACATTTCCATATATATGTGTTCTTTTCTCAATATAATTTTTTTTAGATATTGAATTGAATTTTAATTTATTTTTAAATGGTTTTTTAATTTCAATTGGGTATAATCTCAATTTTTTTAATAAGAACTCTAACTAAATTCTAAGTGGTTGAATATTCATATTTTCTAATTATTTTTCCTATATGTTTACTTGAGAAGAAGTTAGTTTTTGACAAGTTTTTTAAAAATTACAATTTTGCTCCTTCATTAAGTAGGGGTAAATACATATATACTACTAATAAGACATGATGTACAAATGAGCTTTTCCCATTGTTTCAAGAATGACATTAGTGTATATACTATTGTTTGCAAACTTGGAAAGTTTGAAACCTTCTTGATGCCTAGCTTTACTACTTCATTTCTTCGAAGCTTGTTAAGGCTATCATCAATATTTATTACAATATGATGATTTTAGAACGGGATCAAGTCTATGAAATTGGTTGATTTAGTATTGCAACCCCTTTGATGAATTGAGTTCTAGCTCTAAATATTTTGCTTCCATAGCTCTTTTCACTCTAAAATCTAAAATATGAGCTTCCTCACAGTCTTGTTTCTCAAATGAATTATTATCAAGTTCAAAATTTTCACACATTAGTTTAATTTCTTTTGCTGTCCACTTCTTATTGCCAATGTTGGTATTTAGTAATGATTGCCTTGCTATGGTTTGAAGCTCTAGCTGTTGAAACTTGAGATTCCAATGTTATTTGACATGCTAAAAGAACTCACACAAAGTCATTTAGAGTCTCATGTTTATGGTTTTCCATTAAACTAATTTCACTCTTCATATTCATGAAATTTGTGATAGACATTAATTTTGGATCTCTATATGAAGATTCACCACAAGAATTCTGCAAATGGAAGTGGAATGTAGAGGTACAATACCTATTTTTTGTATGAGATTATTTTGGTTGCTTTTGTAGGCCCTTAAGTACTTTCATCACTATATTTGAAGCATTTATATCATGTGGAACACCTGATCCAACATGTCTATTTTCATTTTAATCAACATCCATTTTCTTTGTAAGACATCCTCTTATATAGTTAATGTAAATCGTAGATTTTGATTTTGCATCCAAAATATGAGACTTCTTCTTAATGTCTAGTTGCCACTCTTCATTTTCTTCTTGATTTGCTTCATATGGAGTGATTTTGTTCTCTTTGATTTTAGTGTGATATGGAATGGAATTTGTGTGTAGAACAATTTTCTT
This sequence comes from Cupressus sempervirens, assembly GCA_028749045.1. NCBI lineage: Eukaryota > Viridiplantae > Streptophyta > Pinopsida > Cupressales > Cupressaceae > Cupressus > Cupressus sempervirens. Next base: position 213,187,209 of record CM053789.1, read on the forward strand.
GGCTTGGATCTGACAACTCATCTTTGGTAGCCATCAACTTCTACAAAAACCGACAAACTATTTTCTTTCCTTCTTTTGGCACCAACTACCTTGTTTATTTCTTCAGCATCTTTACTGCTATTTCTACTAGTTCTACTTCCATTTCATAGATTGGCAAGATCTAGGTTTGATAACATTGTGATGTACCATTTGAAAATTTTCTTAGATATCAATCACCAAGCACACAATTATGATTTCAATTTAAAAAATGTAAGAACCATGTCCTACTAAGCAATCACCACATCAACAAATTTTTAGAAGTGTGGAAAGTAAAAGATGCTTCCCTAGTTGAAAAGTCAACATTCACTTTAATAAACATAAAAATAGATTAATAATGGTTATCTATGTCATTAACCAAAAATAAGAAAACAATAATAGTTTCCCATTGGAGAATGTAATACATAACATTATCCAAGGATGTTGACCTACATGTCCTCCATCTACAATAAATCATGAATACTAATACATTTAAAGATCATTACATATACATTATCAGTTGAATACAATTATATCAAAATGATCATCATGAGATGATTTAGTACATCACATCATGTGTAGAGTTAAGACAAGATGCCTTGAACATGTGTACTCAATATGCAAGTCCCAGTCTCCACAACCATCAGACATTGTCCATCCACTATCTAAGATGGGAGTATATCCTAGGTGCTTCTACTATGCCAACCATAGAGTGTTTAGCTCCCTCGAGGTCCTTTCTGACATGAAGAAGGCCCCGACCCTAGCACAAGAAGCCTAGCAACATGAAACAAGAAGATCAGATGGATTCGGTGTAGCCGAGAAACACACTACTTTTCACATATGTCTAAGTATCCTAATCAAGGAATGTGATATAGAAAAATATTAAAAGTAGCATATCTTTTTTTTTAAAGAGGGGTAAATGCTTTGACTTGGAGCTATGAACCAGTGAGGCCACAAACGAGGGACCTCATCCCCATGAGATTTGAACCTTGGTGGCAAGGATAACAACACAACAACTTTAACCATTACAACATGCCACTATTGGCAATAATAGTAGCATATCTACACATATGTAGAAAAATAATTGACTTTGGCCAAAGCACTTTAAGAGCCAGGTTTAACTGATAGAAGAAATGAAACATACTATATCCACTTCTATCCCACCCCAATTTCTACATTACACCCAACCATAAGGTAGACTAAATGCACTCAAAGGAACAAAAAAATTCAGAATTCAAAGACTTTTCAAATGCTATATCTACACATAGGCATTCCATAAACCATCAATAAAGTATCTATTTCCTTAAGAGATGATTATCATAGTACTTCAATTTTCCATGTAATAATTTGAAAGTACAACTTCTATGCTCTATTTCATAGGCATACACAATTCCTTTGAAAAGGCCAATTCGTTATCACCCAGTAAGATAAGATGAATGTGAAGTGAGTACCATGTGCATTGTATAATATTTCATAAACAAGAAATCCTTAAACAAATTTAACTTCATAAAAACAACCACATTATGCACCATCAGTTTCATTGGCACAGTACAGGTCATTCTCTCAATACTTAAATATACTAAAAAAAAGAATTTCTGAACAAAAATGGGAGATGCTACTGTTAGAATTGCTCTTTAGAATAATTGAGAGGGGGTGGGGGGGTGCGGAGGTGAATCAGTTATTCAAGGTCCAGATGTCCAAGTCAAACTTTTCTTCAAATATAGTGAAATAATTCAATCATTCATTCATCCAAACTTTAACTTGTCTAATTAGCAAGTTACTATGAATCAACATTCAAGTATAACACACAAGAAATCAACACATGACATAGTGATTTATGTGGAAACCCAATTTGGGAAAAACCACCAGTAACATGATACTCAATTCTCACCTTTCTGAAGTGATGCCCTGTGAAAGGCCTTCCCTGTTAAAGGCTTACAACACACATAGTTAAATGTGACCTTGTTAGAGGATTTAACCACCCTATTAGAAGTGGGCCTGGTAAAAGGACTTTAGAACATTCACTTGGAATTCCACCCTGTTAAAGGATTTACAAATGGCTGTTAGGCCAACCTAAGTCCATAGGATTTTCAGATCTAATATAATTGCTAGAGAGTATTAGAAAAGTTCGACCTGATTACAACATACAACTTATCTTGCAGATCTCAGATCACTTCTCAACTCATACCCTTGCCTGGCCTTCTATCTTTGCAACACTTAACTGCTTGCCTTATCTTTCAAGCTTTGTCTCCTTGAGTCTCCATACTCAATGTACTAGTTCAATAATCTCTTCATGACCACTCTTAGAAGCAGAACCTCCGTGCTCTTCCTTCTCCTAGATGTCTCCTTCTTAACACCCTTTCAATCACTTCGCAAATTTTGGCACTTTTGTAGCAACAATATCAATAACTCTCTTCTTCTTGGTTTATGACTTCTTAAATAGAAGTCTTGGAGTTCCTTTTCTCACTCAATTCATCTTTTCTTCAATTTCAATTTGTATGGATTAGGTAGGATTCATTCCATCTAACTCATATTCTATTTCATCTAGAAACTTCTTGAATAATCCATTAGAATTTGACCAAAAATAGTTTACATAGGATTCTATGCCAACAACTCATCATCCTTATCCTCCAACTTGTTCACAAAATTCAATGTAACCACTAAGTTGGCTTGGATTTGGCGAATCTTCGTTATTTGAAATAATGCAATAGCTCGACACTATTGAAATACTAGTGCTTGGCACATACTGTGTTACTCAACATCAACTATGTTTTTCCTGATGCTCAGCACCTGAAGATCACTCGACACATATTGAAATTTTTTTGATGCTCGACACTTGATCCTTTACTTGGTAGTTGAAGATCACTCGGCACATACTAAATTTTTTTAGATGCCCAACACTTGATCTTTACTCGACACTTGAAGATCACTCGACACAAACTAGAAATATATGTTACTTGGCTTCTACTAAGAATTTTATTGACTTTAAATGACTTGCTTGGAATCCCCTAATGATCTTAGTTAAAGCTTTACAGTCATCCTTGTTACAACTTCTTCCTCCAATTTATCTAAGTGTGACCAACCTCTATATCTTTGAGTATGTCATCAATAGATTATTTAACCATTATCTTAACTGATCCTTGCACTTCATTACAACATCATAACTCAACCTTTCCTTTAGGTGCTCTTATTACATCTTGTTGATCAAATCCTCTTCATCAATCAACTAAGTGATAGTGTATGAATCTTATAAGCAAATATCATCCCTACAAATAGCAGGTTTGACATCAATGGCAAAACAATGATTGAAAACAATCTTTCACATCAATCTCCCTCTTTGATCTTCAACAAAAATGATCTTTTCAATCAGATTTTCAACAATCTCCCTCTTTGGCATTGATGGCAAACCAAACTAATCAACCATCAGACTAAACTATTCCACTAGAAGCTTACTAGGTTAGAACAGTAAGTCAAATGCCAAAAAATAAATTGTAACATCACATCTCCTACTACTATTCTGATTGTCTTATTACACTTCTCCCTTCTTTATCTTTCTCCCTCTGTATTATTCCTCTCCTACTGTTTTGATCAACCTCTAAAATCTCCCTCTATTTCTCTGATCTTTTATCTTCAATAGTTGTTGATCAGTAGTTCATTTCTCCCTCTTTGACAACAATGCTAAAGGCATATTAGCATCTTTAATATGCAGATGTAGCTCTTGCAGATTTAGTCAATCTCTCCCTCTATCACCTTGTTTGTGACTAATTTGAAGTTTTCAACACTTTTATTACTTTAGGCATGGATCCCAAAGTAAACATCCTTTGCATCAATATGAAAAAATCTTCAACATTCTGCTTATTTGATGCAGGACATAGTTGCTTTTTGGTTCAAGTAGCCTTAGCTAGGGGTATCACCCCTAACTTACCTCTAAGATACTCAAAAGCATCTTTAGGTAGTTCTTTTGTGAAGATATCAGCAATCTATTCCTTTGAGCTAACATATTCCATCTTCACTTGTTTGTCCTCCACCAGTTCTTTTACATAATGATACTTGATTGCAATGTGTTTAGTTTTAGCATGCATAATTGGGTTCTTTGATATATTGATAGCACTTGTATTATCACAATAAAGTGTCATTGGCTCAATTACCTCTTCCTTCATACCTTGCAACAAGTGTTTGATCCACACAATATTAGTGCAATTTATAGCAGCTGCCACATATTCAGCTTCAGCCGTAGATTGTGAGGCGCAACTTTGCTTTTTGCTTGTCCATGTGATCAACCTCTTTCCTAAGAAAGTGCTCCTCCACTGGTGCTTTTTCTATCATCAATGTTACCTCCCCAGTTTGTATCACTGTAAGCTTTCAGTTCAAACTTCTCATTCCTCTTGTAGTATAAACCAAAGTCATCAATTCCTTTCAGGTATCTTAGTATTCTCTTCACTACAATTAAATGATTTTCTCTTGGATTGGCAGAAAATCTTGCTATTATTCCAACAAGTAATGCAATGTCTGGTCTACTATGTACAACATACTGCAATTTTGCTATCATTGTCCTATACAATGTCTGATTTACTTCAGTAGATTCATCATTCTTTGATAGTTTATGACCTGTTGCCATTGGTGTGCTGACTAGTTTTGAGTCTTCTAGCCCAAATGTTTTGAGTACTTCCTTGATGTATTTAGATTGGGTCACAAATATGCCATGCTTGAACTGATGTACTTGTAATCCAACAAAGAATTTGATTTCCCCAAACATTGACATCTCAAACTCATGCTTCATTTGATCGACAAAATCCTTGCATAAAACATCTTTTCCTCCAAATATTATGTCATCAACAAAGGTTTCTGAAATTAAAATGTCTTTACTTTCTTCAAATTTGATGTACAAATTGCTATTGTCATCTGTTCTTTCAAATCCTATCTTCACAAGATATTTGTGCAACCTTTCATACCATGCTCTAGGTGCTTGCTTCAATCCATATAGTGCTTTATCTAGCTTGCAAACCATGTCCTTGTTCTTTTCATCGACAAATCCCTCTGGTTGTTCTATAAAGACTTCCTCCTCCAGTGACTTCACGTCCATCTGATAGACTTTGAAACCTTTATATGCAACATATGCAAGTAATGTTCTTACTCCTTCCATTCTTGCAACAGGGGCAAATGTCTCTCCATAATCCAATCCTTCTTCTTGTGCATAGCCTTTACAAACTAATTTGGCTTTTTTTTCTTGTTATTTCACCATTCTCATCAAGTTTGTTTTTGAACACCCATTTGGTACCAATCACATTCTTATTAGCTAGTCTAGGAACTAGAGACCAAGTTTTGTTCTTCTTAATCTGATCTATCTCTTCTTTCATGGCCTTATATCCGTTATCATCTTGAAGTGCATCTTTGACTATTTTGGGTTGAACCTTGCTTAGTAGACATGATTCATTCCTAATTCTATTCCTTGTCATTGGTCTAGCATCCTTATCACCAATGATTTGATCTATAGGGTGATGTCTTCTTACGTACTTGGCTAATCTGGGTTCAATCCTTCTTTACATGTTTGATCCTTTAGCTTCAAAGTCATTTTGTTCACCTTCATCTGGCATTTCATCATTTCTTTCTTGCATACTATTTTTAGAATCAGAATGTGTATGTTCCATATTCTGCAGCTCGACTTCTGAATGCAACCCGACATTCACTGGTTGAGACTCGAAAAATACTGAAGTTTGTTGTTGATTCCCAATTTGATTTGTAGCGTTGTCTTCAACTGTCATTCCTTCATAGAAGTACACAAAGGATCTATAATCCTCTATTTTCCTTGACTCATCAATCTGAACTTTTGCATGTTCATCAAAATTTACATTTACACTCTCCACAACTTTGTTAGTGTTAGTATTCCAACACTTATATGCCTTACTACTAGTGGAGTATCCAAGAAATATACCTTTATCACTTTTTGCATCAAACTTGTCATTTCTAGTGTCTTTTAGAACATAGCATTTACAACCAAACACTTTGAAATGTTTAACATTAGGTGAATGACCATACCTCAATTCAAAGGGTGTTGCATTTGTACCTTTCTTGATTTGAACTCTATTCAATGTGTAGACTGCAATACTTATAGTGTCTCTCCAATACTTAAGTGCAACATTTTTCTCCATCATCAAGGTTCTTGCATAGTCAATCATTGACCTATTTCTCCTTTCAACAATACCATTATGTGGTGGAGTCCTTGGTGCTGATGTTTGCCTTTTGATACCTTTATCATTGCAAAATGTTTCAAACTCTATTGATGTGAACTCTCCTCCTCTGTCTGACCTTAGGCATTTTAGGTTCTTTCCTATTTCCTTCTCAACTCTAGCCAAATACCACTTGAACATTTGAAATGCATCAGATTTTTGTTTTAAGAACATAGTAGTCATCATTCTTGAATAATCATCTACAAATAGCATTATGTATCTGTCTCCTAGGTAGCTTTGTACTTCTATTGGGCAACATAAATCTATATGAACTATCTCTAGAACTTCATTGGAAGTGTATGCTTTGCTTTTGAAACTAGATTGTCATCTTCCTTAGTTGACATTGTTTACACATTGTGTTTATAGGTTTCTTTAACTTGGGCAATCCTCTGACTTTGTTCTTTCTGCCAATGCTGATCAAATTATCAAAATTAACATGACACAACCTTTTATGCCACAACCACACATCATCAAGTCTAACAACAAGACATGTTGGTTCTTCCATATCTAGGTAAAATAAATTACTCCTAGTTTGTTCACCTTTTCCTATTAGATTTCCATCAGTGTCATAAATCTTTGTAGTTTTATTTCCAAACTCCACTTTGCAACCTACATTGCCTAATTGTGATACACTCAACAAGTTGTAATTCAACTCTTCAACATAGTATGCATTATCACATGAAATTTTCTTTGTAAGTTTGATAGATCCTTTTCCTTTGATTTGACATGGGGCATCATTACCAAATCTAACGCTATTTCCATCATATTGAGTAAAGGTAATGAACTTACTTTTATCTTTTGTCATGTGATGTGAGCATCCACTGTCTATGATCCACTTGTCATTCTTGTTCACACAGGTAACCAATGTTATGCCTTCATCTTCATCTTTGTCTGATTCATCATTCATGGCTACATAGACTACTTTATCATCATTTTCATCATAATCTTCTTCAACAATGTAGCATCTCTTGCCTTTCTCCTTGTCATCTTTGCTATCATCTTCTCTTTTGTTCCTGAACTTGCTTCCTTCTTTAAAGTTTTTCTTCTATGGGCATCTTACAGCTATATGACCTACTTCATTACAATTGAAACATATGATAGCAAGCTTACCTTTGAATTTGCCTTTACCTCTATGGAATCTCCTGGCCAGTAGTGCTTCTAATTGTTCCACATCTTCCTCGTCTGTGCTGCTATCACTAGATACATGTTTTCCTTTTCTTCTTCTCTTACTTGATGTATCTTCCTCAATATCTTTTATTGTCATCTTGGCCTTGAAAGCAGATTCAAGGTTCTCATGTCTGTAGTTGTCAAAATTGGATAGCTCAAATGCAGTAAGTCTTCCAACTATTCCTTCAAAAGTTAGTGTGTTTCCTTGTACACACCTCAGCTCTTGAATGGCTGAAACTCTTATAGCATATATAGGGAGCAGAGTTCTCAAGTATTTGTTGATGGATGTTTCTTCTTCCATTTGACCACCTAGACTTCTTATTGCACTCACCACTTCTTTTATTCTTGCAGCATACTGAGCAACATTTTCACCTTCCTCCATCTTCATGTCATCAAACTTCCCTCTTAGCCTTTCTTTCTTTGCTCTCTGGACATTTTGATCTCCTCCATAGATTTCTGATAGGGTTTTCCACATCTTAAATGCAGTATCACAGTCTTTGACATCATCATATTCGACATAACTAAGTGTAGAGGTAATCTCCAACATTGCTTGGTTATGCTCCTTTTTGTTTAAGTCATCTAGAGTAAGGGGTCCTGCTAGAGTTACATGCTCTGTTCTAATTAAGGTTTGTGCATAGTCACCTATTGATCCAAGGTGCAATTTCATCAAACTCTGCCATGCAGTAAAGTTGTCCTTGTTAATCTTGGGAACTTTTCTCTTGGACATCTTGATCCTCCTGCTTCTAGTATCTTGAAACTAAATCAGTAGAAGGCTCTGATACCAATTGTTAGAATTGCTTTTTAGAATAACTGAGGAGGGGGGGGGGGGGGTGAATGGGTTATTCAAGGTCCAGATGTCAAATTCAAACTTTTCTTCAAATATAGTGAACTAATTCAATCATTCATTCATCCAAACTTTAACTTGTCTAATTAGCAAGTTACTATAAATCAACATGCAAGTATAATGCACAAGAAATCAACACATGACACAGCGATTTATGTGGAAACCCAATTTGAGAAAAACCACCAGTAACATGCTACTAAATTCTCACCCTTATGAAGTGATGCCCTGTGAAAGGCCTTCCCTGTTAAAGGCTTACAACACATACTGTTAAATGCGACCTCGTTAGAGGATTTAACCACCTTGTTAGAAGTGGGCTTAGTAAAAGGACTTTAGAACATTCACTTGGAATGCCACCCTATTAAAGGATTTACAAATGGCTGCTAGGCCAACCTAAGTCCATAGGATTTTCAGATCTAATACAATTGCTGGAGAGTATTAGAAAAGCTCGACCTAATTACAACATACAACTTATCGTGCAGATCTCAGATCACTTCTCAGCTCATACACTTGCCTGGGCTTCTATCTCTGCAACTCTTAACTACTTGCCTTATCTTTCAAGCTTTGTATCCTTGAGTCTCCATACTCAATGTACTAGTGCAATCATCTCTTCATGACCACTCTTAGAAGCAGAGCCTCTATGCTCTTCCTTCTCCTAGATGTCTCCTTCTTGACACCCTTTCAATCACTTCGCAAATTTTGGCACTTCTCTAGCAATAGTATCAATAGCTCTCTTCTTCTTGGTTTATGACTTCTTAAATAAAAGTCTTAGAGTCCCTTTGCTCACTCAATTCATCTTTTCCTCAATTTCAATTTGCATGGATTAGGTAGGATTCATTGCATCTAACCCATATTCTGTTTCCTCTAGAAACTTCTTGAATAATCCATTAGAATTCACCCAAAAATAGTTTACATAGGATTATGTGCCAACAACTCATCATCCTTATCCTCCAACTTGTTCACAAAATTCAATGTAACCACTAAGTCGGCTTGGATTTGGCGAATCTTCGTTATTTGAAATAATACAGCAGCTCGACACTATTGAAATACTAGTGCTTGGCACATACTGTGTTACTCGGCATCAACTATGTTTTTCCTGATGCTCAGCACCTGAAGATCACTCAGCACATATTGAAATTTTTTTGATGCCCAACACCTAATCTTTACCCCGCACTTGAAGATCACTCGGCACATACTGAAATTTTTTTGATGGCCGACACCTGATCTTTACTCGACACTTGAAGATCACTCAACACACACTAGAAATATATGTTACTAGGCTTCTACTAAGAATTTGCTTGGCTTCAACTGACTTGCTCGGCACTTGCTGATGATCTTAGTTAAAGCTTTGCAGTCATCCTTGTTACAACTTCTTCCTCCAATTTATCTAAGTGTGACCAACCTCTATATCTTTGAGTATGTCATCAATACATTATTTAACCATTGTCTCAACTGATCCTTGCACATAATTACAACATCATAACTCAACCTTTCCCTTAGGTGCTCTTGTTACATCTTGTTGATCAAATCCTCTTCATCAATCAACTAAGTGATAGTGCATGAATCTTATAAACAAATATCATCCCTACAAATTGTAGGTTTGAAATCAATGGCAAAACAATGATTGAAAATAATATTTGACAACAATCTCCCTCTTTGATCTTCAACAACAATGAGCTTTTTAGTCATATTTCCAACAGCTACTATATCTCGAATTGTTAGATTTCATATGCATATCATTATGAAATCTATAAAAATGATAACATCTACTAAGAAAATTTTTTGATAAGGATATACAGAATGATAGTTAGAGTTCCAAGAAACATGAGTTCTCATAATGGTTTTGGATTTAGAAAACATATTCTTGTCATTGAAACCACACCTTTATTCATAACAATTATCAAAGAAGGTCTTTAAATATACATTCTATTGATTCCTACAATCTCCTTAATGCATTAATATTCAATAACAACCCATGTTAATGAACCAACATTAATCATAATGCATTGAATCATATCAAAGATTGTTAAGTCATTTTAATCCTCTAATTGTTTACATGCATCCAAAACATACTACCCAAATCCCTCATGGAAAACACATGACTGAGCACTATTTTTCTACTTTCTTCTATAGGTTAGAGCCTATCGATTTTAGGAGGCTTATAAAATTGTTTTATATGACTCATGTTTGTGATGGAGCATTCATGCCACAATCATTCCAATAGTAGCCTTGGGAATAAGATACCACTGGTTATTCATTCAAGGAGACCTTTGTCCTCCTATCAACAATAATCACTAGATTAATCTATTCTTGTATGAGTAGACATCTTTCTAATCCTAGCGAGAAGATTTTTGTTTCCTTCCTCCCGAACATTCTTCCCATTCTAGATGTGTTTGAAATAGTTTTCTATATGTATGTGTATATTTGTGTGTGTGTATATATATATATATATCTTCTAAGTTCCATTCTATAGGCCACACATTAAATGATTCACATGTAGTATTCTACATCTGTGAATAGAATTTAGGGAGATCAAACAATCATAGTTGATGTTCAAGCAACATTTACTAAGAGGAAAGGGAAGAGACCAATGTAATGCTTTTATCAACTCAATAATGGAATCAATTTGTGAAAAATCATTCATAGCTTCCCATGGTTTAATTTGGAAAATCTATTACAAGAAGTTGACAAACTTGCAATATCTATTCAACACATAACTATTCCCATCACTATTGAAGCATTCAATACACAAGCTTACACATTACCATGACAAGACTACCAAAGCTTGTTCCCTAATACATTTAATCATACAAAGAGTATAAAGAAAGTGTATAGAAAAGGGAACCTAGTCTATATCACTAGTGTTAATTCTCTTGTGGAGCTCATTTTCCACAAATCTCCTTTTCCAATTCAGCTACCAATGTCTTCCCCCTCAAAGATTCTGGTATTGCCTTTAACAAGAATTCCTCCTATGTCTATAACTCACACAATCTTTTTTCCCTTGCTCAAGAATAATAACTTCTTTTTCCACTTTTGACCATGCTATTGATTAAAGGTAAGGAAGTAAACATGGTTTGAATATTGATTTATGACTTTTACCTTTAAGTTTCCACCTTGTGTGCATAGTCAAAACACTTGCCTGTAATGTATTCTTCCAAAAAAATAGGAAATTGATACCTACCATGCGTATCTTTTTCATATATAACATCATTTAATTCTCTACTCATTTTAATTCCCATTTCTATAATTAAAAAGAGAGCTTCATTTCTAATTATTTTTTAGCATCCCCTTATATTCTAAATGTCCTCACAACTAGCTAGTAATAATTTAATTTGATAACTACACTCTAGTTGTCTAGCACATAATTTATCATGGGCATATTTTATTAGATATTTCTATTTCATCATTTAAGAGACTAGGTTAGGAACAAAACACTATCAACAAATGCTATCAATAATTAAGTCACAATATTAGAGTTTCTATATGGTGTGTGGGCTGCTCGAGATTATCCGACCATCCCCTTCCAAGGAGCTAACCTTCTCCACCTCAAGCACATCCCTATCTTGTCAAACCTACAACCACTCAAACACTCACATCAATGAACATGAGTCAGTAACCATATAAGTATAACATACGAATGAATTAATAATCCACCCACTTCCATGTTTATATAATGAGATAACATATGCGCCATCATTAACATACTCATGAATTATCAATAGCATAGCCATGGTTTGCAATGAAATGCAACATTCATTAGGAAACATACATCTATGCATTAAATCAACCATTTAAAACATATTAACTAATGCATCACATAGTTTTATTAACCACAATATTAGGATAATTAACTTTAGTTTTTTTCTTAATGAATGTTTAAATTAAACTTGACCTAGTGAATGTCAACAAGGTCACCACATAAGCAGGAAACTAAGAGTGTTAAAAGGTGATACGTGACATCCCTCTCCACTAGGAAGAGGCATCACCTTGATGTCAAATCACAACAAAAGAGCACACAACACATCCAAAACAAATAACTAATTGAAACAAAAATAGTCTATACAAAAAGACAAGGGAAGGATTTGTGTAAATCCTCTGTGTCCTTGCAAGTGGCACTGTCTACAAAAAATTGGTCCCATTGGACCTTATAGTGGAGAACATTCATGTCTTGTACCTTGATGGTATGCTACTCAATGACATGGGTGGGATGAGCTGTCACCACCCTTGGATCCTGCACTTGCAACGCATGCCAATCAAGCACATGAGACATGTCAAGGTGATAAGGTTTAAGAAGTGAAACATGAAAAATATTATGTATGTGAGCTAGCACGGGCATTATAGAAAGTCAATATGCAACTGGGTTGATGACCTCTAGTGCCTCAAAGGGCTAACGAATCTCGATGCAATCTTTGAACTCTTTCCAAACAAGATTAAGCTCTTTTGGAGCTTGACACACAAGAACACCTTGTCACTAGTTTGAAACTGCCTGAAGGTGTGATTCTTGTTAGTATAGCTTTTTTTTGGTCAACTGCTTCCTTCAACCCACTACATATCAAAATAATTTTCTCTTCCATTTCCTTCAACATTTTAGGACCAAGAATAATTATGTCCTCAACCCTATCCCATCTGATAGATGTTTGACACTTATGTCCATAAAGGTCCCCAAAATAAGCCATACCCAATGAAGAATGATAGGATTTATTATATGAAAACTCAACTAATGGAAGGTACTCCCCCCATTTATACTACTGATCCATATAGTACATATGTAGTAGGTCCTCAAGCACCTGGTTGAATCTCTTAGTCTACCCATCATTCTCAAGGTGATAGGTTGTGTTGAAGTTTAGGCATGTACCCAATGTTGTATTTAAGGTTTTCTAGAACCTTGAAGTCATTTGGGTATCCCTGTTAGATATCATGGTTTCAAGTATACCACGAAGTCAAATATCTCCTATACAAACTTCTTTTCCAAAACAAGAGATCAATCCTTTGGCTATTATGAATGAAGTGGGCTACCTTAGTTAATTTATCCACTATGACCACGATAACATCATGCTTATGTTGAGTGATGGGTAGTCCCTGTACAAAATTCATATTGATAACCTACCATTTGTAGTCTAGAATCTAATGTAGATAAAGAAGTCCTAGTAGATGGACATGCTCAACCTTAACACATAGACATTCCAAACACCGAGAAATAGTCTTTGTCACATCTTGTTTGAGTCCTAGCTAGAAGTACAATGGCCTCACATCAAACATCATTTTGTTGACCCCTTGGTGTCTTGAAAATGGAGTACAATGCATCTCCTCAAGAACCACTTTCCATAACCCTTCATGGCCATGAGCATATATCTTATTCTAGTATTTCAGTAAACCATCATCATCAAGAGTGTATCCTTCAAAACATGGATCAGATGAGTCAGTATGTAATACCAATTTTACCCATTCATAATGAGTGTCACCTGAAAGATATTGTAGAATGTACTCTCTCATGCATGTCCTAGAAGTAGTCATAATAGTGACATGTCTCATGAGACTGAGAGCATATTCTACCCTATTCTCTTTTCCCTTAATGTATTCAATGCTGAAATCATACTTACTAGGAAACTCTAAGCATCTCCTCTTCCTGGCATTAAGATTTAGTTGAGTGAAGATATATCTCAAACCCTTGTAATTAGTCTTAATTTCAAATGGTTTTCCTAAGAAGTAATGTTGCCACATCTGTAAAGCATGTACTATCATAACTAGCTCCAAATCATAATTCACCTCATGTTGTTTGAGCTTTTGTGACTCATAGGTTACCACTTTGTGATCCTCCATCAGTACGCAACCTAGTCCATCCCCTAAAAGATTTTTTGTCACAATAAAATGTCCATTTGGATCTAGTATAATCAAGATAGGGGGAGGAGTAAGAATTTTCTTTAACGATTAAAAGACCTTTTCACATGCTTCATTCCACTCAAATATCTTTCCCTTTCTTTGAAGGGAAGTAATAGGTGCTGCAATTCTAGGAAATCCTTCCATGAATTTCCTATAATAATTAGATAGCCCTGTAAAACTCTAGACTTCATTGATGTTTTGAGGTGTTGGCCATTTGATAATGGCTTTTATCTTTGTAGGGTCCACTACTATACCACTCATTAATAACATATGTCCCAAGTAGTGAATGTCTTTCTAGTAGAAAGAGCACTTGGAGAGATTTCCATACAATTTTCTCTCTCTTAGGTGTTGTAGGGATATGCACAAGTTTTCTTCATGCTCCTCTAAATTCTTGGAGTATAGTAAGATGTCATCAATAAATATATCCAAAAAGTTGTCAAGATAGTCTTTGAAGACGATGTTCATAAAGTTCATAAAAGTGAGAAGAGTATTCATTAGTCCAAAAGGTAAGACCACAAATTCATAATGCCCATACCTTATTCTAAATGTTGTTTTAGGTATGTTCTCATCCTTGATCTGAAGTTGTTGATATCTGAATCTTAAGTCAATTTTTTAGAATACGGTCACTCCCTTCATTTGGTCAAATAACTTATCGATTTGTGGGAGGGAATACTGATTCTGAATGGCCACCTTATTCAACATATGATAGTTAATGCACAATCTTAAGGTATCATCCTTCTTCTTAACAAATATTACAAGAACTCCCCATGGTGATACACTAGGGTGAGTGAAGCCCTTATCCAAAAGTTCTTGTAACATTTTTGTAGAGGTCATACGATAAGGAACCTCTGATTAAGGTTCAACTCCTAGTACAAGATCAATAGAACTCTCTCTTAGGAAGTAGTTTATGCAAGTTATCTAGAAACACATCTCTAAGTTCCTGCAAGATGGTGTAATCCTCCAAACGTGTTGGTGTCTCTTCAATGTCTTTGACATTAGCCACATATAACTGACATCCTTTTCACCTTGCTTTCTTCAATTGCATAGAAGAGTTTTGTCTCAATTCAAGTGGGTGTTTAACACCAATTAGTGTTGAGAAAAGGTTGTTACAAGTATGAGACTATAATACAATCATTGTTTTGTCATTGATGTCAAACCTACGACTTACTGGTGAGACAAATTGCTTAGTTAATTTGAGTACTTCCATTTGTTTGATTGATGAGGAGGATTCAATTAGATAGGATAACAAGAGAACCTAGAGGAAAGGTTGAGTTATACGATATATAAAAGGAGTACTAAGATTAGATAAGACAGTGATAACATAGTGTATTATTTATCCACTTAAGGCTGTAAAGGATGGATACACTAACTAAGTCTTGAAGAAAAATGAATGCAAATTGTGTCTGCTAAGCTTGACTGAATGATTACTTGGAGCCGAGAAAAGTTAGTTCAAGCTGAGAAGAAAATTAGTTAGTGCCAAGTAAAGTAAAGATGTAGTGTATGTTGAGTGAAGTTAGTGAATGTTAAATAAATTATAATGAATGCCAAGTAATAGTAAAAGACTATATGTGCTGAGTGAATTTTTAGTGGATGCCGAATAACACAGTATGTGCTGAGCATCATAGATTAGTTGCTGTTAAGTGACAACATTATGTATTTGATCAAAGATTCATTGAATTTGAGCTAACAAAGTTTATTTCTTGGATTGTGTGAAGTATG
Source organism: Cupressus sempervirens (assembly GCA_028749045.1). Lineage (NCBI taxonomy): Eukaryota > Viridiplantae > Streptophyta > Pinopsida > Cupressales > Cupressaceae > Cupressus > Cupressus sempervirens. The sequence continues at coordinate 213,203,058 of CM053789.1, forward strand.
TGGAAGATAAGCTTTATGAGATGGTGGTACAAAATTCAAGATAAACTATTTTGAGGTGAATTTAAAGAGGATTGAGAAGGAAGTTTCTACAAGAGGAATAAAATAGAAAGATGGTTAGATTCAATGAATCCTACCTAACACTAAGATGGATGATTATGATTAAGCACCAAAAGATCATAATTCCCTTTATAAGGGAATGCTAGGCTAGAAACAATAGCTGGCATGTGCGAGAACCCAAGGAAGATAAGGAGTCCAGGGTGTTGCTTCATATGGTGGCCAAATAGAAGAGTTTACAATTGACATGCAAAGCAAGAAGGCTTAAGAGGATGAATTCTTGAAGGGTGAACAAGCAATCAGAGTTGAAGTAAATGAAGCCAAGTAGAATGGAGGACTGAAAGAAAGATCTATTATCTACAAGTCAGTTGCATTTTGTTATAAGATCAAGCCATACTAATAGTCTCTAGCAATTGTATCTGCTAGGTTAAATCCTTCAGATTAATGTTGACTTAATAGTAATTTATAAATCCTTTATTAGGGTGACATTCTAATGGAATGTTCTAAAGTCCTCTTACAAGGCTCACTCCTAACAGGGTGATTGAAATCCTTTAACTAGGTCACATTTAATAGTGTGTATTGTAACCTTTAAACATGGTTGGCCTTTAACAGGGCATCACTTCAAAAGAGTGAGAATTAGTAGTATGTTACTGGTGGTTTTTCCCAAATTTTATTTCCATGTAAAATCCTTGTGTCAAGTGTGTGAATGATTCTATTATATTTCATGTTTACTTTTCTGCAAAGTTATTTTGACCTAGGACGGTAACCTACAGGTTTAAGTATTTGATGATCTAATGGATGCATGCAAGATACATGACAAGGATATATCTATATGAGTTTTGCTAAGTGTTGAAAAGTTTTATTTAGGACATTAGGACATTGGATAACTAATTTATCCCCTCTCTTAGTTATTTTAAAGTATTCCAACAATTGGTATCATAGCTTTGGAGCTTGTGAGGAATAGTTTGAAGGGGCCATAGGCTAAAAGATCAAAATACCTAAGAGAGAGGTACCTAAGATTGACAAGGAGAAATTTCTCGCATGGAAAAGTTTGATGAAGCTACATCTAGGAGGACTTGGATATTATGCACAAACTACCATTACTGTTGAGCATGTTGACCCTACTAGAGCTGCTACTGCTGATGATCTGAAAAAGAAGAAAGAACACATTTAGGCAATGTTGGAGATTGCATCTACCCTAAGCTATATTGAGTTTGATGATATCAAGTAGTGCGATTCTTCTAAGAAGATGTGGGATGACATAGAAAATATCTATGAAAGAGACAAAAATGTGCTAAGAGCCAAATTTGAAAGCCTTAGAGGTAAGTTTGATGATATGAGAATGCATGAAGGTGAGAATATTGTTCAATACTGTGCCATAGTAAAAGAAGTTGTAAATTCTATAAGAGGAACAATTGGTAAGATTGAAGATGAGACTATAATAAAAAAAATATTGAGAACATTGCTACTTATCTATGCTATTATATTCTCTTCCATACAAGAGCTAAGATGCACACCTGGTAATGATCTGACCCTTGAAGGATTGATGGGTAGACTAACTACTGTTGAACTCTCTAATTTTGATAATTTTAGAATTGAAAATGTAGAATCTGCTTTCAAAGCTAAGTTGCCACTAAAAGAACCTAAGGAAAAGAAAAAGAAAAAGAGAAAATATGTTTCTAGTGATAGTGATATAGATGTAGATGATGTTGAAGAGATTGAAGCATTATTGGCTAGGAGATTTCATAGAGATAAAGGAAAATACAAAGGTAAGTCACCTATCATATGTTTCAATTGTAATGAGGTTGGTCATATTGCTGCTAAATGTCCAGAGAGAAAGAATAATAGAAGTGGAAACAAATTCATAAGAAAAAGATATGAGAATAAAAAAGATTACAAAGACAAAGGAAAGAAGGCTTGCTACATTAGTGAGGAAGAATCCAATTAAGAATTCGATGATCATGATGATGAAGTTGTCTATGTTGCAATGAAGGATGATTCTGATGAGGATGAGGCAATTGCATTAGTGTCTTATGTAAACAAGAGTGATAGATGGATCATTGATAGTGGGTGCTCAAATCATAGGACTGGAGATAAAAGTAAGTTCAAATCCCTTATACATTATGATGGTAATAGTGTTAGATTTGGAAATGATGCACCATGTCTGATCAAAGGAAAAGGATCAATTAAATTGATAGATAAGATCATATGTGACAGTGCTTATTATGTAGAAGGACTTAGCTATAATCTGTTAAGTGTGTCACAACTGAATAGTGCTGGACATAAGGTTGAATTTGGAAATAAAAAAGCTAAGATTTATGATGCTAAAGGAGAACTATTTGGAAATGGTGATCAAACTAGAGGTAATTTATTCTACCTTGACATGAATGCTACTACTTGTCTATTTGTATAATTTGATGATGTATGGTTATGTCATAGAAGGCTGTGTCATGTTAACTTTGATAATCTAGTCAATATCAGTAAAATGAAAAGAGTCAGAGGTTTGCCCAAACTAAAGAAACCCAATAATGTGATCTACAAACAATGTCAATTAGTAAGTAGGACATGATTTCCACAGCTAGTCAAATTGTGATGTGAATATCAGGATTTAACTGTGTGATTTTGAGTCAAACTCGATGACCCAAAATCACAATGTCATCGAGTTTGACTCAAAATCACACAGTTAAATCCTGATATTCACATCACAATGTCAATTAGGAAAAATCACAAAGTCTAGTTTCAAGAGTAAGACTCAAAATTCTAAAGCAATTTTGGAGTTAGCTCATACTAATTTATGTGGACCAATCAATGTGCTAAGTTACAAAGGTGACATGTACTTCATGTTACTTGTTGATGATTACTCAAGGATGATGATTGTTATGTTTTTGAAGAAGAAATATGATGCATTTCAAATGTGTAAGTGGTACTTGGATAGAGTTGAGAATGAGATTGGTAAGAGTCTAAAATGTTTGAGATATGATAGAGGTAGAGAATTTACATCAAATGAGTTTAAAGTTTTCTGTAATGACAAAGGAATAAGAGACAAACTTTTACACCTAAAACACCTCCACAAAATGGTATTGCTAAAAGAAGAAATAGATCTGTGATGGGCTGTGCTAGAACACTCATGATGGAGAAGAATGTTGCTTTGAAATACTGGAGAGAAGCTGTAAGGAAAACTGTCTATACCTTGAACAAAGTAAAAGCCAAGAAAGTTACATGTATTACACCTTTTGAATTATGGTATGGATACTTACCCAATGCAAAATATTTTAAGGTATTTGGGAGCAAGTGCTACATTCTTAAGGATAGTAGGAATGACAAATTTGGTGCTAAAAGTGAAGAAGGTATATTCCTCAGATATTCCACAAGAATTAAAGATTATAAGTGTTTAAATACTAGAACACTAACAAAGTTGTGGAAATTGCAAATGTGAAGTTTGATGAAGATACAAAGGTACATGAAGTTGAACCTACAAAGGAACTTGAAGTCTACAATTTTTTTGTGTATTTCTATGATGACACAAATGGTGATGATGTTGTGAACCAAGTTGCAAGTCAACAACAACAAGTTTCAATGACTACCGAGTCACATACAATGGATGCCGAGCTGCATTTAGGTGCCAAGTTGGAAATAGAAGCTGAAGTAAATTCTGATAATGAGATTAGTACATATGAAATGAATATTTAGATACCTGATAGAGAAGTACATAGTGATTATGAAGCTGAGAGATCAAATGAAGAAAGTAGAGAAGAACCAAGATTGTCAAAATATATTAGAATAAATCACCCTACTATACAAATTATTGGAGATAAAAAGGCTAGACATATGACAAGAAACAAGTTAAGAAATGATACATGTCTGCTGAGTATGCATGAGCCAAAGTCAGTGAAGGATGGATTGGAAAATGATAACTAGTGTCAAGCTATGAGAGAAGAGATTGATCAAATTGAGAAGAACAAAACTTGGTCACTTGTATCCAGACCAAAGAACAAGAATGTTATTGGAACCAAGTGGGTGTATAGAAACAAACTAGATGGGAATGGTGAAGTCAAAAGAAATAAAGCAAGATTAGTTTTCAAGGGGTATGCTCAAGAAGAAGGAATTGACTATGGAGAAAAAATTGCCCTTGTTGCAAGATTGGAAGGAGTAAGAACTCTACTTGCTTACTCTACATAGAAAGGTTTCAAAGTTTATCAAATGGATATTAAATCTATATTTTTGAATGGTATATTGGAAGAGGAGGTTTACATTGAACAACTCGAAGGATTTGTTTATCCAAACAATATGAAAGGCTACACAAAGCTTTATATGGTTTAAAGTAAGCACCTAGAGCATGGTATGATAGACTTCATACTTATCTTCTAAAGATTGGTTTTGAGGGAACTGCTGACAACATCAACCTATACTTAAAGACTGAAGGTGGTAAAGGTATTTTACTAGTTAAATTTTTTGTTGATGATACCAGATTTGGTGGAACAAGTGCATTGTGCAAGACATTTGTTGATCAAATGATGAAAGGATTTGAGATGTCCATCTTTTGAGAGATTAATTTCTTTGTTGTCTTGTAAGTGTATCAAATGAAGTATGGTATTTACATTGCTCAGTCTAAATGTGTAAAAGAAATATTGAAAATTTTGGTCTGGAAGATTCAAGACCAGTGAGCACACCTATGGTCACATGACACAGACTTTCCAAGAATGATGATTCTACTAAAGTGAAGCAAAGATTGTACAGGTCTATGATTGGTAAATTGCAATATGCAGTTCATAGTAGACCTGATACTGCTTAAGCTATTGGGATTGTTGCAAGATTTTCTAGGCCAATCTTAAGGAAAATCACTTAATGGCTATCAAAAGGATAATGAGATATCTGAAAGGGATAGAAGACTATGGTTTGTACTATAAAAAGAATGAAAAATTTAAATTGAGAGCCTATGTTAATGCTGATTGGGCTGGAAAGATGATAGAGAAAGTACAAGCGGTGGACCATTTTTCTTAGGAAAGAGACTAGTTAACTGGACTAGTAAGAAACAAAATTGTATCTCACAATCTGTTGCTAAAGCTGAATATGTTACTGCTATAGTGAATTGTGAAGGAGGAAATTACTTAACCTACTGTAATCTATTATGACAACACAAGAGCTATTAACATATCAAAGAACCCTATGATGCATACAAAGACAAAACATATAGCTATCAAGTATCATTAGTTGAGAGAGCTAGTTCAAGACAAATAAGTAAGGATGGAGTATGTGAATACAAAAGAATAGCTAACTGATATATTCACAAAGGATTTACCTAAGGATTCTCATGAGTATCTAAGAGGTAAACTAAGGGTGTTACTCCTATCCCAAGCTGCTTAATAGGTAAGACAAGTGCCTTGCATCAACTGAGTTGAATATCATAGCATACAACTTGAAGCAGAGGATCTTACTTTAGGAGCTACCTCAAGTAATACTAGAGCTAGAATAGAAGATCAATCACAAGAAAGGTGATAGAGGGAGAACTTGAATTGTTAAATATCTGTATGTTGAGATGACAAGTCTTTGGAATTATTGTCAAAGAGGGAGATATATAAACACCAAGAAGACTGAAATAGTAAAGAAGGAGATAGAGATATAATACCCAACTAAGAGGAAGATCTATGGCCAGAAGGAGAAATAAAGAGAGGGAGATATAACTTAAGAAATAATAGAGGGAGAAGTCTTGCAAGATGAAATATTGAGGGAGATATGAAGATTGAGTTTGTTGACCAAGAATGAGTCATATGCAGATATAATAGAGAATTGAGTTTTCTATTGATCAGAACAAAATTTAGTAGCCTATACAAAAGCTGGAAAGATGCTGTTAGAGGGAGAGAATATAATACAAGGTATTATTTTCTTTTAAAAAAAATTATTTTTGGTATTAGTTTTCCATCAATGCCAAAGAAGGAGATTGTTGAGAAAAGATTGTTACAAGTATAAGCCTATGATACAATCATTATTTTGACACTGATGTCAAACCTACTATTTGTTGGTGAGATAAATTGTTTAGTTGATTCGAGTACTATAATTTGTTTGATTGATGACGAGGATTTAATTAGATAGAATAACAAGAGCACCTAGAGGAAAAGGTTGAGTTATATTATATATAAATGGAGTACTTGTAATACCCCAAAATTGGCACATTGCCATGCTAAACCAATCTGGTCTATTAATCAATCTTAAAGTCCTATTTTACTAGGCAATTCTGAATTCTAGCAATCTCTACTTAACCTAAGTGTTAAATGTAGAAAATCCCTAATCTACATTAATTACATATTCTATTTAATTCCTAAGTCTAATTAAATTAGCAAAGGTAAACCTATTAATTAATTTAATTTAATTATGAGTCTTAGCACTTTTATTAAATTAAATTTACCTCTTTGGCTAAAATATATATTAAGGAATTAAATGTATTTGATTTAACTAAATACATCCTCATTTTAATTATTGAGTTTAATTATTCAATTAATTAAGACTATGCATTTGTGAGGTCATATTTAACTTTACTAAATTAAATATACTCTCCTAATTCTCTCTTCAATTCATAAATGGAAACTTTGAGTGAACTAGAATTGGAAATGGAATTAACTCAATTAACTCCTTTTGACACTCAGAAGAGAATTAGTTAACTCTCCATGACACTCAGAATTGAATCGGTTAACTTCATCTACACAAGGAAGTTTCCATTCCAAATGAATCTCATTTCTAATCTCAACCGTCCATCCAAATTGATCTTGACTGTTGATCAATTCTAGAATTCTATTTAAGAAGCTTTCAATTCCGCATTCTAGAGGTTGCAAGTGAATTATATCAAACTTATGCTGAAATAGTTAGTCATCTTAATCATAGCTTTGACTTTCTTGCATATTAATATCATTTAATTTTAAATATGCATTCATTTAGATTAATTGTTCTTTCCTTTTCTTAGATTAAATTTGCATCTCATATAGATTAATCTTGCATATCTCATATAGCTTTACAAGTATTTCGTTCTAGATGTTTGGTTGCTAGCTTCTCAATGTGAGAGCAATTAGAAAAATCATTCTAGTTAGGAGGCAACAAATTGACCTGTTGGTTATCTTGGATGAACAACCTCATGTTCATTCTAGGATGATTCTTCAGATAATGATCATGTTGAAGTGTGTGTAAATCATAGAGGCCCACATTTCCCACATACATTTCTGATGCCCATTGTGGGGCCGAGAAATCAATTTTTTGGCCTCATCTATTCTTTATTCTATAATTGTTTGATGTTCTATCACTTTCGTCTGTATAGTCTCTTGGTTTCTCGCAAAAAAAATCTCATTCTCATGTGAAGAATCTAAGATTTTGCTCCTTATTCTACACTTGCTCATGTAAAAAAGTGTATAATTACACGTTTTCTCATGCATTACACACCATTTTCTCACACAGGTCTTTGTAGAATTGGACACAAAATTTGACACCAGTAAAGTAAAATGTAATTTTCAAATTATGTTTTAATCATGATGATCAAATTTGAGATTTGTTTTTGAAGCATTTTATTTCCAGTTTTGATTTTCAAGCAGGTTAACTATGGTGTTCAAATCGCTTGTCAAAGACGCCTTTTTAAAAACTCACAAACAATACTAACAGTTTGATTGTAGGATGTTTTGTCAAAGAATGAATTCAAAACCCACTTAAACATTGTGTTTTTTAATTAGCTTTCTTACACATAGTTTAATAGGGCTTGTGAAATTTGTAGGGCTCTAGACAAAGGAATAGGGGAGTATGCTCTTTGCTACTTGGAAGTGATGCTCAAGAGTAAATCAGAAACCTAGACGACTTTGGAAGACGGTAGCCAAGAGAGGCAAGAAAGTTAGTGGTTCTTCTATATTACTCTTTTTTATGAAGAGATGATGATTTCCTTTTAGGAAATTAAAATCTTAAGAAAAGACAAGCTGGGATTGATAAGCTAACTCAGTGGTGAACATGTTCTGTGTGTTTGGGTAAGGTGACGAGGTAGAGGAGTATGCTCTTTCCCCTTGTGGGAAATCATAAAATTTAACCCTTAGATCTGAACCACTAGTTTGAGTCAACCTTTAGAGGGCCTACTAGAGCGATCCAACCTCTGAGAATGACCCAAGTGAGCACACACCTTTTACCAGTGATTCTAATTCACTATAATAAATAAGCTTTGTAGAGAAAAATATTCCAAAGCCATGTTAATTTCTTCCTCTTGATTCCTGATATCACATATCAAGAGGAGGCTCTCTGTTTCATTGGGCAGCACTGCCCCCAGTCTTTCTTATCAAGTGTGTGCACTTTTAAATGCTGGTGTGGGTTGCTGGCCTTAACTTTATTCTTGAAGCCACCAGGGATTAATGTAAATGGAAACCAAGTAAAAACCTTTAGATAGTTGCTACCTGGTTCACCTCCAAAAGGGGGTATAATCTTTGTATAAGGAGGCGGAAGAATCTCTCCTGTAGATACTCACCACAGGCATGTACTTGGATGCTGGAAGGTGGTCTACGCACTTAATTGACCCCTGCCAAAAGGGTGCTCATTCAACGTAAATGTTATTAAGTCCTTGGAATACACCAAAAATGCGGGCACCCTCTAGTGGGGTGACATGGTTGTGTGAGGTGAACACATGCACATAAGTTGTGAGACAAAGGTTTTGCTTCCTCTACCATTTTTGGTTTTAGGGATAAAGTGTGTTTGTTTTGAGTCTTTAAACTTGTCCAAATCTTCCAAACAAACAAAAGGTCAAGACTCCCCTGTCCCTCCGAGTTTCTTTGTCCTTGGTTGGATTGTTTGTGACTACTACTTACTTCCTGTGTTTGAAAACAACTGTCTACTTGTAAACCAAAATGATATCCACAATCTAGAAACCATGCTAATATCTACCTAAAACTTGTAAACATTATCATTCCTTTGTTCAAAAATTGTGAAATCATTAAAAATCTCTTCAAGTTTAGTCAAAATCTATTAGTTCTGTCCTTTTCTCGTGTCTAGTTCTACAAAAACTTCGCATGAGAATATTGTTTATTTGCACTTCCTCGGGTTCTCTACGAATCTCGCACACTTGTCGTTGAATCTTTGCACGACATATTTCCAAATACTATCTTTTTATGGCAAAATTTGTCTTTTTCAGTCAAACTGCTAAATCCTTGTGTGGCTTTGTGCAAGTCCTCACATGAGAAAATAAGTCTAAAAATGCTATTCTAAAATGTCACCTTCTCCGTACTTTCTCACTGTTACAAGCTAGAGTGTTTTTTGCGCCAAAAGATTGACCTATTAATATCCAATACAACCACTAGACTTATATAACACAAGAGGTGATTAAGCCATGTCACGAATCTCGAAGGGGAAGGCTGGCAGTTAGTCCAAAAATTTCTCCCTCAACATTACTTGAGAAGATTCGAACCTGTAACCAAGCTTTGATACCACTTGTTACAAGCTAGAGTTGTTGTTTCACCAAAAGATCAACCTATTAATGCCTGATACAACCACTAGACTTATATAACATAGGAGGTGGTTAAACCATGTCATGAATCCCAAAGGGGAAGGCTAGCAGTTAGTCCAACACTAATGTAGTTCCCTATGAATCTTCATGTGAGGTCTTGTCAAGGCTATCAAATTAGCTCTGCTAGTTGTGTTGTCTTGCCTGGTTGTCTATATTTCCTCACCCTAGAGTCATTTCCTCCCGCGAGTCTGTCAAAATTTGTCAAAAATAGTGAGTTATTTTGAGCTCCCTTTTCAAAATTTGATCCAAGTCTAATCTATGTTAGGAACACTTAGTCATTCCTATGTCTACAATAGTGTTCAACTTTGACTTCTTGCTTAGTTGACAACTTGCGATTTACACATGAAATAGTCTCCTCACTTGGTTATCTTATTATTTTCTCTTGTGTTTATCATACCTTATGTCACGATAGTCATAGCTCTTGGCTATTCTAGCCATTTCTCAAATGAATTGTACCTAGGTATACAACACACTTATCTTATTTTGAGGCTACATTCTAGTGTGATCCTTGTCTAAGCTTTTCTTTTCTTATCATTGTCTAGGACTGTTGCAACAAGTAGTGGGAACATGTTTCCTCCCCATAGACTTAGACGAGGTAGGACTAGGGGTCGATATTGTGGTAGAGGTCACTTCTCAATTCATACATGGTCTAAATCCAGTGAGTCTAATGAGGAGTCTTCACGATCTCCTTCACCTATTAGATGACCTCGTGTTCAAAGAATATTCTCCATAAATCTTTAGCAAGTTAGGAATCCCTTGTATCAAGAGAATCCTAAAACTAGAAAAACACATAGTCTCCAAATGAAACATCCGAATTCTTATTCAGAAGACCTTTTCAACCAAAATACATTGAAACTTATCACATTCCTAGAATTGTTGATCAAGACCAAGAACATGGAGAACATAGTAGAAAACAAGATCACCAAAGGAATGAAAGATAAAAGGAACCTTATAATGATGAGAACAAAGAAACTAAAGAAATATCTCTTGAAGATAGAGAAAAATGTTGTAAGGATAAACACTTCTAGAAGATGACGAAAATCTTGCTCAATAAAGAGAAAGAGAAATACTTTCTCAAGCTCACTCAAGAAGGAGCAAAACTACCTCAACATTTTAATGTTGAAACAATCATCACACATGAAGAAGAAACTAAAACAACCAAGTTACAAAAATAACTAAAAATCATGCAAGAATAGTTGGCCCAAATGATGCGTGACAAGGATAAACCCATAAAAACATACACCTTAGACACTCTTTGTCCATTTCCTTTTGACAAGAGTCTAGACATGCCTCCTTTTCCAAGAGGAGTTGAGTTTCCCAAGTACGATAAATACTTTAGAACCTCCAATCCCCAAGATCATTTGAGGGAATTTGGGGCTTTGTCTATGGTATTCATGCATAATAAGACATATCTCATGTGTTTATTCCCACAAAGTCTAGGTGGTCAGGCCATGGAATGGTTTTCAAGGTTGCCTACTGGAATCAAAATGTTTGATGAGATTGCTAACCTATTTGTTCAGCAGTACTCTCACAACATACAACATCCAGTTAACATATGTGACTTGTGTAATCTCAAAAAAAAAGTCGACGAGCCTTTCCTCAAATTTCTTTAGAGGTGGAGACAATTATACACCAAATACTCATGAAAGATTCTTGAAACAGAAAAAATTGACATCTTCACAAATAATCTTTTACCTGACTTTGGGTATAAAGTTCAACTTCAAGGTCCTTGCACCTTTGAAGACATGGTCACACAAGATATCCAAGAAAAAATTATGGTAAAAAAGGGCAAGATAACCCTTCAAAAGGACACTAAACATGGATCAACCTCTAATAAGGATAAGTCCAAGTATGTGAACAATAATTGAGGGGTAGTATATGATAGAGTAGTTGATAACACTACTCCTAAACCTATCAAAACAACGTTCAATCTCACAAAAAATCTCAATGCATCTAAAAATGTTGACAACTCTCTTCCTAATAACAAAAAATTTGGAAACAAAACAAAGAACTCATATTGGGTTACATGCCAAAAATGAGAGTATACACCTCTTGGTGAACCTCTAGAGGTGGTCTACAAAAACTTGCTACAAAACAAGATTATTTCTCCATTAGATAACTCTTGTCCATATTATCCACAACCATGACCTCCATGGTGGAATGAGATTTCATTTTGTGAATATCATAAGAACAAGGGTCAAAAATGAACAATTGCATCAACTTACTTCATAAAGTCCAAGACTTGGTTGACAATGGTAAAATTATTGTGGATGGACATAACAAGAATATAGATCACAAGGTTATCGAGGAGCCATTTCCACATTATGAGAAAGGAGAAAAATCTAAATAGTAAGCTCATAACAAGGTCAACTATATGTAAATGAATGATGATGATGTGATTAACATGGTTGAATCAGTGGATTTCAAATACTATGACATTATCATAATCAAGGGAAAACAAGACAACATGAAACCTAAGATGCCATTTGTCTTAAGGAATGGTACATCTACTACATTTGACAAGGAACCATCACAATCTTGTGCCAATGCTATTACATGTTCTTGTGCCAAGATAATACTTAAATGCCCTGCGCTTTCTACTCCCTAGTTAGATCAACACAAAGACAAACCCCTTGTTGGTCTGTCTAGCAAAGGTACAAAAATTGAAATATCTTTTGTGACTACCAACTATAGTATCCTTGATCGATTGCAATGGACAAGTGCTTAGATAACGATATTTGAATTACTCAAAATCTTGCCTACTCATAGGTAGATTCTTGACAAAGCCCTCAATGAGGAAAATGTACCTCAAGATCTTGATCTCGATAGGCTCCAATCTATGGTGGGTCACTTGACTTCATCTCATTACTTGTCATTTTCTAAAAAGGACAATAATTCGCTGAGTCATCCACATAACCAACTATTTCACATTGAAGGTATGCTACATAAAAAGTGTGTTCGTCACATGCTCATTGATAATGGAGTTGGTTTAAACATCTATTCTGCTAATTTTCTCAGACAATTAGGCTATTCTAAAGAGTCCATTTATCCACGTCGTAAGATAACCATCAAGGCATATGATGAAGTCAAGCATAAATCCCTAGGTCTTGTTCTTTTACCACTTTGAGTTGATCCTATAGAAAGGAATGTTACTTGTCAAGTCCTTGACATTCCATTATCATACAATATCTTGCTAGGGAGACCATGGATACATGAGATGCAAGTTTTGCCTTCAACATACCATCAATGCATCAAGTTTCCATTCCACAGCTCTAAAGTCACTACCTGCTAATACTAGTTACACCTATAACATGTTGAAATCTATTGAAAGCTTTGTACTTACTAATAGGGAGTCTATGGATCATCATGATGATAAGTTGAAACAAATTAAGAAGTCACTCAAGTTGAAAGAAATCAGGATGGGTGAATATCACAAAGAACCTATTTTGTCTTTGATTTCTCTTCTGGAGTCTCCCCATCATTTTGGGAGACCATTTGAAGTGAAGAGACCTTTTGTGCTATCACCTCAGACTAAGTTCAATGGTACCTTTGTTAAAGCTATTGTGCCTCTTGTATATGAGCAATGTTAGTATGCTAATAGAAACCAAATTTAAATAAAGCTTCTACAAACTAAACAAAATTCATAAACTTCAAGATAGACTAAGATGAGCTCTCAATTGAGAATATGAGCCATTAATGGACTCTCTCAATGATAAGCTCTCTTGTTGAGTGGCTTTGTCTAAATAGATAGGATGTATGCTCAAGCTTGTGCTTCAAAAATGGCTTCAAATGGAGTTGGAATTTGGGTGTGAGTGTATGGTTTTGATGTAAAATGGCTTCTTAAAATGGCATTATGACTTTACTTCATGGATTGTGTTATTTTTCAAAGGGGAAGGATCCAATTTATAGGCAAGAGGCTTGAGGGATTGAGGGCTAAGATGCAAGGTTGGGAAAAAGCTCATAGAGGGCTCAGATTGCATGAGAGGAGAGCATATGGATTGTGCTTCCTTACAGCCAATCAGAGAGTGACACATGTCACAGGGTGAGAGGATGGAGTAAAGGGGAAGGATGAGTCAACAAAGGAGGCTCAAGGGATAAAATCTTCATAAAGACCCTCATAATGGCTTGTACGAGCAATAAAAGGGCTTGGAAGAGTCATTTATGGCCTAGTGGGCTTCATAAAGTTTTATGGTTGAGATATTTTGAGGGAGATGAGAGAAATTTCGACTTGGGCTTGATTAGGAGGGTTTTAAGCTTGCTTAGGATTGCACAAATTATTAGAGGATGGATTAGGATGGTTTAGGATTAGCTTAGGGATAGGCAAGTGGATGGCATTTAATGAGGGTGGGTGAAGGAGGAGATATTTGTTAACTTTGGCTTGGGTTAGTAAGTCTTAACCCATTTTTAGGGAATGTGACAAGGTTAGGAGGGGATTAGGATTAGGTTTAAAGACATCTTCTAGAAGAGTCTAGACTTTGGATGAGGATAAAGACTTTCTAGAATAGTCTAGAATTTCCTAGGATGAGGATGAAGACTTTCTAGAAGAGTCTAGAACTTCTTAGGATGAGGATAAATTAGATTTTTAAGAAATAAATAAAGTTTTATTTATTTCAAGGGTTTGGGTTGAGGAGATATTTATTAAAACTTTTTTATAATAAACATGAGAATTAATATTTAATCTTAATTAAATATTTTGAGTTGGGATTAGGGGTAGGAAATGATGGGATTAGCCTTTAATCAAAATTAAAGAAGGATTAGAAGATTTTGGAAGAGGTTAGTGGTCTTAAGGAAATTGGCCAAGTTTTGGGCAAAAAATAATTTATTTATTTATTTTGGGTTTTTTGGTCAATTTATTAATTAAATAATTAATAAATAAGGAAATAATGTTTAAATAAGATTTAAACATTTTTGGGAGGGATTCCTTAATTAAATTTTTTAAATTAAGATAAAGGGATTTAATGGCATAAAAATAAATAAATAAATAAATAAATTAAATAAATAAATAATTAATAAATGATGATGTCATCAGGACTTTTTCAGAAAATAAAAATACTTTATTTTCTAAAGGTTTTTAGGTGTCTACACCTCTAGACAAGGAAGATGAAGATAGAGCCATCGCTGCTTGGATATATATAAAGGAATCTCCAGTGGATCTCACAGAACAATCTCATGAGATTACTCCTAAAAAGGATGGTCTAGTTCTATGAAACACTTTGGCTACAAAGGGACTGGTCCATTTGGATGTAACAACAATGGCTTAATTGATCCTATCAAAGTGACATCTAGGAAGTCTTGAGATACATCGGGCTTAGGTTTTAAGAAGATCCCCTTCCATCTAGGGATTAACAAATTCATACCAGAGTCTGAAAGTTCATCTAGAAATGAGTCACAAGCTGAGTAAAATAATCATGAGGATGGTTTTGATGTGAGGATACTTATCCAATTCCTTTTGATCTTGCTAAATTCTTCGCAGAACCAAATCATTTTTTACCACATGTTAGCACCGTTGATAGTGATACTTTTGACAAGACTACTTATTCTCCCCAAATTTAATAGGAACAAGGAGAGTCAAGTCATACTTTAGTTATTGAGAAAATTTGTAAAAATCTAGATGATGAGGGAGAATGGGTCCCTATTACTAGTGGGGAATTCTACAGTCTGTCTCCGTGTAGCACCGATCCTCAAGAGTACAAATTTTGTACAAATTTTGTTCTCTCTCTGATGCAACTTAAAAAAAAGATATAGATCAAGTTCATGTTTATGTAAATCAATTTGAAGTAGGTGAATCATCTAGGGTTAGGTTGGATGAGTATCATCCTACTAGTGTCAATGAGTCTTCAATTAATGTCATTAGAACTCAAAGGCATTCGAACACACCTATGGACAAAGTTGCTCTAGGTCTCAAATTGCTTGTCCAATCATTTGGTGACTATACCATGAATGCCATTCAACCCACCACATCTCTTTCACTCACCTATCCCAAGCTCATAGACTGGAATTCTAATACATCTAGTGAAGTCCATACATTCTAGAATGACTACACTCTTGCCTACTACTTAAACATTGTCAAACCAGTAATGCCCTCCACCAATGAACAAAGTGTTAAAATGACTAAAGCTAACATCAAATATCTCAGTCACACAATAAAAAGAAAAATAAATAGGTCCGATGGTGAAAAGCACATTGTGGCAGTATTAGAACCTAAAATAGTAAAAATAAAAGATGTATCCAACTGTGAAAACCTCTCTGAGGCACCTAAGGATGAGATATTTGATGCACTTCCTAGTCATTTTCAAGAAAGATCATTAGTGCTAATAGAGCTGACACAACAGATCAACTTGGGAACAGAGGAACAACCTCACATGATACATCTTGCACAATCTTTATCTATAGAAGAGAAAGAGGAATTTATTGCCTTTTTCCAAGAGAAAAAGATAAATTTTGCATGGACATACTCTTACATGCCAGGCTTAGATCCTAATCTCATAATGCATAATTTATTTATTGCACTAGGAGTAAAACAGGTCAAATAGAAGCTTAGGAAAATGCATCCTCATGTTGCATTGCTTGTTAAAGCTGAATTGTTAAAGCTTCTAAAAGCTGGTTTCATCTGCGCTATTGATTATGCTAAATGGATATCAAACATTGTTCCTATCTCAACATAACAAGTCTATCAGGGTTTGCATGGATTTTAGAGATTTGAATTTATCATGTTTGAAGGATGAATTTCCACTTCCCAACATCGATATGATAGTGGATATGAAAGCAGGATATGAAATGTACTCACTCATGGATAGTTGTTCTGATTATAATTAGATCAAAATTGCATCAGAAGACTAGGAGAAGACTACTTTCCCTTGTGCACGAGGAACCTTCTATTAGAGTGCAATGCCATTTGGTTTGAAGAATACTAGTTCCACATATCAAAGGGTGATTACAACAATCTTTCATGACATGATGCATAAGATAATGGAAGACTATGTCAATGACACCTTGGTCAAGAGTAAGCAACTCACCACTCATCTGCAAGATTTAGGACCTATCCTGGATCACATAGAAAAATTCAATCTCAGATTAAATCCCATTAAATGCGCATTCAGTGTCACTTTAGAGAAACTACTTGGCTACATTTTTTTGCAAAAGGAATTGAGGTGGACCCATAAATGGTTCAAGTAATTATGGAGATGCCTCCACCTTGTAATATCAGTCAAATGAGAGGCTTGCAAGAAGACTTTAGTCCATTCATAGATTCATTTCATAGCTAGCGGATAGGTCACAACCTTTCACTAAAACTCTGCATAAAGGTGTAAAATATGATTGGAACAAAGATTACGATTAGAGCTTAATGCAGATCAAGCAATATCTTACTAATCCATCGATTCTGATGCCTCATATTTTTGGGAAGCCTCTCATTTTATATATTTTAGCAACAAAATCATCTCTCAACATCTTGCTAGCTCAAGAAGACAATGATGACAAGGAGCATGCTATATATTATCTTAGTCATACACTAGTCTCTTAGGAGATGAACTATAGTTTCATTGAAAAGGATTGCTTGATAGTGGTCTTTGCTTCTCAAAAGTCAAGACACTACTTTCTTGCTCATACTACGTGACTAGTTGCTAAGATTGATCCATTGAAGTACTTACTTAGCAAGGTGGCACTGACAGGAAGGTTAGCCAAATGGGTCATGAGATTGAGAAAAATTGATATCACCTATGTTGAAAGAAAGGCTATTAAAGGATAGGTGATTGTTGATCAATTAGCAGAAGCACCAATACAAAGTCTTCTTCCACTGAATGTTGACATTCCTAACGAATCTATCTTAACACTAACACATCAAACCTGGGTGATGTTCTTTGATAGTTCCTTCACACAATAGGGATCCAGTGCTAGACTCTTATTCATAACACTACATAAGTATTCATTGCCTAAGGCATACAAGATTATGTTTCCTTGTACAAATACATTGTAGAATATGAAGCCCTAATCAATGGTATGAAGATTGCAATTGAATGGAGAGTGATCATTTGAATATCTTTAATGATTCACAACTCTTTATAAACTAGGTCAATGATGTGTATTAGACGAAAGATGAGAAATTGATACCTTGTAAGCAAATGGTGGATGATCTAAATAAATACTTTGCTCATGTCACTTTTCAAAAAATTCCTTGGGTGGACAACAAATTGGCTGATGTAATGGAAACTCTTGCCTCCATGCTACAGATGCCAGAGAATGATCTTTGACATGAATTCCTGGTGGACGTGTTACTCTACCCTGCCTATAATTCCCTTGAATCTTGGATGATCTGTTCTATTGTAGGATAGACTCATCCCACTACCATCATATATACTCCTACCTACATGACCAATCCATTCCAAACAATCTAACCTAGAATGAAAAGCATCACCTTATCCACAATGCTTCATGGTATGTTATCATTGCTGACGACTTGTTTAGGAGAGGTCTTGATAGAACACTCCTTAGATGTCTAGAATTTGAAGAGTCCAAATGTGCATTAATCAATGTACATGAAGGCATTTGTGAATCTCACTCTAATGGCTTGACACTAGCTTGTAAACTTATTAGAGCTGGTTATTATTGGCCGAATATGGAGCAAGAAGTAATCAAGTACACCAAGTTCTGCAAACAATGCTTGCTCCATGGGAATTTGATTCATGCTCTAGCCAAGGAGCTAATTGCATCTATCATGTTGTATCCATTTCAACAATGGGCCTTCAATTTGGTGGGTCAGATTCACCCTTCTTCCTCAAATGGACATAAGTTCATCATTACAACTACAAACTACTTCACTAAATGGGAAGAGGTAGTCCCTCTTTCTATAGCAAATGACAAAACTATAGCTCTATATATTATGAATTACATCATATGCGGGTATGCTAGACCTTCCTCCATTATTATTGATAATGGGGGGCAATTTAAGAACAAGGATCTTAAGGAGTTGTGCAAAATGTTCAGAATCATGCAACATCGGTCTTCTATTTATTACCCCCAAGGTAATGGTCAAGCAAAAGCATCCAACAAAGCTATCCTTAAGATCTTGCATTGCACATTGAACAAATTTGGAAGGGACTGGCACCTTCAGATTAATCTGGTTTTATGGGCTTACAAAACTAGCATCATAACTCCAACGGGAACAACACCCTTTGCTTTCATTTACGAAGCAGATGTTGTGCTTCCAATTGAGGTTGAGATTCCTACTTTGAGAATCTCTATGAAAGGCCTCATTACTGATGATGACTATAGAATATCTTAACTTCAAGAGCTAGAATTATTAGATGAGTGTCAACAAGTGAAATGTGATCATCTTCAAGCTTACCAAAAATGCATGTCTAAAAGATACAACAAGAAAGTCAAACCACATGAATTTCAAGTGGGTGACCTCATTTTGAGGGAGAATCCTAATAATCCACAACAAATGATCTAGAAAGGAAAGTTTGAGCCTAACTAGTTTGGTCCATACATAGTTACTACAGTGTTTAGATTTGGGGCTTATCAACTTTCACCAACCGAGGGAGAGTTGCTCAAGGATCCGATCAACACTCTCCATCTGAAGTAATTTGATAGCTGAAATGCTTTCAAAAGCTCTTTTCTACATACTTAAAAATCTTAAAAAAATCATTATCTTGGTGAAAACCTAGCAATAGGTGCCTTGGTAATACCAAAAAAGGTGAGAACTTCAAAATATACACAAAAATCAAAAAAGGAAAAAAGAAAAAAAATGGAAAAACAAAAAAGTGCCATTGATGAAAACCTAGCAAACAAGTGCCATGATAGAAAAATGGATCTTTGCCAAGAAGGTGAAAACCTGGTAAATAAATGCCTCTTGTTTCAAATGCGAAATCTTACAACACATCTTTGGCTCATGTACATTCACTTTCCTACTTTGGCTTGTTGCTTTTTCTCATGTATCCATGGATTCAATGTTGTCATAGTCTCGATGGCAATGCCCTATAGTGTAATAGAGAATCTCTTTCACGACAATCACCAGTTGTTCTAACTACATTCACCTATTATTTCTTGCTTCACTATTGAGATTCCTTTTGAAGTATATCTCGTTTATGTTAGTCACTAGTTGTTCTAACCGCATTTGCCTATTGTCACGTGTCATTGCAGAGATCCCTCCTGAAGAAGATCTCCTTCACGTTAGTCACCAGTTGTCCTATCTGTGTCTGCCTACTTTCACTTAATTGTCTACTAAGGTTCTTCTCATTGAAGATTCCTCCTTGACATTAGTCACCAATTATCCTAACTGAGTCTATCTACTATCATCCTCATACTGAAGAGATTTCTTTCACAAATGTTCTAAACATTGACACTCTACATCAAAATTAAGACACATAAAATTAAACTGAAAACGTTAAATTTTTTTGTGATATGCTGAGCTTTTCTTTGTTTATTTTCTTTTGCTTTATCATGTCCCTTCGAGAAACTCGATAATGTCTCTTTTGACTTGAGATGCGAGGATTGGGGGCATGATATTTTCTTTGTTTTTAGCTTGTTGGTTTAGTTCCAATGGTCTAAAACATCCATGTGAGAGAGGTGTCCATTATAAGAGTCTCTATCTCATATCAAATGGCCATGTGTACCTCAACTCCTTTTATAGGGATACTTCAATGAGGTTGGTTCTTTTCCTTATTTGTTTGATTGAATTCTCTATTCTATAGTATAACACTAATATTCATCCTGCTAAGCGAACGTACGTGTTGCTGTGAGTATACTTTACACACTTTTGTCTCATGTTACAAATGCAAGGGTCATTATGGACATAATACTCATTGAATACTTAGCATAAGAAGGATCTCTCGTGTGTCTGATGTGTCTTCCTGCAAGAAACATTCTAGTCATCCTAGTGTTTATGCTTTGATGCTTGTGTTTGCTTGCTACATTAAAAAGGGACAAATGTTCTAGTCATTATGGATTTTTATGCCTCAAATGCTTACTTTTAATCTTGACAAAACTAGAACATGTGTCATATTCATACTTTCATGATTGCAATGTCAGTGGGAATTGTATGATGTTCATGAGTTTAGCTAAACACTTGGTGATGATAATTTTTATGAGCTTAGTAACTAGACCTAGGGTTGCACTGCATAACTACATGGTTTGATCTCTACTTTACTTGCATTCTTCAACATGAGGGGTTTTTGGTTTCTTCAAGGTATCATGTTTCTTCATGACTACACAAGCATTCGATATTTTGGTTTGTCCTCTCAATCTTCATGGGATACCTATCACTGAGCATTAAGTGGAAACTTGCATGAGATGTTAGTTCATTCACATTTTACATTTCATACATATTTTCATATTCATCTCATCTACACTACATACATACATCATATCTAATTTGTATTCAATCAACCATAGCATCAACATCTCATGTATGACAAATCGTAATAGAAAAAGTGACACATGCAAAGATGCATGAATTAAAAGATCTCATATATTTATGAAGTCAAATGTACAATCGATACAAAATTATAGGCTACTCGAGCACTATCAATCTCAAAATGCTACAAAATGATGCTGGCACATCTGTTGATACATAGCTAGAACACAATTGGAAGAAATTGAGCTAACTTTGTCCCTCTCCCTCACCTCTGGGTGGAGGAGGAGGGAGCATATTGGGTCTCATTGGGGCCGTGCACCTCTTGACTCTCTAATATACTGGGAAAATTGTAGCATTTGCTTTGCCAGATCTGGCACTACCACAACATATGCCATATAATATTATGTCGCTCTCACTGATTAGAGATGAATCTCATCCTGCTGCTGCTTTGTCTTCTCTCATAATGAGCCAGTCTCTCACTCTAACTACTCATGTAGCTCATAGATCTCTTGATCGCTCTGATACCCAGGTGTCTCTAATGGCAAGCTGTATATGCAGCTCTCCCAATCGTTGCTACACTATGTAAACTCAATCTCAGGATCTCCTAAGGGCATCTTGGGTCTCTGCAAGGATATCTCTGCCCTGTGGCTTAGGAGTAGGCTAATCTGGCATTTCATCATCACCAATTGTGTGGTTAGCCTTTTGAGTTGGCTGCTCCTCTGTATGTGGCCTCTAGGCATCTCCTCCGATAGAACTTATGGTACCCATCTCACCTTGTGGGCATCTATGGCCTATACCACTACCCCCAACACTTGGATCCTCTCCCATCTATCAAGGAGGAATATGAACTTGTTGCATCCTTTTTCTAATGCCTTGTGGCTATGGCTGCTACTGTGGCAATAGCTATGGTGCTTGCACTAGTACAACCATCCCTACTGGGTTTGTGAATCAAGGGAAAGGATGACTCACAAAATGTGCCTGGTATTCTAGAGTAATCTCCCCATCTACTACTGCTACCATATAGTCCCATTGCATCACAACAAGGGCACACACATCGATCATAGATCAACCCTTGTCTAGTTTGACAGACCACCCACACTCCAGGTCTACAACAAAATGAGCATATATATAATACTCCTGTGAAATATCCTATGGTTGACTGTGCTATTGCCACATGTAAGTCAGTAGGAATCTCTCTGTCACCTAGACTAAGCAACCAATCAGTGGTTGGGAAGAAAACATGTTCCTCAACTCTACTTGTGCATCATCCCACACCTCTATCTCTCTAAACAACCTCCATACCATTGCTACTAGGTCATCCAATCGACCTCTCCATTGCTCAATCTTATTTAGAGAAGTTTGGCTAATCTGTCTGCGATACTTGTAGATGTAGGGCTCATGGTCCTATCTCTCATCATCACAGATGGGTCTCATCATGGGAAAATGCTCCTATATCCACACCTGAAGAACATAGACCCCTGTGGCCATGCTCTTCCTCTCATGATAGACAATCTCATGCATCTTGTGGTACATGTAGGATAACATGCATTGCCCCCATCCAAAGTGTATTGGCTCATCCAACATTTGTTGGAGCATTCGTCCCCATCCACACTCAAGTTCATGTTGACCTTTGTCCAGCATCAGGGAGCAACCAATAAATACCCCAAGTACTGTTGAAAACCTATGGGTAGGACCATATGTGTGCACCAACTCATCCCATGTGATGGCTCAACCCATGATAAGATCCTCCTGAAAGATGGCCCTCAGTGTCATAGTCCCTGGCCATGGTTGTGTGTCATATACCACTCGTGGTCCATGGAATAAAATCTGAAGTATCATATATATATCCTCAAGTGTGATGATCATCTCTCTGTGGGGCAAGTGAAATGTGTTCATCTTCGAATGGAAATGCTCAACTAGTGCCGTCAGTAAGCCATGATTCACCACTAACATGGGAATACAACAAAGATATGAGAGGCCTAGGGTGTCGATATGCGCCATGTATATAGCATCCAACTGTCTAATTAGTGCTTTGTAAGGGGATAGTGTGATCTAAATGAGATGTTCAGAAAGATAACCTACAAACATGAAAACAACATGAACATGATCAGTAGCAGATATGCGAGAATGATGCATGAAAACACAAAACAACAATCAAAAAGTTAAATTTTCAACAATTTTTTTTTGCAAAACACCAGATTTTTGCATGCAACTTCACTTTCTCGTGCAAGATTTCACTTCTTCACGCAAGATTGCAAGTCTTTACAGTAGACATTTTCCTATAGGGTGTGAAAAAACTCCTAGGCTCAGGGTTTCTTGCACGGGAGATGGGTGCCTCCCGCACGAGGAAACTCACCACCCCATGTGAAAAAGTAAATAGATAGTACTTTCTTGTGTGATAACACATACAGGCTCGTGCAAAGAACGAAGCCTCTGTGCAAAGATCGTAGACAATGACTTCAAAATGCTCCAAAAAATGATAAATAATTATTCAAAATGCATAAAAAAATTGAGGATAAGGTAGGTAATCGATGACTCATTGGAGGTCCATAGTTTGCCAGCCGACTATGTCACCTCGAGCACTTGAATTGATGTTGATGCACAGGGACCACCATTTTCTCTTTAGAGCTCCTTCTTCACAAAAGACAAAAAGCACAAATGAATTGAAAATCACCCCCTAGCTAATTTGGCTACTCTGAACTCATTTTCAAGATCAAATTCAAAATATAACACACTTAAACAGTTCAAATTCACACTTTTAATTTTTAGGATCGACGTGATTGAACGCTTGTGTAGTCTATTTTTTTGATGCTTTGTGAATCTTTGAATATTATCAACTCACATTTTCTTCAAATTTTCCATTTTTTTGAAAAAAGTCAACTCTGGTCAAGTCTAGTCAAAATTGGTCAAACTTGGTCTTTTGGATGTCAAAATCACTTCAGATTGACTCTGAATTTTCTTCAGATCTTCTTGATCTCTTCTATATTCTTCTGATCCTTGAATTTATTTAGTATTATTCAATATATTGCTCTTCATCACTATTCTGGTGTGTCATCTTTCAATTTCGCTCCTGAGGGTGTAGGATGAACACATTTCTACATCAATCAAATCTTGCTTCAATAAGCTCAATGTCCTAATTAGAAGGGGCATCTCATCACTTGGGGCATCCTTGTTCTCCTCTATATAGCATCATATGTCATCTATCTTAGCTTTTGATTAGCTGATCAATCTTATAATAGTCATTGTTAGAGTTCGATGGATAGGTTTCAGGATAGTCTAACCTTGACTCTTGAGGATCAAGCCTCATTCTAGGGGATGATTCTATGACTCAGATGAGGTCTTGTTATCTTTTATGGACTATTATTTAGGTGTTCTATCTAGAATTTGGGGGATTAAGCTTTGTTCTGGATATAATCCTAACTCTTGTTGAGAATTAAGTCTTGTTCTGGGGACAATTCTAAGCTCTTGCTTTCAATCACCATTCAATGGATAGGTATCGGGATAGTCTAACCCTAACTCCTGAGGATTAAGCCTCATTCTGGGGATAATTCTATGAATTGTGATTAATCTTGTCAACTTCTAATAGACAGGTATCGAGACAGTCTAACCCTGACTCTTAAGAATTGAGTCTCATTTTGGGAACAATTCTATGAAGTTTGATCATCTTTGGTTCTATCAATTTTGATATCTAGGTGTTCTATTTAGATTCCCTAAGGTTAAGCTTTGTTATGGAGACAACCTTAAAAAGCTTATTAATTCTGGTATCTAGGTGTTCTATCTACATTTCCTAAGGTTAAACTTCATTATGGAGACAACCTTAAAAAGCTTATCAATTGGTCTTTGTCATCAATTTTGGAACTAATCTTATTTCTTGATCTATGCTTTAGACTTTTGATTTCTTTGAATCGACATGATGCTCGCACATTTATTCAAAGAGGGGAAAATGCAATACCCCAAAATTGACACATTGACATGCTAAACCAATTCTGGTCTATTAATCAATCTTAAAGTCCTATGTTATTGGGCAATTTTGAATTCTAACAATCTCTACTTGAACTAAGTGTCAAATGTAAAAAATCCCTAATCTACATTAATTACATATTCTATTTAATTCCTAAGTCTAATTGAATTAGCAAAGGTAAACCTATTAATTAATTTAATTTAATTACGAGTCCTAACACTTTTATTAAATTAAAGTTACCCCTTTGGCTAAAATATATATTAATGAATTAAATGTATTTGATTTAATTAAATATATTCCCATTTTAATTATTGAGTTTAATTATTCAATTAATTAAGATTATGCATTTATGAGGTCATATTTAACTTTTTAAAATTAAATATACTCTCCTAATTCTCTCTTCAGTTCATAAATGGAAACTCTGAGTGAACTAGAATTGGAAATGAAATTAATTCAATTAACTCCTTCTAACACTCAGAAGAGAATTAGTTAACTCTCCATGACACTCAGAATTGAATCAATTAACTTCATCTGCACAAGAAAGTTTCCATTCCAACTAAATCTCATTTTTAATCTCGACTACCCATCCAAATTGATCTCGATTGTTGATCAATTCTAGAATTCTATTTAAGAAGCTTTCAATTCCTCATTCAAGAGGTTGCAAGTGAATTATATCAAACTTATGCCAAAATAGTTACTCATCTTATTCATAGCTTTTACTTTGTTGCATATTAATATCATTTAGTTTTAAATATGCATTCATTTAGATTGATTGTTCTTTCCTTTTCTTAGATTAAATTTGCATCTCAATAGATTAATCTTGCATATCTCATTTAGCTTTACAAATCCTTCATTCTAGATGTATGGTTGCTAGCTTCTCAATCTGAGAGCAATCAACAAACTCATTCTAGTTAGGAGGCACTAGATTGACCTATTGATTATCTCGAATGAACAATCTCATGTTCATTCCGGGATGATTCTTCAGATAATGATTATGTTGAAGTGTGTGTGAATCACAAAGGCCCATATTTTCCACATATAGTACTAAGATAAGATAAAATAATGATAACATAGTGTATTGTTTATCTACTTAAGGTTGCAAAGGATGGATACACTAATTAAGTCTTGAAGAACAAAGAATGCAAACAAAGGCTAACCTCTATTCAAAAGTGACGTAGCCAAAGGATGAATAACTAGGGCCAAAGGCTCACCCAACTATCTAAACTACCTTGCAAGAATTAACACAATAGAAGCAAACATAAGGAACAACAACCAAAGGAGGAAGAAGAGAGAAATACTTTTATTGATTCATAAAAACATCTTCATAAATGCTAAGCTGTAAGGCCTTTTGGGTTGCTACCAATTACAAAATACATTCACATTCAAAGATCCAACTACAAATTTGCACTTTTAGTTCTGCTCTACAATCTGCTCCCCAAAAAATTGCCTAACCCTAAGCCTAAACACTCTATATATACTTGCCAAAATGACTTATATATTGTTATAGAACATTACATAAGAGGAGGGCCAACCCAACAACGGTTTGGACACATCCCAAGAAAAGATCTTAACATAAATATTGTGATCGAAAATAAATCTTGCAAGTCAGCTCATAGAAATCAAATCCAAATGCTGACACTTAGCATACATTGGGTAACTCAGCACATGAAGAAACACTTGGCATATACTAGGTAACTTGGCACTTGAAGAGTCACTCAGCATACATTGGGTAACTCAACACATGAAGGAATTTCTATAGTAACTCGGCACATGAAGGACTGCTAGGCACATGAAGGAACTGCTAGGCACATGAAGGACTGTTAGGCACATGGATTGCTAGGAACATGAAGGAATGACTAGGCACATGAAAGACTACTAGGAACATGACGGATTTTCTAGGCATCAACTTGCATAATGAACAAAAATGAGTAGGATAACAAGGCAACCCAGGATGCTCCTGCATCAGACAACCAGGGTTGAAAGAAATGATTCTCCTGAATCATTGAGATGTCACAACCTGAGCTGAATCCAACTCAAATTAAGAAATCCATGCAGCATCTTCAACAGGTCTATTCATCCAGTTCACCAAATATTCATAGTAATCTTTTCCTCTTGTGCTCTTGCCAATTCTCTGATCTAATATCTATTCAACTTCTTCAATCTGCTTCCTAGGATAATCATTTGATACAACAACTTCATCCTCTAACTCATGATACTTATACAAATAAGCAATATTGAATATAGGAGATATATCCATGTCATCACATAACTCAACTTCATAAGCATTACCATTGTCAAACTTCTTCAAGATCTCATAAGGTCCAAATTTCTTCATCTTTAGCTTACTGTATGTTCCAACTGGGAATCTTCCTTTCTTCAGATGAACCATCACCTCATCACCAACTTGAAAATCATAGTGTCTTCTAGATTGATCAACATTCTTCTTATACTTCTGATTACATTTTTCCAACCTCAACTTCATTTTCTTATGCAAAGATTCCATAAAATTAGCAAATTCTTCTCCTGTAGTGCTTCTCTTTTCTTCATCAACATCTCTCAAATCTAATATACCTCTAGGATGCATTCCAGTAACAATCTTAAAAGGTGTCTTCCTTGTACTCCTATTCACATAATTATTATATGCAAATTCAGCTTGTGCCAATACCATCTTCCAATTAATTGGCTTATTCCCAACTAAACATCTTAGTAGATTGCCCAAGCTTCTATTCACAACCTCTATCCATCCATTTTTGTGTGGATGGAATGTAGAAGTAAAATTCAATCTAGTCCCCATCTTTTTCAACAAAGTTTTTCAAAAATAACCAACAAACTTACTATCTCTGTTAGAAATAATGCTTCTTGGTAATCCATGCGATCTCACAATCTCTTTAAAGAAAAGTTCAGTAATATGCTCAACATCTGATGTCTTCTTACATGGTATAAAATGAGCCATCTTAGAAAATTTGTCCACTACAACAAATATGGAATCATACCCCTTCACTATCTTAGGTAATCCAAGAACAAAATCCATACTGATGTTAGTCCAAGGTTTCTCAGGAATAGTAATAGGTGTATACAAACCAATATTTTGACTCACTCCTTTTGTAACTTGACAAACTCCACAACTCTTTACAAATTTTAGAACATCCTTATACATTTATGGCCAATAATAATTTATAGGATTTGAGAAAATACACAATCAAATCCACAAAGCCTAAGAAAACTTGCGTGCAGAAAACTGTCACAAAGAAGAAAAAGACAAGAAGAGGCAAGGGTTTGATCTGAAAACAAAAAAATTGTATTCAGATGAAGAAAATATTATTCAATGGATTCTAATGAAATACAAAGATATCAATCCTTATAAAAGGAGATTGAAACTTGAAAAGGGTAACCTAAAGCCTAAAAAAGCTAGGGTTGCACATTATAATTAATAAAATATTAATTATATGCACCTACAAGATAGCTTAAGAAAACTAGAGTACTAGGCAACTTATTTAATTAAATCAAAGTGATTTAATTAATAAGTGCAAACAAATAATTACTCTAACACCCCCCCTTAAGTGAAGCTTAGGAGGTAAGCTAACCTAGCACATCTATGAAAGTAGAAAAATGGGTCCTGGTAACAAGGCCTAATCAGGTACCCAATTACAACAAAATCTCTATGAAATAGAGAAATAGAGAAAACCACATGAGAAAAACCCTACTCCAAAAAGAGATAGCAAAGAATGTTCCAGAAGATAGGAACAAAGAGAGATCATGAAGAGAACCATTGAAGCATGAAAAGTTGCAAAAAGCTGTCGAAAATAAACTGCTAATATGTAGAACCTTAATGGAAATAGAAGGCATGAACCGAGCGTGTCTATATGGTAGATGATCCATATCACCAAACTGCATAGGTAGCCAACCACTACAACCACCTAGTATATAGGATCAGGTACTAAATACATAGCTCACACTAACAAACCATCAAACCAAGGAAGCATTAGAACAATAGAATAACCCCCCCTAAAGTCAAATAGGGTGAGGTGATAGGCAAATGAGAAAATGGGCGAAAAAACTCCTACAACACAAGAACCAGGCACATCAAGAATTAGGTATAAACACCTACAAAGGCATGTGTCACCAACACATCATGGGGTTAATGTCGTGGAAGGGACACTCACTTGACAAAGGAAGAGGGCCTAAACGATAATCAACTACCCCCCCCATGGCACTTTATAAAATAGTGTGAGTATAACAAATCACAATGAATAAAAGGATCCCAAAATGCAAGAAGTGGCACTATATCTCAGTGTGTTTGGATAACGATGCTTACAAATGATATTAACTACGATCAGAAAAAACATAAGATTGGTATAATAGAAAGTACAAGCCAAAACAAAGCAACTAAAACAACAAAATTGATCCCCAGACCTGAAACAGCCAGGATATCCACTAGCATGCAAAAACATAGAAGACTGAATAGAATGCGCCTAGAGAAAAATCTGAAATAACAACCAAAATCACTGAAAAGAGCATAGAAACAAATTTTTAATGATATAAAGAAGTCCCAAATCAGAGATCGGATCCTCAAGATACGCCTCCTAGAGTGAAAAATAAAACATTTACCTTTGACTACCAAAATAGGCAACCAAACTGCATCAAAACCCAAAAACACCTATACCAATATCTCTATCTCGAAACCAACTTTCTGATGCATTTTTTGGATTAAAAAAATACATTTGTATGCTCAAGTTATGGAGAAAAAACCAACAGGGCCTCTGGAATGCAAGAAAAAATTATTTTTTTAATAAAAAATAATAAAAATAAAATAAAATGTAGGATTTGAGCAAATACGCCAATCAAATCCATGAAGCCTAAGAAAACCTGCATGCAGAAAACCTGTCAGGGAGAAGAAAAAGATAAGAAGAGGCAAGGGTTTGATCTGAAAATAGAAAAATTGTATTCAAATGAAGAAAATATTATTCAATGGATTCTAATGAAATACAAAAAGATCAATCCTTATAAAAGGAGATTGAAACCCGAAAAGGGTAACCTAAAGCCTAAAAAAGATAGGGTTGCACATTATAATTAATAAAATATTAATTATATGCACCTACGAGATAGCTTAAGAAAACTAGAGTAATAGGCAATTTACTTAATTAAATCAAAGTGATTTAATTAATAAGTGCAAACAAATAATTACTCTAACATAATTCTCTTTCAGCAAACTCAATGTCTTATCAATTCCAAAATGTCCAGCCAATCCACCACTATGCTTTTCCTTAATCAGATTCAACCTCATAGAACTTCTAGGAATACACAATTGAATACCTTTGAAGAACATACCTTCTTGAATGAAATACTCATCATACTTACTTATGTGATCTGTCAGATTTGGTGCTTTGCACTCTATCCATGCCTTAGAAAAATTAGGATCAATATCATACAACTCTTTCATTTCATCAAAACCAAGAACTTCAACCTTCATTTCTATCAGCAAGGAACGTCTCCTACTCAATGCATCAACAACTCTGTTAGTAACCCCACTCTTATGCTTAATGACAAATGTAAAACTCTGCAAATACTTAACCCACTTCATATGTCTCTGATTCAATTTATGTTGACTTCCCAAGTATTGTAAATCTTTATGATCCATATACAACACAAAATCCTTAGGAATCAAATAATGTCTCCACTTCTTCAATGCTTGAACAATGGCGTAAAATTCTTGATCACACATACAATACTTCCTTTTGGCATCATTCAACTTTTCACTAAAGAAAGCAATAGGTTTACCTTCTTGACTTAGTATAGCTCCTATTGCATTACCACTTGCATCACATTCAACTTGAAATACTTTGTTGAAATCAGGCAAAGCCAATACAAGTAATTCAATGACCTTTTGTTTCAAAGTCTCAAAAATCTTATCAACTGCATGTGTCCACTTGAATTCCTTTTATCTCTCCTCATTGTCTCAGTCATAGCATTATAAACAACACTAAAATTCTTTATAAACTTTCTGTAAAAACTAGCTAAACCATGAAATGAACTTACCTCACCCACATTCTTTGGTGTAGGCCATTCCAAAATTGCTTTAACCTTCTCAAGATCCATCTTCAATTCATCAATTGAAATCACAAATCCTAAATACACAATCTCCTCTTGCATAAAAGAACACCTTTTTAGATTAATCAACAACATTTCCTCTTTCAACCTTTGCAATACTTGTCTAATATGCTCAAGATGTTCTTCCTTAGTATTACTGAATATCATAATATCATCCAAATAAACAATCACAAACTTACCCAAAAATCTTTTCAGAACTTCATTCATCAACCTCATGAAAGTACTAGGTGCATTAGTCAAACCAAAAGGCATAACCAACCATTCATACAAACCATCTTTTGTCTTGAAAGTAGTCTTCCATTCATCACCTTCTCTGATTCTGATGTGATGATAGCCACTCTTCAAATCAATCTTGGTAAAATACTTTTCTCCACTCAAACAATCCATTATGTCATCCATCCCCGGCATAGGAAACCTATATTTCACTATTATCTTGTTAATGGCTCTGAAATTAGTACACATTCTCCATTCTTCATTATTTTTAGGTGCTAATACAATAAGTACAACACATGGACTCAAGATTTCTATGATCAAACCTTTCTACAACAACTCATGCACTTGTCTTTTAAGTTCTTCATTCTTAGTAGGTGTCAATCTATATGATGCTTTGTTTGGCAAACTAGCTCTAGGAATTAGATCCATACAATGACTTATACTTCTTACTAGAGGTAAACCATTAGGAGTATCATCAACAATAATGTCTTTGTACTCATTCAGCAATTCTGTAATTTCTACTAGTACTTGGCTATCACTATTCATTGTCACTTGGTCATTACTACCAACACTCGATCCTATAGGAACTATGGCAAAACAGACTTGATTCTTTTCCATTTCCTTTTCAAATTGTTTCCCATTAACCATGCAAATTTTTACAATAGTACAATTAACCTCATTTGGACTTTCAATCAAAGGCAACAATGTTTTTTTCTTCCCATTCACCCAAAGAGTGTATTGATTCAATCTTCCATCATGTACAACATATCTATCATATTGCCAAGGTCTACCCAAAAAATAATAACAATCCATGGGCATAATATCATACAAAACTTCATCAAAGTAATGTCCAATTTTGAACTTCACAAGGCATTGCTCACTTACCAATATCTTATGCTCATCTTTGATCCATGAAACATGATAAGGTTTGGGATGTTTCAACCTCTGCAACTACAACTTGGTAACCAACTCTTCTGATGCCAAATTTGTAGAACTTCCACTGTCATTGATCACTTTCCAGCATTTTTCAGCCATCTTACATCTTGTCTTGAAAAGACTTCTCCTTAAAATAGGTTCCTCATCACTTTCCTTATTACATAAGGTTCTTCTCACCATCAAATTTTCTCTAGCCTTAGGTCCTCTTGGTGAACCCTCATCATCTTCTTGAATCACAATATTTCTGTTACCTTGCCTACTTTTAGAGGATCTACATTCAAAAGCTCTATGTCTCTCTTTACCAAATCTGAAACAATTACCATGAAATCCACCTCTAGAATAGGAATTACCTCTTCCTTGGTAAGAATTAGTGCCTCCTCGATAAGAATTACCACTTTATCATTCGGTCTTGTCTTTATTATCATTCTTCCATTCATATTTGCCCTTATCTTGCATAGAATTGTCAGATCTACTACTTTTTCCATAAGATCTACCTCTGCCTCTCTGGAATCTACCACCTCTACCTCTTTGTCTTTTTTCACGCTTCTTTGTCAAGATCTCCTAAGCTTTCAAGGCATATTGATATGCTTCTTCTACACTTTTCAACTTCAGAAAACTTATTTCATCTTGAATTCTAAATCTCAATCCATTAATGTACCTTGTAATTTTTTCAACATCATCATCCACATGTCAAGATTTGATGTCCAATCTATAGAATTCCTCAGTATATTCTTTCACAGTCATGTCCTTTTGTTTCAAATTTTGCATCTTTCTCAACAAGCTAACTTGGTAATCAATAGGGAGGAATTTGTTCTTTACCTTGTTCACTATCTTTGACCAAGTTATAATCTTCTCCTTTCCTCTCCTTTGTCTATCAATTTGCAAATGTTCCCACCATAGTGATGCATGGCCTTTCAACCTAGTGACTGCAATCTTCACCTTTCTATTATCATGAGTGTTTTCATACTCAAAGAATTTCTCCATTTCAGAGATCCAATCCAACATAGTATTGGTATCCAATTTTCCATCATAAGGAACAACTTCTACAACATGCTTTGAATTTTCCATCGACAACACTTGCAACAATCTTTCCTCATCTTGATCTTCTTCAAGTTCTAGATTATGGTATGGTGCTGCTGCTTCATCATCACTTATATCCTCAAGATGTGCTCCTCTCCTCTAGGCTATCTCCACAACATTTAATTTGGCTGCAATTTGTCTCAATTGATCCAATATAGCATTATGAACATTATTTACTCTACCACA
This sequence comes from Cupressus sempervirens, assembly GCA_028749045.1. Lineage (NCBI taxonomy): Eukaryota > Viridiplantae > Streptophyta > Pinopsida > Cupressales > Cupressaceae > Cupressus > Cupressus sempervirens. The sequence goes on from CM053789.1 coordinate 213,236,463, forward strand.
AACCATATTTACAAATCATGTTCCTGCAAGATCATAACCCTCTACAAATTATAGGTCAAATCCATAGATCTGCCACCCTACAATCAAATTTAAATCAAGGTTCTACACGATCCAATCTCCACAAGGATGAACCTCAATCTCTGATACCAATTGACGCAGACAAATGATGAATAACGAGGGCCAAAGGCTAACCTAGCTATCTAAACCACCTTGCGAGAGTTAACACAATGAAAGAAAACACAAGGAACAACAACCAAAGGAGGAAGAAGAGAGAGATACTTTATTGGTTCATCAAAACATCTTCATATATGCCCAGTTGTAAGGCCTTCTGGGTTATGGCCAATTATGAAATACATTCGCATTCAAAGATCCAATTGCAAATTCACACTTTTAGTTCTGCTCTACAATTTGCTCCCCAAAAACTTGCTTAACTTTAAGCCTAAACACTCTCTATATACTTTCCAAAATGGCTTATAGATTATTCTAGAACATTACATAAGAGGAGGGCCAACCCAATAATGGTTTGGACACATCCCAAGAAAAGATCTTAGCATAAATGTCACGATCGAAAATAAATCCCACAAGTTAGCTCATAGAAATCACATCCAAATGCTGACACTCAACATACACTGGGTAACTTAGCACATGAAGAAACACTCAACATACACTGGGTAACTCAGCACATGAAGGACTGCTAGGCACATGAAGGAACTACTAGGCACATGAAGGATTGCTAGGCACATGAAGACTACTAGGCACATGAAGGAACTACTAGGAACATGAAGGACTGCTAAGCACATGAAGGATTTGCTAGGCACATGAAGGAATGCTAGGCACATGAAGAATTTCTAGGCACATGAAGGAACTACCAGGCACCAACTTGCAGAATGAACAAAAATGAGCAGGATAACAAGGCAACCTAGGATGCTCCTGCATCAAAAATATAGGGAGTTCCAGCTCACTAGAGAATAGACATTTATCTACCTAGAACTCATCCCTAATACCATATTCTACATTCCAAGGTTTAGACATATAACAATTGTAACAAATACCCTAGCTATAATTCTAGGGTCTATATAGAATTCTGTAGGACTAGTATCAACTAGAATTGAAACAAGGCATCCATAAAGTTTACTAGACATATTTATAGGAATGGCTTGATAATATGCCTGCCTATGATCAACTATAGCATGAATGTGATGTTGTGGTGGAAAGTGTCTTGTATCAAATCACTGAGGGTATTTAACGACATGATGGTTACCACTACATATAAAACATCTCGATTATGGTCCTCTTCGATCATCATTCTTGTTGTTTTCTTCCTATTATTCCCATTCCTTTCATTTCCACTCCTATTGTTCCTATTATATTGGTTCTTGTTGTTTTTCCTATTCTTGTCAAGATTTTCTTGCCCTTTTCCCTTCATATTATTTCTTTCCATCCCCTTTCTTCCTATCATCCTTGTATTTCCTACTATCCTGGTATTAACTTTTGTAGCTTTGGTTGTTAAATGATTTGGTTGGGGTTACATCTTTTAGACTTTGTTCCTTTCTAAGAGCCTTTAGAGAGAATAATCCATGATTTGAGGCTCGTGCATTTCTACTTCATAGTGGATCTCTAGTCGTAAACTCGTAATAAACTTACAGGTCCTGAATAATTCATCATTATGATATTGTGGAACATACTTAACTAAATGATGGAAACATTCATGATACTACATGAATGTCATAGTCCCCTATACTAGCTTATAAAATTATGATGACTTCTCATCATAGAACAAATGAGGTAACTAACTCTTATGGATAAGCTAAAGGAATTCCTCCCAGGTTACCTCACTATGCTGAAATTTCTTCTCTGCCATCATTTTTTTCCACCACATAGCTACCTCACCTAACAACTAAAATATGGCCTATATTGCCTTAGATTTACCATTGAAATTTTGAACAAGAAAATAGTTCTCCATACTAGCAATTCATGCTTCAACATCTTCCCCAGAGGTTTTTCCATTAAATGTGGGAGGGGTAACATTCTTGATGTCTTTTCTCAAATCAACCACAATCTGAATCTTATTATTAGCTTTCTTAGTAATAAAACAGTTATCTTCCATCTTTTGGTGCTCTTCCCTCCTCCTATATTTATCTAACGTCTTAATTTCCTCAACTAACTAATCATCCTCATTTTTTTTTTCCTTTGGTCCTTCTCCTACCCATGCACAATCTCTAAGCATTGATCTTCATCATGCTTCCTGGCCTCCTCTTCAGTATGTCTACCTCTTACATCATTTTTTAAGGTATCTATCCTTTAACCTTGTTGTTGTAACAAGGCCCCCTATTAAGTCATAATTTCCACTATCTAATCAAACCTCTAATTAGATTCATCAGTCAGTGGACCTCTTCTTGATCCAACCCATGTGCTAGCTGTAACTCTAGCTCTAGTGCTAATTGTAATAGATCAAACATCTACACCCATACACATTTGCACACATTAGCATAGAAGCCCAAGGTCCTAGGGTTTAAACTAGGCTCTGATACCATATCTAAGAACCATGTCCTACTAAGATTGCAAGAAAAACAAATTTCTAGAAGTGCATAAAGTAAAAGATGATTCTCTAGTTAAAAAACAACATTCATTTTATTAAACATAAAAATAGGTTAATAATGGTTATCCATGTCATTAACCAAGAATAAGAAAATAATAATCATTTCCCATTGAAGAATGTAATACATGACATTATCCAAGGATGTTGACCTACATGTCCTCCATCCATAACAATGCATGAATAATAATACATTTTAAGATAATTACAGATACATTACCGATTTAATACAATTACATCCAAATGATCATCATGAGATGGTTTATTATATCACATCACTGGTAGAGTTAAAACAAGATGTCTTGAACATGTGTCCATTTGCAAGTCCCAGTCTCTACAACCATTATATGTCATCCTTATTCTATCTAAGATGGGAGTGTAGCCCAGGCTCTTTTACCATGCCAACCACTAAGTGTTATCCCCTCAGGGTCCTTCCTTACATGAAGAATGACCCAAACCTAACATGAGAAGCCTAGAAACTCAAAACAAGAGGATAAGATGGATCTGGTGTAGCCGAGAGACATACTACTTTCCACATATGTCTATAGCCTAATCATGGAATGTGACAAGGAAATATATAAACAATAACATATCTACACATATGCATAAAAATAAATGGTTTTGGCCAAAGTGCTTTAAGAGCCAGTTTAATTGGTAGAATAAAGGAAACATATCGTATCCATTCTAATTAGAATTTGTGGATAGAATGAAACAAAGCATACTACATCCACTTCTATCCCACTTCTATTGCTACATTACACCCAACCATAAGGTAGACTAAATGCACTCAAAGGAAACTGAGATTATACAAAACAAATTTAGAATTCATAGACTTTTCAAATGATCTATCTAGGCATTCCATAAATCATCAATAAAATATCTATTTCCTTAAGAGATAATTATCATAGTTCTTCAATTTGATATGTAATAATTTGAAATTACAACTTCTATGCTCTATTTCATTAGCATACACAATTCCTTCAAAAAGGCCAATTAGTTATCACCTAGTTAGATAAGCTACATGTGAAGTGCAATACCATGTCCATTGTATATTATTTCATAAAACAAGAATCCTTAAACAAACTTAACTTCATAAAAAAAACTACATTACACACTATCAATTTCATTAGCACATTAGAAGTCATTCTCTCGATACTTAAATATAAATATATAAAAATTTCTAAACTAAAATGGGAGATACTACTATATATCGAATTTTTGGATTTCATATGCATATTATTATCAAATATATAAAAAATGATAGCATCTAGTAAGGACAAATTCTGATAAGGATATACAAAATAATATTCAGAGTTATGAGAAACATGAGTGCTCACAACCATTTCAAATTTAGAAAATGTAATCTTGTTATTGAAACCACACCTTTATTCATAGAACTTATCAAAGAAGGTCTTTGAATATACATTTTATTGATTCCTACAATCTCCTTAAATGCATTAATATTAAAGAATGACCCAAGTTAATGAGCCAACAACAATCATAATGCATCCAATCATATTAGAGATTGTTAAGCCATTTTAATCCTTTAAGTGGTTACACATGTCTAAAACATACTACCCAAATCCCTTATGGATAACACATTATTGAGTGTTGTTTTTCTACTTCCTTCTACAGGTTAGAGCTTATCGGTTTTAGGAGGCTTACAAAATTAATTTATATGATTCATGTTTGTGATAGAAAATTCATGCCACTATTATTTTGATAGTGGCCTTGGGAATAAGATATCACTGGTTATTCATTTAGAGAGACCTTTTTTTCCTATTGGCATCAATTAGTAGAATAATCTATTCTTGTATGAGTAGAAGTTTTGCCAATCCTAGTAAGAAGATGTTTATTTTCTTCCTCCTAACCTTACTTCCCATTCTACATGGGTTTGAAAAAAAAAAAAAAAAAAAAAAAAAAAAAAAAAAAAAAAAATATATATATATATATATATATATATATATATATATATATATATATATATATATATATATATATATTCTATAGGCTACACATTAAATGATTTAAATATAGTATTTTACATCTGTGAAAAATTTAGGAAGCTTGCACAATCATAGTTGATGTTCAAGCAATATTTACTAAGAGGAAAGGGAAGAGACCAATGTAATGCTTTTATTGGCTCAATGATGGAATCAGTTTGTGAAAAATCATGCACATCTTCCCATGGTTTAATTTGGAAAATTTATTACTAGAAGTAGACAAACTCACAATATCTAATCATTGTAAAGACAGTTTAAAACTTTCATGTATTGGCTGAAAGACACTAATTAGAATCAATCACAACATGAAATTATATCAAATAATGTAGAGGCATTCAACATATAACTATTCCCATCACTATTGAAGCATTTAATATACAGGCTTACACATTACCATGACAAGATTACTGAAGCTTGTCATCTAATGCATTTAATCATAAAAAGAGTATAAATAAGGTGTATAGAAAAGGGAACTTGATCTATATCACTGGTGTTAGTTCTCTTGCAGATCTCGCTTTCTCCAAATACCCTTTTCTAATTTGATGCAGGAACATCTTGGGTTGCCTTGCTATCATGCTCATCTTTGTTCATTTTGCTTATTGGAGCTGAATGCTAGTGGTTTCTATGTTGATGTTGCTGTTGAGTTATTGTAGCTAGTGATGTCGAGTTATTGTAGCTTTCCAATACTGGCCGACCTATCTAGTATTGGCTGAACTATCGAGTGTTGGCTGAGTGTTCCTTCATGTGCTAAGTGAGCCTGATATTTATTGATGCTTAGTTCCATCTTTGATTGAGTTTGTCTATGATCAATTCTTATTTTGAGCTGACTTATGTGATTAATTTAGATTAGAAATTTAATGTTTGGATCTTGTCTTGGGATGTGTACAGACTATTTTAAGGTTAGCCTTTCTATTATGTGGTGTCAGGTGGTGTCAGAGCTTGAGGTTCATCCTTGTGGAAATTGGATCATGTAGAACCCTAAGTTGGATTTGGTTGTAGGGTGGAAGATCTACAAATTTGATTGCAGAGAGTTAGGATCTTGTAGGAACCTATTTGTAAAGATGGTTTGAGGTCAAGGAAATGCTGACACTATTATTATGAACATGTTGAGACAAATTTAAAGCTAGATTAGATGCTATGGAGACAACCCAAAGGAGAGGAGTGAATCTTGATGATGTGAGTGATGATGAAGAAATGACACCAAACCCTAATCTAGAACCTAAGTAAGATCACGATGAGGAAAGATTGTTGAGAGTTTTGTCTAGGGCACATTCAAAGCCTGGTGTGGAAGTTGTTCCTTATGATGGAAAATTGGACACTAACATTGTGCTGGATTGGATCTTTTATATGGTGAATTTTTTTGACTTTGGAGGAACTCTTGATAATAGGAAGGTGAAGATTGCAGTCACTAGGTTGAAAGGTCATGCCTCACTATGGTGGGAGTATTTGCAAACTGATAGACAAAGAAGAGAAAAAGATAAGATCAAGTCTTGGCTGAAAATGGTGAACAAAGTGAAGAAGAAATTCCTTCCTACTATTTACCAAGTTAGCTTGTTGAGGAAAATGCAAAATCTAAGACAAAAGGACTATTAGAGGGGTTGTTGTTGCACCAAAAGACTGATCTATCAATGCTTGATTCAACCACTCAGCTTATAATACATAGGAGGTAGTTAAACCCTTGTCATGAATCCCAAAGGGAGTGCTAAACAAATTTTCAACTATCTCCCCCTCAGTGTTACCCAAGGGTCTAAGGATTCAAACCTGTCACCAAGCTCTGATCCACTTATTAGAGTGGGGTTACCATTGCAGCAAAAGACTAATCTATCAATGCCCGATACAACCACTCAACTTATAGTACACAGGAGGTGGTTAAACCCTTGTCATGAATCTTGAGGGGAGCAATAAACAAATTTCCAACAAGGACATGACTATGAAAGAGTATATTGAGGAATTATATAGATTGGACATTAGATTTGAACATGTAGATGATGTAGTTGAGAAAGTTTCAAGGTATCTATATGGATTGCGATATGGAATTCAAGATGAGATAAGTTTATGAAGTTGGAAAGTGTGGAAGAAGAATATCAATATGCCTTAAAAGTTGAGAAGATCTTGACAAAGAAGCATGAACAAAGATACCTAATGGTTTACCGCCAGTAAGAAGTATAAGTAATTGTATGGATCTGATTCCTAGACCTAGTTTTTCAAACAAAGCAACATATAGGTTGACACCTATAAAAAATGAAGAAAATAACAAACAAGTGCAAGAATTGCTGTAGAAAGGTTTGATTAGAGAAAATTTGTGTCCATGTGTTGTACCTCCTATATTAACACCTAAGAATAATGGAGAATGGAAAATTTTTATTGATTCTAGAACTATTAACAAGATCATAGTGAAATATAGGTTTCCTATGCTGAGGATGGATGATATATATGGATTGTTTGAGTGGAGCAAAGTATTTTACCAAGATTGATTTGAAGAGTTGCTATCATTAGATTGAGATAAGAGAAGGTGATGAAAGAAAGACTTCTTTTAAAATGAAACGTGGTTTGTATGAATGGTTGGTTATGCCTTTTGGTTTGACTAATGCACCTAGTACTTTCTGTAAGGAAGTAAAGGTGCACAAAATCACCTCCTACACTAATCTTGAGAGAATGATTATGCAACTTTTGCTAACTATTATAGAGATTTCAATAGACAAATAAACATGCATAAATGAAATGTCATAATAAAAACATAACATAGTAGTTATGATTGGGAGACCCTTCCATGAGAAAAATCCCACCCTCTAAAACCCACATAATGTATTATCAAATCAAGAAATTACAATACACTTGCAATGCAAGTTCTTATAGGAGCACATCACCACAACTCAAAATTAGAGAGACTCCTTGTAGTACCCAATCTTGCAAATTGAACTCGATGATCCAAACACCTCCCTAAGCCCTCCTTTTATAGTGATTTACAACCTAGAAACCATTTGTGGTTTTAAAAAACCATGGGCCAAAACAATGTGCAAACCAACCATGCCACATGTTACAAACTTGTCATTTGTAACTCTAAGATGGGAAACAACCAAGTTAAAATTGCATTATCGTCCATAATTTTTCCCTCTAGTTTAGACCCCTATAAAGGTCATACAATGAGTTGTTTCTGCTCTAAAAATGATCCTCCTATATTCTACTAGGGGCAAGGCACATTTTTAACAACTCATACAGCTTTTTCCAACACAAACATTTGGAGAACTACCACAAACAAATTCTAGAATTTTCTAAAAAAAGCTTGCAAGGTTGAGACACAATTGTCAACACTTGCATTAGGTTGATGAATGAAGTTCTCAAGAGATTTTTGGGTAAGTTTTTTGATTACTTATTTGGATGATATTATGATATTCTGTAAGACTGAGGATGAACATATTGAGCATGTTAGACAAGTATTGCAAAGATTGAAAGAGGTGAAGCTACTGATTAATTAAGAAATTGTTCCTTTATGTAAGAGGAAATTATGTATTTGGGATTTATGATTTTAGTTGATAGTTTGAGAATGGTTCCTAAGAAGGTTAAAACAATTTTAGAATGGCCTACACTTGAGAATGTGGATGAGGTAAGATCATTACAAGGTTTGGCTAGTTTCTATATAAAGTTTATAAAGAATTGTTTGTAATGCTATGACTAAGACAATGATAGGAGATAAAAAGGATTTTAAGTGGAAACATGAGGCTGATAAGAGTTTTGAGACTTTGAAACAAAATGTTTTTGAGTTACCTATATTGGCTTTTCCTGATTTCAATAAGGCATTTCAAGTTCAATGTGATGCAAGTGGTAGTGCAATAGGAGCTATGTTGATTCAAAAGGTAAACTTGTTGCTTTGTTTAGTGAGAAGTTGAATGATGTTAAAAGGAAGTATTATGTGTATGATCAAGAGTTTTATGCTATTGTTCAAGCCTTGAAGAAGTGGATACATTACTTGATTCCTAAAGAGTTTGTGTTGTATATTGATCATTAAGCTTTACAATATTTGGGAAGTCAACATAAGTTGAATCAGAGACATATGAAGTTGGTTGAATATTTGTAGAGTTTCACATTTATGATAAAGCACAAGAGTGGAGTAACTAATCGAGTTGTTGATGCATTGAGAAAAAGACTTTCTTTGTTGACCAAGATGAAGGTTGAAGTTCTTAGTTTTGATGAAATGAAGGAATTGTATGATACTGACCCTAATTTTTCTAAGTTGTGGAGAGAGTGCAGAGCACCAAATCTATTAGATCAAATGAGTAAGTTTAATAAGTATTTCATTCAAGAAGGTATGTTGTTCAAAGGAATTCAATTGTGTATAACAATAAGTTCTATGGTTGATTCCTGGCAAAATGGCAGGGTCAAAATTGATGGTGTTTCCCTCCAAATCACTGAGGGTCTTATTGCAGAGGTGACTGGCTTTTCCCAGGATGGCTTGAACTTCTACAGGGACAAGAAGATGTCCGCCAACGCTATCAATGGCTTTGTCAAGGATGATAAGGAGAAAAGAAATTTGGTCAAGATTGACACCTACTATGACATTGATTCCATCAAAAAGTTTTGGAGGTATGTTCTCAGGATTATCATTGAATATGTCACTCTTGACCCTAGGTTTGATAGAATTAGGACTCATCATTTTGTTTTGTTAAATCATTTTAGACACAAAGTGAAAATTTCTTTTCCTTTTAACATTTTCACCTCCATGGCCAAGAATATAGAGGGGTTCAAGAAATTCCCTGTCAAAAATCTTGCCCTCCATGAGGGTCTCCTGCTTTTGATTTATGAGTTCTTGAAAACCCAACTAGAGGTAAAACATTGGGGATTTGGGTAGTGCCTTAGAGGACACTGCCAGTTCTGATTCTGGGGATGAGCTTGTAGTGAAATCAGAGAAAATTGATACCCTGAGCAAAGCTATCCCTGTTACCCATGATCCCTGCATCCCTAGCAGGAAGAGCCCCATATGTCTTCCCCCTATTCCCCCATCTCCTCCTAAGGAGGTGAAAGAGGCCAGTGATGATGATGTGGATTTTGATATAGAGTCTAAGGAGGAGGACTTAGAGATGGGGAAGGAAAGTGAGATGGAAGAAGATAAGGGGAGAGAAAATGACAAGGAGGTGGTGACCCCTATGGACCCCAAGGTTAACCCCAAGAAAAGAAAAGTGAACCAGGCCCTGCCCCAGGAACATCCCAACAACCCTGTTGATGTGCCCCCTACCCTCACCCCGCCCAATTCACCTCAGGAGGTTCCCATTTCACCCTTAGAGGAGATGATTGAAATCATGGTTGAAAAAGGGGGGAAGGTAATCAGAAAGAACAAGAGGAGGGCTTGGAGGAACTTCTATGGGGACAAGGTCAGTTTGGGTATTGTTAGAGAACCTACTAAAATCCAAGTGCTGGAGGACCTTGACAAAAGTACCCACTACGATGAGCTCATTGACCCTTCTCTTTTGGTTATCTCTGATAATGTGCGAGAAACTGGCTTCAACTTCCTGAACAATGCAAAAAATAGTTTGATTGACAACTTTCGTTAAATCAAGTGGCTTTTTCAGGAAATTGAGGCTCTGAAGGATAGGAACAACCAACCCAACATCCAGGATACTGACAAGGACCAGGAAGTCAGAGGAAGCAAGGACCAGGTGGCTAGCCAAGAGAAAGATAGAGGCCAGGTCTCCAGAGACCATCAGGATGACAGACTCACCTAGCTTGAGCAGAAGGTCCAAAGGTTGGATTCTGTCCACCAAATAATCACCAAACAAATAGTGGACACCCTTCACACCTTGAATGAGAATATTGTCAATCTGGGGGACTATCTGACTACAATTGGCCTTGAAAGGGATGCAAAGTAGAACACTAAGCAAGGATTCAACCGGGATGAATTTCAGAAAGAGGCCAGTGACCAGGTGAATCAGGGGAACCAAATGAACACTCCTACCAGGATTCAGGAGGGTGTGGCAAGTCAGAAGGATAATCATGTTGCAGAAACCCTATAGGCCATGGACACGGATGACCACTAGCCTGTTTGCCTGGTTTTTGTTTTCTGTCTCTAGCCTTTGTACTTTGGCTTTGGGCCTTCTTTTGTCTCTGGCCTTTTGTGGCATTTTTTTGTTTGTTTAGTCTATTTCATCTTGCTCTTTTTGTTGTAAAACTTTGGGTTTCAGGATCCCTGTAAAACTCGTTTTACCTAATAAAAAACAATAAGCTCTATGAGAGTTAATTTGATTAAGGAAAAACATTGAGGTGGTTTGGCTGGACATTTTGGAATTGATAAGACATTGAGTTTTCTTAAGGATAAGTATTATTGGCCACAGATGTATAAGGATGTTCATAAGTTTGTAAGAAATTGCAAAATTTGTCAAGTTACAAAAGGAGTAAGTTAGAATACTGGATTGCATACACCTATTTTTGTTCTTGAGAAACCTTGGAGTGACATCTATATAGATTTTGTTCTTGGATTACCTAAGACAACAAGAGGGTATGATTCCATATTTGTTGTTGTGGATAGATTTTCTAAGATGGTATATAAGAATACTTTAGATGATGTGGATGATGCTGAGATTTTCTTCAAGGATATTGTTAGATTGCATGGATTACCAAAAAGTATTATTTCTAGCAGAGACATTAAGTTTATTGGTTATTTTTGGAGGACTTTATGGAAGAAGATGGGTATTGTGTTGAAGTTTAGTTCTATATTCCATCCACAGACAGATGGATAAAAAGTAGTTGTGAATAGAAGCTTGGGTAATTTTTCACTAGTACATTTGGAGGTTATTTTCAACCTAAACTTTTGACGGCAAGCCAATTTGGCTTGTCAAATTCATTAAAAAAAATGATCCCAATAACGTTAAAATTTTGATGATAGTTAAGTTTGGCATCAAAATTTTGATGTTTTCAAGGATATAAACAAAAAAAGGGAAACTTTATTTATTCACGTGACAAAGTGTGAGTGCATGGGAGGGAGGCTTCAAGAAGAGTTTTACAACACCATTGAACAACCCTAGATAAGTTGATACTGCTAGCAACATTTCATTGTCTTGAGATTTTTTGATTGGAATTGATAAGTAGTTGCATATTGTTTTTAAAAAACCCTTCTTTTTGCCACAGTTGGAGTTTATATACTATCAAAGGAAGATATTATATTTGTGTCATTTCCTATTCACCAATTTTGCATGACCCTAGAAAATTTTTGACAATTTATTTAAACCTCACCCCAACCAATGTGTTATGCATTCTCCTTAATCAGGGCTCTATACTCATGCTTTGATATATGATTTCCATATTCATTTGTTTATTTGAGATAGAGAAGATGTCATGGTATTCTTCTTCAACTTCTATAGTTTTCAATGTGTTATTATAGTTATGTTTTTCCTTGCAAACTACATTATTCCATCATGGCCATATTTGAGATTTGCTCAAGCATTTATCATGCATCTCTGAGTTTTGTGCTATGATTTATTTGTCGGTGTCATTTTGTCAAAATGTTGGAGGGAAAGAATTAGAAAAAACCCTGATGCACAATGGCCTATAAATCTCCACTAACATATTTGATAAGATGCTACATTAGGTTCTATTAATTCATTTTTAAGAGAACAACGAACTAGAGATTCAAAAAATTGATTGATTAATCATCCAACAGTATATGGAAACAATGATTCATGTTACATTAGATTATGTATCAGCATTTTATGCTTCAGATGATAGACATTTGCAACATTTTTGTAAAGGAAAAAATATGCACAAAATCTCATGTGAGTTTTGAGGTATCTTTGGGATATAACCCAAGTCATGGCCTTTTCAAACCATGGGTTTAATATTTTCACAGTTGTGAGAAGCTCCCTCAAATGCAAATTTCAAAATGATCCAAATTCCACATATTTTAAAGCAAACCCACAAATTGGCATTTGACTTTGAAAATCATCTGTACAATTTCCATAGATGCATTTTCTCCCTTCACCCATGACATTTTTCAATCTTCCTCCACCTTATTTTCTTTGGCAAATTTAGAGCTTATCTGATATAAGACCTATCATACATTATGGACTCTCCCAAGAAAGATACCATGCTTAAGAACACTTCAAACTCAAGGATTACGATGAAATTCAATAAGATTTTTATAAAACTTTCTAGGGGCTAATTTCTAAAGCATGTTTTAATGGTTCATTGTCTTTCAATATTTTCTTGAAATTTATGTTAGGACTTACATTTGGATTGACAATGAACTAATTAAAGGGAGGTTAGTTATAACACTTTAGGACTAAATGGAGGGTCTTAGTTTAAGTCATTGTTAGTTAAAATAAGTTGTAGTTAGACATAGTAAAAGACATAATTTTTTTTGTGATATTGATATGATGATTCAATTGTGTAGTTTTTTTAGTCAACTTTATTGGCATGCGAAAATTTTGAAGATTTTTTTCCCAGGTTTCTATACAAGCAATCATAAAAATATATTATTAACTAAAAATAATAATTTAAATCATGTAAATAAAAATTAATTAATTTTTTAGTGTTGACAAAATACGAGTTCCAACACGACACCAAGTTTTTAGAAAATACTCAATGAGTGCTTTCTCTTCAATGAAGCTTTCTCTTCTTTGATTAAGTGAATTTTAGTATTTTCAACATCACCTATTGCATGCATTATATCACGTAATCTATCAAACATGTTTGCTCCAACATCCCTATTGCTTGCAAACCTACATTAGAAGCATCTCCCATTACCTTTTGATAATTGATGTCTCTTCTCTTAATTTGCATCTTTATATGAATCTTTCCAATCTCATTCAAAATTGAGGATTGTACATTAGCTGTGCTACTAGGTTTAGGATCAAGATCTATCTTTGTACTTCTTCACTGAATGCAGGTGTCATTCTATTCATTGGTTTAAATTCATGATCAATTTATGATATGTGGTATTCCATCTTGCAAAAATACATAGACCAAAATCTTCCATCTCTATCCTTCGTAAGGGTAAGATGAACCTCCATCCTTATATGCACACATACAGTTTTCAAGTTAGGCTAGCTTGGAGTCCCGAGCTCCCATGTGAAGAGTCCATTAAGATTATTTATCACACTGGCCACAATGTAGATGACACCCATGATGTCTTGATTGATATTATTTGATATCCTTTTGAAATTGATTTCTCAAATATAGAAGTGAATCGATGGTGGATTCTTTGTCTTTTTAAAGACCAATAACATATTCTTGTTTTTGAACTGCTATGTAGGCCTTTAGAAAATGCACATATTAATTGGTGTTAGAGAATCCAATTCATTTTGTTTGTTTTCAGACTTGAACTAAGGGGTGAAAAATTACATCCTTAATTATTGTCAATATTAGGCCACTCTAATATTGGAAATTAGATAGAGTAGGCATGACTTGTGAATATTTGAGGCCAATCTGGCCGGACTCTCTCTCTCTCTCTCTCACACACACACACACACACACACATACGCACGCACGCACGCACACACACACACACACACACAAGGGAAATATATGTTTGATTACTCATCCACAAAGATTTTAAGGGAGTGGTTATCCAATGTGGTAGAGGGGAAATATACACCTCATTTAGTCTAGTGGACACTTAATTTTTTTTCTTCAATGTCACCTCCTTCCATCTAAAAGAATTGATTCATGGTATGTGATTAAGGATGATTTCAAGTAATATATGAGCCATTTTAGGCATTGATATTTTAAGCCAATAGTATCAAGTTTTGGCTGGAATATGTCAAACCTACTTTGAAAACTGAATTCTCACTTATACCTTGGATCAATTCCCTTCTGTCCTTAAAAATTGTGGAGATTATTATTAAGAAGTTCTTGATTTAATAATTTATGATAATTTATAGCACACAACAAATGTTAGAAATCATACATGTTATTTTTCTGGAATTAATTGTTACCTATATTTTAAATTACACCTATTATGCCTTAATTTTCTTGAAATAATCAAATTCAGAATGATGTATGTACTAAACAATAGAAGTATGAGCTTATAAGAAGGTAAAGAAACCAGTAAAGGGGTATGGAGAAAAAAATGCATGAAACCCATAATTAAACCAATGCTATTGTGGACAATAACTAAAATAACACACGTGTTAAATCCAAGAATAGGAGAAATGAAATCACGTGGGATTATAGTTAGTGTAGTAATTCAAATTGCTAATACATAACAGTGAAATTTAGATTGGGTGATGATAATAGTTGACTAAACATTATCCTCCAATAACATGAATATATTGGTAGAAGCGCCATCATTTAAAGATTGTGTATAAATCTGTGACATTAGGCTTGTAACTATAAGGATACAAGAATATGTTTTAGTATGTCTTAGTTACATATACATATACATATATATATACATATACATATACATATACATACATACATATATATATATATATATATATATGTATGTATGTATGTATGTATGTATGTATGTATATATATATGTATGTATACATATATATGTATGTATACATATATATGTATACATATGTATATACATATATATGTCTATACATATGTATACATATGTATATACATATATATGTCTATACATATGTATACATATTTATGTGTATATATATATGTATATATATGTATGTATGTATGTATGTATATGTACACACACACACACACACATCATACACTCCTTACTACCGATCCTTGATATACTCCATGGAGAAATTTTAAATATATCAGTATTATATCTACCTTCACACCCAAATGATCACCCAAACTACCATCATTAAATACACCGAGCATTCTACTTAATTTTTTAATTTATATTTTCATAATTTTCAACTTTATCTTTAGCAATAATAAATTCAAAGGACTGAAATAGAGAATCTCCAACTAGAACCCCATTTTTAGCTTGGATTATATTAGTACCTGGGTTATACATAGAGGGTTTCTCTTTCTTCATAGAAGACAAAAACTAGTGTATAATTTTCTCTTGGTAGAGAAGAGCATTGTCCAAATTGATGATGATTCATATAAATGTGGTACTTTAGTCACATGATCATCTTGGTGCAAGATTTCTTTAGATTTTATTTCTTTAATTGGAGTTTCAGAAAGAGCACAATTCGTACCAATTTGTAGCTTCACTTTGTCATCACTATTAGTTTTAATTATTAAAAAATAGTATTCTTTGATGGACTATTTGTAGATTATTAAGTGTGAAGATGATTTATTCACCTCTTTAAAATTGCAAACTTTTATATCAGGTGAATAAAAATATTCTTGAAAGCTTTGCTATCTCTATTTGTGAGTTCTTGAGTGTTGCTTTGATCATCAAGGATTTCAAAGTTTAAAACTTTTACCTCAGGAATAGAGAGGAGTTTCGTTGAAATTTCATCCTTCAAACACTTGAGCTCTGTAGCATTGCCCTAATAATTTTTTTTTTCAAATATATTTGGTTTTCTTGAGGTTAGACTATTACTTTTTGGACTTATTTTAAAATCAATTGTTGAGTAGTTTCTAGAGACATAATTAGGTGATGTTTCTGGGCATTCTTCATTATCAACCTCTTATTATTTTTGAGACTGTAGTACACTCTTTTCACATTCTTGTAGATCTTTTAACTTATGAAATCTGTCATGAACACTTCTCCAATAAAGCATGGACACATGATCTTCCTTTATGCTTATATTATTCTTTATCGCCTAATTTTAAATGCTCTCTTTGTAACAATCCCATAACTTGTGCAACATCTGTTCATCCCCCTAATGAATTGTGGTGATGGTGGGATTGATCCTAACTCTTCTCCTAATATGTGTCTGATTTATGATGATATTTTGGTTAAGGATCAAACTTCAACTTCTTTTTATTTCATTTCTTCCCCCTTTAAATATAAAGATTTAATGAACTGTGACTATTCTTCTTCTAGCATGTAATTTATTAATATGAGTGTCAAGATTATTTACCTCCTAAATAATTTCAAGATCAATATGATTCCCTTATGCTACTTGTCCTTATTAATGGTAGTCACATTCATAGGACCTTAATTGATAATGGCTCTGGGTTAAATGTTTTTAGTATGAACATATTGAAAGAGACCAAAGTTGATATTTCAACCATTAAACCCGATAACATTCCTATATAGGACTTTGATAATGTTTCTAATAAATAAATAGGCATCATTATCTTACATATTAAAGTATGTCTAGTTATTATAGATACTCCCATTTATGTGATGTTTGGATCTCTTAATCATTACCTTTTTTTGGAAAGACCTTGGTTGTATGCTATGCATGTTAGAAAGTCAAATTTATCCCACCCCCCAGTGTTTCTTGATCAATTTTAATATATAATATAATTCAAAATCAATGCCAATATATAGTATTGTTCAAAATCAATGCCAACATTTATATTGTGTAATTCATTTTATTTGTTTAGATGCCATCTTTACTGAAGAGATAGTAATATTTAATTATTTAATTATTATCAATTATATACAAGATACTACTAATGCTTGTATGCTTATATTTGTTATAATTTTATAGCCAAAATATTTTCTTGTGAAGAAAGTCCATGCCTAACAAAATGAACCTAGAACAAAATAAGGTGACAATTTCTAGATTGTGGTCTCAATTCAAAAGAAATGGTGATGGAAAATGTTATTGTCCTTGCAAAAAATGCAAGGGTTTAATGAATCAAAGAATTCTAATCACAACAACTCAAAGATATTGTAGGCAATATGATCACATTAAAGGGGGAAATGATTTTTATCCTATGGATTTCAATTGGTCATGGAGGTGTGAATATCGAAGTAGAAGGTAATGCTCCCATGGAAGAAGATGATCCAGAGGTAGAGAATACAATTGAAGATGTTGGTATTGGTGTAACTAATAATGTGCCAGAGAATAGAATTGAAGAAGATTTTACTGGCGTAACTAATGAAGATGATAAAGATGATGATAGTCAGGCATCTAATGATGATGATGAAGAGAACCTTGATATACCTATAATTGAAAAGGCATACAAGCCCTTGTACAAAGGCTCCCAAACAACACTTCCCTCTACTGTATTGTTGCTAGTAAACTTCAAGGTTATGAATGGTATATCTGATGTAGCAATCTCACCTATACTAATATATAGTGTCATTTTTGTCATCTTCTATGTTAGTGTACCATTAATGTTCTTTATATTAATAACAATTTTTTCCATAGGTTGATAGGTGAGTGTTTGTTACCACCATCAAACATTCTACCTTGCTCTTACTAAGAATTATTGACCATTATTAAAGATATTAAAATGGAGTATCAAACAATACATGCATATCCTAATGATCATATTATATGTCATAAACAACATGAATTTGTAATAGAATGCCCTATTTGTCACATTAGTAGATATCAATAAGATCAAATAATGAAAAAGGTGCCTCACAAGGTTCTTCAGTACATTCCCATTATTCCACATCTGTAACAATTATTCAGGTGTACTAGTGTTGCCCAAGTTTTAGTTCATACCTTTTTTCTTTAGGGTTTGAGTCTAGTCAAAAGTCAATGTCTTGAGTCTAAGTCTAGATTTCCCTTAGGATGGCCTTTCTTCTCATTTTCTTTTGAGTTAACCTAATGCAGGAAACCATATGAGCAAAATACCAGTCCATGAATAGGTAATTAGGTTTTGGAAGGGTTTGTTATGCATTTTCCTAATGAGAAGAAGGTTTGGATGTTTCTAATGATTCATATTCCTTGTTCCTAATCATGTCAAAGAAAAAGATTCATGTTGAGAAGCAGTTCTTCATGAAAGTATTTCTAAATCTCTAAGAGTTTCTAACTTCATGGTCAAAGGTATATATATAAAGAAGAATACATTTAAAAGAGATCATAGGTATATTTAGAGCAAATACATTAGAGAATATTGAAGACTAAGGCTAAAGATTGATATACAAATCGTGAGAATAAGTCAGAAGAAAGATCAGTTGAATTTAATACAAAGTGAGCACTCAAAAATGTAGAAGTGGTTAATGAACCAAGTCAAAGGTGGTATGACTCTTTTTGAAATGAAATCGATGGTTAATATTTAATCTGGGCATATATGTTGCAATGTTGAAAAGTCAATGGAACAAAAGAAAGCATGCTATTGGCTAGTGGAGAAGTCAAGTGCTTACCTATCATATTGGGTCCCATTAAAATATTAAAAGAAAATGGAGAATGCATTCAACAATAAGATCAATGAAAGGTCTACATGTTGGAGCTCTTTCTAGGTAAGGAACATATCGGGTGGGTTTAGTCCTAATACTAGGAAGCATAAGATAGGAACAAGACTAAGGATCAATTAAATCCTATATTTAGTAGGGCTAAATCTTAGTTCTAGGCCAACATTAATAGAGTCATCAAGACTCACTTCACTTTAGGCTCTACAAGGCCAAGGTGGGCAAACGTTAGGGATTGATCTTATTAATTTGATATTCTTCTCTTCAAGACATTCCCCTATAGCATAAATGTCAATGTTCTTCTATGATTTGCTTATAAAATTCCTTATTACAGTAGCTAGCTATAACCACAGAGAAGGTAAAAGAAAATAAGTAATGACCAACACTTTTAGTTCTTCAATACATAAAATGGTAAATTAATATTCAATTGATGATTGAATCAACATAACCTAGGTATGAAACAACAAAAACATGTAACCTTTAAACTAACTAGTCCCTTATCAATTGGGCATTCAATAAGTCAGAAATAGACACATGGATACCTAAAATATACTCATATATCTAGACATTTGATCTATCTATCTAGCTTGCAAATAAGCATCAATCTTCAAACAAAATTCATACTTATCAAGTTCTATCAATGCAATATCAAGCAGATTTATTTAGATCCTTGATCCAACAATAAGATATACACCAACATTCAACTTCAAAACAAGCTGCAACTAGACAATATGCACTTTAGGCATAGTCAACAAAAAACTACAAACCCACAGAAAAGGAGATAAAATTTATCATGAAAATTCCAGTAAAACTCTATATTTATTCCTTGAAGTCAATACATCATGTATATGCACAACTTAGAGAATATACAATGAACGAATTTATAAGTTAAAGTGCTTCAAAAGAGTGTTGTACATAATAGAGGAATACTGAGGAGAAATAGTATCACAATAAAAACTAGAACCCTCCTGGTCTTACAAGAGTGAGAAAATCTCAAAATTGGAATCTTTATAATGAGTAGAGAAGAAGAATATATAGAAAAGAAGAGGCTCCTAGATTAGATCTTGATATTTACATGTGTCCTACTGAAACCCTTCATTCCTTTTGTTGTAGAAACTATCTCTTCTCCATCTATCGAAAATCAAAACTGATTAATGCTATTACCAAAATGTTTTAAAATATCTCCCTAAAGTAATCAACAAAACTCTACCTTGAAGGAAAATTAGATATCTGAATAGATGTGAAGAATTTGCAATCTCATCTAGTTTGTCCTATTTTGCCTTTAACTGTGAAACTTTTCAACTGCTCCTGTCGAAAAAACTTTATCCCTTGTAACTACCTTTAAAAAATTCAATTCTATCTATATAGCTACTCAGTGCACTTGATCATATCAAAATATGATCTAATCTTGATCTTATCGCATCTGAAAATATTAATTCTACATTTAAACTAAGGATGCCTCAAAATTATAAAACCTTATGTAGCTCCTTCTAGTGAATACCTGTGTAAAATTTGACCTCAAAAATGAAGAGTACATTTTCTCTCAATTTTTTCGGTATATCACACTGTATAGCTTTGATGAAAATTGTGCCTCTAAGGTTGTTTGAAATTTTTAGGCCTCGGGCCATGAACAAAGCAATAAAATTGAAAAATTTAAATTTACCATATAGTTAAAACTATATAATATAACAAATTCAGTTTAAATTCTTCAATTTATCAAAATCCACACTTAGATTGAAATATTTAATTTGATAATTTGATTTTATTCTCACTTGCCTTGTCTCCAATCATAGGACACCACTTGTCCATTTCTTATTGGTTTCTTATCTCGATAGGACCCACATTTCCCCAAGCAACATTTCAAATATTTAAAAACCATGAGCCTACAATAGTATTACATATGATCAAATCATAACATCTTAGCTTTTAATTTGTATTTCCCCAAACATTCGATGCCTTCACTAATTGTAGCATTATAGCATCAATTCCCTTATTCTCCAAATCCTATGTCAATGTGCCTTGTCGTGACATCTAAGCTTGAAATATGGCCTCCCCAATCTCATGAAAATTATATTATCTTAAGACCTAAACCTTCATTTTATGGTCTTATCAGAGGCATCTTGGTTGTAGCATCTTACCTTCTCAATTTGGGCTCCCCAATCTTATGAACAAGGCAAATTTTTGTAATATCTCAAGCCTCCTCATTTAGCTTTACAATCTTACGCCTCTATAACATCTTACATCTTCAATCTCACTTTCTTGATCTTATGGCTATGAATAGAATGATGCCACATGTCCCTTTTTGTTTGGGCGGACTATCAAAACCTCTTCTTTGTCCTCTGCTAGCTATCTCCACACTAGGCCTTTCCATGCAAATGCTGTATCTTTAAAAGGCCAGAGCTTTTAGACAAGTCTATAGTTTTTGCTTACATATAAAAAGACTCACAACCCCTAAAGCTGGGTGAATGTGGGATAAGTAAAAAAAATGCTATCTCCAAATATAGAAAGGGGTGTGACCTAATGACTTTAACCTCCTCACACTGGACAGGGTAGCTAGATGATGGACTATCCACTTACTCTCATTCCACAAGAAATCCATCAATGCAACTCCATTATGAAATATTCCAAAAAAATGTGGACCTACACAAAAGAGGAGATGAAGTTAAGTCATTTTTGACATGGTGGTTCCTTTGCAGCGACATCAGGCACCTTGCATGGAGCTTTGGCTTTTTCATTTGCATTGATTGCCCTGCATCTTGTCTTTTCCGTGCCATGGAGCCCTAATTTTCTTCAACATGGGTGCTCTGTTCTTTGCTTATGGAGCTCTTTCCTATTGTGGACTGCCTATAGATGTCGTCATTGCTCTTCTTGTTCCCCTGTTAATCATTGTGGACGCTCACATGCCGATGGAGATTGCCATGCCTCTTCCTTTTTTTATAAGATATATGTTCTTGCTCATGCCTACTCTACTACTTAGCATGGTCTAGAGATGTACAAGAATGCAAAGCTCCAAAATGTCTTTGCAACATTCCTCTCCTGTATAAACTCTGGAAGTATCATTTGTTACTTGTAGCTAATCAAAGAAATAAAAGGAAACAATGGATTAAGTCGACAACGTTGCATCCATTGCATGCTCAATTGCTAAGGAGCAAATAATTATGTCAAAAATTGATAAGATGCACCGTCTCTTGAGTATGGAGTGTAGTCAAAGAAGAAGATTTTAAACATCTGCATTAAGAATCAGAATGACATTGAAATGGAAAAGTTTTAGTTCCAAACTTACCCACACATGTAAACATCCTTCAAAATTGATCACAAGTGAATCATTTTTTGTACTTGAAATGGATGGGATCTAATTTTGTGGAGACAGACCAGGAAATTGCAACATTATAACTAGCAAAAGGAGACAATAGATGTGCACATCATTACTGATTCTGTCTTTGTTAGTAGTGTGACTGAAGAATCTTCTTCCTATGGAGAATGGTTTGATGATGTATAACAAACATGTCATTGTTTGCAACAATTTTTTTTTTTTAGTCATAGCTTAGTTCATAACTAGAGTGGAGCACACTTGTTGGTACTACCTGTTACAATGAAAGAAGAAGAAAATATGGAGAAAAACATTAAATGTTTAATCCCACATTTGTAAGGAGATGTTCCTTTTACTCCTTTAAATACCAAAGCACTTCATATTTAAGTGTCTAAAAAAGAATTCCTTAATGTGAGGTGTTCTTCCCTTTATAGGGATAACTTTAAGAAAGCTCCCTTTAGAAAAAAGTATAAAATTTTGGCAAATTGAATATTAGTTCAGGAGAAAAAAATTAATTTCTATTGGTGAATTTTTTTTTTAAGTATGAATCTTTTTGATTTTATTGGCGATTATTTTTCAATCATATAAAAATTCTATAAAATCTAGGTAAACCTTTCATTATTGATAAAAATTGTGGAAAAAAGTACACATACCTAGAAACAATGATTTTATTATTATTATTGCATGGAGCCTAATTAATTATCAAACTTTAAGGTTAAATTTAGCCCACTTTTATCATTTCAATATCCCTCCAAATTATTGAATGGTGGTTTGGGGGAAGCATCCCTATAATTTTTAACCATTGGATGATCCTAAATTAATGGCCTAAATCCTATTTCAAGAAAAACTTTTAAAAGGATACCAAGTTTTAAAGAAAGTTCCCAAAGTAATGACATGTATCCCCAATCAAATCTATTTCACAACAAAGTGATAAAGGATAAAAAGTTTCATGAAAAGTCTTCATAATAGAGACACATGTCAAATGTACATACTTAATCTGTAATGTAACTTTAAATTTTCCCAAATATTGGCGAATATGACCATCAAATAAGAAAAACCTTGACAACTGATATGACATTTGTGTAACATCAAAGATAACACACAATTAGACAATTATATCCAACACCTAGTGGTACAATTTATTTGATCTCATCATTCATGAATTTAGAGTTATGGCGTCCCAAATAGGGGTACTGATCATTCTGTATTTCTTGACACTAGTATAAATTTATAAATTGCATTTGGAATTGCGTTTGAAAACTAATCAAATAGGTCCGTCATAGGCTCAAATATGGAAAATAGCAAGTGTCTAACCTCTAGAATACAATGCAAAAGGAATTTTTAATCACCCTGCTAGGAGTGGCCTTGCAAGAGGTCTTTAAAATAATTCAATGGAACTGTCAGCCTATTAGAGGATTTACAACTAACTGTTAAACCAACTCTGTTAAGAGATTTTGAATTAGTGCTACAATGGTAAGAAAGTAGCAATGAAATGACCTAAATGAGATGCAACTGAATTACTGATTGCAGATCTATGTTCTGCTTCATGCTAGATCCTTCCTGATTAAATATTACTTTACTGCTCCACAAGGATATTTGACCATCCTTCAAGTTTTCTCACACTTTCCTAGAGATTACTGATAGGAATGAAAATTGGGCATTGAAATATCATTTAAAAATTGAGTTTTCCCTGTTTTCACAAACTATGATTTGTTGACAAGAAGGCCAATATGCTAGCTTAAAAAATTGATCAAATCATTTGGTTGAGCCTTGGGATCTAAGATACTATTTCTTTGTTCAAAATTGTTTGACAACTTTAGGGTCAAAACATATTGACCGTCAAAGTTGCTTAGTTAAAATTGTCTACAAATAAACATGTTAGAAAACAATGAAATGCATTTGGTTTTGGCTTCGAAAGTTGGGAAAACATATTCTTGGGGGCTTGAAAACTAGGGATGAGTTCATTGCTATGAGGATAATATAATTCTATGATTTGAGCTCATGAGAAATAATAGGGTGCATTTGGCAAGCGTGCACATTTAGGTACTTAGAATTGTAGAACAATGAACTTCAATGCACATGTGGTTTTCACAAATGGAATGGACCTGGGAAAGTGTGTAGGCAGATTTGTCAAGACATGAAAAATGGCATACTTAGAGAATTTTTGGAGTAGAACTTAGTGTTGGAAATATAGATGGAGTAACTGAGAGGGGGGATGAATCAGTTACCACAAAAATATTTTAGATCCCTTGGATGTTAACAATTAAAGCTAATTGCTGCTATTATCTGGTAAAGACACATAAAATGTTATAATTTAGTAAAAGTAGTGTGATTTAATTTTAACTAATCTTAAACATTCACATTGATTAACTTGAAATCATAAGAGAAATAACATGAACAGATGAGACACTGGGATTTAACGTGGAAACCCAATATGGGAAAAACCACCAATGTAACTAGTTACTATTTTTCACTCTTCTGAAGTGAGCCCTGTTAGGAGCCAACCTAGTTAAAGCTACAAAACACACTGTTAGGTGTGACCTTGTTAGAGGATTTAATCACCCTGCTAGGAGTGGCCTTGCAAGAGGTCTTTAAAATAATTCAATGGAACTGTCACCCTATTAGAGGATTTACAACTGGCTGTTAAACCAACTTTGTTAAGAGATTTTGAATCAGTGCTACAATGGTAAGAAAGTAACAATGAAATGACCTGAATGAGATGCAACTAAATTTCTGATTACAAATCTATGTTTTGCTTCATGCTAGATCCTTCTTGATCGAATATTACTTTACTGCTCCTCAAGGATATCTAACCATCCTTCAAGTTTGCTCACACTTTCCTTCTCAATCAATCAATACACTTGCATACTCTCACTCTAGAATCTCAACTTGACCTTATATTTATATTGTTTAGATTTTCAAGTTGGCTCAACACAAATTACAATGACCAATAATCATTACCATAGTTAGTTGGAACCAGTACTTGAAATAATTAAACTTCATATCCCAAATCAATAAAATCCTTTGATAGACGACCCAACTCGGTAGACACTAGTTCTGAAATGATTTCCTGTGTTAACCAAAAGAAGCTTGGTTGACACTACAAACTTGCAAAATCCTTAGGTAACTAAGTGAATTCGGTTAATACTAACTCTGACCAACTTTCTTGCATTAACCATGAGAACTCGGTTAACACTGATTCTTGCCATAATTTTCTTTGATTGTCGACTGAGCTCGGTAGACACCGTCTTCACAAAGTAATCTCTAGGAAAGCTCAGTAGACAAGAAAAACTGTCTTGCTAACCAAGTGAGCTCGGTAAGCATTGACTAACAACTGATATGACATTTTTGTAACATCAAAGACAACACACAATTAGACAATTGTATCCTACACTTAGTGGTACAATTTATTTGATCTCATCATTCATGAATTTAGAGTTATGGTGTCCCAAATAGGGGTACTGATCATTCTATATTTCTTGACACTAGTAAAAAGTTATAAATTGCATTTGGAATCACGTTTGAAAACTTATCAAACAGGTCCGTCATAGGCTCAAATATAGAAAATAGCAAGTGTCTAACCTCTAGAATACAATGCAAAAGGAATTTTCTCAATATGGTCAACTAGTTCAAAGTTATAATCAGTCAAATAGGGCTTCCCAAAATTTTGAAAAATATGCATCAACATGATAGAGATAAGCAACCAACTTTGAGGGATTCAAAACCTAGTAAAAAAAAATCAAAATGAAACGAGAATTGAAACATAGGTTCATTGATGTTCATAATAAATACTCCCAAAGTAGAAAGTCATGGAACATTACCAATACAAGATATTTAAATGCAAACTAGGCCTTCTGTTGCTGTTTGACACTTCAACAAAAATGCAGAAATGAACATTGCTCAAAATGAAACTTCACGGAATGACTTGGAATGAAAATTTATCATTATAGGATGCATAGACATGCTGGATGCAAGGTGTTAGAAATACTAAACACCTCATGGACATTAAAATGACAACTAGGCACACAAGGAAGAAAATGTGCATACAGGGCTCAAAAAGACTCAAAATTTTGGAATGGTACTCAAAATAGGAATGGAATTTTGAGTCCCATCACTATGGAGGTCATTATGTCATCATAAAAAGATGCCCGTGTAATAATATATGTGACAAATTGAGATGAAGGCACGTATCCTATGAGCCATCACATTGCACAAAGAAAAACTAAGTCAATGTCAGATCCTCTAGGCAATAACGTACTACCATATGTCTGCCAAGATGTGCCTAGTTGGAAAGAGAGACCCATGCCATGAAACAAAGAGACTTAACACCATTTTATTATCACTATTAGATTGGAAAAAGATCTACTTTTTTTGCTATCTCACTATGTAAATATGATCAACTGTTATTCCTAGCAACAAAATGATAAGATGACATGTGTATACAGAAGGAACCATAGAATAAGTTATAAAGGAAGGTCATAATGTTTTAATCATGATCATTAATTTAAGATTGATGGCTAGAATTTGAAAATGTAATGATCATTCTAATATGAAATGCATGGGTTTGGCACAAAAAAACAAGAAGATGAAGAATAAATGATTTTCCATAGGACTTTCTGAGATCACATGAAGAAGAATAGGTATAGAGTGTTTTTAGGAATATTAGGCATTCAAAATCATTGGTAGAAGAGATACCAAGTGCTCATATCATGATAACTCCATCTTTTATTCTCATTTTATTTTCTATTATATGACTATTTCTCTACCAGAATTAAGAAAGGATAACATCAAAATATAAATGTAACCTCATTTGACAATACAAAGTTCAACAAACTTGATGGTGAATTGGTCTGTAATTCCATTTACCCTATTTGCTTGTCATGTTTTGTGACCCATGCATAGAGTAGTTTTGCATTAAGAGTTGAAAGACAATCATGTATGATTTTGTGAATAATCAGATGAATGCTATTTCAATTTGAGGTTAGTAGTATAGTGATTCCATTTACTTTCTTCATATATGGTTCTAATTGTTCTCTTGTCATTTCATAATAGGATTAGATAGTCTCATTGATAAATGAATGGTAAATGTGTATGAATCTATTGGTTATTAGTTGGATTCCATTTCACTCAAAGCTGATAGTGAAAGCAATTTCATTTTCCCTCATGTGCGTATCTCCTTCATTCCTCCCATGAATGTTAGATGATTAATCTACATTAGAATAGAAGTAAGGGTTTGAAATGTCAAGATAATCTATTGCAATGATTCCATTGGGTGTGATAGGTTATTCAAATTCATCTTGCCTAAATTTTTTGTGTTCACAAACAATTTGGTTATCCTTTACTATTCTCAATAAGACATATTCATTGCATATCATTGTAAATCATAGGGACCTATACCTAGTAATTTAGAGGGTAGTGATGGAATACATACACTGACCCATTTTTTGGTAAACATCCTTTTGTCTCTCCAAAACATTGAGTATCAAAGAGTCAAGGTTATTAAATCTAATAGGAGAACAAACTGTTAACCAACAGTTTTTGGCAACTCTACTAGGGAGAATTCAAATGAAAGTTCTGAAGATTCCCTATTCATAATTAGTTTTTACTCTTAATATATATTTGAGTTGTAGGAAAGGACTTGTGGTATTCAAGTGTTTTCCATAAGAACTTGATACCAGTTTTACAACCTCAACTTGCTAAAGAAGAGAACCAAATTCAAAATTGAAGATTGGTAAGATATTTCAAAATACCATTTTTATGAACATTGAATACCTCTTGGATCACAAATATACTAGGAGTGCCAAGGAGAAAGGAAAGATTGACCCAATATATGAAAAACACAAGAAGGCTAATTTTCCTATCTTAGAAGATCTTTGTAGAAGAGGAAGAGCACGTGCAAAGGAATCTGTGACTAAACAACTCCAAGATACTTTCTTGTCTATAGTTATTCCTCCTAATAGAATACTGAGAAGTTAATCATCTTCTCCTCCTATTGCTAGGACTTCCATTCCTCCTATTTTTGATGCTTTGTTGTTAATTGGTGCAACACTTCCACTTTTGTTAAGTTTTAGACAAACTAGAATATTGTACTAGTAGCTATGGTGCAACCATGGGGAAATGCTATCAGCCCTCTTGCTCTTGGGGCTAACAATGATCTACCAAGAGCATCAAGGAAGAACTTTCCAAGATTTAATGGTGATGGTACCACTTCTACAGAACAACATTTAAGTGCTTTCCATAAGGCTTGTGGTGTAGTAAATCCTCAACATGAGGATGTGGCTATCAAAATGTTTATTAATACACTTGTAGACAATGGTGTTGATTGGTTTCAAGACCTGCCTGTAGGATGCATCATAAATTGGAACACTATTAAATAAAGGTTTGAATAACATTACAAAAGTATAGAAGATGCACAAATATTATTGTTACAATTAGCACAAATAAAGAAGGTGCCATCAATTTCCATGAGATATTTTAATGCAAAGTTCAATTATACAAGTGCACCTATAGATGATAATAAGAAAAATTTCTACATTAGCTCTATGCCTCCTAATTTGGGGTATCAAATTAGAAGAGAAAATGTAGCCAACTTACAAGCTACCCAAACACTAGCTGTGGAGATGGAGGATGATATGATAGCTTTTGATAAATGCAAGAGAGAATTCCAATTTGGAACCATGAGTAATATAGCTAGTACTTCTAATAATATAGAGGTTATGTTTCAAAAATTGTCTAATGAGCTCATTTCTTTGAAGAAATAAATTAATAGACCTGTTCATTCTTTTCATCAACCTCATCAAGAAGGTTATAGAAAACCAAATGGAGGTAAAACATTACAAATACCACCTATTCAAAGAAGATTAGCAATTGAACCTGCTCCAAAAAGACAAAATATGTGGGCTTTTCATCTAAGAATAGATCATGATGGAGATACATGCACTGATATGATTAGATGTAGGTAGATGGAGGATAACAAAAAGCAAATAATTGAATATCCCAAAAGTGAGGATGATCATGCTCCTTGTGGCGACTCTAAAAATTATTTCTTGGCGTATAAATTACATTCAAAAGTAGGAGGTGACTATTTTGCTACTCTAGAGGGACCTTAGTTAATAGTAATGACCACAGGTCAAAAGAATAGAAGTCAGATCAATAATTTAGTTCATGTCAAGAATAATGCATCATCGAAGAAGCTAATAAAGATAGTGAAATAGTAACTTCTTCAAAAAAGGAGCACAAAGGTAAGTTAGCTAAATCCTTTGACATAGTACAATATTGTGAAGAAGTAAGAATTTAGATATCTCCATTGGATTACTTGAAATCTAAGCCTGATCATTGAAAAGATTAGTTGAGCATTGTAATAGTAAAGAGACAGGTCATGTTAATATCAATGCAAATATTGATCATCACAATAAAGCTAGTATTAGTGGAACTTCTTTATTTGATGAGGATTTTTCACTTCCCAAGTTGTTTAAAGAATAAGAACCTCTTGTCTTAGCCACATGTCCAAATGAGAAACCAAATCCCTTCTACATATCCTTGTTTATCAATGGAAATAGATTGAGTAAATGCATTATGGATTTAGGAGCTTTAGATAATCTAATGCCCACCTCTATAGTCAAAGCTTTAGGTCTTCCATTGACTAAAACTTTTGGTAGATGTTATCAATGAATGCAAAATAAGTGCCCTTGCTTGGATAGATAAAAGATGCTTAAGTTTCCCTTGCTACTTATCCTTCCAAAAGATTAAAAATCACTATTCTAGTGGCAAACATCCCTGCAAGCTATGACATGCTCCTAAGTAGAAGTTTCTGCAAAGACATGGGTTGGGAGATTAAACTTGACTGGTCTTGTGCTACAATCCAAGTGGCAGATAAGAAGGTGAAACTAGAACCAGAAGAGAAGGAAAAATTTACTGTCCTAAAATTAGATGATCCTACATCTCAGAACTTGTATCATGAAATGCAATTTGGTAATTACATGCTTTTCTCTAACACTCTTGATATTTTAGAAGAGTTAGAACAAACAAAAGGTGATTAGTAGTGGACCTTGGAATTTGATGGTAATTGTGCTAATGCTAGTTTAGGTGCAGGGTTGTGTTGACATCACCTAGTGAGAAAATGACTTGCTTGACTTACAAATTGGATTTAAAAAACACTAATAATATTGAAAAATATGAAGCTCTCCTCCTTAGTATAATGGCACAAAAAAAAGGGAGTCAAGATACTTAAAGCTCAAGGAGATGCATAATTGGTGGTTAGACAAGTCAGAAATCAATATGTAGTAAAGAACTCAAGATTGAGAAACTATCGTAATAAGGTGTGGGATGAAATTGAGAGTTTAGATTCTTTATCAATTATATCAATACCTAGTGAATTAAATTCAAGAGTTGATTCTTTGGCAATTTTTGCATCATTTCTCTTACCACACTCTGATTTCAAAGATCAAGTTTATAAAGTAGAAGTTCTATCAGACCTAATGTCCCTGATAATGAAGATTCATGATAGATGTTTGAAGATGATAAACAAATATTAAAATTCATTGAAGGGGAAGATCCTTTTGAATGCTTGTATTTTGAAGGAAGCACTAATACAGATGGTGATGATTTAGTGATAGGTGATAAAAAGAAGGCAGAGCCTAATATGATTCAATTGAAAGGTAATAAGATTCCACCCCATCTAATCTCTTTAGAATTGTTTTTTGATAGGCATGATGCATACATAAAGAGGGAAAGAGATAAGAAAGGAAAAACTTGTGGTGAATATGATGGAATCAACATAGGGAAAAAAATCGGCCCAAAGATGATAAACATAGGAATGTGTTGTCCACTAGAGGAGAGGGTAGAGATCAAGTAGTTACCTATTGAATTTCAGGATGTATTTTCTTGGAGTTATGAAGACCTAAATAATTTCATGGGTGGAAAGTTTAAACATGAAATCCCTCTTAAACTAGAAGCAACACCATTTAGGCAAAAACAAAGAAATCATAATCCTATAGTTGAAGGGGCAATCTTCAAGGAGA
The DNA here is from genome assembly GCA_028749045.1 of Cupressus sempervirens. Lineage (NCBI taxonomy): Eukaryota > Viridiplantae > Streptophyta > Pinopsida > Cupressales > Cupressaceae > Cupressus > Cupressus sempervirens. The sequence goes on from CM053789.1 coordinate 213,267,574, forward strand.
TTGACAAAATACTGTAGGCTACGATTATATACCTTAATCATAATTGCACTTGGGTTGCCAATATTGTGCCAGTGAGGAAGAAGAATTGAGAACTAAGGATTTTTGTAGATTATAGGAATCTAAATCAAGCCTCACTCAAATATAATTTTGCTTTCCCCAATATGGATAATCTTTTACAAACTATTGTAGGATCATAAATGATGTCAATGTTAGTGGTTTTTTAGGATATAATCAAATTCAAGTAAATGAAGTCGATAAGTTCAAAACTATATTTACCACACCATGGGGTACTTTTGCCTACAATTGAATGCCTTTTTTACTAATCAATGTAGGTGCAACTTTTCAGCGTGGCATGAATTTGGCCTTTGAATATTTGAAAGAATTATCATCATATACCTTGATGATTTGACAATCTTTTCCAAGAAGAGAAAATATCATATCAGATATCTAGAAAAGATGTTGCAAAGATGCAAAGATCATGATCTCTCTCTGAACCCAAAGAAGTCAATATTTTGTGTTACAGAATGCAAGTTGCTTGGTCATATTGTATCTCAAGAAGGAGTGAAGATTGATCCAGACAGAGTTAAAGCTATTCATCAATTGAGTTTTCCATTGAGTTAGACTAGGGTAAAATCCTTCTTTGGTCAGGTAAACTTCTTGTGAAGATTTTTTCTTGATTTCTCTAAAATAGTTAAACGTATAGTTAATATGATGAAAGGAAACAAAACTTTCAAATGGAGTGATATTGGGAAAAATGCTTTTGAAGATATCAAGGGTGCCATTTCCAAAGCCCATGTGCTTGTTTGTCCTGACTACACTAAAGAGTTCATCATTTTCTATTATGCCTCAGAACATACTATGTCAACTATATTGATGCAGGAAAACCAAGAAAGAATATAAGATCCAATTGCTTTTATGAGTATACCATTAAAGAATTAAGAATTGAGATACTCACAGATAGAAAAACATGCATATGCAGTAGGGAGGCCCTTAATTTTTTTCCCTTAATTTTTTTAGGTTTTATGTGTTGCATTCTCATTTAGTAATATATGTGCCAGATCCTACAGTAAAAAGTGTTTTGACACAACAAGAGGTTAGATGTAATAATAGAAGAGTTTGGATAGAAAAAGTTCAAGAATATGATATAGAAATAAAACCAGCCAAACTTGTAAGAGAAAATGCACTCTGTAAAGCCTTGGTAGAGGATCAACAATGCAGAGAAGAAGATACTCCAAAAGTTCTTATGGTAAGTCTTCAAGATCCTTGGTTCTCAAACATTGCTTATTTTATAACATATGGTGAATGCCCTAATGGGTTGACTACTAAGAAAAAGAGAGATCTAAAGATAAAGGCCTTGAAGTATGTGATCCATGATGATGTCTTGTACAAAAAAGCAATTGATGGAACATTTTTAAGATGTGCGGATAAAGAACAATAAGTAAAATTATTGACATCTTTTCATAATGAAGCATGTGGATGACACTTTTCTTCTACTATTACTACTTTCAAAATTTTGAGACAATGTTATTATTGGCTTGGTATGTTTAAAGATGCATCTAAGTGGGTAGCTAATTGTGAGAAGTGCAAAATATTTACTAGTAAACCTCATCTTGCTGCCTTGCCTCTTAGGCCAGTAATAATTGAAGCTCCCTTCCATCAATGGGGTTTAGATTTTATAGGTCCAATTAATCCCCCTTCTAGTCAAGGATATTAATATATACTAACTAACATAGACTATTTTAGTAAATGGGTTGAAGCTAAGCCAATGAAGAAGACTTCCTCAGAAGTGTTATGTGAGTTTCTCAAACAACATATTCTAGTAAGTTTTGGAGTCCCTATGAAATTAGTAACAGATAATGCATCTTACTTTTCCTCCTCAAAGATCACTTAATTTTTCTATTATAATGGTATTTAAGTTGGTTATTCTTCTAATTATTTCTCTCAAGGAAATGGGCAGGTTGAATTCAGTAATAAAAATCTGATTAATATTTTGAAGAAATTGGTCTTAGATAATAAAAAAAAGTTGGCATAAGAAGATTCATGATGCTTTATGGGCCAATAGAACCACACCTAAAAGGGCTATTGGTATCTCACCTTTTGAATTAGTCTATGGTGTAGAAGCTAATTTTCCATTGCCTTTAGAACTTGTTACTTGTAAACTAAAGACTGTGACTGAAGAAGATGTCTTTAAAGATGGATTAGAGAAAAGGATCTTGTATCTTACTAAATTGCAAGAAGAAAGAGAAGAAATGATTGATAAGATCACCAAATATCAAGGAAGGATAAAAAATTTGTTTGATAGAAGATCAAGGCCTAGAAAATTAATGGAAGGTGATTTGGTGTTGCTATGGGATAAGCGACATAAGCCAAGAGGCATGCACTCTAAATTTCAATCTTTATGGAAAGGGTCTTTTTAGATCACACAAGAAAATCAAAATAATTCCTTCAAATTGGCATATCCCACTATAGAAACCCTACTATGTTCTTATAATGGGTAGGACTTGAAGTTGTATTAGATGCAAAATTGAAAAGCAGGTAACCCCTGCATAGTAACTAGTTAGGTAGGTTTTCCTTTTCATGCAATTTTATTAGTTTAGTTTCTTAATTTCTTAAGTAGTTTGTTGTTGTTTCCCTCGTTTAGCCCATTATTTTTTTACAAGTTGTCATCCTTTGCATAAAACCAAAGATTGATAGGATTCTTTCAAGCATTATTATGTTTAAATGCCTAGACAGAGCCAACTCTTGCCGAAGTTTCAGTTCATATCTTTTTGCTTTAGGGTTTGAGTCTAGTTAAAAGTCAATGTCTTGAGTTTGAGACTAAATTTCCCTTAGGATGAACTTTCTTTTCATTTTCTTTTGAGTTAACCTAATGTGGAAAATCATATGAGCAAAATACTAGTCCATGGCTAGGCAATTAGGTTTTGGGAGGGTTTGTTATGCATTTTCCTGATGAGAAGAAGGTCTGGATGTTTTGAATGATTCATATTCCTTGTTCCTAATCATGTCAAAGAAAAAGATTCATGTTGAGAAGTAGTTCTTCATGAAAGCATTTCTAAATCTCTGAGAGTTTCTAACTTCATGGTCAAAGGTCTATATCTAAAGAAGAATACATTTTTTCTAACTTCATGGTCAAAGGTGTATATCTAAAGAAGAATAAATTTAAAAGAGATCACAAGTATATTTATAGAAAATATAGTAGAGAATATTGGAGATTGAGGCTAAAGATTGGTATATAGATAATGAGAATAAGTCAGAAGAAAGACCAGTTGAATTTAATACAAAGTGGGCACTAAAAAATGTAGAAGTGGTTAATGAACCAAGTCAAAGGTGGTATGACTCTTTTTGAAATGAAATTGATGGTTAATATTTAATTCACATGTATACATTGCAATGTTATAAATGTCAATTGAACAAAAGACAGCATGCTATTGGCTGGTGAAGAAGTCAAAGGCTTACTTTTCGTATTGGGTCTTGTTCAAATATTAAACAAAAATTGAGAATACATTCAATCGTCAAATCAAAGAAAGATCTATGGAGCTCATTATGTCATCTTAAAAAGATGCTCGTGTGATAATCTATGTGACAAAGTGATGTGAAAGCATGTGTCCTATGGGCCATCACATTTTACAAAGAAAAACTAAGTTAATGTTAGATCCTCCAAGCAATAAAGCACTACCATTTTTCTATCATGATGTGCCTAGTTGGAAAGAGGGACCTGCACCATGAAAAAAAGAGACTTAACATCATTCTATTATCACCATCAAATCAGAAAAAAGATCTATGTTTATCACTATCTTGCTATGTAAAGTTACTTGACTGTTATTCATAGTGACAAAGCGATAGGAAGACACATGTATACAGAGGGACCCGTTGAGGAACTTATAAAGGAAGGTCATAATGTTTTAATAATGATCATTAATTTAAGACTGAGAACTAGAATTTGAAAATATAGTGACCGCTATAATATGAAATGCATGGGTTTGGCATGAAACAACAAGAAGATGAACAATAAATGATTTTTTGAGATCACATGAAGAAGAAGATGCATGGAGTTTTTTTTAGGAATATCATGGATTCAAAATCATCAGTTGAAGAGATACCAAGTGCTCATATCATGACAAATCCATATTTTATTCTTATATTATTTTCTATTATATGACTATTGCTCTGACAGAATTAAGAAAGGATAACAAAAAACTATAAATGTAACCTCATTTAATAATACAAAGGTTGACAAACTTGATGGTGAATTGGTCTATAATTCCATTTACCCTATTTTCTTGTCATGTTTTGTGACCCATGCATAGAGTAGTTTTGCATTAAGAGTTGAAAGACAATCATGTATGATTATGTGAATAATTAGATGACTACCATTTCACTTTGATGTTTGTAGTATGGTGATTCCATTTACTTTCTTCATATATGGTCCTATTTCTTCTCTTGTCATTTCATAACAGGATTAGATAGTTTCATTGAGAAATGAATGATAAATGTGTATGAATCTATTGGTTATTGGTTGGATTCCATTTCAATCAAAACTGATAGTGAAAGAAATTCCATTTGTCCTCATGTGCATATCTCGTTCATGCCTTCCCTACATGTTAGATGATTAATCTGCATTTAGAATAGAAGTAAGGGTTTGAAATGTCAAGATAATCTATTGTAGTGATTCCACTTGGTGTGATAGGTTATTCAAATTTATCTTGCCTAAATTGGTTGTGTCCACAAACAATTTGGTTATCCTTTACTACTCCTAGGTTAAGAGCTTGTAATATCAAAATCCCTAATCTCAATAAGACATATTCATTGCATATCATTGCAAATCATAGGGAGTTGTACCTAGTAATTTAGAGGGAAGTGATAGAATATATACACTGACCCATTTGTTGGTAAACATCATTTTGTCTCTCCAAAATATTGAGTATCAAAGAGTCAAGGTTAGTAAGTCTAATAGGAGAACAAATTGTTAACCAACGACTAGCTTGGCACAATTTATGGATTACCATGCACACAATAGAAGTCAAGATGAGATTATCCAAATACCTATGGATGGTTCTACATTTAAGGACATAGAAGATAGGTGGCCAGTATTTAAAGAAGAACCTCATAATCTGAAGCTTTCATTGGTAGCAGACTATGCCAATTCATTTGGATAGATGAGATCTATTTACTCGGTCTGGCCTATTTTTGTTATTAACAATAACATTCTTCCTTGGATGTTTGTAAAGAGGGAGCACATAATGTTGGTAATGATTGTACCAAGTATTTTCCATTTAATATTTATCTACATTAATTTATAAACACAATATAAAAATGACCATAATAATTATGTTTTGTTTATGTTCACTCAGCGATGTAAGTACCAAGTGAAAGATATGAATGTATATATTGAGCCCTTGGTTGATGAGTTGTTGGAGTTATGCAATGGGGTCACTATGTTAGACATCTCTAGACCAATTGGTGAAAGGTAATCTCAATTCTGTGCAATGCTTGTATGGACAATACATGATGCCCCTGGACTAACACATTTTTGTGGTATGTAAAACTGTTAACGCATATTTTTTGTTGTATGTTTAAGTTACATGTGATATTTGTAAATATGAATCTTATAGTACACACGTCATCCAATTATACATGATCTTGTAGGTCTTCAAACAAAGAGAAAATTTGTATGTCCAATTTGTGGTCCAAAGATGAAATCTTTCCATTCAAAAAGTTTAGGAAAGTAGGTGTTCGATGAGCATAGACACTTTCTTCACAAAAATCATAAGTACCAAATTACTGAAAAACATCTTTTCAATGGAAAAGAAGAGACAACATCAAAGCCATGAAGAATGACACCTCACATGTGGAAGTTGGAATACAATAGAATGAATCATTGAGGTAATGTCATTCCATCTGATGCAAGTTTTCAAGTATGAAATTCAAATTTGGATACTGTCTTTTGTTTACTAATGATATAATTGATGTTCGTGAAAGTCATCAAGGCATTGATGAGAAACTTCCAAAAGGACTTAAAAGCTATCCTAAACAATTTAGTAGGCTGTCATACTACGAGCACCTCCCAATCGTGTATTTGTTTGATGCTATGCATATTGAAAATAATGTAACAAAGACACTATGGAAAATATTGGATGGAAGGTGTGATAAAGAAAAATTGGTCAAAATTTGCAATGACATTGATGAATCAAATCATGCATTGAAGTTTTTCATTGAATCAAATAGCAATGGAAACCAAATTAATATGAGTGCCATTCCTTGGTTATTAATGCAACAACAAACTGATGCCATAAAAAATAAGTTTCTCACACGATTTGCTACAAACATAAGAAATCTCATATCAAAGAAAGGTGATTTTAGGTCAGGGTTGAAAACACATGATTGACATAACTTCATCAGGTAAGTCATGTTCTTCTCTATATACAATAAATTTGTAAAACATCATGTCCTTTTGATTGTTTTATTTTATAATATATTGAAAAAATCATTTTATTATTACTTCAATATGTTCTACCTCTATCTCTCCCACACAACTTTGACAACACGAGTGCCAAACACGTGATATATGATCTTGGGAAATACATGAGGTTAGAAGTGTTATTAGTCTCATTAATATATTTTTGCATGATGAATATCTTCTAGGTGGTTTTTATTGAAAGAAATTGATAAGAAAAACATAAAAAAATGGAAGATAAAAATTCCTCACCTTTTGTGTGAGATGCAAATGTGTCTACCTTCAACTTTTTTCAATGCACAAGAACAGTACCTCATACATATAGTTGAGGAGATCGAATTGTGTGGACTTGTACCAACTAGGTCAATGTGGATGGTTGAGAGGCACTTAAATTTTTTGAAGGGCTTGGTTCGACAGAGATAATGTCGTAAGGGTTCCATGGTTGAGGGATATATGATCTACCAGACCATGGTGTACATTAGTGAATATCTTCCCAAGTTTGCATCAAAGATACATGGAGATCACATTTGGGATCCCAACTCCATGAATAGATTCAAAGGGGAGTACTTGATGGGGAAAGGTAGATTGAGGAAAGTGAGAGGTAATTATAAGATGTTATTATAGTTTAAATTCTTATCCATCATCAATATAAGTTGTTTCTAACTAGTCTATTTATTTTATACAGTTGCTCAGGAGTGGGATGCACTTTATTTGTATATTGCAAAAAATTGTGACTGGATGATGGTATGGATTGAACGGTCTCAACAAAATGGTCACTCATTAGCATGGGAAGGTGTTGCTTCATTGGTTAAGAAGCTCATTGTAATGGAGATCCTATTGTTATGCCAATGGTAATTGATCTAGCAAATGGTTTAAGAGGTGGAAAGGTACGTATAAGTTAATCTATCATGACCAATTTGTTTAATATCAACTCAAGGATGGATGCATAAGTTTGACATGTTTGAAAATAATAGGTCAAGCACCATAGAGCTATGTACTACAATGGCCGTAAATTTCACATAAAAAAGGTGAACGAGACTAACAAAACTTGTGATTCTAGGATAACTATAGTCTTTGAGGTCACCAATATTTCATCTAGAAATGACATGCATCTTCAACAATTTGAAAATATATACTATGACATTTTGGACAATATAATTGTGTGTGACTTTAATTCCTTCAAACAAGTTCTATTGGGAGTCAAATGGTACAGGCTACAACTGAATCAAAATGATCCTGATAGAATTATTATTGAACATGATAATAGATTTACAATGATTAATACAAGGTCATTTGAGCCAATTGGAAATGAACACTATGTTCCTCCAAGCCAATGTGAGCAAGTGCTTTACTTTGGATTTCCACATAAATCAGGTTGGTCATTTGTTGTTAGACACAATCTAAGAGGAAGACCGATAAAGTATAATGTGATTGAAGAATAATGGAAGATGAAGTATAAAATGATGATGGAAAAGATGAAGGAGGAGATGATGATGCTGAGAATGTAAAAGATGAAGGAGATGATGATGATGATGGTGGTGGTGGTGGTGGTGGCAAAGATGATGATGGTGGTGATGGTGATGGTGATGATGGTGATGATGATGACGATGATGGTCATAGTGATGATCATGATGTTAACGATGGTAATTTTGACAATTTGGATGATGTTCATGATGATGAGATGGATGAAGGAGATGATCAATGGAAATGTATTAGGTGCCAATTACTTATAATATGCTTTTTTGTAGAGGTAACCAATTAAAAAATATACAATGTTATGTTTTTTGCAATTTATGCATATTGTTCATGTTATGTTCTATGTAATTTGTAGCTTAAGTATCATGTAATTTGTAACTAACTTAAAATAAATGATTTACATATGCAGGTTACTATAAGCCTTTAGCGAGGATTGTACAAAGTGACATGGATCAGGAGGTATAATTTTATTACATGCTTTCTTTCTCTTTACCTTCAACATTAAGTTTAGGCAAACTTCATCAATACTAGCCTCATTTTATAGCAAAATATTTTTCTCCTTCAACTACATCTCTCATTTTATGGACTTTGGGTACCACCAAATAGGTATCTATTAGATTTTTCTTCCTCAAGTGATGGAAATGCGGGAATAGAAGAGGACAGTGAGACATGTAGCAGGTCTATAAAAGAGAGACAAACTATACAGCAAAAAATTAGAAGAAAATTCAATAAATGCATGTAATTTTTCCTTGCATAAGAGGGGTGATGTTCTTATGATGATGATACAAAGGGTGACACTAAGGTTCCCTTGAGGTACACACATATTGAGAAAGAATGGGTACCCAAGGTATTACCTGTAATTAACCCTATTTTTTGTGTTAACGAGAGGATATATCACATAGCTCCATCATCATTACATGGTTTGGGCCTATTTTCCATGGATGTCATAAAGGTCAGTTATAAAAATGTTGTTGAATTGATGGAGTATGTAGGACCTTGTTACAATTACAAAAAATGGATGCAGATAGTTCAATATAAAAAAAGTGTGCGTAGGTATGCACTGTCAGAAAATTATCTACAATGGAAAGAAAATGATAAAAGTAAAAGATTTGCTTTGAATATTAATGGAAGGCCAAAAGTAATAGGGAACATCGTAGGTTTTATAAATAGTATGCATCTTGGGTCAACTAATAAGTGACCCAATTGCATTTTTGAGGCATGTGAGGGAAATCATGTTTTTGTGTGTGATAAAATCAATAACTTCAGGGGAAGAGTTGCTAATAGATTAAAATTTGAATCACATAGATAAAAAAAAAGTTACTATCATGGGAATTGTAAGCGCTATATATATAAAATTAAAACTAATTACTTCCAATTAGAACTCTAATATATAATATACCATTTTAATAATAAGTTTTTTGCTAAGTGGACTATTCCTTTCATTATGCTAATGTTTTTATATATATTCTTTGTCACAGGGCAACATGGTCGATCCATTGAATGACAGAGGCAGGGATGTTGCTCCTACTCCTTCTCCAACGTAGGTAAACCTTCTCTATAAAAATTTATGCAATTGTAATTTTACAAAAAATCATATTATTATGTTACTTTCGTTAAGGTTTTGGACTTGTTTTGATTGTTTTATTGATATTTTTTTGTCACAATTTGATTTATAGGGAAAGGGAAAAGAAAATATTGCACAAGAACAATTACTTGCTAATATGTCAACCACAATATTATGTGATGATGAGATCACATATAGTAGTAACTCTATAATCCTATGTAAAAAGGCCCTCAAGAACATTAATCTACAAATTCTTGGGCTTGTGATGGATGCACATCCAACAGAGAAAAGAGCAACAAGAAATGAATTGTGTCATAGAGCACGTTGTCTAGAAGTAAGCAACAATAAGTCTTTTGCTAGGACAATAATTCAATAAAGTTTTATGTTTTACACTAATTTTTGGATCACAAACCACAATATGTATGTTTTGTTATAGGATTTTTTGAGACCACATCGAGTTGTTCCACCTAACAAGGGTACCAATGTAGGTCCTATAGGTATGTGGTTTCAATTCTCAATCATCAGAAGGGGCATTATTTCCTTCATGATTATTATTGATAGTTTTATATTATAGTTGTCATGTTCACTCTTCTTTTTTACTTAACCACTTGTATTCATTCTTTCACATGACAAATACATTGTGTGTATATATATATTATATATATATATATATATATATATATATGATTATTTTTTAGGTACTGATGATTTCCATACACCTACTTCCATGAGGCCGACGAATACTCTAAGATTGCTAATTGTAGGATCAACAACAAGGAGCATGCAAACATCCACACCTACTACAGTTAGAGTTGGTAAATCCTTATTTTGCTACTTTTTTTTGTGTTATATATGATAAAAGTTGTCCTTTCTTGTTCATTTGAGTATAGTATAAAGTGATTACTTTGTGTAGGGATAGGTAGACCTTCTCATGGTGATAGAACTAATACTAGTACTAGTGATAATTTACTAGCCTTTCCTAGAGCAATCCATGTTACTTCTACTAGATCATTGGAGGAATCATTGTTGATGGCCGAGAAAGATATGATTCCCTTAAAATTGCCTAAGCTTCCAGGTGTAGACACCTAAAAACCTTTAGAAAATAAAGTATTTTTATTTTCTGAAAAATTCCTGATGACATCATCATTTATTAATTAATTAATTAATTAATTAATTAATTAATTTTTATGCCATTAAATCCCTTTATCTTAATTAAAAATATGTAATTAAGGAATCCCTCCCAAAAATGTTTAAATCTTATTTAAACATTATTTCCTTATTTATTAATTATTTAATTAATAAATTGACCAAAAAACCCAAAATAAATAAAAAATTTATTTTTTGCCCAAAACTTGGCCAATTTCCTTAAGACCACTAACCTCTTCCAAAATCTTCTAATCCTTCTTTAATTTTGATTAAAGGCTAATCCCATCATTTCCTACCCCTAATCCCAACTCAAAATATTTAATTAAGATTAAATATTAATCCTCATGTTTATTAAAAAAGTTTTAATAAATATCTCATCAACCCAAACCCTTGAAATAAATAAAACTTTATTTATTTCCTAAAAATCTAATTTATCCTCATCCTAAGAAGTTCTAGACTCTTCTAGAAAGTCTTCATCCTCATCCTAGGAAATTCTAGACTATTCTAGAAAGTCTTTATCCTCATCCAAAGTCTAGACTCTTCTAGAAGATGTCTTTAAACCTAATCCTAATCCCCTCCTAACCTTGTCACATTCTCTAAACATGGGTTAAGACTTACTAACCCAAGCCAAAGTTAACAAATATCTCCTCCTTCACCCACCCTCATTAAATGCCATCCACTTGCCTATCCCTAAGCTAATCCTAAACCATCCTAATCTATCCTCTAATCATTTGCACAATCCTAAGCAAGCTTAAAACCCTCCTAATCAAGCCCAAGTCGAAATTGCTCTCATCTCCCTCAAAATATCTCAACCATAAAACTTTATGAAGCCCACTAGGCCATAAATGACTCTTCCAAGCCCTTTTATTGCTCTTACAAGCCATTATGAGGGTCTTTATGAAGATTTTATCCCTCGAGCCTCCTTTGCTGACTCATCCTTCCCCTTTCCTCCATCCTCTCACCCTGTGAAATGTGTCACTCCTTGATTGGCTGTAAGGAAGCACAATCCATGTGCTCTCCTCTCATGCAATCTGAGCCCTCCATGAGCTTTTTCCCATCCTTACATCTTAGCCCTTAATCCTTCAAGTCTCTTGCCTACAAATTGGATCCTTCCCCTTTGCAAAACAACACAATCCATGAAGTAAAGTCATAATGCCATTTTAAGAAGCCATTTTACATCAAAAGCATACACTCACACCCAAATTCCAACTCCATTTGAAGCCCTTTTTGAAGCATAAAAGCTTGAGCATACATCCTATCTATTTAGACAAAGCCACTCAACAAGAGAGCTTCTTATTGAGAGAGCCCATTAATGACTCATTATTCTCAATTGAGAGCTCATCTTAGTCTATCTTGAAGTTTATGAATTTTGTTTAGTTTGTAGAAGCTTTATTTAAATTTGGTTTCTATTAGCATACTAACATTGCTCATATACACCAGGTACTTAAAAATTGTAAATTTTTAGAGTGTAATTTTAGTTTACTTATTCATAACTCATTTTCGACTAATGATGTCGTGATGATTTTGTAGGAAACAATCTTTTTATGAAGCTTTTTATGATTTAACATTGAAGATATTTGGGCCCACATTAAGTAAAAGGTACATAGCTTGATATATTTGGTTGCTAAATTTTTTTGTTCATCCATTTGTTGTAATATATTCGACATACATAGCTTGAACTAATTTTTTAATCTAACAATTTTGTTTTTTGTTAAAAGCTGGATTGAGCAAGCCTATGAATTAAAAGATCCACTCATAAAAACTATGGAGGAGTTCTTTGGTCAAATTATTTGGAATAGAGCCCAACTTCTAAAAAAATCTTGCAAACATCTAACGCTATGAGAGACTAGTACAGAAGAGCTCTAAAGCTCAACCCAAAGTATGAGCATCCTCCTATGGTGCCACAGCTAGAGTGGAATAAAATCATTGAAGATGAAAAAGAGAAGATACTAAGGGATAAAGGAATCAATCCACCACCTGATAGAAATAGGAATGTGGTAGTATTAATATAATTATGCACAAATTAGTTATCTCTAGTTATTCATTAAAATGCTTGACTTGATTACAATAACTCTTATCATGTATAATCTAACATATTTCTATAAGTATGATTATGGATTTTTATAATCTAACATATTTCTAACATATTTCAAAGTTTACATATATAGGCTGCAGGACACATCAAAGGTGACACAAGCTAGGAAAGAGAAGGTTGGTCAACACCATCTTGGCTTTGGTGGATATATGAAAATTCACTCACGCCTTGTAAGTAGCAGTAAATAAAATTTTATATCAATTTTTTAATTATAAAATTACAAATAAGAAAGACATTAATTATTGATGATATTACACAAAAAATGTAGGGCATTGAATTTAATCTAGTGCTCACAGAAGAGGATAAGAAAATTGGCTTCAAGCAAGGCTATAAAGTAGTGGTTGCCTGCCACCACACAGATTCCAGTAGCCAAACAGGTGTAGAAGATTCTAGTGTAGCGGTTGACACACGGGTAAATAGGCCTAATGAATAATAAAAATAATTGAGAACTTGATGAGAAATAATCTATTTGATGTTAATTTCAAATAATGATAACAATGGGTGCATGACAACATAGATCTTACTCATGATGACAAAGACACAAATCCTACACATGATGATGACCTCTATGTGCATCACAATGATACAGGTACATATTCAATTTCTATTGAAAATTAATCATATAATTATTAATAAAATTTAACATCTTAAATTGTAATTGGTGCAAACTTTATGAGATAATTTTTGAGTATGTAGAGCATGATGTTAATGTTGAGCATGTTGAGGTTGGGGCTGAACAAAATGTGATAGTAGATGATGTGGCACTATCATGTAAAGAAAAATTCTTGTTATGTTATTTAGATTAATAACAGACTTATAACATTAAAAAAAAAGTTTAGGCTTTAACCCATTTATTTCTTATTGCAATGGTGCATTAGCCTTGTCCTTCAAAAATGAAGAGGAAGCCTTGTGTTGTAAGATCAGAACCATAAAAGCCACATTATGCCAAAGATAGTCACAATGTGCCTATTACCCTTTATCTTCAAAAAAAAACAACAAAAGAAGAAATGAATGTTAAAAACCTTGTTTGATGATGAATGTGTCGATGGATTTTTATGAATTTTGCTTATTAATGAATTTTATGTCATGTTATTGAATATTGTTATGTGATTATAATGATTAACGTGTTCAAGAATTATTGATGAATGTTTATAGGTATTAATGAATTATATGTCATGTTAATGAATGTTATGTGAATATAATGATTGACGTGTTCACAAATTATTGATGAATGTTTATATGTATTAATTAATTGTATGCCATGTTAATGAATACTATGCAATTATAATGATTCAATGATATACTTCTAAAATGAATGAATTAAATATTTACTTAGTTGTTAATGGGGAATTGAGAGTGATTATGGGGGGGGGGGGGGGGGGCAGAGGCCAAATGAGGCTTCCACTTTCACATGGTTGGCATTGTTAAGTAGAGAATATGAAAGGATTCTCGAAACCAAGTGAAGCTCAAACTAAACCTATCAAAACTAAACAAAAATATATGGTCCCATCAATTCTTCCCAAATGCCTTACCAACTTGATACTCAAATAAACCTTGACTAAATCTCATCATAACACCTTCTAAATAGGGCCAGATGGATCAAACTCATTCACTGATTTCAAAGGCTTTATGAACAAACTCCCAATGGATAACCTTTTGCTACTTTGATAACCCCATCTTCCTCTCCATGGCATAAAGTCTCATTATCTATCTCTTTCTCAATAGTATAGCTCTACCTCCTCTCCTCACACAATTTTTCCTCTTCTCATCTTGCTCTCATTTCTTCTTTACATTACTTAATGATCCCTTCAATGTGTTGTTATATCAGTCAAAACATATAAGTATTCTTTAAATGCTAATGATAAGTGTAATATCCTATAGAATAGAATTCCTTAGTGATTTAAATGCAAAAATTTAGGAATGAAATATATGATTTATATAGGGTCCTCTTGCATGAGACATTTTTTATGCGTAGGTTTTTCCCAAGGGTGGTTCCATTCATATATTTTAGCTTACAATAATGAAAGTATCCTTCAAAGATTTGGATTAAATTTGTATTTTGGATCAATTTGTTTCATTTGTCTTTGTTTCAGGCAATACAAAAGGAGGCCCTAGTTCAATATGCAATCTCAATCAATATGCATGGGACAATAGGTGGAGTTGAAAAATGCAACATGTTTGCATTTTTTATATAGGTCATAAATATAAATGTGTTGCATCTTTTCAGCTCCCCCTACTATCCATGCATATGGAATGCTATTGTACATACATTCTCAATTTAGAGTGGTTATTGAATCTTATTTTGGATGGGAGGGAGAGAAACCAAAGACATATGGATGCTTAATTGGTTACAAATAATGATTCTTCACTATTTACATTCTATTGCTGAGTTCCTTTTTTTGACTATTGCTACATTCTACATATTGATGTTATTAAAAGAAATGTTTTGTTTCCTTTGTTGAAATGTGTCATGTATTGCTAATTGATAATGATTTCATTGTATTTGGTTGCAGGGTACTAAGCAATAGAACTAAAAAACTTAAGCTAGAGTGCCCGAGTTTGACAATGATACTTGAGGTTTGTTGATTTATGATTTGGTTAAAACATTAGTGGTTTTAATTTTCCTGTTAATTTTTTTTATTTACAATTTATTTTTGTATCATGTCATTATTGTCTCTTACATGCATTATTGTCATTATTGTAGATGGGGATGCTCAAAATTTGAAGTCTCCAACATGGTACTTACTTTTAGTGGGTGAACATAACAAGTTCTAGGTGAATGCCTTAAAATGGCCTTAACATAAGTACTATGAATTACAACATGTTGCTTTCTCTATAAGTTTGTTGGTTAACAATTTGTTCTCTTATTAGATTTGACAATCTTTACACTTGGATATCCAATGTTTGGAGAAACAAAAGGATGTTTACCAATAAATGGGTTAGTGTATGTACTCTATTACTACCCTCTGAATTTGATTAGGTATAGCTCCCTATGATTTGCAATTATATGCATGAATATGTTTTTTATGAGATCAGAAGTCTTAACATTATAAGCTCTTAACCTAAGAGTAGTAAAGGATAACCAAATTGTTTGTAGGCACAAACAATTCAAACAAGATGTATATGAATAACCTATCACACTCAATGGAATGATTGCATGAGATTATCTTGATGTTTTTTGACTTGTAATTCTATTCTAAATGCGAATTACTCATCTAAATGCAAAAGTAGGAAAGAAAAACTTAAACATATGAAGGCAAGTGGAATTGATTTTTCTATTAGACCTGAATGAAATGAAATTCAACAAGTATCAAATAGATTCACATACATCATTATTTAATCCCTAATGAATTATCCAACATGTATGAAACTATCAAGAGAAGAAACATAATTCTATATGAAACAAAAACTGGAATTACTGAACTGCAAATATCAAAACAAAGCGGAATCCATCTAATTATTTATAGAATCATCCACAATTGTCTTTAATCTCTATGTGCAAAACTACCTAATGAATTGACCACAAAACATGAAAAGAAAATAATGTACATGGAATTATAGAACCATTCACTCTCAAGTTTGCTGACCTGTGTTATGTCAAGTGAGGTCACATTTATAGTTCTCTATCATTTCTCAATTCTAGCAAAGCAACACTCATAAATAGAAAATAAAATGAGGATAATATATGATGTTATCCAATAAAATGACCAAGTGTCATCTTCTCAATCAATGATTCTGAATCAGAGATATTCTTGAAAATACTCCATGACCTTTCAACTTCTTGCAATCTTAGAAAACCATGTGAAATTTTTTTATCTTTCATATTTTGTTGTTTCATGATAAATATACATATTTCATATTCCAACATTCATTGACAATTTAAATTTTCATCATTGATTCTTCAGATCTACAATCAGGATTAAATCGTGAGAAAACTTTCTGTCTTTCCTTTTATATTTCCTTAGTGGGGCCTCTATGCACACATGTCTTCATGTTGCTTTGTCACTATAATTAATGTTCAAGAAAATTTTTATAATGACAAAGTGACATGCATAAATCTTATTCAAATCTAGTGGTGATAACAAAATAATGTCAGTCTCTTGGTTTTACGGTGCGGGTCCCCCTTTCCAACTAGGTACATTGTGGTAGATGGGTAGTGTCACTTCATTGCATGAAGGATCTAACTTTGACTTATCTATGCTTTATAGAATGTGATGGGCCCATTGAGACACATGTCATTCCCCTGCTATGTCACTTTACTTAAAGATCGATCAACTTTTTATAGTGACACAACAAGAATCATAGATCTATTTTAATTGTGTGGCTAAGAACATAGACAATTTGCAGTCTTTCTTTAATCTATTTGACTTGTCAACTAGACAATGACATGTAGTCTTTTATTCATTTGACTTTCCTTTGCCATGTAGTCTATTATGATTTGCATCTACACCATCGATTTAATTTTTGAAAGAATTATACCACCTTTGACTTGATTCCTTTGCCATTTCTGCATTTTTGAGCATTCATTCTACATTGAATCCAACTAAACTTGATTCTAAACTATTCTCATGATCTATATATCAATCTTCAACTTTAGTCTTCAATGTTCCCTTCTCTAGATAGAGATCTTTGACCATATAGTAGAAACTTTTAGAGATGAAGAACTACTCTTTGTCTTAGACATGATTAGGAACAAGGAATTTATGAATCATTAGAAACATCCAAACCTTCTTCTTATTAGGAAAACACATAACAAACCCTCCCAAAACCCAATCACCTAGCCATGGAATAGCACATTTCTCATATGATTTCCTACATTAGGTTAACTCAAAGGGATGATGAAAAGAAAAGGTCATCCTATGGGCAATCTATACTCAGACTCAATACATTGACACTTGAATCAACTTCAAATCCTAAAGCAAAATGATATGACTGAAACTTGGGCAAAAAAGTTGTATGCAAATTATGATTTATTTTTCGATTACCATTGCTTCTCTAGTAGAAATGGACAACATGCTGCTTTCTCTATAAGTTTTATGCAAACACAGAGCTACTCTCACAAGAGATTGTGTATCACACTTGTCCACCAAGGAGGAGAAAGTATTTGATTGTCAATATACATATATCGTGAGCAACTATCTTCTTCGTGTCATTTGAGAATGAGTGTATTATGTCATGAATTTACAATTTACAAGGCTTGGGAAGAGGTGGGTATAATCAAGCATATTCATACTTGTTCTTGCATTATCTTTTTGAAATTGAAAAATTTCTTTGATCGACATTATTAATTTTTGGCTATGTACAACAAGAGTTATGCAATCATATGTTGAAGTTACATATGGGAATTTGGACTGTACATGTTGATAAGCCACAATCTATTTTATTCTTTTTTTGTAGTATTTTATTTGAAGCTTGTGTGTTATCATGTTATGATATTGTTGTCATAGAAATAAATAGATATTGGTGGTGAGCTTTGGCCTTGTTTGGATTTGTGTGTGATATGATATTGTTGTCATGGAGATAAATAGATATTGTTGCAAATATTTGGTACATAGTTTTTTAGAGTACATAGACAATAAGCTGATGATTTCAGGTTTTTTTGTAATGAAATTGTTTGATGTTGAGCTAGGGTTTCACTTTCAACATGATATTATTAGCATCTTAATTTTTTTCTAAACAACCATAATGAATATCTTTAGAGAAATTTAAAGTTTTTGATCTAGAAGTGGATAGCATCTACAGATTGCCAACACCTTATCTAGGTAACTCGAGAATATCAACTCAAATTATAGGCGTAGAAATCACAACTTAATCACTAGATAATAAGGATTTCAATCCAATTAAGGCGTTTCTTAATTGGTTGGTCCTAAGATAGTCCTTTAAACTCACATTATTTTGTATACATTTCAATGGGCACCATGTTCATATTATTATCTCTCCAATGACTAATTTTCATCAAGAAAAATTACATCTAGTTATGAAGAAGAAAATGTATACAAAGACTGAAACAAGCCACAAATTCTCTCTAGGAATTTGCTTTAAAATTTCTTCCTCATGCTTGTGGAACCATAAAATTTTAAATCTATAATAATGATTTTGATCTCAAGCCACAAACTTTATATCCCTTGTGAATCATATCATTTCCACTATTCTTTTGCTAGGTCATGCTTAGGTACAAATAATATTAGTTATTAGCCTGATATACAATGAGACATATGGTCTTACTCTAATATATTCTTGACTTCATATGATTGTTATTAGCCTCATGATATATAGTGAAACTTTTTTTTTAATAAAAAAAACTCTAACTGGCGTCAATATTTTGATGCATCCTTTTGTCGACAGTATGACTAACCTGTCGAATCATCTATAGAAGTCATCAATATTTCAACACCTCTCTGCCATTGAGGGTATGACAAACCCATCAAATCATCTCTAGAAGTTGTCGATATTTTGATGCATTCTACAATTGATGCTATGTCAAACCCGTCGAATCATCTCTAGTAGTCATCGATACCTCAACATTCCAAAGTAGTTGTGAGATGCCATGATGTGACACATATGGCAATAATTTTCAAAGAATATTTCTGTCGATACATCAATAGTCATGGTGTACATCAGAAATCTAGTAAAGATATTTTTTGATGTTTACAAGTCACAATTTCGACTTCTATGTGTCAAAAAATAGGCCCAAATTTACTAGTGTGTTGATATGTTTGGTTGGAGATAACCTGAATAATTGGCATATAGTATTAGCACAAGCTAAGTTGGCATATAATAATTCTATGAATAGGAGTATGGGAAAAACACCTTTTGATATTGTTACTAGAATACAACCTAGAGGAGTATCAGATTTGAGGGATGTTGCCGGTGAAGAGAAGAGAAGTGCTAAAGGGGAAGAATTTTCTAGTTTTATGAAGTCTTTGCATGAGGAAGTGAAGTTGAAGTTAGAAAGAAGTAATTAAAAGTATAAGGAGAAGGCTGATAAGTCTAGGAGACATTGTGTTTTTGAAGTTGGTCATGAGGTGATGGTTTATTTGATGAGAGATAGATTTCCTATTGGAACATATAGTAAGCTAAAAATGAACATGTTTGGAACTTGTAGGATCTAGAGGACATTTAATAATGGTAATGCTTATGAAGTTGAGTTACCTAATGAAATGGATATATCTCCTATATTGAATGTTGTTGATTTGTATGAGTATCATGATTTAGATAATGATTTTTTTGTACCTGATGATTATCCTAAGAAGCAAATTGAAGAGGTTGAACATATTTTGGATCAGAGAGTTGGAAAAAGGATGAGAGGAAAGGATTACCATGAATATTTGGTGAAATGGAAGAATAGACCAGTTGAAGATGCTATGTGCATTTCTCAATCTAAGTTGGATTCAACTTAGGTTGTAACATCTCAATGATTCAGGAGAATCATTTCTTTCAACTTTGGTTGTCTGATGCAGGAGCATCCTGGGTTGTCTTTCTATCCTGATCATCTTTGTTCATTTTTCCTATTAGACTCGAGAGCTAGTGGTTTCCAAGTTGCTATTGCTGCCGAGCTATTCAATGATGACTGAGTTACTATAGCTAGTGATGACTGAGTTACTGTTGCTTTCCACTATTGGCAAAGATATCTAGTATTAATGTCATATGATTTCCACAATCCATTAGAAATACAATTTTTTTTCTTGGAATTTGATTGTGTATAAATTTTTAACATCAAAGTTTTGAATCACACACAATAATCCATCATCAAGATGAGGGAGAGTACAAGAGAATTGAAAAATATGTGTTGGTTGAGTATTCCTTCATGTGTCGAGTGAGCCTGTTATTTACTGATGCTCAATCCCTTCTTTGACTGAGTTTGTTTGTGATCAGTTCTTAGTTTTAGCCAACTTATGTAATTAATTTGGATCCTATATTTAATGTTTATATCTTTTCTTGGGATGTGTGCAAACCATTTTAAGGTTAGCCTTTCTATTATGTAATGATCTAGAATCTTTTGTAAACCATTTTGGCAAGTATAAATGAGGGTGTTTAGATTTAGGTTATGGAAGAGACTTAGAGAGAAGATGTTCTGGAATAGTGAATTGAAGCTTGATCATGGATTTTGAAGTTGAATTTTGTTGGTTGTAACCTAAAAGGCCTTACAACTAGGCATGTATGCTGATAATTGGATTTGAATCAATAAGTGTTGTTGTTTCTTCTCTCCTCGGTGTTGTTCTTGTGTTTTTTTCTTCCATTGTGTTACTCAGCAAGGTGATTCGATAGTTAGGTGTGCCTCTTTCCCTAGATACTCAATCCCTCCTTGCATCACAATCCTATTGTCAATGTCCTCCCTGGTTTATTATTCTTGATTGAGAGCCACTCTATGTATTTGTATTGCCGATTTTCATCTCATTGAAAAGGTAGGGGGAAAGACACATTTGTGCCCTAATTTTTGTACAACAGTCTTGATTGGGTTACCAGAATCTTTGGTGGATGGATTTTTTTGTAGTACCTTCATATCTTTAATGTTCAATAGTCCTTTGTATCACTAATTCATTTTTAACGCAATAACATTCTCAAATAGCTCTATTAAGTGACAATCCTTTAACATAGTTCTTGAATTACAACTTCACGTTCAGATGTTTAAACAGAGGTAAGCTAAATTTTTTTTTGTGACTAGAATGTTTCAAAATTCATAGTGAATTGCTTTTCACCTTTTTTTTTTTTTGGTATTGCCTTTAACAAGAATTCCTCTCATGTGTATAATTGACACAATTTGTTTCCCTATTCAAGAACAATAACACCTTTTTCCACTTTTTACCATGCTATTGATTTAAGGTAAGAAAGTAAACAAAGTTTTAATATTGATTTATTTTTTTTACCTTTAAGTTTTCACCTTGTGTGCATAGTCAAAACACTCACATTTAATGTATTCTTCTAGAGAATAGGAAATTGATACTTGCAATGTGTAATTTTTGGATATGTAACATCATTTAATTCTCTACTCATTTGCATTCTCATTGCTATAAATAAAAGGAGAGCTTCATTTCCAATAAGTTTTTATCATCCTCTTAAATTCTAAATGTCCTCACTACTAGCTAGTAACAATTTAATTTGATAAATACACTCTAGTTCTCTAGCACATTATTAATCATAGGAATATTTCATCATATCATTCCATTTCATCATTTAAGAGACTAGGTTAAGAATAAAATGGTATCAACAATTAAGTCATAATATTAGAGTTACTATATGGTGTGTAGGTTTCTTGAGATTATCCGACCATCCCTTTACAAGGAGCTAACCTTCTCTACCTCAACCACACCCCTATCTTGTTAAACTTGCAAGAATGTAGACACTAGCAACAATGAACATGAGTCAATAACCGTATAACATAAGAAAAAATTAACAAGCTACCTACTTCCATATTCATATAATGAGATAACATATGCACCATCATTAACATACTCATGAAACATCATTATCATAATCACGGGTTGTAATGAAATGTGACATTCATTAGGAAATACACATCTATGCATTAAATTAACCATTTAAATAATATTAACTAATGCATCATATAATTTTATTAATTGGAAGATTAGGATAATTAACTTAATTTTTTTAAACAATCAATATTCAAATCAAAGTTGACCCAGTCAATGTTGACGAGGTTGCCATATAAGTAGAAAACTAGGAGTGTCAAAAGGAAAGACGTGACATAAAAAATAATTAATATTTATTGCTTCTTGATGAAATCTTTTAGAAATCTCAGTTAGTATGGTTTATTCTTCATTTGGTACTAGACTGAGAATTCAGCTCAGATGATTCATAATTATCTTTAGTAGAGTCTACTAAGTTGTCGTTGAGAGGTCTCCAAAACTCTCCTGTAAAGAAATCCTTTGTTTAGTTTATTTAACAAACACTTGAAGGGATCTTCTATTTTGACTATGAAATGTATCACACTTGGAAAACCTCAAACACTACTTTACTAGCTTCTCTTCATAGAGATGTTTCTTCTTTAACTATTATTTCTTAAAAAATAAATTAATCTCTCTTTCTATGGAAACTCATATTTTTATGTTGGATTCATTGTTGGGATATCATTAAAGAAAAAATTAATTATGATTAAGCTTGGAAGAAGTAAATCAACTTTGACTATTTAACACTTTTAGTCTAAAAATCAAAGTTTATTGTATGATGTTGTAAACATCCCCATTATTAGATCCTCACCCTAATACTATAATTTTTTATCATTCTCTGTACTACACAGACAATTATGGTTTGTTTGAGCACTATTATACTGTACTTTTTTCAATTACCTTTTGAATAACCATGTCTCGATAGTTTATTGTAAGAACCATGTCCTACTAAGAAATTGCCACATCATCAAATTGCTATGAATATAGAAATAAACAAGTGGAAACTCTACTTGAATAGTCAAAAATCATTTCATTAACCATAATCAAGGTTTAAAATTAGTTATCCTTTAAAGAATGAAATACATGATATTATCCAAGGATGCTGACCTACACATCATCCATCCATCAAAATGCATAATTTAATAAATACATTCAAGGAGCATAATAGATGAATTAACCATTGAATATAATTATATCCAAACGATCATCATAAGATGATTATATACATCACATAATGTAGACTTAGACAAGGATCTGTGAACACGTGTCATTTGCAAGTTCTGATCTTGACAGCCATCATAAATCATCCATCCATTATTTGATATGGGAGCATAGCCCAGACACTTTTACCATGCCAACCATAGAGTGTTTGGCTCCCTCAAGGTTCTTCATGACATAAAGAATGCCTCAAACCTAGCATGAGAAGTCTAGAAACTTAAAACAAGAGGATTGAATGGATCTAGTGCAACTGTAAAATATACTATTTTCCACATATGTCTAAGTAGCCTAATCACAAAATGTGGCAAGGAAACATGAAACAAAAACATATCAACACATATGCAATAAAATAAATAACAACATATCTACTCATATGAAGTATAATAAAATAACAACATATCTGCTCATATGTAGTAAAATGAAATAACAACATATCTACACATATGTAGTAAAATAAAATAAATTTTTCCAAAAAATTTTTAAAGCCAAATTTATCTAATAGAAGAAACAGAGCATATTGTATCCATGCTAATTAGAACTGGTGGATAGGAATAAAAAAAACACATTGTATCCATCCCTATCCCTCCCAAATTTCCACATTACATCCAACCATAAGGTAGACTAAATGGTCTCATTCAAGAGAATCCATGTTCTATAATAACTTTAAAATGGACAACTGGGCATATGCACCAAGTTGTGGTATCGAAAAGGTGACAATTTTTTCTTTTTTCTTATGAAAGCCATAGTTTGATCGCAATACCTTTTGCATGAACTAAGCCATAGGCTTTGGCAATTCAAAAAGGTCAACGTAGCGTAATCACATTGATGGAAATATGAACATTTTTAATAAATTACAAACTCATGGATCTTTCCCTCATTCCACTAAATTTCTTTTCCCTTTATCCATTTTCTACAACCCCAAGGAGTGTGTATGCACTATTATTTGTTGATAAATATTGATCTCATTTTGGTTTGACAAGGAAGTGACAAAACACTTAGTTATTATCTAGAAAAGTTACAGTGCAAGCCAAGTGTATAGTATATACTAAGCATAAGGGTCTAGATAATACATGCTGAGTAATATGATAGTTAGTGTTGAGCAGTTAGTGTGCGTTGAGTCACTCAGGTGCTAAGAAAACAATACATATTGAGTGATTTAGGTGTCAAGCAATAGTAAGTGTCGAGCCATTCAAAAGCTGAATATCAACATATAAGTCACAGTGAAGGCCAAGCAACAGAGTTTATTGATGATGAGTAACCACTCTTTGACATAGATGTTTGTTATGGAAAAAAATTCTATGTAAACAATTTTTAGCCAACATAAACATTAATTTTTGATCATAAGAGATAAGGATTGAGTCATTTTATGCATCCCAAGGTATTGCATACAACCAATCAAAAAAGGGAAGCAATTAGATGACAATAAGGATCAACCATAGTAGTTGATCATGACCTAGCCCATCTCTACAAATGCCTATTTAAGGAGGTTAACCCTAAGGAAGATAACAATGCATGAATGAGATGAATTCTAAGAGTATAGAGTGCATTCATGGTGGTATAGATGGCTATGAAAGAGTTATACAATGCATAATCAGTTTGAGGAGAACAAAGATAAGTAGTGAAAGGATAAAGAAGATAGATCTGATTAAGAGGATCAATAGTTAATTAGTAAAGAGGACATCTAACATCAAGTAGCAAGGTACTAACTAAAGGATAAGGTGTTGAATCATTCTAATAGGTGATATAGAGTAAATCTCTTAACATAGTAGTCCTAACAGATTGTTGTAAATCTCCTAACAGAGTGCTTAATTGTGAGTTTTAAATCCTTTAATCAAGATGAGACCTAACAATCTTGTAAGCCTTTTTCATAGGGTAGATCATATATTATGGTCAAAACTTTGTAGCCATAATTGGCCCCACTTTATAGCTACAGTAGTGAAAATTTGTGGGTGTCATCCCCATCCCAACTTTACCTTCTCCTTGGAGGGTTTTTGGGTAACCAAAATCTCATGTGTTATGTATTGAATTTACTTTATGCTATGGATGTGATGTATGGTTACTTATTTCAATTTACATGCTAAGTTATGAGATGGATGTTTGGTGAATTTTTTAATTGGTAAAATTTTTAAGCGCCGATTCACCCCCTCTCTCAAAACTTACTTTTCTATTTTTATTTCCAACAATTGGTATTAGAGCTAAGTTCTCTAGAAAGAAAAGTTTGACAACTTAAAAGGTAAGATCTTGAAGATGGAAGTCTACAAATTGGGAAAGACTATTGAGAATCATAAGATTGAAATACAACTTTTCTTACATCAATTAAATGAAGCAAGAAATGTACTATAGTAGTCATCGAATAGAAGAAAGGAAATAGCTATGCAATAAAATGACACTCAATACAAAGAAACATAAACTATTGGATTTTTTGTGGAAAGAAACTCAAAAAAGATTGATGCAACAATTGTAGATTTGATGGAAAATAATGGTGCCCTAAATAAAGAAGTCAGGAATTTGAAAAGGGAATAGGAAGCTCACTCAGTAGTATCATGTGAGATGAATGAACTAAAAAAGAAAGAAGAAGAAGAAAAAGTCATGATTAAAGAAGACACAATATTATTGGCAAATAGACTTGAGGAGAAGACATCAGATGTGCAAATTATTGCAAACATGCAATTGGATACAATGAATCAATTGATACTTGCAAACCAAGAACTAAATAGGAAAGACATTGAGATCAAAACTTTGAAATCACAAAATGACTTGCAAAATAAATTAAAGGCAGAGAAAGAAAATCTTGATAAGCCTAGCGAAGCCATAAAGTGTTTTGAGAGACTGATGGCATCACCAAGACCTAATGTAATACCCCAAAATTGGCACATTGCCATATTAACCAACTTTGGTTTATTCAGTTATTCCTAAGTCCTATTTTACTATGCAATTCTAATTTTGATAATCGCTACTTGACCTAGGTGTCAAATACAAAAAACCCTAATCTACATTAATCAAATTATTTATTTAATTCCTAAGTATTGACTCAAATTAGCTAAATAAACCTATTGATTTAATTTAATTTAATTATAAGTGTTGTACTTTAATTAAATTAAAATCACCTCATTAGCTAATGTACAAAAGAATTAAATACATTTAATTTAATAAGATAGGTCCTCTTTTTAATTATTGAATTTAATTATTCAATTAATTAAAGTTATCCATTTATGAAGACATATTCTATTTTATTAAATTAAATATTCTCAAAAAGGGATTAATTCCTTTTATCACTCAAAAGTCAATCAATTAACTCCTTTTATCACTCAAAAAGGAACCATTTAATTCCTTTTATCACTCAAAAGGCAGTCAATCAGCTCCTTTTATCACTCAAAAGGCAATTAGTCAGCTCCTTTTATCACTCAAAGACAACCAGTCGACTCCCTTTTCATGAGGAAGTTTCCTTTATGACTGGTTCTACTCTTCTATCTTGATCGTCCATTCCGATTAATCTCGACCGTTGATCACCTCTTGGATTCTATAAAAGAAGCTCCCCATTCCTCATTATAGAGGTTGAAAATTGGGAATTTGCGTCAAACTTATGCATAAATATTGACTCAATTTATTCTTGCATTCTTAGTTTAATTCTTACATTGCAATCTCATATTAGCTTAAAAATGCATTCATTTAGCATAGCATGTTTATTCATTTATTAGATTATCAATTGCATCTCTCATCTAGATTAATTACACTTTTATTTAGCTGCATAAATCCTTCATTCTAGAGGTCTGGTTGCCCACTTCTTGTTCTGAGAGCAAAGGCATAATCCTTCTAGTTAGAAGGCAATAGGTTGTTTTGTTAGACTTTCTAGATAAATAATCCAATGTTTATTCTAGGATGATCTCATAGGTAATGACCATGTTGAAGTTTTTGTGAGGATCTGAGGCTTGCATTTCACACACATGTTTCTGGCACCCACTGTGGGTCACAAAAAATCAATTTTTTTGGCCCCATTTTCTCTATTTTTTACATTTTTATTATTTTGTTGCATTCATCCGTATAGGTTTCTAGATTTTTGCGTGAGAAATCTCATTTTTGCACGAAGACCTAAAGATTTTGTGTCTTCCTCTACACTTTCTCACATGAAGAAGTGCATAAGAGCATAGTTTCTCATGTAGTGCACTCCATTTCTTCACGTGGTTTTGTGCAAGATTTCACATGAAATTCTACAATAGCACAGCTTTCTAGATTAGAGTTTTTAATGATGTTTGACTAACAATATTTTCTAAAGCATTTTGTTTCTGATTTCTAGTTTTTTTGCAGTTTAACAATGGTTTGTAGGACAATTGAAAAAAAGAGAGTATAAAATGAATTTTGATTTTTGATGTTTTCATACATTTTGACATTTTCTAAGCTATTTTATGGGTATAAAAAAGAACTAAAAAAGTCAAATTTTATTCTCCCATAGTTAAGCTTCTGTTTGATTAACGATGTTTTCTCAAGCATTTTATTTTTGATTTCTAGTTTTTTTGTAGCACAACCATGGTTTGTAGGATGCTTGATGAAGACACCTTTTATCCAAACATTGCAAACTCGTAGTGACTATGTGAATGTAGGATGCTTGTCAAAGATACACATGACGAAGACTAATTTCAAACCCACTTAAACATTGTGTCTTCTTTTATTGCTTTCCACACACTGTATAAATAGGGCTTGTGAACTTCATAAGGTGCAAGACAGGGGAATAGGGGTGTATGCTCTTTACCACTTAGAGGTCATGACCAAGGGTAAATCATAAACCTAGAAGCCTCTTAAAGACAACATCCAAGGGAGGCAAGCAAGTTAGTGGTCCTCTCAAATGAAGCCTTTAATGAAGAGACAATGATTTCATTTTAGGGGATCAAAGTCTTGGAATAGGCCAAGGTGGGATCGATTAAGCTAACTCAATGATTAATATGTCTTGTGTATTTGGGTAAGGAAATGACGTAGAAGAGTATGCTCTTTCCCCTTGAGGGAAATCAAAAACTTGAACCCTTAGATCCGAACCACCAGTCCAAGTCATCCTTTAGAGCCCTGTTAGAGTGATCCAACTTCTAGGAACGACCCAAATGAGCACATTCCTTTTTTTGAAGATTCCACCTCACTCTAATAAAGAAGCTTGGTTGAGAAAAAGACTCCAAAGTCATATTAATTTCCTCTTCTTCATTCTGATATCACATATCAAGAAGAGGCTCTGTAAACTGCACTAGTCAGTGCCAGCCCTAGTCTTGCTAGTCAAGTGTGTGCACTTACAAATGCTGGTGTGGGTTGCTAGCCTCAAATTTTCTTGTGAAGCCACCAGGTATTAGTATGAATTGAAGCCAAGTAAAAACTTCTTAGTTAGTTGCTACCCACTTCACCTTCGAAAGGAGGCATTATCTTTGTGCAAGGAGGGGGAAGAATCTCTCCTGTAGAACTCACTGTAGGCATGCAACTGGGTGGTGGAAGGTGGTATACGTGCTTGAACCCTACCACAAGGGTTTTCATTTAGTATATATGTTATTGAGCCCTTTGAATACACCAAAAACACAGGCACCCTCTAGGGGGTGACACAACTATGTAAGATGCGTGCATGCACATAAGTTGTGGGGCAAAGGTTTTGCCTTCTCTACCAATTTTCTATTGTAGGAATAAAAGTGTGTTTGTTATTGAGTCTTTAGACATTGTCCAAACCTATCAAATAATCTAAAGGTTAAGACTCCCTCACCCCTCCAAGTTGCTTTGTCCTCGGTTGGGTTGTTTGAAACTACTGCTTGCTTCCCGTGTTTATTTGAAAACTAACTGTTTTGTTCAAAACAACCAAAATGTTGTCCAAAATTTGATAATAGTCTTATTACTTATTTGGAATTTTCCAAAACAAACAACAATCTATCTAGAATAGTTTGAAACCTATGCTCTAAATTTGGTCTATTATCTGCATCATTTTATCTCTTTTCTATCTCCAAATAGTGTCAAACAACAACTTCTTGCTTAGCTAATGACTTGCGACCTACACACAAACTTGTCTTGTTTCTTGTTTACTTTATCCTTGATCTTTTGTGCTTTTCATACTTCATGTTACGATAGTCATACTCTTTGGTTATTCTAGCCATTACTCAGATAACTCGTATCTTAGTATACGGTAGACTTATCTTTCTTTTTGAGACTACATTCTGGTGTGGTTCTTGTTTAAGCTTTCACTTTTTGTCCTTGTTTATGACTGTGGCAACAAGAAGTGAAAATGTATTTTATCCCGAAAGACCTAGATGAGGTAGAGCTAGGAGTACAAATCATGAAAAAGGTTGCTCTTCAGTTCATACACGGTTTCTCTCTAGTTCATCTAGTGAGGAATCTTCATGATCCCCCTCACCTGTTAGATCATCTCATGTTCAGAGAATGTTCTCTATAAACTTACGAAAAACTAGGAACCCCTTGTATCAAGAGGATCTTGAAACTAAAAAAGGTCATACATCTCCAAACAACACAAGTGAATCCTTATTTAGAGAACCTTTTCAAGCAACATATACTGAAACTTATCACATCCCTAAAATAGCTGAACCAAAACCAGAACATGGAGAACATAGTAGAGACCAAGATCAACATAGGAATGAAAGAGATTGGGAACCTTTTACTGATGAGAATGAAGAAGAGGTAGAAATACTCCTTGAGTATATCAAAAAATGTCATGGTCATGGAGATCTTGTTTCACGAAGAGAAAGAGAAATACTTTCTCAAACTTGCCCAAGAGGGAGCCAAGCTACCTCATCACTTTAACATTGAAACTATCATTACACATGAAGAGGAAACTGAGACTTCCAAATTGAAAAAGCAATTGAAAATCATGTAAGAACAGTTAGCTCTAATGATGTTTGATAAGGACAAACCTACAAAAACATACACCTTAGACACTCTTTGTCCATTTTCTTTTGACAAGAGTATAGACATGCCTCCTTTTCCAAGAGGAGTTGAGTTACCTAAGTACGATAAATACTTTGGAACCATCAATCCCCAAGATCATTTGTGAGAATTTGGTGCCTTGTCTATGGAATTTATGCATAATTAGACATATCTCATGTGTTTATTCCCAAGAAGTCTAGGTGGTCAAGTCATGGAGTGGTTCTCACACTTGCCTATTGGTATCAAAATATTTGATGAAATTGCTAACTTGTTTGTCCAAAATTACTCTCACAACATACATCACCCTGTTGATATTCAAGACTTGTGCAACCTTAAACAAAGAGTTGGGGAACCTTTCCTCAGATTCCTTTAGAGATGGACACAACTTCACACCAAATACTCATGCAAAATCTTGGAAATAGAGAAAGTCAACATCTTTATGGATAACCTCCTACTTGATTTTGGGTATAGAGTTCAACTTCAAGGTCTACGTACCTTTGAAGACATGGTTACACAAGCTATCCAAATAGAGGAATTCATGGTCAAAAAGGGTGAAATAACCCTTCAAAAGGACACTAGACAAGGATCAACCTCTAATAAAGGCAAGTCCAGATATGTGAACAAAAATTGAGAGGTTGTACATGACGAAGTTGTTGACAACATTACTCCTAAACCTGCTAAGGTAGTGTTCAATCTTACAGATAATCTTAGAGCATCCAAGAATGTTGAGAAACCTCCTCCTAACAACATGACACCTGAGAAAAAATTGAGTAACTCATGGGCTACACAACCTAAATGAGATTTTACACCTCTTGGTGAACCTTTGGACGTGGTTCACAATACCTTGTTACAAAAAAAACTCATTTCTCCATTGCACAACTCTCATCCTTATGATCTGCAACCATGACCACCATGGTGGAATGAAACTTTATTTTACAAATACCACCAAAAAAAAGGTCACAAAACCAGTAACTCAATTAACTTTCATCACAAAATCTAAGACCTAATCGATGATGGTGACATTCTTGTGGATAGACATAACAAGAAATCAAACACAAGGCTTTCAAGGAGCCATTACCTCACTACAAAAAAGGAGAAAACTTGAAACCAAAACCTAACAACAAGGTCAACTATACATACTCTAAAAATGATGATGAGATAGTCCATATGGTTGAACCAGTTGGTGTTGACTATTGTGATGTTATCAGCATCAAGGGTAAACAAGAGAAAACTAAACCTAAGACACCATTTGTCTTAAGGTGTCCTACTTCCAACACATCTAATAGCGAGTCATCACAAACTTGTGCCAATGCTGTTATGCATTCTTGTGCCAATTTAGTACTCAACATCCATAATCAAATCACTTAGCATGAACTAAAGTTTACTGATGGTTGATATCAATTAAACTTCACTCAACATCCACTAAGTTTCACTTATCTCCACATCGGCATACACTTAAAATCAACTTTTCTTGACTTCAACTAGATTTTTGCTCAACTTACATTAACATTGCTCAACACCTATTGTACAATTTGTTAAGCTTAGCAAACTCAATTCATTTCACTTGTTCTTTTGGACTTTCATCAGCATATCCATCCTTTTCAAAATTAAGTAGATAATCAATCCACTATGTTATCACCATCTCAACTGATCTTTATACTTCTTTTCCATATCATAACTCAACCTTTCCTTTAGGTGCTCTTGTTACCTCATTTGATCAAATCCTCTTCATCAATCAAAAAAATGATAGTACTCTGATCAACTAAGCAATTGTCTCTCCAAAAATTAGTAGGTTTGACATCAGTGACAAAACAATGATTGAAACACATTCTCATACTTGTATCAATCTTTGATCAATAATCTCCCTCTTTGGCATTGATGGAAAACCATTACCAACAACAATACCAAAAAGAAAATAGTTCTTTGTATTGAAATTTCTTCATCTATCAACAACTTCAATCTTTTGTATAGGTTACAAAACTTCGTTCTCTTGTAGGGCTTCTCCCACTATCTGATATTTAGGTATCTATCTTTTCTACTTTTTGTTGGTAGATTCCAATCTCCCTCTTTGACAACAATGCTAAAGACTTGTCATCTCATACATATAGATGTTTAATAATTATAGGTTCTCTCACTCTATCACCTAACTTGTGACTAATTATTTGTTCCAGCTCTTGATTACTTTAGGCAACTCCTGAAGTATAGTCCATTGCATCAATATGTATCATGCACCTTCTATTATATGTGATGTAGGGCACATCTCTAGCTTCTTAAATATATCTGGATAGAGGTATCACCCCTAATTTACCTCTTAGATACTCATGAGCATCCTTAGGTAAAGCTTTTGTGAATATATTAGCAATTTGTTCTTTTGGATTAACATATTCCATTTTCACTTCTTTGTCTTGAACAACTCTCTCAAGTAACGATACTTGATAGCTATATGTTTTGTCTTTGTGTGCATCATAGGATTCTTGGATATATTTATTGCACTCATGTTATCATGGTATAATACAACAGGTTCTATGATTTCTTCCTTCATTCGTTTGAGTAGCTATTTGATCCACACAATGTTTGTACAGTTTAGTGCAACAAAAATATACTGAGCTTCAATAGTAGATTAAGATATGCAGTTTTGCTTCTTACTAGTCCAAGTAACTAGTCTCTTTCCTAAGAAAAATGCTCCACCACTTGTGCTTTTTCTATCATCAACATTTCTAGCCCAATCCACATCTGTATAGGCTCTCAATTCATATTTCTCATTTTTCTTATAGTACATACCAAAATCTTTTGTTCATTTTAGATATCTCATTATTCATTTAACAACCATCAAATGATTCTCTTTAGAATTTACAAAAAATCTTGCAACAATCCCAACAACCAATGCAATGTCAGGTCTTCTATGAACTATATATTGTAATTTACCAATCATAGACTTGTACAAAGTTTGATTCACCTCAGTCAAATCATCATACTTGGATAGCTTGTGTCTAGTCATCATAGGTGTATTGATAGGCTTTGAATCTTCTAATCCAAAAGTTTTCAATATTTCCTTCACATACTTAGAATGAGTAATGTAAATACCATACTACATTTGATAAACTTGCAAGCTGACAAAGAATTTAATTTATCCAAACATGGACATTTTAAATTCTTACTTCATTTAATTAGAAAATGCCTTACAAAGTGCATTTTATCCTTTAATTATGACATCATCAACAAAAATTCCAGCTAGTAAAATACCTTCACCACCTTCAGTCTTCAAGTATAAATTATTATTTTCATCAGATCTCTCAAAAACCAATTTTCACAACATAAGTATGAAGTCTTTCATACCATGCTCTAGGTGCTTGCTTTAATCCATATAAAGCTTTGTGCAATCTACATACCATGTTCTTGTTGTTAGCATCAATCAATCCTTCAGGATGTTCAATATAAACTTCTTCCTCTAATATACTGTTTAGAAATTCAGACTTCATGTCCATTTGGTAAACCTTGAAACCTTTGTATGTAGAATAAGTAAGCAGAATTCTTACTCCTTCCAATCTTGAAACATGGGTAAATATTTCTCTATAGTCTATTCCTTCTTCTTGAGCATACCCTTTGCAAACTAACCTTGTCTTGTTTCTTGTGACCTCACCATTTTCATCTAACTTTCATGGTTGTTAAGATTAAACCACAGACATAAATAACAATTACATGCAAATATAACCAATATCAAAAAATAATAGATCACACAGAAAATAACACAAGACACCAAGATTTAATGTGGTTCACCCAAACCTTGGGCTATGCCCACCAAATAGAAAGTCCAATATTTTTATCATCCAGTGATTACAACTTGATTACAATCTGTAATCCCTTATAGCTCAATATTGTCACAAGAATCAATTTCACATCATCTTATGAAATAATCCCTAACCCTAAGCCCTTTTTATACAAGTATTAAACTACTTTAGGGTTATAATTAATAATTACATGTCGGCCCAAAATCCTGATAAAATAGGGCCCAAATTTTTTTTGCCAAAGAATTTATGAAGTATGTACAGTACTTTCTTGATCAGTCACAACAATCTAACAATTGCTTTACTCCAATCATCATTCTCTAGTGCACCCCTAACTGTCTTAGGTTCTTGCATGCTCAGTAGACATGTATCATTTCTCAACTTATTTCTTGTCATTGGTTTGGTCTCTTTATCTCCAATAATTTGTGTAACAGGGTGATGTCTTTTGACATACTTTGACAATCTTGGTTTTGCTCTATTTTCTTCAATAGTTCTTTCAACTTTATAATCATTGCGTGCTTCTCTATCAGGTAATTCAACATCTCTTTCATGTGTATTGATCTCATTGTTAGAATGTACCTCAGGTTCATTTGGCTACTTGAATCCTAATTGCATCTCAGTTCCTAAATGCAGTTCAACATTCATTGACTATGACTCAACAATCACTGAGACTTATTGTTGTTGATTTGCAACTTGATTCACAACAACATCCTCAATCATTTCATCATAGAATTATACAAAAGATTGTAATATTTAGATTCTTTTACTAGTTCTACTCCATATACTTCCATGTATTCATCAAATTTCACATTTGCACTTTCCACAAATTTGTTATTGTTAGAGTTTAAACACTAATGAGCTTTTCTCCTTGTAGAATAGCCTAGGAATATACCTTCTTCACTTTTAGCATCAAGTTTTCCATTCCTATTATCCTAAGAATATAACACTTGCTTTCAAATACCTTAAATAATTTTACATTGGGTGTGCATCCATACCATAATTCAAAAGGTGTTGAATGAGTACCTTTCTTGACTTACACATGGTTTAGGGTATAAACAAATGTACTTATAACCTCTCTCTAGTATTTCAAAGCAGCATTTTTCTCCATCATCAATGTTATGGTATAATCCATTATAGATCTATTTCTCCTTTCAACAATTCCATTTTGTGGAGGGGTTTTTTGTGCAGAAGTCTGTCTTTTGATTCCTCTATCATTACAGAACTTCTCAAACTCATTTGATGTAAATTCTCCACCTCTATCAGATCTCAAACATTTCAAGATTTTGCGAGTTTATTTTTCCATTCTAGACAATTATCACTTAAACATTTGAAATACATTAAATTTGTGCTTTGAAACATGGACGTCATCATCCTAGAATAGTCATCAACAAATAAGATAATTTACTTTTCAACTTTATAACTTTGCACATTGATTGGTCCACATAAATTAGTATGAACTAACTCAAGTATACCTTTTGAAGTATAAGTTTTACTTTTAAAACTTGACTTAGTCATCTTACCTAATTGACATTGTTTATGATAGCTCCTATTTTTACTGAGCTTAATTTTCAAATTTATGGTGAAAATAATGAATTGATTATTAGGGTTGCATCAATCTTATTTCCATCTATAGAAGAAACCCTAGAATATTTTGCCTTGATCCAATTTTTTTTTATTGATTGTCCCAAGTGTGAGGTTTAGTACCCTAGGATTTGAATTTCATGTCACATTACAAAAATATTCATGAAATTTGTCTAAGCCCTAACCCTAGGTTTTTGAAATTAAGCAGGTTTTCATTTTTCCTTTAACATCTTCCATTAAGGGCTTAACAGAGTATCATAAGAAAGTATTTTCTTTGTTACAATGTTAAGATAAATGTGCCATCATCATATCATGAATGGTATAATTTGTCTTTCTGGCCTTATGACTTCCTTTGTGTCATAAGATCGTGTCACAATTTTGAATGGTTTAGTGCACAACCATCCCTAACATTATGACAAAGGAGGTCATCATGGCATCGTGATCGATAAAAAGGGGTACTATGATATTATGAAGCAATGTATATCATAGGATCATGGAAGACATAATGGAATGTTGTGATATTATGAGGAATCTATGGTCAAAAGATTGTAAGGATGTCAAAGTAAGCAATGGTGATGGTGTGTTGGTAGACAGGTGTCCAGTTTTTCATTAGTTAAAATAGAGTAATAGATACCAGGTGTGTGCTTAGTCAAGAAAAAGTGGGACCAAAGGAAATATTATATTATTCTAAAGTGGCATATGATGACCTTCGATGCTATGATGAATGGTTCATCATAGGATCTTATCACAAAACAAAGTATGGTTTGATGGTACAATGGAGTCGTGATCATAAGATCGCACATAAAAATTATAATGACCATGATGCTACAATGTATAGGGTTAATCATTATTAGAGGATTGTAGGAGTTCCAAACATAGCTTGTGATGTTACAAAATGATAAAAGAGACTATGATCGTAAGATCATTTGAAGAGGAAGATCAAGCCGTGATGCTACAAAGCTGTTTATCATGAGATTGTGGAAGGAGAAAAGGTTAGGGCTGATGCAATGGCAATGAAGGGATCATAAGATTGTAGAATGGCTTTGCCATGGGTCCCAATTGATTGACAAGGGTTTTCATAAGATTGGAAAACCATTTTTTGCAACAATAAGATGCCACGAAAGGTCTTTTCATTAGTTATTATCGTAGTATTGTAAGCCCTACCTTGACATCAAAATGAAAAGTCACTTTTTTTGAGATGGAAATGACAATAAAGTTCTCAACCAATGGGAATTAAGTGCAGTACAAAAAGTGTATTACTGGGTAGTAATGGCAACACTTCATTGAGTTGACAAAGTGGGTTGATATTGTATTTCAAGCATGTTAAAATCAGTGCAAAGTGAATGTTGATTTGCATATATTATTTTGTAAAGATTTTCCCACTTCACAATCATAGTTCACCATTTTCTATTTTAGATTATTATTTCCAGAGCTTTTGAGAACAGATCAGTTTCCAGATCTGGTGTTTACTTGCTGTAGACACCTAAATTTGATTACACCACTTTGGTAATCTAATTTAGCCATCTCTAAAGGCATCATTAATTAAATTCCTATTTAATTAATCCTTTTCAATCTCCTAGCTGATTAATTTAATTAATCATCTATAGTCCTAATTGATAAATCAAATAATCTATTATTTATCAATTAAATCCTTTTCTCCTATCTAATTCCAAAAATCCCCATTTATTAAATAAATCTATTTGATAAATAAAATCCTCAAATTCAAAAACCCCTAACCTATCTCTAATCCTCCATTTAGCCTAATCCACCCCATTCACCCATACTAACCAAGCTTAGCCACTAACTCACCCACCCTCATTAATGCCATCCACTTGCACATCTCTAACATTCCTAATCTAATCCTAAACCCAAGCCTAATCCACTCCCTAATGTTGTCACATTCCCTAAACAAGTTTAAGACTTTCCTAAACCAAATCAAAGTCTCCCCTCAAAAATCCCAACCACCAAGTCATGAGTGCTCTTACAAACCATAAAAGACTCTTACAAGCCCACTCATGACTCTTACATCCATCTTCCAAACTCTTCCCTCTTCCACACTCATTCCTCTTACATCCCTCTTACATACTCAGCCCCACTCATCATGCCTTTAACCAACCCTTTACCCTACCCTCTCACACTCATCCTCCTTGTGACAAGTGTCACCTTCCCATTGGTGCTAAACAAGCACAATCCATGTGCTCCCCTTTGAGTGCATCTTAGCCCTCCTTAACTATCTCCCCATCCTTGCATCTAAGCCCTCCATCCCTCTACCCCTTGGCCTATAAATTGAATCCCATCCCAAGCCATTTCATCAACAATCTTTGAGCTAAAGTTACCATGCTATTTTGAGAACCAAAGCCATCAATCTTACCCTTATAATGCCAAATTGAGAGCTCACAAAGCTACCAATTTTCCATTACCCACCTCCATTGAAGTAGCTTTTGAGCATCTTGAGCATACATCCACATCAAAGGACACATCTACAAAATCAAGAAAGCATGGAGTCTTTTCTCTTGTGAGGTTTGCACTTTTTGTTTGCTTTTCTTTGTCTAAACATATATGTGAATTTAGTTTTGGTTTGTGAATGTTTCTCTTATTGTTAATGTTCTTTGCATTCTAGATCTTGTTCTACACTTGCATAATATCAAAATGTATGACAAAGAAGTAGAAGAGATTCAAGCCTCAGACATGACAACTTCAGAACCTTCAACCTCTAAAGAAGGCAAAACTAGACAAAGGAAGCCAAATTGATTCACTAAAGAATGGATAAAGTTTTTCCTGGTTCTTCTAATGCTAATGCTATAGACGATCAAGCTTTCATTGAACCATATGCACTATGCAGAGACACCATATGCCCTAGTGTTATGGGTTTAGATCTTTTCAGATACTTCTATTATAACATGGATAAGAGAATTTCTATGTGCAACCCATGGAAGAAGAATCTTGCCAAATTAATATTTCTAGAGGTCTTCGTAGATGTAGAGTTGATGAAGGCCCTGATGCTACAATCTGACAACTAAATACTTCCATAGGAGAGATGGAACTATCCTCTATACCCTAGAATGAGAATTATTTATTAAGGCATTTGGATTAGATGGAGCTATGCATCAACCTATTGATCTAAAGGATTTGCAGAAGAAATTTGAAGAAAACACCACGGTATACACTGGAAAATCTATGTTGTAGCATATTCCCATGGACTTGAAGGAAGTGGGTGATTACCCTAAGAAGGTTGAGAAAATGATGCCATTGGAAAAATTTAAGAATTATTTTGTTAAAACTCTATATGGTGTTCATAAGGTGGTTTGCAAGGATGGTACTGATATGGTCTATGGAGTAGAATTCATAATTTCAAGAGATGTAAAAGACTCCTATCATGGTGGGAAGTATGATTATGTTATTCATATTTTGGAGGTGATGAAGGAAAATATTTCTAGGACTCAAATTGAAGATTTGAAAAACTTCAACTTTCCATCATTATTCACTATTGATGCACCTGATTCTCTATAAAAATATAGGATATATCAGCTATGACTTTATTGATCAAACTTTTGATGCAAATGGATCTCTACCAGTATAGTTGTGGACACACGTATGGGATAGTAATCACCATTTCTCTAATTCTGTTTCATTCTTTAATAATTTTAGTGCTGTGATCATGAAAATGTTAGATCTAGGATATTTTAGGGCACCAGATATTATAAAAGATCTTTTGAGACTAGCCCTGCTTCCTAAAGCAAAGAGACTTGACCATAATTGGGGAGATATTTTCTTATTTCCCACTTTTCCTTTAATGAGAGTCTATGGTTGTCCTCAACTACCCCATATATTGCCTAATTTTATCCCTCTTAGGTTAGGAATAATTGAATTCATTTGGCAATTGTTCATATTCAACAAGGAATACTTGGGACCCAAAGTGCACAAACAAACTTTTTTGTGTAGGTGTTGTAGGATTAGTGATTTTACTATTGGCAAAGAGGCCCTAGACTAGTTTCATTCTTTCCTCCATCACTACAATTTGTTTACTAGCCCTTATAGAATGTATGACCCTGATGGTTGGATGAGGGTCACTCTTAAAGAAATGAGAAACTATGTACTACGAAGCACCAAGGAATTATCCCATGAGGATGTCATTCCAAATATAGTAGCAGAGGATGAGGCATTGACAAGCTAGCAAAACTTGATGATGTTTTAAGGGTAGAGAGAGAATTAAAAAGAATTGATCCCTAGTTTATGGAATTTTACATGGATATCCCCTATCCTCAAAGGATTAAGAAGATGGTTGTAGACCATGCTAAGATCATGACTAAATTGCTAGAGGGCCCAATAGGAGAAGAAGATAGGGTTTTCCCTGACAGCCGTAAACCTGATGTAACCTTTGAAATAGAAGAAGATGATGTGCCTCAGGTATCATGGATGGAAAAAGCAAAAAAAAGGAAAAAAATTATCCATATCCCCCCTAAAGTAAAATAGAGGACATTACAATTTTTGCCAGGGAATAGTCAGTACTTTGCTGACTTAAGAAAAATATATTTACAAAATAGAATAAATGTGGTAGAAAATACTCTCATAGACTTGGAACTAGTAGCAACAAGGTTAGATGATAGGGTTATCCAAGCCTAGCAGTTCCTAAAAGATGATAAATTCATCAACTCCGTTGAATTCAAGAGTTTCCTATATAAGATAAAACATAGTGAACTTGTGTTGAAGATGAAACTAGAAAAGTCTAATGAGTAGAAGATGGAACTTGTTGAGAAGTTGCAGGCCTATGATCCTGAGAGTGAAGTTATGACTCTAGAGGAGGCCAATAATTTAGTAAAGAGGAGTGGCATGTTATTAGTTCTTGGATGGGACTTGGAACAAGCATTTATGCTTGATCAAATAAGGAGGTAGGAGAATGCTATTTCTTATGAGGCAATTGGTTAAGATGGATTGAAGAGAGGGATAGTTTTCAACATTGATACCAAATCTCTAGTAGTTTGGAGTATGGCTCCTACCTCAAATAAGCCAAAGCTAATGGATGTAAAAAGTAATAATCAAGGTAACATGATTGTATGGACTCTACAGGGCACCTCTGGCACAGAGGTTCCCAAGGCATTAAAACATTTTTCATTTATGAATGAAGCCAAGGTAGAAGAGATGAAAAAAATATTGGCAAAATCCATACATGATTACATTGATGTTAGGAGGCTCCATGAAAATGAGCTTAGAAGCACCCATGTATACAAAGAAAGAATTGTGGAGCTTTAGGCCAAAGTCTAAGCATTCAAAAATGAAGTTGCATCTCTTAGAGAGCAACTTACACAGGCAGAGAAGATAGTT
Organism: Cupressus sempervirens; assembly: GCA_028749045.1. Classification (NCBI taxonomy): domain Eukaryota; kingdom Viridiplantae; phylum Streptophyta; class Pinopsida; order Cupressales; family Cupressaceae; genus Cupressus; species Cupressus sempervirens. The sequence continues at coordinate 213,308,519 of CM053789.1, forward strand.
GCTACAAAACAAAGAGAGGAAATTGAGAATCAACAATCAGCTAGAAGCACAACTGAGGCTTTGGTACAAATAGAGGATTTAGAAGAGGAGGCATTAGAACCAAAAATACTAAGTATTGATGCTCCATCTACTTAATAGGGAATTGATACAAGGACAATTGTCCTTAAAAAAATGATGAGCCACAAGATTGAAGTGTTGAAAAATATGTCTCAGTAGGCTGACAATCTTTATATTACTTTACAAAGTGCTGAGCAATTTTGCAATAAAGAACTCTCATGGCTATTACCCACATTTAATCTTTGGAGGCCATATATTCTATTTCTAGAGAGGCTAATTGTAATAATGGATAAAAAGTCAAATATGCCTGACAAAATAATTACAGTGAAGGAAGGCCTAGAAATAGTGAAAGACTTTATGGGTTTCTTCACTAGAAAATTGCAAATTATACAAGGGAAGTTTAATGTTTTATCCCAGGGGATATGACCCTGCATACCACCAATTTTGGATGCTACTAGCACACTGAAAGACTATAAGGAGTGTTCTACCTTCTTTGACAATATTTTGACTCAAGAGGCTACAATGTCAATTTTTGAAGACATTTATGATATTCCCTACAATAAGTTAATTGATTCCATTTTTAATGCAGAAATAAATTTAAATAAGTTTATTATTGAATCTAAAGTGGTCATGGATGCTAGATGAACCAAAGCTACTTAGGACTTACAAGAAGTAAAAATTATAGAGTGACCCAACAAAAGGGAAATTTATGTCTAGGAAGCATTAGGAGAAATTAAAGCTCTACTAGCAAGAAGTAGTTGAGATATTTTTCCTACATTACAAGTAAAGGACAATGTAGAAGAAGATCAGATGCTTGATATAAATGTTCCTTTATTTCCTCAGCTACTTATCATTTTCTGATCAATATTTTGAAAGAATGTTCTATATACCTTTTGTTAGAAATTCTTTAGAATAATTGAGAGGGTGGGGGGGTGGTGAATTAGTTATTCAAGGTCCAAATGTCCTAATAAATTTTTTTCATCAAGTAAAGTGAGCCCATTAAACCATTCATGCATCCAAGTTTAAACTTTCTTATTTAGTAGGTTACTGTAAAATCAACATGCAAGAATAACACATGAAAGATCAACACATAACATAGTGATTTACATGGAAACCCAATTTGGGAAAAACCACCAGTAACATGCAACTCAATTCTCACTCTTTTGAAGTGATGCCCTGTGAAAGGTTTACCCTATTAAAGGCTACAACACACTGTTAAATGTGACCTAGTTAAAGGATTTAACCACCTTGTTAGTGTTGGATACAATTGTTTAATTGTGTGTTATCTTTGATGTTACAAAAATTTCATATTAGTCATCAAACAAAGTCTACCGATCTCAGTTGGTCAGCAAGGGAAAAGATAGAGTCTACCGAGCATTTTTGGAGGTTATACTGTGAAGATAGTTTCTACCGAGCTTACTCCGACATTGAAGGCTTGTGGCAGAAATAGGTTTCTACTGAGCTAGCAAGGTCAACAAAGGGAAATTAGTTTCTACTAAGCTCACAAGGTTAGCAAAGGAACGTTAGTTCTTACTGAGTTAACTCGATCTCTAAAGGATTTTGTAGAGTTTGCAGTGTTTACCGAGCTTCACTTGGTTAACACTGGAAATCATTTTCTGGAGTAGTTTTTACTGAGCAAGGTCGGCCAATGAAGGATTTCATTATTTTGGGAAATAAAGTTTATTTGTTTACTATAATGTTTGTAGCTGACTCATTTATGGTTTATTGGTAAATGTAACTTGTAAATGAGCTAACTTGACAATTTGTAATGTATAAATAGAAGGTCAAGTTGTGGATTCTAATTGTAATGAATGAGCATGCAAATGAGTTGATTATGTGAAGAGGAAGTATAAGTGAATTTTGAAAAAGGATCAGATTCCCTTGAAGAGAAGTAGAGTTGTATTTGATCAGTGAGGATCTATTGAAGCAAAGTAGAGATTTGTATCAACAAAGTTCAGTTGCATCTCATTTAGGTCACTTATTGTTACTTTCTCACCATTGTAGTAGTAATTCCTAAATCTCTTAATAGAGTTGGTCTAACAGCCATTTTGTAAATCCTCTAACAAGGTGGATAGTTCTATTGAATTGTTCTAAAGTCCTCTTGTAAGGCCACTCCTTTCAGGGTGATTAAATTCTCTAACTGGGTCACACCTAATAGTGTGTTTTGTAACCTTTAATAGGGTTGGCTCCTAATAGGGCTCACATTAGAAGAGTGAAAATTGGTAGCTAGTTACTTGGTGGTTTTTCCCATATTGGGTTTTCATGTTAAATCTAGTGTCTCTTGTGTTCATGTTATTTACTTTTGCATGCATGTTAATAATTGTGAATGCTTAAAGATCAGTAACAAGTTAATCTATCAACTTACAATTTTTTTTTGTATAGCTACTGAATGATAGCAGTAATTAAGTATTAAGACATCTAAGGGATCTATGGATTTTTTTTTGTGGTAACTGATTCCACCCCTCCTCTCAATTACTCCATCTATATTTCCAAAAATTGGTATCAGAGCGTTTGGGGCTTGCAGGAAGGATTTCAAGGATCTAAGCTAAATATTTTGATGTCTTACAAGAGGGAAATTCCAAAGCTTAACAAGGATAAATTTTTAGCATGGCAAGGTCTCATGAGACTCCATCTAGCTTCCATTGGAGATACAAGATTGAAATATCTGGATGAAGCATATGTAACTCCTACTAGCACATTATCTGCTAATGACATTGCTAAGAAGAAGACTTATAACACCATGATGATAGACATTGCATCAACCCTAAGCTATGAAGAATCTGATTATATCAAGGACTGAAAAACTAGCTTTGAAATGTAGAACAAGCTAAAAGATATCTATGGAGGAGATGCTAATGTAAGAAGAGCCAAAGAAAAAAGTCTAAGAGGACAATTTGATCAGATGAGGATGAGAGAGGATGAAAACATTGCAAAATATGTTGAAAGAGTCAAAGCAAGTTTTAGTGCAATCAAAGCGTCTGGAGGGGATATCAAAGAGGAAATAGTTATAAGTAAAGTTCTTAGAACATTACTTTCCATTTATGCAATTAGAGTTTATACAATTCAAGAAAGAAGATGTGATGCAAATCATAAGATAAATTTAGAGGCCATAGTTGGAAGATTGATTGCATTTGATCTAGATAACTATGACAACTATGTTCCAGCTACCAAGACCATTGAATCAGCATTTGAAACCAAGCTTTGACTCAAGGAGAAAGGAAAGAAGATAAAGGATTCTCAGTTAGAAAGTGAAGAAGAATCAGAATAGAGTTCTGACAGTGATCTTGAGGTGGTTGAAGCTCTACTAGCAAGGAAATATTTTAGAGGCAAAGGGAAATACAAAGGTAAGGTTCCTGTAATCTATTTTTCTTCTGAAAAAATCAGACATATTGCTCCTAGGTGTCCAAATAAGTCAAAAAAGAAGAAAGGTCACAAGTGCAATGACAAGAAATACTTCAAATCATTCAAGGACAAAGGTAAGAAAACATGTTTCATGGCTAAGGATTCTAATGATTCTAATGATGAAGAAGAAGATGAAATTGTTTACATTGCTATGAAAGATGAGTTTGATAATGATGAGGAAATGACACTTATTTCTCATGGGAGAAAAAATGATACATGGATCATAGATAATGGTTACTCTCATCATATGACTGGTGATAAAACTAAGTTTGAACATTTTGAAGACTATGATGGTGGCAGTGTGAGGTTTGGTAATAATGAACCTTATTGAATAAAAGGAACATGAAGACTCTCACTAACCAAAGAGCTTGTATGTGATAATGCATATTGGGTAGAAGGACTAAAACACAATCTACTAAGTGTGGCACAACTACTCAATAATGGATTCAAAGTGGAATTCATGCATGGAAAAGTAAGACTGCTAGATGACAAAGGAAAGCTGATTGGATCAGGTACTCAAACAAAAGGTAACCTATTTTTATCTTGAACTTGGTGAATGTTCATGCTTTATTGCTCAAGTTGAAGAAAGTTGGTTATGGCATAGGAGGTTGTGTCATGTGAACTTTGATAACTTGGTGAAAATAAGTAAATTCAAGAAAGTAAGAGGCATTCCTAGCATAAATAAACCTGAGGTTGGTCTATGCAAGAATTGTCAAATTGGCAAGATGGGAAAGACTAGCTTTAAAAGTAAGAACTATCAGTTTGAAGAAGTTTTATAAATTGTGCATACTGATTTGTGTGGAATTATTAGAATTGAAATCTACATTGGTGAAAGGTTCTTAATTCTTTTTGTTGATGATTACTCAAGAATGATGACTGTCATATATCTGAGAGAGAAATCAAAAGCTTTTGAAAAGTTTAAATGGTATTTGGCTAGAATAGAAAAGGAAATAGGCAAAAGATTGAAATGTTTGAGATCAGATAGAGGTGGTGAATTTATTTCCCATGAATTCAATAACTTTTGCATTGAAAGAGGGATCAAAAGATAGGTATCAACACCTAGAACTCCTAAGAAAAATGGAATAGATGAAAGGAGGAACGGATCTATCATGGACTGTGCAAGAACCTTAATGGTTGAAAAGAGCATTGCTATCAAATATTGGAAGGAAGCTATCAACACTGTAGTTCATACCTTGAACCGAGTATAGCTGAAGAAGGACTCATTCAAAACCCCCTATGAGTTATGGTATGGCTATAAACCCAATGTAAGTTACCTAAAAGTATTTGGAAGCAAATGCTACATTTTGAAAGAATCTTAAAAAGGTAAATTTGATGTGAAGGGGGGTGACGAAATATTTTTGGAATATTCTTGCAAGAGTAAAGCATATAGATGTTTGAATTTGTCTACTCACAAAGTCATAGAAAGTGCACATGTGAAAGTTGACGAGTTTGTAGAAAGAATCGAAGAAGAAAACAAAAGAGAACCTGAAGACTACAAGATATTTGTTTTCATGTAACCTAATAGAGTGCCAGATATACCTATCAATTAGGAATCTTCTACTCCCCAGTCTTCAGTAACCGAGTTGTAGGAAGTTCAAACCGAGTTGAAGAAAAATGAGTCACATTCAAATGCTATTGAGCTAATGCCTACTGAGTCTAAAGGACTTAAGCAACAGACAAAATAGCTAGAACCTAAAGTTGAAGTACAAGAGGATAAGAATGCAAAGTATTCAAAAGGCAAGGAACTTGTATTAGCTAAGTATGTTAGGAGACATCATGCACCAGATTATATCATTGGAGATAAGTCTGAAGGAACTATGACAAGAAGTAAGTTGAAAGATACTTGTTTACTTGCTGATTTTGAACTTAGAAGTGTCAAAGATGCATTAGAAAATGAAAGTTGGATTGAGGCTATGAATGAAGAGATAGAGTAGATAGAGAAAAAAAAATATGGACTCTTGTACCCAAACCTAAAGACAAAAATGTGATTGGAACTAAGTGGATATTCAAAAATAAGCTGAATGAAGATGGTAAGGTGTCAAGGAAAAAAGCTAGACTAATATGCAAAGGATACTCTCAAGAAGAAGGAATAGGCTATGGAAAGACTTTTGCTCCTATTGCAAGATTAAAAGGTGTAAGGACCCTACTTGCATATGCTACATACAAAGGATTTAAGGTTTATTGGATGGATGTCAAGTTAGCATTTTTCAATGGTATACTGGATGAGGAGGTGTAAATTGAGTAGCTTCAAGGTTTTGTTGATTCAAAAAAGAAGGACATGGTCTGCAAATTACACAAAGCATTGTATGGTTTGAAACAAGCCCCCAGAGCATGGTATGAAAGACTACATAACTATCTTATTCAGATTGGTTTTCAAAGAACTAATGATAACAATAGCTTGTATATCAAGGAAGGACTAGATAATAAGATTGTTTTGGGAGAAATATTTGTGGATGATACTTTGTTCACAGGGAATGATGATCTTTGCAAATATTTTTTAGAGAAAATGAATAAGGAATTTGAAATGTCAATGTTTGGTGAGATCAAATTCTTTGTTGGTCTTCAAATTTAGCAAAGTAAGAATGGCATCTATATCACTCAATCTAAATACATCAAGGAGATACTAAATTTTTTTGGTATGGAAGACTGCAAACTAGTTGGGGGCTCCTATGTGTACTGGATTGAAACTTACCAAGGATGATGAATAAAAGGAGGTAGATCAGATATTGTATAGATCTATGATTGGAAAGTTGTAATATGTAGTGCATACAAGACCAGATATTTCCCTTGTAGTTGGTATTGTAGTAATATTTTCAGCAAAACCAAGAGAAAATCACATGATGGAAATAAAAAAAATCATGAGATATTTGAAAGGCACTAAAGATTATGGATTATGGTACAAATTTAGAGGTAAACTAGATTTGAAAGTGTTTACTGATGCAGATTGGGTAGGAAACATTGATGACAGAAAAAGTACAAGTGGAGGAGATTTCTTTCTTGGAAAGAGGTTGGTTTCTTGGATAAGTAAAAAGAAAAATTGTACATCCCAATCCATAGCAGAAGCATAGTATGTTGTAGCAGCAGTAAACTATTCTAATATTGTTTGGTTCAAATAGTTATTGGAAGGTATGAAGGAAGAAATTAAAGAACCTGTTGTTATGTTTTGTGACAGTAGAAGTACAATTAACATATCCAAAAATCCAGTGATGCATTCTAAAACCAAGCACATTGCAATAAATTATCACTTTGTCGGAGAATTGGTACAGGATAAGGAGACCAGATTAGAATATGTCCATACAAAGGAATAAATTGCTGACATATTCACAAAGCCTTTACCTAGGGATGGATTTTTGTATCTAAGAGGTAAGTTAGGGGTCATTCCCCTATCTGAAGCTCACTAAAATGAAGTTTTAATGATGCATCAATAGGTATCAAGTTGAAGATCTTTTCAGTTGATGCAGAATAATCATAAAAATATTGCATATGAATCAATACATAAGGTACATTGCTATTCATTTGGTTTGTGTTGTCTTTGGCATGTGTTTTCAAAGAGGGAGAGTATACTATCATATCTTTCTAAAATTTGAATCTATTTATGAAGAGTTTTATGTTTGTAAAGAAGCTAAGTAATTCCTTCATAGAGGGAGATTGTTGTACCTGAGGAGTTTGTGGAATGAAATATAAGATGGAGAAACATTCTGTCAGAAAAAGACTTGTTTTCAAATTTCATTCTGCTATGACATGTTGTGTTGCCATCAATGCCAAAGAGGGAGATTGTTGGATACAATTGTTTAATTGTGTGTTGTCTTTGATGTTACACAAATGTTATATCAGTCATCAGACAGATTCTACCGAGCTTAGTTGGTTAGCAGGGCAAAAGATAGAGTCTGCCGAGTCTTTCTGGAGGTTACACTATGAAGACAATTTCTACTGAGCTCACTTGGGCGTTGAAGGCTTCTATGGCAGAAATCAGTTTCTACTGAGCTCACAAGGTCAGTGAAGGAAAGTTAGTTCTTACCAAGTCAACTTAGTCTCCAAAGGATTTTGTAGAGTTTGTAGTGTTTACTGAGCTTCACTTGGTTAACACTGGAAATCATTTTCTAGAGTAGTGTTTACCGAGCAAGGTCAACCAATGAAGGATTTCATTATTTTGGGAAATAAAGTTTATTTGTTTAATGTAATGTTTGTAGTCGACTAATGTATGGTTTATTGGTAAATGTAACTTGTAAATGAGTTGACTTGACTATTTGTAATGTATAAATAAAAGGTCAAGTTGTGGATTCTAATTGTAATGAATGAGGATGCAAATGAGTTGATTATGTGAAGACGAAGTATAAGAAAATTTTGAAAAAGGATCAGATTCTCTTGAGGAAAAGTAGATTTGTATTCAATCAGTGAGGATCTATTGAAGTAGAGAAAAGATCTATATCATCAAAGTTTAGTTGCATCTCATTTAGGTCACTTATTGTTACTTTCTCACCATTGTAGCAGTAATTCCTAAATCTCTTAACATATTTGGTCTAACAGTCATTTTGTAAATCCTCTAACAAGGTGGATAGTTCTATTGAATTTTTCTAAAGTCCTCTAGCAAGGCCACTCCTAGCAAGGTGATTAAATCCTCTAACAAGGTCACACCTAATAGTGTATTTTCTAACCTTTAATAGGGTTGGCTCTTAACAGTGCTCACTTTAGAAGAGTGAAAATTGGTAACTAGTTACTTGGTGCTTTATCCCATATTGAGTTTCCATGTTAAATCTGGTGCCTCTTGTGTTCATGTTATTTACTCTTGCGTGCATGTTAATAATTGTGAATGCTTAAAGATCAGTAACAAGTTAATCTACTGAGTTACAACATTTTTCTATGTAGCTACTAAGTGACAACAATAATTACGTATTAAGACATCTAAGGGATCTGTGGATTATTTTTGTGTGGTAACTGATTCACCCCCCTCTCTCAGTTACTTCACCTATAATTCCAACAGTTAGACGTGGGCCTCATTAGAGTACTTTAGAACATTCACTTGGAATGCCACCCTATTAAAAGATTTACAAATGGCTGTTAAACCAACCTAAGTCCATAGGATTTTACCCTACTTGACACAATTGTTAGAGAGTAACAACAAGGGATTTAGACCTAATACAACTCACAACTTAACTTGTAGATTTTAAATCTTTATTTAGCTCACAACATTACCTGACTTTCAGTCTCTTCATCTCTGACAACTTTTCCTCCTTTCAACCTTTGTCTCCTTGAGTCTCCATACTCAATGTACCAATGTAATCTTCCATATGGCCACTTATCAAAGTAGAGTCTCTATGCTCTATTCTTCCTTCTTCTTGATGTCTTCTCCTTGACACCCTTCAACAACTTTGCAACTTGGCACCCCAACAAATCTAGCTTTTTGGCCTATGATGAGTTAAATACAAGTCTGTAATCCTTTTCCCCTTGAATCTTCCATCTTTTAATTCTATTTTGAATACATTAGATTGGATTCAATGAATTTACCCCATATCTTGTTCCTTCTAGAAACATCATGAAGAATCCTCCTAAATTCACCCAAAAATTGTTTACCTAAAATTCTGTGCCACCAACTCATCATCCTTATCCTCCATCTAATTCACAAAATTTAAGGTAGGAAACTTGTCAACTCAGATTTGGAAAATCTTTGACTTTTCAAATAATGCAGTAGCTTGACACTATTGAAATTTTGGTCGTTAGCACATACTGTGTTACTTGGCACCAACTACATTTTACTGATGCTCGACACCTATTGTAGATTCACTTAGAATCCACTAAGTTTTTCTAATGCTTAGCACCTATTACTTGCTCAACACCTAAACTTTCTCGGCTCCTTCTGTATCACTCGACACACACTGGATTTCGCATTTGCTCAACACTAACTAAAAATTTGCTTGGCATGAACTAGCTTGGTCGACACTCACTAAAGAACTCAGTCGAGCTTTGCAAATAGCCTTGTTGTCACTTATACTTCTAAAGTTTGTAAGTGTGGCCATCCTCTATTTCTTCAAGTATATTATCAATACATCATTTTACCAATGTCTTAACTGATCCTTGCACTTCATTACAAAACCATAACTCAACTTTTTCCTTGGGTACTTTTGTTACATCTTGTTGATTAAATCCTCTTCATCAATCAACTAAGTGATAGTACTTAGGTCTTATAAGCAATTGTCATTCCAATAAATAAGAGGTTTGACATCAGTGACAAAACAATGATTTAAAACATTCTTTATCAACAATCTCCCTCTTTGCAAACAATCTTCCTACTTCAACAATGATATTTTCAATCAAATTTCCAACAATCTCCCTCTTTGGCATTAATGGCAAACCAAATTTATCAACCGAGTTATCAAAATGCTAACTAGATTAAAATAGTAAATCAAATGCCAAAAAGAAATTGTGTTACCATCATTTTCACACCTCCCTCTCTAGTCTACTATCCCGATTTCTTTGTTTCTACTTCTCCCTCTTAGCTACTATTTCCTTTTTGCTATTTCTTCTCCTTCTGCACATCTGATTAGTTCCTATATGACTCCCTCTTTTTGTAGCTTACTAATTTGATCAATTTTCTCTTCTTAACTACTATTTCTCCCTCTTACATGTTTTTTCTTCCTCAATTTTTGCTATTCTGGTATCATCTACTTCTTCCTTTGTCCATTTGATTTTGTAGATTTGATCAGTTTTTGTTATTTCTCCCTCTTTGACAATAATGCCAAAGACATACTATTTTAGCATCTTAACATGTAGGTGTAGCATTTGTAGGTACTTCAATTTTCTCCCTCTGTCACCTTGCTTGTGATTGATTTGGAACTTTAGTATTTTAATTACTTCAAGAAAAATCCTAAAGTAAGTATCCTCTACATCAATTTGTAATGTTTCATCATTCAACTCATTTGATGTAGGGCAATCTTGCTTGTGCTCAAACAACTTTGGATAGGGTTATCACCCCTAACTTACCTCTAAGATACTCAAATGCATCTTTAGGTAGTTCTTTTTTGAAGATGTTAGCAATTTGTTCCTTTGAGCCAACATATTCCATCGTTGCTTATCTTCCACCAATTCTCTTACATAGTGATAATTGAAATATGCTTTGTTTTGGCATGCATCATAGGATTCTTTGATATATTGATGGTACTTGTGTTATCACAATAGAGTATCATAGGTTCAGTTACCTCTTCCTTCACACCTTGCAACAAATGTTTGATCCATACAATATTGGTGTAGTTGATAGTAGCAACAAAATATTTAGCTTTTTCTGTGGACTGTGAGGTACAACTTTGCTTTTTTCTAGTCCAAAAAACCAATATTTTACATAAGAAAAGTGCTCCTCCACTAGTGCTCATTCTGTCATCAATATTACCTCCCCAGTCTACATGAGCATAGGCTTTTAACTCAAAATTTTCACTCTTCTTATAGTATAATCCAAAGTCATCTATTCCTTTTAGGACCTCAATATTCTTTTTACTACCATTAGATGATTTTCTCTTGGGTTGGCAGAAAATCTTGCCACTATTCTAACAACTAATGCAATGTCTAGTCTAGTATACACAACATACTGCAGCTTTCCAATCATTGATCTATACATTGTCTAATTTGTTTTAGTTGACTCATCATTCTTGGATAACTTATGTCCTGTTACCATTGGTGTACTAATTGGTTTTGAATCTTTTAAGCCAAATTTCTTGAGTATCTCCTTGATATATTTTGATTGGGTCACAAATATGCCATGATTCAATTGATGTATTTTCTATCCAATAGAGAATTTGATTTCTCCAAGCATTGACATCTCAAACTCATGTTTCATTTGATTAGAAAAATCTTTGCAAAGGGCATCTTTTCCTCCAAATATTATGTCATAAACAAAGATTTCAGATATCAGAATATCTTTACCTTTTTCTGCCTCGATGTATAGATTATTGTTGTCATTTATTCTCTCAAATCCAATCTTCACAAAATATTTGTGCAGTCTCTCATACCATGCTCTAGGTGCTTGCTCCAAACTATAGAGTGTTTTATATAGTTTGCAAACCATATCCTTGGTGTTGTCATCAACAAATCCCTCTAGTTATTCTATATTTTAGACTTTCTCTTCCAATATACCATTTAGAAAAGTAGATTTTACATCCATTTGGTAGGCTTTGAAACCTTTGTAGGCAACATGTGCAAGTAATGTTCTCACTCCTTCCATTCTTGCAATAGGGGCAAATGTTTACTCATAGTCCAATCCTTCTTCTTGTGAATAACCTTTGCAAACTAGTATGGCCTTATTTCTTGTGATCTCACCATTCTCATCTAGCTTGTTTCTAAATACCCATTTGGTACCAATCACATTCATATCAGCTAGTCTTGGAACTAAGGTCTAGGTTTTGTTCTTTTCTATCTGATCTATCTCTTCTTCCATAACTTTATGCCAATTATCATCTTGCAGTGCATCTTTCACTATTTTGGGTTTAGTCTTGCTTAGTAGACATGATTCATTCCTTAGTCTATTCCTTATCATTGGTCTAATGTCCTTGTCACCAATGATTTTTTCAGCAGGGTGATGTCTTCTCACATACTTGGATAGTCTTGGTTCTGTCCTTCTTTCCATGTTTGATCTTTCAACTTTAGAGTCACTGTGCACATTTCTTTCAGATATATTGTCATCATCTCTCTCATGTGTACTAATTTCAAAATTAGAGTGTGCATTATCTTTATTCTATAACTCAACTTATGAATGTAGCTTGACATTCACTAGCTATGACTTGGCTGATACTAAAATTTGTTGCTAATTCCCAACTTGATTGGTAGCTTCATCTTTAGTAGGCATTCCTTCATAGAAATATACAAAGGATCTATAATCTTCTAGTGTCTTGGTGTCATCAACTTGAGCTTCTACATGCTCATCAAAATTTACATTTACACTCTCCACAATCTTATTAGTATTAGTATTCAAACACTTATATGCTTTACTTCTAGTGGAGTATCCAAGAAATATGCCTTCATCACTCTTTGCATCAAACTTTCCATTTCTAGTATCTTTAAGAATATAGCATATACAACCAAATATTTTGAAATGTTTTACATTGGGTGAGTGACCATACCATAATTCAAAAGGTGTTGCATTTGTACCTTTCTTGACTTGTACTCGATTCAAGGTGTAGAATACTATACTTACAGCTTCTCTCTAGTACTTAAGAGAAACATTTTTCTCCATTATTAATGTTCTAGCATAGTCTATCATTGATATATTCCTTCTTTCTACAATGCTATTATGAGGTGGAGTTCATGGTGCTAATTTTTTTCTTTTAATTCCTTTGTCATTGCAAAATGTCTCAAACTCTTTTGATGTGAATTCTCCTCCTTCGTCCAATCTTAAGAATTTCAAACTCTTTCCTATTTCCTTCTCAACCCTGGCCAAATACCACTTAAACATTTGAAATGCATTAGATTTTTATTTTAAGAACATGACAATCATCATCCTAGAGTAGTCATCCACAAGAAACATTATGTATCTGTCTCCTTGGTAGCTTTGCATTTCTATTGAACCACATAAATTAGTATGCACTAACTCTAGTACTTCTTTGGAAGTGTAGATTTTGCTTTTGAAACTTGATTTGGTCATCTTTCCTAGTTGACATTGTTTGCACATTGTATTTTTAGGCTTCTTCAATTTAAGCAAACCTCTGGCTTTCTTCATTTTGATGATGCTAATTAGATTATCAAAATTAACATGACATAGCCTTTTATGCCATAGCCACACATCATCAAATATAACAACAAAATAGGATGCATCTTCCATATCTAGGTAAAATAGATTACTCCTAGTTTGTTCACTTTTTCCTATCAGATTTCCATCAATGTCATAGATTTTGATAGATTTGTTTCCAAATTCTACTTTGCAACCTATATTGCCTAATTGTGACACACTCAGAAGATTTAGTTTAATCCTTCAGTATAGTATGCATTATCACATGAAATTTTTTCTATAAGTTTAATAAAACCTTTTCCTTTGATTTGACATGGAGCATCATTTTCAAATTTAGCACTATTTCCATCATATTGAGTAAAGGTAACAAACTTACTTTTGTCTCCTATCATGTGATGTAAGCATCCACTATCTATCATCCATTTGTCATTTTTGTTCACATAGGTTACTAGTGATGTTGCCTCATCTTCATCTGACTCATCCTTCATGGATACATAGACTACCTCATCATCATTTTCATCAAAATCCTCTTTTTCAACAATGTAGCACTTTTTGCCTTTATCTTTGTAATCTCTGCTATCATCTTCTCTTTTGTTCTTGTTCTTGTTGCCTTCTTTGTAGTTCTTTTTCACTGTGTATCTTGCTGCAATATGTCCTACTTCATTGCAATTAAAACAAATGATAGGAAGTTTACCTTTGAATTTACCTTTTCCTTTGTGAAATCTTTTGGCTAGCAATGCTTCCAATTGTTCCACATCTTCTTCATTAGTGCTATTGTCACTGGATGCATACTTTACCTTTTTCTTCTTCTTCTTTGGTTTCACCTCCTCAATGTCTTTAAATGATAGCTTGGCCTTGAAAGTAGATTCAAAATTCTCAGGTCTATAGTTATCAAAGTTGGAAATTCAAATGTAGTGAGTCTTCCCACTATACCTTCAAAAGTTAGCTAATTTTCTAGTACACACCTTAACTCTTGGATTATTGAAACTCTAATAGCATAGATAGGGAGCAAGGTTCTTAAGTATTTTCTATTAATACCGTCATCTTCTAAATTACCACCAAAACTTCTTATTGCACTTACTACTTCTTTCATTCTAGAGGCATATTGAGCAGCATTCTCACCTTCTTCCATTTTCATGTCATCAAACTTTCCTCTAAGGCTTTCTCTTTTTTCTCTTTCAACATTTTGATTTCCTCCATAGATATCAGTCAAGGTTTTCCACATTTTGAATGTAGAGTCACATCCCTTGATGTAATCAAATTCAACATAGTTGAGAGTAGAGAAAATCTCCAGCATTACCTAATTGTGCTCCTTCTTTTTCTTCATTTCAGTGGTGGGTACAACTGGATCAACATGTTCTACTTCAATTGAGGTTTGTGCATGATCACTTATTGACCCAAGCTGTAGCTTCATCAAATTTTCTCATGCAATACAATTATCTCTGTTGAGCTTGGGAACTTCTCTCTTGGACATCTTGATCTTCTTGCTTCTAGTACCTTTAAACTAAATCAACAGATGGCTCTGATACCAATTTTTAGAAATGCTTTAGAATAATTGAGAAGGGGGGGGGGGGGGGGGGGGGGGGGAGGGGGGGGGCGGGGGGGGGGGGGCGGGTGGGTGAATCAGTTATTCAAGGTCCAAATATCCTAATAAAACTTTTTTATCAAGTAAAGTGAGCCCATTAAACCATTCATGCATCCAAGCTTAAACTTTCCTATTCAACAGGTTACTGTAAAATCAACATGCAAGAATAACACATGAAAGATCAACATATAATATAGTGATTTACATAGAAATCCAATTTGAGAAAAACCACCAATAATATGCTACTCAATTCTCACTCTTCTGAAGTGATGCCCTATGAAAGGCCTGCCCTGTTAAAGGCTACAATACACTGTTAAATGTGATCTAGTTAAAGGATATAACCACTTTGTTAGAAGTGGGCCTAGTTAGAGGACTTTATAACATTCACTTGGAATGCCACCCTGTTAAAGGATTTACAAATGGTTGTTAAACTAACCTAAGTCCATAGGATTTTACCCTAGCTAACACAATTTCTAGAGAGTAACAACAAGGGATTTTGACTTGATACAACTTGCAACTTAACTTGCAGACTTCAGATCTCTATTTAGCTCACAATATTGCCTGGCTTTCAGTCTCTTCAGCTCTGATATCTTGTCCTCCTTTCAAGCTTTGTATCCTTGAGTCTCCATACTTGATGTACCAGTGTAATCTCCCATATGGCCACTTATCAAAGTAGAGTCTTTGTGCTCTGTTCTTCCTTCTTCTCAATGCCTTCTCCTTGACTTCAACAACTTCGCAACTCGGCATCCCAACCAATCTAGCTTCTTGGCCTATGACTCCTTAAATACAAGTCTGTAATCCTTTTTCCACTCAAATATTCCATCTTTTAATTCTAGTTTGAATGGATTAGGTAATATTCAATGAATCTACCACATATCTTGTTCCTTCTAGAAGCATCATGAAGAATCATCCCAAATTTGGCCAAAAATGGTTTACCTAAAATTTTGTGCCACCAGCCCATCATCCTTATCCTCCATCTAGTTCACAAAATTCAAGGTAACAAACTTGTTGGCTTAGATTTTGTGAATCTTTGACTTTTCAAATAATGCAACAACTTGGCACTATTGAAATTTTGGTGCTTGGCACATACTGTGTTACTCAACACCAACTACATTTTATTGATGCTCGAAACCTGCTATAGATTCACTCAACATCCACTAAGTTTTTTTATGCTAAAAAATTATTACTTGCTCGGCACCTAAACTTTCTTGGGTCCTTCTGTATCACTTGGCACACACTAGATTTTGCATTCACTCGACACTAACTAAAAATTTGCTCGACATGAACTAGCTTGCTTGGCACTCACTAATGAACTTAGTCAAGCTTTGTAGACAGCCTTGTTAAAACTTATATTTCTAAAGTTTCTAAGTGTGGCCATCCTCTATTTATTCAAGTATATTACCAATACATCATTTTACCAATGTCTTAATTGATCCTTGCACTTTATTACAAAACCATAACTCTGTTAGAATTCTTTTAGAATAACTGAGAGGGGGGTGAATCAATTATTCAAGGTCCAATAATGTCTAATCCAAACTTTCTAATAAAATAGAGATGAATCAAAAGTACTATCCCTTTTATTTTCTTATCATGCATGCAATTAAACATTAAACAATCATGAAAAGTAAACATGCATCACACCATAACACAAAGGATTTTGATGACCCAGAAACCCTCTAGGAATAAGAAGGTAAAACTAGGTCATCAAAACCCTTTGTGTTATGGTGTGATACATGTTAACTTTTCATGATTGTTTAATGTTTAATTGCATGCATAATAAGAAAATTAAAGGGATAGTACTTCTGATTCATCTCTATTTTATTAGAAAGTTTGGATTGGACATTATTGGACCTTGAATAACTGATTCACCCCCCTCTCAGTTATTCTAAAAGAATCCTAACAATTGGTATCAGAGCACATTGCTAATTTGTTTCAAGGTACTAGTAGCATGAAGATAGGGATGTCCAAGAGAGAAGTTCCCAAGCTAAACAAAGAAAACTTTGTTGCATGGCAAAGTCTGATGAAGCTACACCTTGGATCAATAGGTGCATACCCTGCAGGACCCCTCACTGCAGATGACATGAGCAAGAAGAAGGAGCACAATCAAGCGATGTTAGATATTGCTTCAGCACTAAGCTATGCCGAGTATGATGACATCAAAGAATATGGTACTGCACATAAATGTGGGAAACATTATCAAGAATCTATGGAGGAGATGATAATGTCAAGAGAGCCAAAAGAGAGAGCCTAAGAGGAAGTTTTGATGACATGAAAATGAAAGAAGGAGAGAATGCTGCTCAATATGGTGCAAGGACAAAGGAAGTGGTAAGTGCCATAAGAATCATAGGAGGATAGTTAGCAGAAGAAATAGTATGTAGAAAATACCTGAGAAATTTGCTTCCTATCTATGCTATAAGAGTATCAGCCATCCAAGAGCTAAGGTGTGTACCAGGAAACACATTGTCATTTGAAGGAATAATTGGAAGACTCATTGCCTTTGAGCTATCCAACTTTGACAACTAGAAGCCAAAAAACTTTGAATCTGCATTCAAAGCCAAGATGAAAATAAAAGAATTCTAACAAACTCAACCTTTTCCTTAGGTACTTTTGTTACATCTTGTTGATTAAATCCTCTTCATCGATCAACTAAGTGATAGTACTTGGATCTTATAAGCAATTGTCATTCCAAAAAATAGCAAGTTTGACATCAGTGACAAAACAATGATTGAAAACATTCTTTATCAACAATCTCCCTTTGTGCAAAGAATCTTCCTTCAACAATGATCTTTTCAATTAGATTTCCAACACCTTTTTATTCCCTTCTTCCAAAGTTTTGTATCCATTAATATCTTGACATGTGTCCTCCTCTCATCTATAGCTTGTTGCAATCGTATATATGGATTCCCAAGATGAAGAGTAGAGGTTACTCATCTGTAGAATTTTCTCATCTTTCATGTATTATTTTGTAGTCCGTCCATTTGTTCTGTAGTTATCTAAATGATTTCAGTTATTTACATACTTGAATACATAAAGTGAATATTTAGGACCTATGCTTTGTCTCTGTGTCATATCATTAGTTTTCTATTAGCAATAGTAAGATCTGAATGAGAAAGATTTGTCCTTAAGTATCGTTATCTTTGAAGTTTTGTCTCTTTTCTCACATATCCATAACTTTGGGATTGAATGAACAAGTTTCATTTAGTTTAATGTAATTCAAATATTTGTATATCTCTTATTGATTGCTACTAATTTAAAGAATTAGGTAATTGATTCCTATAATGGATAAGGTTTAGGGTTTGTGAAAAGGATGAGAATCAAAATGAAACTTAAAGTTTAATGTTGACAATTTTAATCACAAGTTGATTGAAAAGGTTCAAATTTGCTAATATTTGACTCTATATCCCATTAGATAAGACACTGGTCCATTTAAAAGTTCAATAATATACTGATGATTCATGTAATTATAGAACATTCATAACAACAAATCAATTTACTATTTAATGTATTAAGAACTTAAGTGCTGGTCATCACTTATGTGTATCTACTCTATGGTTATAGTTAGCTACTATTTTCAGAGAGTTTATAAACAAATAAAAGAACTCCAACAATTTACATATAACATTATCAGGTTTCTTCAGTTTCAAAAAACTTCTTACTTATACTTACTATTGGTGTTTGAAAATGTTATCGATTTTCAATTATCCCAATGAGAATATGACATATCTAGGGGCAGCTAACTCCCATTTTCAACATGCCCATTCAGACACTAGGCCAACTATAAGGCTAGACCCTTCTTCTTCTTCAGGCTCTGCAAAACCTAGGCGGGTATACCTATAGATTCTTTATATGGTACCAGTTATCAAAGCATACACTAATAAATCTAATGTAAAGCAGATAAAAACCCCTAAATCTTCTATACTTAACCATGAATTACAACATGAAATAGCTAAGAACATAACTCATGAAACTGGCAAGCTAAGTGCGGGTTAACATTGAATAGCTTTTAACATGAAAGGGGAAACATTTGATTAATGATGTTGATTTTACACAACCTCAAAAATATAGTAGTATAACAAGTGATCCTATAACTGATTAGTGCCTAATCCATTTGGGCAATGCCATGAATTCAAAACATACATCTGAGACATCGAGACATATTTTGTATACCCAGACATCAGATCTATCTAATCACATTGTGATTCAGACATCAGTGTTCATTCAGATCTCATTCTCACAAAATATCATTCTCAAGTAAATAATAACCTTGTTAAACATATCAAGCATTTACTTGGCCCTTTGGTCCAATAGAAAAATACATCAAACATGCAACCTGAAAGGGATGCAAATGGTCTCAGATCTTTGTTCCAAAAGCACATAAGACTTACAGATTGCCGAGACAGGAGACAAGAATCATAATGGAACTAGTGAAATTACTGCTCATATGTATTCATTTCCTTGAAACTATACATTCAAATGGATAAAATTAAAACATGAAAAACACCAAACATATCAGAACTTCCTGTTTTATCCGCACTACTGTTGTTCACATGAAAAAATTATGCTGAAGTATGGTGTCTCATTATTTGGGATCCATCAAAACTGGAACCAGAATATGGTCTCTCAGTAGTGAGTGGTTTTTTCTTCCCAGAAACTAGAACCAACTGGTTTCTTAGTGACAAAAACTAGAACCCTTAGAATGAGAAAGAATGAGAGATATATAGGAAGAAGGAATTTTCGGATCTATTCTGCAATTGACAAGTATCCACTCAGAATTCCCTCTCTTTGCCATGAAAAGACTCTCTCTAATCTCTCTCCTCAATTGAAAATCAAATCCTTATAATTCTAGCTCTTCCATGCATAAAGAATCTCAGATATTTGAAAGGAACAAGTAACTAATTTTAACTCTTGATTTGAACTCACAACAATAGCAAAAATAAGTTAAAATATGAATTCTAGAAGCATGCCAACTTTTTTGAAATTTGTTTTGGCATCAAACAAACTCCAATACATGTTCCCCAACTGATTTTGATGCTTCATGATGAATTCTGCCCCTTTTACTAAGAATGCCCTGAAATTTGCAAAACTGCTTATAACCTGAACTAGTGAAGACCTGTGAAAAATTTGATCCAAAATTTGAAAAATTTAGATACTCCCAGTTCCAACGGTATATGATAAGGCATATTTCAGACAAAAAATGTCCTTGTTATGACCCGTTGAAAAATAGGCTTCTAGACTATGAACAGACATTAAATTTCAAAAATTAGAAAAATTACATAGTTGAACTATATAAACTTTTTAAATTTATTAAAATTTATCTTTTAAAATTTTCATTTGAAGCCATGCGTTTGAAATCCTTGAGTTTTGATTTTATAAATTTATTTCTCTTTGCCCACGCCACTTGTCAAATCCTTATTTGCCATGACCCCTTTTGAAATATATTAATTAATTAATTAATTAATTCTTGCAAAGATCTCACTATTACCTTTCCTGTATCACCATGACCACTTAGAATTTTCCTTATGTTCATCCGCTCAACCTCTTACTTTACGTCTTTACGACCTCAGTGTAAGACCAGGCTCTTTGAAATTTTCATTCATGACCATACGGGCGTGGGACCCCTTTACGCTTTTACGCCCAAGGATGATATTAATATCCTAAATCCCATAGCCGCGAAGCCTTTGCACATTTCCATTCATGTTCACATGCTGAAGGCTGCCCTTTACGTTCTTACAGGCTTGAACATAGCTTGAACGTAGCACCGTGAGACTATAAAATTTGCTTCCTGACCATACAATGTGGTTCCTTTCTCGTAGCATCGGAAAGCCTTAGCTTATCAACCTCCAATCATCCGCTTGAGCGTAAGATCAAAATACTTCTCTACTAAGCCTTCCACTCACACAATGAACCACCACGTTGAACCACCACGTGTCCTTTAGTAAAATATATTTAATGACGCACCAATCATGGGTGGACCCCACAGCTCAAGCTTGCGGCTCCAAAAGCCTCGTGGCTTTGAACTACCTACACTGCAAGTGCTGGAGTATTTAAACACTAAAAGTTTACATGCCCACTACATGTGGGATATATCATTTGTGGTCTATCTTCCTTTTTGGCGCTTCCATTTGAACCAACGTGAGGCTTTTTATTGTCTCGGCTAGCCTAGGCTCTTTCTAACATATGTGAGGTTCTTTTGATTTGGTGTGTGGGGTTTTTCCCGTTCTACCGCTTGGCCCTGTTACTTGTATCTTGATGTCTTTCTACTTTTGAAGCAGCTACCTCTGTGTATGCTGACTGTTCTTGTTGCTAAAAGCTTCATTTGGTTTAGCGTAGTCTTTAATTTTTTAAGTGGCTCCTTTTTATATGCCGCTAACTGCCCTTTGCAATGCGTGGGTATGTTTTTATGCCTGCGGCATCCATTTCTTGGATCTGCATGAGGCTTCTTTCCACATGTTGACTATGCATGTAGAAGCTCTTTTTGTTTTGTGTGCTGATTACTGTGGCTTGGACTGTGTTTTGCGTGAACTGTGGAAGGTTTTCTCTTTTGAAATGGCATCTTCCTTTGACATCTCTATGTAGAGTCTTTTTCTCAAACACGTTTACTATGATATGTCCTCGGAATGCATTGGCTGGGTCTTCCATGCCTTTTACTTGTGTGTGAGTAGAACTACTTCTTTAATGCGCTGGTTGCTATTGAAAAGGTTAGTTCTTGTCCTTTTTATTACATCCCCTATTTTCAACTCCCCTTTAACAACGACTTAGTTACTTCAGCTTGGTTATGGCTTTGAATGTCTTTTCCTTATCATGCTCTACCTTTACTCTATTTATTTGAGGCATGGGTTCATCCTTTTCTTCAATTCGATACTTGCACTTGTCATTTAGCATGGAGACTTCTGCTTTGAACACCCGGCTCCATTCCTTCTAACCATGCATCTTTGAAGGGTGGGTCTACTATTCCTTTGAAAATGGCTAGGCACCTTCATGATTGCCTTTGTTAATAGTTGATCATTAAGAATTACCAATGTTGCCTCATTGCAACCCATGAACACAACGTTCCATGCCCAAAGTTCTTGACAATTTGACTAGAGTCAGTCGGGCCCTAGAGTGGGTTTGGCTAAATTTTTTTTTGTTTTCAAAAAACTGGATTCTCAAATCGATCTACTGGTGACTTGATACTAATTCACATCAATTTTGACTATTGAACAATCAATTTGAAACTCATTTTACCACTTCCTGTCAAACTATGAATTTCATGCTAGGAGGTCTATTGACTACCTTTAAAAACTGACCTAAACAAGTGACTAGGCTTTGAAATCTGATACACTGATTCTTTGCTCCACATACTTTCACCCTGTTAGATCTTGTCTCATGACAAATTTAGGGTCAAAATATATTGACTAGTAAATTCACCCCTTCAGAATTACCTACGCAAAAACATGTTAGAAAACCATAAACTAGGTTTGGATTTGGTCTGGAAAATTGGGCAAATGGACACTTGGGTAGATGAAACTTGGGGCGTTAAATCTCTGTCATGAGGAGAGTATGAACATGTGATTTTGGCTCATGAAAAATCATAGGGTGCAAATGGCAAACATTCAAAGTAGGCTACTCAGAATTTTGCAACTAGGAACATTGATAGAAAGAGATTTTTGGAAATGGAATTGACCCGAAAAAGTGTGCATATGGATTCTTCATGAATTGCAAACTGACACACTCGGAGTATTTTTAGTGGAAAAAACAGGGATATAATCCATTTGACTTGATCTATCATGTGTTAGGAAATATGATATCACGAACATGGCTACTAACAAATCTGCAAATTTAGACACCAGTAAAAAAATAGAAGTTCCATTTGGAATCGCGTTTGAAAATTGCTCAAACGGATTTGTCAAGAATTGAAACTTGAAACATAACAAGTCTATAACATCTACACTGCAATGCAATAGGAATTTCAACATTTGGGTCAATTGGGTCAAATTTATAGCATCTCAAACATGGCTTCCTAGAAAAATGTGCAAAGTGCAAAAGCATCAAAATAGTAACTAACAAACTTTGGGGGATTCAAAAACTAGTCAAACAGACTTGAAATGACTCAAAATTTGAAACATAGGCTCTTGGATATGGATACTAGACACTCCCAAAGTGGTGAATTATGACACAATTCTGGGTGCGAGATATTCAATGGAAAACATAGCCTCCTGTCACTGTTTGACATAGGTGAAAATGTAGAATTGACACCAACTCAAATCAAGACTTTTCCAAATAGCTCAAAACGTCGATCTAACATCATGGAACATGTAGAAGGGAAAAATGGAGGGTATTAGAAACATTAAACTCCTTAGGGGCTTCAAAGGTACAACCGAGTACACAATGTGGGCATTCATAGGGCTTGATTTGATTCAAAATTTTAAATGGTCGCTCAAAAATGAGAACACAATTTTGAGCACCAACACTGACCATATTATCAAAGTTAACATGAAAAAACCTTTTATGCGACAACCATACATCATCAAATTGTACCACTAAACAAGTAGCATCATTCATATCAAGATAGAAAAGATTACCTCTAGTTTGATCACCATTACCAATTAGTTCTCTATTAGCATCATAAATCTTGGCTTTTCTATTTCCAAATTCAACCTTATAACCAATACTATTCAATTTTGAAACACTTAGAAAATTTTAATTCAATCCTTCGACATAATAAGCATTATCACAAATGATCTTATATATCAACTTAATTGATCCTCTTCCTTTGATAAGACACAATGCATCATTCCCGAATCTAAGATTATTTCTGTCATAATGCACAAGGGAATTGAACTTACTTTTATCTTTAGTCACGTGATTGGAACATTCACTATCAATGATCCATTTGTCACTCTTATTCACATAAGATATAAGTGCAGTTGTCTCATCTTCATCAGATTCATCTTTCATTGCAACATAGAAAACTTCATCCTCATGATCATCAGATTCTTCATTTGAATCTTCTTCAGTAATGTAGAAAGACTTATTTCCTTTGTCTTTATAATTTTGTTGTTCTCATCTTGTTTGATTTTGAACCTATTCCCACCTTTGTTGCTCTTCCTTTTTGGACATCTAGTAGCATTATGATTAACTTCACTATAGTTAAAACATATAATGGGCATCTTACCATTGCATTTCCCTTTGCCTCTGTAAGATTTCCCTGCCAACAATGCTTCAAGCCGATCAAGATCTTCCTCCTCTATATCATTATCACTGGAAACAAGTTTTACCTTTTTCTTTTTCTTTACACTAGATTCTTTTAGTGAAACCTTAGCTTTAAAAGTAGATACAACATTCTCAGTTTTGAAATTATCAAAATTAGAGAGTTCAAAAGTAGTAAGTCTACAAACCTTCAAGAGTTAGATTATTGCCAAGCACACATCTCAACTCTTGTATAGTAGATAATCTAATAACATAGATAGGTAGGAATGTCCTCAATACTTTACTTAATATGGTATCATCATCAATAGTACTGGTATATCCTCTTATGGAATTTACAACTTCTTTTATTCTAAAACAATACTAAGAATTATTCTCACCTTCTTCCATTCTCATGTCATCAAACTTACCTCGTAGACTTTCTGATTTGGCTATCAAAACATTTTTGTCTCCTCCATAGATGGTGTTAAGAGCATCCCACATCTTCTTTGTAGTGTCACAATCTTTGATTTCATCAAATTTTGAGTAACTTTGGTAATATGCAATTTTTGACATTGCCTAATTGTGTTCTTTCTTCTTTTTTAGATCTTTAGCAATGAGGGCTTTTAGCATGATCAAAATGTTCAATAGTAATAGTATTCTATGCATGATATCCAAGTCCTCCTTAGTGTAACTTCATAAAACTTTGCCACACATGAAAGTTCTCTCTGTTAAGCATGGGTACCTCTCTCTTAGGCATCTTGATCTTTGACTTATAGTACATTGAAACTATCTCTCACAAGCAACCAATGCTCTAATATGAATTGTTGGAATAGTTTAGAATAATTGAGAGGGGGGGTGAATCAATTATACAAGGTCAAAAAATTCCCAATGAAACTTAACAATGCTTAACAAAACTCATGCATCTAACTTCTTCTTATAAACTTTGCATGCATCCATTAGATCATTCAAAATATAAACTTGTAGATTACTATCCCAGGTCAAAATCACTTTGCAGAGATGTAAACAACATAATCATTCACACATATGACACTAGGATTTTATGTGGAAACCCAATTTGGGAAAAACCATTAGTAACATGATACTAATTCTCACTCTTTTGAAATGATGCTCCATGAAAGGCCAACCCTATTAAAGGTTACAATACACACTATTAAATGTGACTCGATTAAAATATTTCAATCACCCTATTAGGAGTGACCTTTGTTAGAGGACTTTAGGCCATTCCATTAGAATGCCACTTGATTAAAGGATTTACATATGATAGTTAGGTCAACCTTAATCCAAAGGATTTTACCTAAAATGATACAATTATTATAGAGTAATAGTAAGGCCTGATTTGATAACAAAATACAACTCACTTTTTAGATTACAGATCTCTACCTAGTCCTCCATTCTGCTTCGCTTCATTCACTTCAGCTCTGATAGCTTGTTCATCCTTCAAGAATTCATCCTCTTAAGTCTTTCTACTTTGCATGCCAATTGCAGATTCTTTCCTTAGGCCACCATATGAAACAACACCCTAGACTCCTTGTCTTCTTTGGGATATCGCATATGCCAACAGTTTCATCTAAGAATTTAGATATTTTTCTTCTCAACCATAATCATCCATTTGAGGATTAGGTAGAATTCATTGAATCTAACCATATTTCTATATTTTCTTCCTCTAGAAACTTCCTTCATGATCCTCCTTGAATTCGACTCAAAATAGTTTGTCTTGAATCCTATGCCACTAGCTCATCATGCTTATCTTCCACAAGGTTCACATAATCCAAGAAATTAAACTCTTTGTCTTAGATTGATTGAATTCATGATCAAACTCATAATGCTATCACTCGACATTAAATTACTTCTATTGCTCGACACATACTGTGTTACTTAGCATCCACTATCAAATCACTTAGCATGAATTAAATTTTAGTGATGCTTAGGACCATTTAAACTTCACTCAATATCTACTCATTTTTACTTAGCTTGAAACTATCTACAATTCATTGAACATACATTGAAAATCAACTTTACTTGGATCGAACTAGATTTCTACTCATCTTAAACAAACATTGTTTGACACCTATTGTGTAGTTTGTTAAGCTTAGTAGACTCAATTCATTTCACTTGTTCTTCTAAAATTTCATCAGCATATCCATCCTTTGCAACCTTAAGTAGATAATCAATCCACTATATTATTACTATCTCAACTACTCTTTATACTTCTTTTCCATATGATAATTCAACCTTTCCTTTAGGTGCTCTTGTTACCTCATTTGATCAAATCCTCTTCATCAATCAAAAAAATGATAGTATTCTAATCAACTAAGAAATTATCTCTATAGAAAGTAGCATGTATGCAATTAGTAAAAAAACAATGATTGAAACACATTCTCATACTTGTATCAATCTTTGATCAAAATTTACTTTATGCTATGGATGTGATGTATGGTTACTTCAGATTACATGCTAAGTTATGAGATGGATGTTTGGTGAATTGTTTAATTAGTAAAAGTTTTAAGTGCTGATTCAACCCCCCCCCATCTCAGAACTTAGTTTGTTATTTCCAACAATAACATTCCATCCACGTGCTAGCAATGACTCCCCATTGTCAAAAGTTTCAAGGTTAGAGAAGAGGTATGGATTTGAACCCTTGTTTTTGTTAAATTCTACGTTTTTAAAAATTTTTGTTTTCCATTTATGATTCAAGTTAGTATAGTTTATTGATATACTATTGTTTATATATCAAATAATTTTCAAAATGCTCCACCAAATCCGCCTGCAAACAATCCACCAATCCAACAACCAAATCCTCCACAAAATAACTTGAACAACCACCTCCTCCACCACTTCAAAGATCTCCTGTAGAGACTCAAGATAATTTATTGAATGAAATAGAAAGAGGAAAAACAAAATTAGAATCAATTATGAGGAGGTTAAAGGATTCATTTCAAAATAATCTCCGTAGGGTACAATTGGCAAAATCCCTTAAGACTATTGTAACCCAAATTTCTTCTGTTAGTGGCTAGTTAAATATATGGAAGAATTAAAGATAAGAAAAAAAATGATATTATACTAATAAATTATCATATGATGATGTTAAAAAGAAACTAATTACAAAAGATTATATGTGTGCTTTGTTTAAAAAGCCAAGAGAAGAAGACACCATTAGAACTATTGCTAAAAGGTCCCCCATCTACTGGTGCATACATGAGGATATAAAAAATAACTTTTGGGATATATAGTGGATGTTGTTTGATGCCCCTCCTTGTAATAATCATGAGGTTTCAAGGTATTTTAAAAATAAATAATATTGCGAGTTTATCCTTTGGGGAGATACCCAATTATTTTGATATGCGTGCATCTCAAGGGAGAGGTGGGGGGTCATCATTTCAGAGGCCAAGAGCACTTCATGATCCTAATGCACCAAGGGAACCTATTGGCATCAAGCAGGTGGAGCATACTATTTTTCCTTCTATTGTGAAGGAAAACATAGAGGTAGACACACTAGGAAATATTTGTAAATTGACTCTGAACCTTATTTATGATTCTTTTCATTTTCTTGTGGATGAGCCTCACCATCATAGAGGCCATATGTGCATCTCATGTGGAGCTCTATGCACATTTGACACTTCTGGCAGAAAGGATGTGGATGATGATAGATGAATTCCTCAATGACATATTTGGCATTGATACAAAGGTAAATATTAATAATTATATTAAATTATTTTGATCACATCTTGAATATGTATATGATTGACTAAGAAATTGGTATTTATTGACATTGCTCAAAATTTAGGGCTAGAGCGTTGCTAGTACTAGAATTGAACTTGTGATCGAATTGTACACCACATCAACAAATCAATAGGTATGTATTGATTTAATCATTTAATTAATACATCTATTTATAATTTAATCATATGAAATGTTGACTCAAAACTTGTATCCATGTGCATTAGTTCTTTGGTGGATCATCTATTTTCATGTTAGACTCTGAGCATGGGCATGGTACCAGTCATGATGAGGTACATTTGTTTGCATGTTTGTGATGTCCCCATTTTGACATATAAATTAACTAATAATATATAAAGAATCAATAATTTATATAAAGTATTATAATTATACTAAGATACAAATATAAATTGTTATATATTATATAATTATAAATATATATATATATATATATATATGAATATTATAATATATTTATATATAATTAGATATTTATGTCATAGATAATTAATATATATCTGTATGACAATAGTATATGATATTATATCTTTGTTATATATTAAAATAATATAATATATAATTATATACTATTATAATATATAATTATATACTATTATAATATATAATCACATATAATTAATATTAATATATATTTTTAATATATAATATAATCATATATTTAATATAACAATATATAATATAATTCTTTTATTAATATTATTAATATTAATCAAAGGGCATGACTCTTTGAAATACACATATAAATATAGGTTACCAAATAATGAAATGGATAAGATAAAAATATGTTACAAAATGGATACAAATAAAAGACATAGAAGAGAATGTCTTGAAATGCGACATTACAATGTTTATTTGATTCAATTGATTATTTTTATTTAAGAAATAAATCAATAATAAACTAATTAGCTTATTATGATCACATGCAGAGTTAGGCTACTAGTCATGGTGCTATTGACTTAGGCTCACCTGGATTTCAAACAACTTCATTTTCCCCATAGGTATATACATGTATTAATGCATTTTTATTGGTACACCTTCAAGGAATTATAATTGAGCTCATTGGTTTCACAATTTATTGGATCACCCAAAAGGAACTAGGTGCATCTCTAATAGATTTTTATACATGTCCAATAGCGAAATGTTGCATCTGTGACATTGACACTGCATAATATAGGATGGGGTGGTACAATCATTGAGGTACCCAAATTTTAATAATTGTTGATGCACTACAACAATATATGTATTCTTGATTACTAAAAATAATTCTCTTGTTGTATCATTTTTAGCTTATGACATCGGAGACTCCTCCACATCTCCCTATGTCTATTGAGTAGAGAGTTGTTGTTGTAGTGACCAATTCTAACCCATTGATTGAGGTATGTTATTTAAAATTATTAATATTAAAATTATAAAATGATATTCATAAGTATTATTTGTTGGAGTTCTTTCTGGTAAGGAACATATTAGGTAGATTTAAACCCAATACTAGGAAGCATAAGACATGGAAAAGCCTAAGGATTAGCTAAATCCTATATTCAACAAGGTTAAATCTTAGTTCTAGGCCAACTTCAAAAGAGTCACTAGGACTCCCTTCACTTTAGGCTCTGTAAGGAAAAGGTGGGAAAACCTTAGGAATTGATATGACTAATTGATATTCTTCTCTTCAAAACTATCCCTTATAGCAGAAGGTGGTCAATGTTCTTCTATGATTTGCCTATAATCTTCCTGATCATAGTACCTAATTGTAACGAAAGAGAGGGTAAAAGAAAATAAGTAACGACCAACACTTTTAGTTCTTCATTACATAAAGTGGTAAATTGATTATTTTTTTGTTATGTATGTTTTGCAATTAGATGAACCAGCAAATTGTTCTTGAACTTAATTGACCAGTGTCTTATCCATTGTGATATAGAGTCAAAACCAAAAAACTTGGACCTATTTAATCAACTTGTAATTAAATGTGTCAACAGTGAGCTTTGAATTTCACTCTTACCATATCCTTCCAATAAACCCTAAACCCTATCACTTATAGAAAGCAATTGCTTAATTCTTTGAATCAACAATAATTAGTAAGAGATATATAATTTACTTAAATTGCATTAAACTAAAAGAAACTTGTTCATTTCAATCTCAAGATTATAGGTGTTATAAGGAAGGAGACAAAACCCAAAGACACAGATATGTAGAATTTCCTTCTTGTATTGATTTCATGTGAAAATTCTTACAATACTAATAAAGACTCGAAATAAAACTCAAAACTAGACAACTGATACTTGGTATTAAGTGTATATATTCAAGTATACAAAACTAATTACATTCACATAACTACAAAACTTTGACAGACTATAAAAAAAACATAAAATAGGAAAATTCTATAGACTTTCGATCTCTACTCCACATCTTGGAAATCCTCATATAGGATTGCAATGAGCTACAGATGGGAGGAGGACATGTGTCAAAACTTAAATGGATAGAAAGGTGGCAAGACATGCCTAGAAAGTTATACAAGACATTCCTTAGTGTTTGATCTGAAAGAGGGAAGTAGTTGAAGAAGTTAGTGGGTGAAAAATTATGTTAGGCACTTTGACTTTACTCTCCTTTGTCATCTACTATCTTTAACTTCTTTTAAAAGCTTCAAAATCAAAATATCTATGAGAGATTTCTTCTTAATACATTACTTAGCATATCTGATCCTATCCAAATATCTCGCTATCTTTAAGCCAAAACTTTTCTTAGCTATTCCCTGTTGGCAGAGCCTTTATTTCTCCCACCGCTTCCCATATGTAGATCTCTCGCTTGGTGGGCCATTGTGGTTTTAACCTCTTCTAGGTCCTTTGTGATTTTAGTCCATCTGGCATTTGTTATGGCTTTAGAATCCACTAAAAATCCGTTCAAATTTATTTCAGCCCTAAACAAGGATTCAACTAATTTATTGAAAGGGGAATCACTACTATCTTAAAAAATAGCCACTGTGGCCTCTTGAGTCAAAATTGCACTAAAGGAATTACCACTCCTACCAATCACTCACTATATTACTAGTATCTAAAATAAGTGATTTGCAAGGCTGAATTCCCTGAGATAGAACTTTCATCTTCCATTGTATAAATTGTAGTTTCCTAGCGTAGAAGCCAATTAATTCCTTCAATACTTCTAAGCCCTCCTTCATTGTGATTATCTTATCAGGAAACTATGTATTTTTACCCATTAACACAATAAGCCTCTCCAAGAATTAAGTATATGGCCCCAAAATATTGAATGTGGGTGATAGCCATGAAAGTGCTTCATTGCAAAATTGCTCAACATTTTGTAAAATAACATATAAAGTATGGGCCTATTGTGATATACTCCTTAGAGTTTCAACCCTATGGCTTATCATACTTTAAGGGGAAAGATGTCCTCATCTCATTTCCTTGCTGAGTTGGTGGAGCATTAATGCTCATTCTTTTATGCTCTACTGTATCCTTTTCTCCTAGCTTATCTATTTGTGTAGTGGTCTCTGTCATGACCTTTGATGGCTGCTCTTGATCGTCCTATTCTTTTCTCTATATTGCAATAGCCACTTGCTCTGCATTTTCCAATTTCTCTCTGAGAGATGCAACTTTAGCTTCCAAACCTTGAACCTTAACCTCTAGCTCTTCAATCTTGTCTTTATACACATGGCTCTTCCTAAGCTCATCATCATACAACTTGCTTACATCTATATAATCATGCACAAACTTGGCAAGTTTGGTTTCTATCTCCTCTACCTTGTCCTGATTCATAAATGAAAAATGTTTCATAGCCTTTGAGATTTCTTTACTAGAAGTTCCCTACAAAGTCCATACAATCATACTACCCTATTTAGTACTCTGCACATCCATCAACTTGGGCTTATTTGATGAGGGATCCATGCTCAATACTACCAAAGATTTATTGTCAATGTTAAAACTAGATCCTCTCTACAATCCACCAACACCATAAGCTTCATAAGAGATGACATTCTCTTGTCTTCTAATTTGATCAAGCATAAATGATTTCTCCAAATAAAACCTAGGCACCAACATCATCCCACTTCTCTGCACTAGATCCATGGTCTCCTCTAGAGTCATGACTTCACTCTTAGGATGATAGGCCTACAACTTCTCAACCAGCTCAAGCTTTTGCTCATCAGTCTCCCTTGGTTTCATCTTGAGTACTAGTTCACTTTGTTTTACCTTGAATAAGAAGCTCTTGAACTTAGTTGACTTGAGGAATACATTATCCTCTATAAACTATTGGGCTTGGATGATCCTGTCATCTAACCTTGCTTCTTCTAGTGTCAAGTTAGTCAATGTGTTTTCTGATGCAATTACTTTGTCTTGGATATAACTCTATCTCAAGTCAACAAAGTACTAACTTTTTCCTAGTAGAATCTACAATGTCCTCTATTTTACCTCTATAGGGATGTAAACAACCTTTTGCCTTTAATTCTCCTTGGTGACCCATGATGCCTCAGGAATGTCATCTTCCTCTAATTCTAGAGTCACATTAGGTTCAAGGTTTTTAGGACACACCCTCTCTTCTTCTCCAATGGGTCCCTCTAGCATTTGGGCCATAATTACAACATTGTTGTTAGATTGTGGTGACTGATAAGGAAAGTACTATACATACTCCATAATTTTTTGGGTACTATTCATAGATTCACCACTAAAGTTATGGCTAATTTATGACTGACATGTTATAACCCTAAAGCAGTTTAATACTTGTATAAAGGGGTTTAGGGTTGGGTATTTTCATTATGTTGTGATGCAAAATTGCTTCTTGTGATAGTATTGAGTTGTAAGGGATTATGGATTGTAATCAGGTTTTAATCATTGGATTGTAATATGATTGGACTTGCTGTTTGGTGGACATAGCCCAGGGATTGGGTGAACCATGTTAAATCTTGGTGCCTTGTGTTCATTTTTGTGTGATCTATTATTTTCTGTTATTGGTTATATTTGCATGTAGTTTTTATTTCTATCTATGGTTTATCGTAACAAGTGGTATCAGAGCTTAGTTGTCTTTCAGTTATCCTCTCCAAGAAAGTCTCACAGTTGAGTGAGAGTAATGGAAAATGAGGGTAAGTTGAGGGTTGACAAGTTTAATGGGCAGAACTTCTAGTTATGGAAGATGCAAATGGAAGACTATCTGTATTAGAAGGATTTATGGAAGCCGTTGGAAGGAAAAGCCAAGAATCAGGGATCTATGTCAGATGCTGAATGGGATCTTTTGGATAGAAAGGCACTCAGAAGCATTTGGTTATGCTTGGCACCATTGGTGGCATTTAATATTACAAAAGAAAAGATGATAGAAGAGTTGATGAAAACCCTAGTGACACTTTATGAAAAGCCCTCTGCTTCAAACAAGGTATTTCTCATGAAGCATTTATTTAATATGAAAATGGTAGAAGGTGGGTTTGTTGTAGATAATTTAAATGAGTTTAATACTATTACTAGTCAGTTATCTTCTGTGGGTATCAATTTTGATGAAGAAATTAGGGCTCTCTTGATTTTGTGTTCTTTGCCTGAAAGTTGGAATGGCTTGGTAATGGCAGTGAGTAATTCTGTTCTTGGATCTAATACCCTAAAATGTGAAGATGTGTTCGGTGTTGTGTTGAGTGAGAAAACTTGTAGAAAATCCTCAGGTGGATCTACATCAGGAAGTGCTTTGAATGCACAAAGTAGGGGCATAACAACTGATAGAGGAAGTAACTCTAGAAATCATGGGAAATCAAGAGGAAAGTGAAAGGGGAAGAGGTCTCAATCGAGAGGACCAAATGATTACTGGTATTGTGGGAAACTAGGGCACAAAAAGAAAGATTGCTAGAAATGAAAGAAAAATGAAGGAGATAAATTAGATGGAGACAAGGAGGCAAATGTGGTAAGTAACAAATCTGAAGGGGATGCTTTTCTTCTGTCTTTAGAAAGTGTTGATGATTCATGGGTTTTAGATTCTGGTGCTTCATTTCATGCTACAACTCATAGAGGTTATTTCATTGATTATGTCCAAGGGGATTTTGGGCTTGTTTATTTGGGGGATAATGAACCTTGTCAGATTGTTGTTTAGTGTGGAGCCTGATCAGTCCCTAAGTGGGAGATTGTTAGATTGTGGTGACTGATTAGGAAAGTACTATACATACTCCATAATTTTTTTGGTACTATTTGTAGATTTTCCATTCATAGATTTTCCACTAAAGTTATGGCTAATTTATGACCGACATATTATAACCCTAAAGTCATTTAATACTTGTATAAAAGGGTTTAGGGTTGGGTATTTTCATTATGTTGTGATGCAAAATTTCTTCTTGCGGCAGTATTGAGCTATAAGGAATTACAGATTGTAATCAAGTTGTAATCACTAGATTGTAATAAGATTGGACTTGTTGTTTGTGGATGTGGCCCAGGGATTGGGTGAACCATGCTAAATCTTGGTGCCTTGTGTTCATTTCTGTGCGATCTATTATTTTTTGTTATTGGTTATATTTGCATGTAGTTTTTATTTCTGTCCGTGGTTTATCTTAACAATTTTCAGTGACCATCTTGCTAATCCTATGAGGATAGGGGATATCCATATAAAATCCCATGAAATTGGGATCAATTCTGTTCATCTCCCTCTCTGCCCTTAAAAAATCATCAAGTTTATACAACTTGTTTGCTGCCTTGCCATCTGCAACAATATTGGGAATGAGGTCTTCATGGGGGAGCTCCTTGGTACTTGGTGACACATAGCTCCTAACTTCTTTGAGGGTTTTCCTCATCCAATTATCATGATCATACATCTTGTAGGGGCTAGTTGACAAGTTGTAGTGGTGCACAAAATAATTAATCCAATCAAGGGCTTCTTTTCCAATTGAAAAGTCCCCCACCTTAAAACATCTACTTAGGAAAGTTCCTTTATGCACTTTAGGTCCTAGATACTCCCATTAACCATAAAAAGTTGCCACGTGAATTCAATTATACACAACCTAGGGGGAATATACTTTGGCAATATGTGGGGTGGTTGGGGGCAACCATATACTCTCATCAAGGAAAAAGTTAGAAAAGGAAAAATGTCCCCTCAATTATGGTCTAGCCTTTTACTTTCAAGGAGAAGGGTTGGTCTCAAAAGACTCCTTAAAATTTTAGGTGCCCTAAAGTAACCTAAGTTTAGCATTTTCATTATGACAAAACTAAAATTATTGAAGAAAGAAATAGAATCAGAAAAATGGTATGAACTATCCCATACCCATGTCCATAGTTTAACTAGAAGCTCTACATTTGCATAAGAGGTGTAATCAAATAAATTAGGGCTTATGTACCCCATGTTCTTGTATAGGATTAGGTGCATCAATAGGGAGTAATGATAAAATTTGAAGTTTTTTATCTCCCCACTCTGAGCCAGTGTAATATTTTCTTTCATCACCTCTAGAATATGTTCAACATAATCATATTCTCCTCCATGGTATGATTCTTGCACATCTCTTGTAATGATAAATTCTACTCCATATACCATGTTATTTCCATCTTTTCCAACCACCTTGTGGACACCATACACTATTTTTACAAAATGATTCTTAAATTTGTCCAAAGGCATAACCTTATCCACCTTTTTAGGGTAATCACCCACATTCTTTAGGTCCATGGGAATATGCTGTAGCATAAACTTCTCTATGTAGGTTTTTGTGTTTCTCTCAAAATTCTTCTGTAGATCCTCCAAATCTATAGGTTGGCCCATGGAACCATCCAATCCAAAAGATTCAATGAATGAAGCATGGTCCAGTGTACAAAGAATAATTCCATCTCTTCTATGGAAGGATTTGGTGGCTGGATTATATGATCAAATTAGGGCCTTTACCAAATCCACATCCACAAAGACCTCTGGAAGGATCAATTTTACTAGGTTCTTCTTCCAAGGATTACAAATAGGGACCTTCTTCTCTCTATTATGGTAGAAATACTTAAAAAACTCAGAACCTATGACTCCTGAGCATGTAGCATCTCTACACAATGTGTAGGGGTTGACAAAAGCATGATCAGCTTCTACATTGGTATTTGAGGATTTTGGGAACAATTTTATCCATTCTTCGACAAACCTAATGGGTTTCCTTTGTCTTTTTTTCCCTCCCTTCAAAGTTGAAGTCTTTGCAACCTTCATGTCTAATGCCTGAATCTCTTCCACTTCCTTATTAGACATTCTAACTATATGTTGGAAACCACTGGGAAAGATCTATACTCAGGCATTGAAAGCAATAATCTGCATGCACTAAAAACTCTACAATTGAGTGAATTCTCTTCTCTCTGTGAATGGTAATCTTTACTTGATCAATGGAATGCCTTTATAGTTTGGTGTAAAACATCAACATTCCTTTTCTATTGATTTTTAGCATGCTTGAGCCTTAAAATCAATTTCTTCTATCACCTCAGGGGAGTGTCGCTGTTACTATCTACCATTACACTTTTTATATATTACTCAAATCTTATTGGTTGAGAGTCCTTTATCATTTCTAGATTAGAAAAAGTGAAAATCACATCTCATGTTAAACTTAGCGTTTATGATCCTATGATCAACTTAGAAGTAAAACCCTTCATAACATCTTAGGTAGGGAAAAAATGCTCTACGATCTTACAATTGTTACTAAAGAAAGAGATCTCTCATATTATCTTATGATGGAAGTAGAGGCTCTATGATCTCATGCTACCTTGAAAGTCAAACCCTTATCGCACAATCTTAAACCTTGAGAAAAGCCTTTACGATCTCATGGCACACTAGTTACCATGCCATCATAGCTTACCATTAAATTCTTTATGATCTTATGAGAGGAAGCTTACACTCATTAGCATAGCTTCTTATCTCACTTTCCTTTGCTTCATGATCTTATGATCGTGATTTATCTACCATTTTGTAACTTTAACAGTTACCCTTCAAACCCATACAATATTATGAGAAACTATTACCCTTTGCCATCGTAGCATCACTGACATTAACTTTCATCTTTATGATCTCACAAAAAATTGACCTCGTAGCATCATAACACTTTATCTCTACCCTTGAAATCTTATGACACACTATTTGGCATAAGATCAGAGAGCAAAATCTATAATATTGACAATAATATTGAAGACAAACCTATGCAAATATGCTTCTGGCCCCATTGGTCCAACTTGGTATCCATCTTTATATGTTGCATCATTGACCAATTAGGATAGGACTCATGTCACCTCTTTGACACTAAATTTCCACCTTTCCTTTTCATTTGTTGCATTGCGATCTTATGATCATAAGTCCCCCATAGCATCGTAAGCTTGAAATTTCTTCCTTATGACCTTATGATACACATTGCTTCACTTCATAAAGCCTTGAAACTGCTGTTGAGATCTTATGATCTAATACCTTTTCTACCATCGAAAAAATTCAGCTACTCCATTATATTTCACACTTTTATGATCCTATGATAAACTAGTTTTCATAAGGTCGTGACCCTTCTCTTCCTTATCTACAATCCCATTAATGCTCATTTGTCATAACTATTCATCTCAGAATGGTTTTGACAATTGAGTGTCAACACACTTAAGTTATTTGCTAAGTTCATGCCAAGCTAGCAACATATGCTGAGTATAATATATACAAGTGCCAAGTTGCAATATGTGTCGAGCCAAAAATATAGTAAGTGCCGAGTCACTCAAGTGCCAAGCAAATAGATAGTGTCGAATGAGTATATGTCCCAAGTGAACAATATATGCCGAGAATGTTTAGGTGCCGAGAAAAATTGAATTTCAATAAGTGTTGAGCATCAGTAATCAGCAAGTGCCGAGCAACATAGAATCAACATAAGAGTTTGTGTCTTCACAAAAAAAGATGTAAACCATTTTGCATGCTAGCTAATGGATAGACCTTGAATCAGTTATTCAAGGTCCAAATATCCTAATAAAACTTTTTTATCAAGTAAAGTGAGCCCATTAAACCATTCATGCATCCAAGCTTAAACTTTCCTATTCAACAGGTTACTGTAAAATCAACATGCAAGAATAACACATGAAAGATCAACATATAATATAGTGATTTACATAGAAATCCAATTTGAGAAAAACCACCAATAATATGCTACTCAATTCTCACTCTTCTGAAGTGATGCCCTATGAAAGGCCTGCCCTGTTAAAGGCTACAATACACTGTTAAATGTGATCTAGTTAAAGGATATAACCACTTTGTTAGAAGTGGGCCTAGTTAGAGGACTTTATAACATTCACTTGGAATGCCACCCTGTTAAAGGATTTACAAATGGTTGTTAAACTAACCTAAGTCCATAGGATTTTACCCTAGCTAACACAATTTCTAGAGAGTAACAACAAGGGATTTTGACTTGATACAACTTGCAACTTAACTTGCAGACTTCAGATCTCTATTTAGCTCACAATATTGCCTGGCTTTCAGTCTCTTCAGCTCTGATATCTTGTCCTCCTTTCAAGCTTTGTATCCTTGAGTCTCCATACTTGATGTACCAGTGTAATCTCCCATATGGCCACTTATCAAAGTAGAGTCTTTGTGCTCTGTTCTTCCTTCTTCTCAATGCCTTCTCCTTGACTTCAACAACTTCGCAACTCGGCATCCCAACCAATCTAGCTTCTTGGCCTATGACTCCTTAAATACAAGTCTGTAATCCTTTTTCCACTCAAATATTCCATCTTTTAATTCTAGTTTGAATGGATTAGGTAATATTCAATGAATCTACCACATATCTTGTTCCTTCTAGAAGCATCATGAAGAATCATCCCAAATTTGGCCAAAAATGGTTTACCTAAAATTTTGTGCCACCAGCCCATCATCCTTATCCTCCATCTAGTTCACAAAATTCAAGGTAACAAACTTGTTGGCTTAGATTTTGTGAATCTTTGACTTTTCAAATAATGCAACAACTTGGCACTATTGAAATTTTGGTGCTTGGCACATACTGTGTTACTCAACACCAACTACATTTTATTGATGCTCGAAACCTGCTATAGATTCACTCAACATCCACTAAGTTTTTTTATGCTAAAAAATTATTACTTGCTCGGCACCTAAACTTTCTTGGGTCCTTCTGTATCACTTGGCACACACTAGATTTTGCATTCACTCGACACTAACTAAAAATTTGCTCGACATGAACTAGCTTGCTTGGCACTCACTAATGAACTTAGTCAAGCTTTGTAGACAGCCTTGTTAAAACTTATATTTCTAAAGTTTCTAAGTGTGGCCATCCTCTATTTATTCAAGTATATTACCAATACATCATTTTACCAATGTCTTAATTGATCCTTGCACTTTATTACAAAACCATAACTCTGTTAGAATTCTTTTAGAATAACTGAGAGGGGGGTGAATCAATTATTCAAGGTCCAATAATGTCTAATCCAAACTTTCTAATAAAATAGAGATGAATCAAAAGTACTATCCCTTTTATTTTCTTATCATGCATGCAATTAAACATTAAACAATCATGAAAAGTAAACATGCATCACACCATAACACAAAGGATTTTGATGACCCAGAAACCCTCTAGGAATAAGAAGGTAAAACTAGGTCATCAAAACCCTTTGTGTTATGGTGTGATACATGTTAACTTTTCATGATTGTTTAATGTTTAATTGCATGCATAATAAGAAAATTAAAGGGATAGTACTTCTGATTCATCTCTATTTTATTAGAAAGTTTGGATTGGACATTATTGGACCTTGAATAACTGATTCACCCCCCTCTCAGTTATTCTAAAAGAATCCTAACAATTGGTATCAGAGCACATTGCTAATTTGTTTCAAGGTACTAGTAGCATGAAGATAGGGATGTCCAAGAGAGAAGTTCCCAAGCTAAACAAAGAAAACTTTGTTGCATGGCAAAGTCTGATGAAGCTACACCTTGGATCAATAGGTGCATACCCTGCAGGACCCCTCACTGCAGATGACATGAGCAAGAAGAAGGAGCACAATCAAGCGATGTTAGATATTGCTTCAGCACTAAGCTATGCCGAGTATGATGACATCAAAGAATATGGTACTGCACATAAATGTGGGAAACATTATCAAGAATCTATGGAGGAGATGATAATGTCAAGAGAGCCAAAAGAGAGAGCCTAAGAGGAAGTTTTGATGACATGAAAATGAAAGAAGGAGAGAATGCTGCTCAATATGGTGCAAGGACAAAGGAAGTGGTAAGTGCCATAAGAATCATAGGAGGATAGTTAGCAGAAGAAATAGTATGTAGAAAATACCTGAGAAATTTGCTTCCTATCTATGCTATAAGAGTATCAGCCATCCAAGAGCTAAGGTGTGTACCAGGAAACACATTGTCATTTGAAGGAATAATTGGAAGACTCATTGCCTTTGAGCTATCCAACTTTGACAACTAGAAGCCAAAAAACTTTGAATCTGCATTCAAAGCCAAGATGAAAATAAAAGAATTCTAACAAACTCAACCTTTTCCTTAGGTACTTTTGTTACATCTTGTTGATTAAATCCTCTTCATCGATCAACTAAGTGATAGTACTTGGATCTTATAAGCAATTGTCATTCCAAAAAATAGCAAGTTTGACATCAGTGACAAAACAATGATTGAAAACATTCTTTATCAACAATCTCCCTTTGTGCAAAGAATCTTCCTTCAACAATGATCTTTTCAATTAGATTTCCAACACCTTTTTATTCCCTTCTTCCAAAGTTTTGTATCCATTAATATCTTGACATGTGTCCTCCTCTCATCTATAGCTTGTTGCAATCGTATATATGGATTCCCAAGATGAAGAGTAGAGGTTACTCATCTGTAGAATTTTCTCATCTTTCATGTATTATTTTGTAGTCCGTCCATTTGTTCTGTAGTTATCTAAATGATTTCAGTTATTTACATACTTGAATACATAAAGTGAATATTTAGGACCTATGCTTTGTCTCTGTGTCATATCATTAGTTTTCTATTAGCAATAGTAAGATCTGAATGAGAAAGATTTGTCCTTAAGTATCGTTATCTTTGAAGTTTTGTCTCTTTTCTCACATATCCATAACTTTGGGATTGAATGAACAAGTTTCATTTAGTTTAATGTAATTCAAATATTTGTATATCTCTTATTGATTGCTACTAATTTAAAGAATTAGGTAATTGATTCCTATAATGGATAAGGTTTAGGGTTTGTGAAAAGGATGAGAATCAAAATGAAACTTAAAGTTTAATGTTGACAATTTTAATCACAAGTTGATTGAAAAGGTTCAAATTTGCTAATATTTGACTCTATATCCCATTAGATAAGACACTGGTCCATTTAAAAGTTCAATAATATACTGATGATTCATGTAATTATAGAACATTCATAACAACAAATCAATTTACTATTTAATGTATTAAGAACTTAAGTGCTGGTCATCACTTATGTGTATCTACTCTATGGTTATAGTTAGCTACTATTTTCAGAGAGTTTATAAACAAATAAAAGAACTCCAACAATTTACATATAACATTATCAGGTTTCTTCAGTTTCAAAAAACTTCTTACTTATACTTACTATTGGTGTTTGAAAATGTTATCGATTTTCAATTATCCCAATGAGAATATGACATATCTAGGGGCAGCTAACTCCCATTTTCAACATGCCCATTCAGACACTAGGCCAACTATAAGGCTAGACCCTTCTTCTTCTTCAGGCTCTGCAAAACCTAGGCGGGTATACCTATAGATTCTTTATATGGTACCAGTTATCAAAGCATACACTAATAAATCTAATGTAAAGCAGATAAAAACCCCTAAATCTTCTATACTTAACCATGAATTACAACATGAAATAGCTAAGAACATAACTCATGAAACTGGCAAGCTAAGTGCGGGTTAACATTGAATAGCTTTTAACATGAAAGGGGAAACATTTGATTAATGATGTTGATTTTACACAACCTCAAAAATATAGTAGTATAACAAGTGATCCTATAACTGATTAGTGCCTAATCCATTTGGGCAATGCCATGAATTCAAAACATACATCTGAGACATCGAGACATATTTTGTATACCCAGACATCAGATCTATCTAATCACATTGTGATTCAGACATCAGTGTTCATTCAGATCTCATTCTCACAAAATATCATTCTCAAGTAAATAATAACCTTGTTAAACATATCAAGCATTTACTTGGCCCTTTGGTCCAATAGAAAAATACATCAAACATGCAACCTGAAAGGGATGCAAATGGTCTCAGATCTTTGTTCCAAAAGCACATAAGACTTACAGATTGCCG
This sequence comes from Cupressus sempervirens, assembly GCA_028749045.1. NCBI lineage: Eukaryota > Viridiplantae > Streptophyta > Pinopsida > Cupressales > Cupressaceae > Cupressus > Cupressus sempervirens. The sequence continues at coordinate 213,350,431 of CM053789.1, forward strand.
AGACAGGAGACAAGAATCATAATGGAACTAGTGAAATTACTGCTCATATGTATTCATTTCCTTGAAACTATACATTCAAATGGATAAAATTAAAACATGAAAAACACCAAACATATCAGAACTTCCTGTTTTATCCGCACTACTGTTGTTCACATGAAAAAATTATGCTGAAGTATGGTGTCTCATTATTTGGGATCCATCAAAACTGGAACCAGAATATGGTCTCTCAGTAGTGAGTGGTTTTTTCTTCCCAGAAACTAGAACCAACTGGTTTCTTAGTGACAAAAACTAGAACCCTTAGAATGAGAAAGAATGAGAGATATATAGGAAGAAGGAATTTTCGGATCTATTCTGCAATTGACAAGTATCCACTCAGAATTCCCTCTCTTTGCCATGAAAAGACTCTCTCTAATCTCTCTCCTCAATTGAAAATCAAATCCTTATAATTCTAGCTCTTCCATGCATAAAGAATCTCAGATATTTGAAAGGAACAAGTAACTAATTTTAACTCTTGATTTGAACTCACAACAATAGCAAAAATAAGTTAAAATATGAATTCTAGAAGCATGCCAACTTTTTTGAAATTTGTTTTGGCATCAAACAAACTCCAATACATGTTCCCCAACTGATTTTGATGCTTCATGATGAATTCTGCCCCTTTTACTAAGAATGCCCTGAAATTTGCAAAACTGCTTATAACCTGAACTAGTGAAGACCTGTGAAAAATTTGATCCAAAATTTGAAAAATTTAGATACTCCCAGTTCCAACGGTATATGATAAGGCATATTTCAGACAAAAAATGTCCTTGTTATGACCCGTTGAAAAATAGGCTTCTAGACTATGAACAGACATTAAATTTCAAAAATTAGAAAAATTACATAGTTGAACTATATAAACTTTTTAAATTTATTAAAATTTATCTTTTAAAATTTTCATTTGAAGCCATGCGTTTGAAATCCTTGAGTTTTGATTTTATAAATTTATTTCTCTTTGCCCACGCCACTTGTCAAATCCTTATTTGCCATGACCCCTTTTGAAATATATTAATTAATTAATTAATTAATTCTTGCAAAGATCTCACTATTACCTTTCCTGTATCACCATGACCACTTAGAATTTTCCTTATGTTCATCCGCTCAACCTCTTACTTTACGTCTTTACGACCTCAGTGTAAGACCAGGCTCTTTGAAATTTTCATTCATGACCATACGGGCGTGGGACCCCTTTACGCTTTTACGCCCAAGGATGATATTAATATCCTAAATCCCATAGCCGCGAAGCCTTTGCACATTTCCATTCATGTTCACATGCTGAAGGCTGCCCTTTACGTTCTTACAGGCTTGAACATAGCTTGAACGTAGCACCGTGAGACTATAAAATTTGCTTCCTGACCATACAATGTGGTTCCTTTCTCGTAGCATCGGAAAGCCTTAGCTTATCAACCTCCAATCATCCGCTTGAGCGTAAGATCAAAATACTTCTCTACTAAGCCTTCCACTCACACAATGAACCACCACGTTGAACCACCACGTGTCCTTTAGTAAAATATATTTAATGACGCACCAATCATGGGTGGACCCCACAGCTCAAGCTTGCGGCTCCAAAAGCCTCGTGGCTTTGAACTACCTACACTGCAAGTGCTGGAGTATTTAAACACTAAAAGTTTACATGCCCACTACATGTGGGATATATCATTTGTGGTCTATCTTCCTTTTTGGCGCTTCCATTTGAACCAACGTGAGGCTTTTTATTGTCTCGGCTAGCCTAGGCTCTTTCTAACATATGTGAGGTTCTTTTGATTTGGTGTGTGGGGTTTTTCCCGTTCTACCGCTTGGCCCTGTTACTTGTATCTTGATGTCTTTCTACTTTTGAAGCAGCTACCTCTGTGTATGCTGACTGTTCTTGTTGCTAAAAGCTTCATTTGGTTTAGCGTAGTCTTTAATTTTTTAAGTGGCTCCTTTTTATATGCCGCTAACTGCCCTTTGCAATGCGTGGGTATGTTTTTATGCCTGCGGCATCCATTTCTTGGATCTGCATGAGGCTTCTTTCCACATGTTGACTATGCATGTAGAAGCTCTTTTTGTTTTGTGTGCTGATTACTGTGGCTTGGACTGTGTTTTGCGTGAACTGTGGAAGGTTTTCTCTTTTGAAATGGCATCTTCCTTTGACATCTCTATGTAGAGTCTTTTTCTCAAACACGTTTACTATGATATGTCCTCGGAATGCATTGGCTGGGTCTTCCATGCCTTTTACTTGTGTGTGAGTAGAACTACTTCTTTAATGCGCTGGTTGCTATTGAAAAGGTTAGTTCTTGTCCTTTTTATTACATCCCCTATTTTCAACTCCCCTTTAACAACGACTTAGTTACTTCAGCTTGGTTATGGCTTTGAATGTCTTTTCCTTATCATGCTCTACCTTTACTCTATTTATTTGAGGCATGGGTTCATCCTTTTCTTCAATTCGATACTTGCACTTGTCATTTAGCATGGAGACTTCTGCTTTGAACACCCGGCTCCATTCCTTCTAACCATGCATCTTTGAAGGGTGGGTCTACTATTCCTTTGAAAATGGCTAGGCACCTTCATGATTGCCTTTGTTAATAGTTGATCATTAAGAATTACCAATGTTGCCTCATTGCAACCCATGAACACAACGTTCCATGCCCAAAGTTCTTGACAATTTGACTAGAGTCAGTCGGGCCCTAGAGTGGGTTTGGCTAAATTTTTTTTTGTTTTCAAAAAACTGGATTCTCAAATCGATCTACTGGTGACTTGATACTAATTCACATCAATTTTGACTATTGAACAATCAATTTGAAACTCATTTTACCACTTCCTGTCAAACTATGAATTTCATGCTAGGAGGTCTATTGACTACCTTTAAAAACTGACCTAAACAAGTGACTAGGCTTTGAAATCTGATACACTGATTCTTTGCTCCACATACTTTCACCCTGTTAGATCTTGTCTCATGACAAATTTAGGGTCAAAATATATTGACTAGTAAATTCACCCCTTCAGAATTACCTACGCAAAAACATGTTAGAAAACCATAAACTAGGTTTGGATTTGGTCTGGAAAATTGGGCAAATGGACACTTGGGTAGATGAAACTTGGGGCGTTAAATCTCTGTCATGAGGAGAGTATGAACATGTGATTTTGGCTCATGAAAAATCATAGGGTGCAAATGGCAAACATTCAAAGTAGGCTACTCAGAATTTTGCAACTAGGAACATTGATAGAAAGAGATTTTTGGAAATGGAATTGACCCGAAAAAGTGTGCATATGGATTCTTCATGAATTGCAAACTGACACACTCGGAGTATTTTTAGTGGAAAAAACAGGGATATAATCCATTTGACTTGATCTATCATGTGTTAGGAAATATGATATCACGAACATGGCTACTAACAAATCTGCAAATTTAGACACCAGTAAAAAAATAGAAGTTCCATTTGGAATCGCGTTTGAAAATTGCTCAAACGGATTTGTCAAGAATTGAAACTTGAAACATAACAAGTCTATAACATCTACACTGCAATGCAATAGGAATTTCAACATTTGGGTCAATTGGGTCAAATTTATAGCATCTCAAACATGGCTTCCTAGAAAAATGTGCAAAGTGCAAAAGCATCAAAATAGTAACTAACAAACTTTGGGGGATTCAAAAACTAGTCAAACAGACTTGAAATGACTCAAAATTTGAAACATAGGCTCTTGGATATGGATACTAGACACTCCCAAAGTGGTGAATTATGACACAATTCTGGGTGCGAGATATTCAATGGAAAACATAGCCTCCTGTCACTGTTTGACATAGGTGAAAATGTAGAATTGACACCAACTCAAATCAAGACTTTTCCAAATAGCTCAAAACGTCGATCTAACATCATGGAACATGTAGAAGGGAAAAATGGAGGGTATTAGAAACATTAAACTCCTTAGGGGCTTCAAAGGTACAACCGAGTACACAATGTGGGCATTCATAGGGCTTGATTTGATTCAAAATTTTAAATGGTCGCTCAAAAATGAGAACACAATTTTGAGCACCAACACTGACCATATTATCAAAGTTAACATGAAAAAACCTTTTATGCGACAACCATACATCATCAAATTGTACCACTAAACAAGTAGCATCATTCATATCAAGATAGAAAAGATTACCTCTAGTTTGATCACCATTACCAATTAGTTCTCTATTAGCATCATAAATCTTGGCTTTTCTATTTCCAAATTCAACCTTATAACCAATACTATTCAATTTTGAAACACTTAGAAAATTTTAATTCAATCCTTCGACATAATAAGCATTATCACAAATGATCTTATATATCAACTTAATTGATCCTCTTCCTTTGATAAGACACAATGCATCATTCCCGAATCTAAGATTATTTCTGTCATAATGCACAAGGGAATTGAACTTACTTTTATCTTTAGTCACGTGATTGGAACATTCACTATCAATGATCCATTTGTCACTCTTATTCACATAAGATATAAGTGCAGTTGTCTCATCTTCATCAGATTCATCTTTCATTGCAACATAGAAAACTTCATCCTCATGATCATCAGATTCTTCATTTGAATCTTCTTCAGTAATGTAGAAAGACTTATTTCCTTTGTCTTTATAATTTTGTTGTTCTCATCTTGTTTGATTTTGAACCTATTCCCACCTTTGTTGCTCTTCCTTTTTGGACATCTAGTAGCATTATGATTAACTTCACTATAGTTAAAACATATAATGGGCATCTTACCATTGCATTTCCCTTTGCCTCTGTAAGATTTCCCTGCCAACAATGCTTCAAGCCGATCAAGATCTTCCTCCTCTATATCATTATCACTGGAAACAAGTTTTACCTTTTTCTTTTTCTTTACACTAGATTCTTTTAGTGAAACCTTAGCTTTAAAAGTAGATACAACATTCTCAGTTTTGAAATTATCAAAATTAGAGAGTTCAAAAGTAGTAAGTCTACAAACCTTCAAGAGTTAGATTATTGCCAAGCACACATCTCAACTCTTGTATAGTAGATAATCTAATAACATAGATAGGTAGGAATGTCCTCAATACTTTACTTAATATGGTATCATCATCAATAGTACTGGTATATCCTCTTATGGAATTTACAACTTCTTTTATTCTAAAACAATACTAAGAATTATTCTCACCTTCTTCCATTCTCATGTCATCAAACTTACCTCGTAGACTTTCTGATTTGGCTATCAAAACATTTTTGTCTCCTCCATAGATGGTGTTAAGAGCATCCCACATCTTCTTTGTAGTGTCACAATCTTTGATTTCATCAAATTTTGAGTAACTTTGGTAATATGCAATTTTTGACATTGCCTAATTGTGTTCTTTCTTCTTTTTTAGATCTTTAGCAATGAGGGCTTTTAGCATGATCAAAATGTTCAATAGTAATAGTATTCTATGCATGATATCCAAGTCCTCCTTAGTGTAACTTCATAAAACTTTGCCACACATGAAAGTTCTCTCTGTTAAGCATGGGTACCTCTCTCTTAGGCATCTTGATCTTTGACTTATAGTACATTGAAACTATCTCTCACAAGCAACCAATGCTCTAATATGAATTGTTGGAATAGTTTAGAATAATTGAGAGGGGGGGTGAATCAATTATACAAGGTCAAAAAATTCCCAATGAAACTTAACAATGCTTAACAAAACTCATGCATCTAACTTCTTCTTATAAACTTTGCATGCATCCATTAGATCATTCAAAATATAAACTTGTAGATTACTATCCCAGGTCAAAATCACTTTGCAGAGATGTAAACAACATAATCATTCACACATATGACACTAGGATTTTATGTGGAAACCCAATTTGGGAAAAACCATTAGTAACATGATACTAATTCTCACTCTTTTGAAATGATGCTCCATGAAAGGCCAACCCTATTAAAGGTTACAATACACACTATTAAATGTGACTCGATTAAAATATTTCAATCACCCTATTAGGAGTGACCTTTGTTAGAGGACTTTAGGCCATTCCATTAGAATGCCACTTGATTAAAGGATTTACATATGATAGTTAGGTCAACCTTAATCCAAAGGATTTTACCTAAAATGATACAATTATTATAGAGTAATAGTAAGGCCTGATTTGATAACAAAATACAACTCACTTTTTAGATTACAGATCTCTACCTAGTCCTCCATTCTGCTTCGCTTCATTCACTTCAGCTCTGATAGCTTGTTCATCCTTCAAGAATTCATCCTCTTAAGTCTTTCTACTTTGCATGCCAATTGCAGATTCTTTCCTTAGGCCACCATATGAAACAACACCCTAGACTCCTTGTCTTCTTTGGGATATCGCATATGCCAACAGTTTCATCTAAGAATTTAGATATTTTTCTTCTCAACCATAATCATCCATTTGAGGATTAGGTAGAATTCATTGAATCTAACCATATTTCTATATTTTCTTCCTCTAGAAACTTCCTTCATGATCCTCCTTGAATTCGACTCAAAATAGTTTGTCTTGAATCCTATGCCACTAGCTCATCATGCTTATCTTCCACAAGGTTCACATAATCCAAGAAATTAAACTCTTTGTCTTAGATTGATTGAATTCATGATCAAACTCATAATGCTATCACTCGACATTAAATTACTTCTATTGCTCGACACATACTGTGTTACTTAGCATCCACTATCAAATCACTTAGCATGAATTAAATTTTAGTGATGCTTAGGACCATTTAAACTTCACTCAATATCTACTCATTTTTACTTAGCTTGAAACTATCTACAATTCATTGAACATACATTGAAAATCAACTTTACTTGGATCGAACTAGATTTCTACTCATCTTAAACAAACATTGTTTGACACCTATTGTGTAGTTTGTTAAGCTTAGTAGACTCAATTCATTTCACTTGTTCTTCTAAAATTTCATCAGCATATCCATCCTTTGCAACCTTAAGTAGATAATCAATCCACTATATTATTACTATCTCAACTACTCTTTATACTTCTTTTCCATATGATAATTCAACCTTTCCTTTAGGTGCTCTTGTTACCTCATTTGATCAAATCCTCTTCATCAATCAAAAAAATGATAGTATTCTAATCAACTAAGAAATTATCTCTATAGAAAGTAGCATGTATGCAATTAGTAAAAAAACAATGATTGAAACACATTCTCATACTTGTATCAATCTTTGATCAAAATTTACTTTATGCTATGGATGTGATGTATGGTTACTTCAGATTACATGCTAAGTTATGAGATGGATGTTTGGTGAATTGTTTAATTAGTAAAAGTTTTAAGTGCTGATTCAACCCCCCCCCATCTCAGAACTTAGTTTGTTATTTCCAACAATAACATTCCATCCACGTGCTAGCAATGACTCCCCATTGTCAAAAGTTTCAAGGTTAGAGAAGAGGTATGGATTTGAACCCTTGTTTTTGTTAAATTCTACGTTTTTAAAAATTTTTGTTTTCCATTTATGATTCAAGTTAGTATAGTTTATTGATATACTATTGTTTATATATCAAATAATTTTCAAAATGCTCCACCAAATCCGCCTGCAAACAATCCACCAATCCAACAACCAAATCCTCCACAAAATAACTTGAACAACCACCTCCTCCACCACTTCAAAGATCTCCTGTAGAGACTCAAGATAATTTATTGAATGAAATAGAAAGAGGAAAAACAAAATTAGAATCAATTATGAGGAGGTTAAAGGATTCATTTCAAAATAATCTCCGTAGGGTACAATTGGCAAAATCCCTTAAGACTATTGTAACCCAAATTTCTTCTGTTAGTGGCTAGTTAAATATATGGAAGAATTAAAGATAAGAAAAAAAATGATATTATACTAATAAATTATCATATGATGATGTTAAAAAGAAACTAATTACAAAAGATTATATGTGTGCTTTGTTTAAAAAGCCAAGAGAAGAAGACACCATTAGAACTATTGCTAAAAGGTCCCCCATCTACTGGTGCATACATGAGGATATAAAAAATAACTTTTGGGATATATAGTGGATGTTGTTTGATGCCCCTCCTTGTAATAATCATGAGGTTTCAAGGTATTTTAAAAATAAATAATATTGCGAGTTTATCCTTTGGGGAGATACCCAATTATTTTGATATGCGTGCATCTCAAGGGAGAGGTGGGGGGTCATCATTTCAGAGGCCAAGAGCACTTCATGATCCTAATGCACCAAGGGAACCTATTGGCATCAAGCAGGTGGAGCATACTATTTTTCCTTCTATTGTGAAGGAAAACATAGAGGTAGACACACTAGGAAATATTTGTAAATTGACTCTGAACCTTATTTATGATTCTTTTCATTTTCTTGTGGATGAGCCTCACCATCATAGAGGCCATATGTGCATCTCATGTGGAGCTCTATGCACATTTGACACTTCTGGCAGAAAGGATGTGGATGATGATAGATGAATTCCTCAATGACATATTTGGCATTGATACAAAGGTAAATATTAATAATTATATTAAATTATTTTGATCACATCTTGAATATGTATATGATTGACTAAGAAATTGGTATTTATTGACATTGCTCAAAATTTAGGGCTAGAGCGTTGCTAGTACTAGAATTGAACTTGTGATCGAATTGTACACCACATCAACAAATCAATAGGTATGTATTGATTTAATCATTTAATTAATACATCTATTTATAATTTAATCATATGAAATGTTGACTCAAAACTTGTATCCATGTGCATTAGTTCTTTGGTGGATCATCTATTTTCATGTTAGACTCTGAGCATGGGCATGGTACCAGTCATGATGAGGTACATTTGTTTGCATGTTTGTGATGTCCCCATTTTGACATATAAATTAACTAATAATATATAAAGAATCAATAATTTATATAAAGTATTATAATTATACTAAGATACAAATATAAATTGTTATATATTATATAATTATAAATATATATATATATATATATATATGAATATTATAATATATTTATATATAATTAGATATTTATGTCATAGATAATTAATATATATCTGTATGACAATAGTATATGATATTATATCTTTGTTATATATTAAAATAATATAATATATAATTATATACTATTATAATATATAATTATATACTATTATAATATATAATCACATATAATTAATATTAATATATATTTTTAATATATAATATAATCATATATTTAATATAACAATATATAATATAATTCTTTTATTAATATTATTAATATTAATCAAAGGGCATGACTCTTTGAAATACACATATAAATATAGGTTACCAAATAATGAAATGGATAAGATAAAAATATGTTACAAAATGGATACAAATAAAAGACATAGAAGAGAATGTCTTGAAATGCGACATTACAATGTTTATTTGATTCAATTGATTATTTTTATTTAAGAAATAAATCAATAATAAACTAATTAGCTTATTATGATCACATGCAGAGTTAGGCTACTAGTCATGGTGCTATTGACTTAGGCTCACCTGGATTTCAAACAACTTCATTTTCCCCATAGGTATATACATGTATTAATGCATTTTTATTGGTACACCTTCAAGGAATTATAATTGAGCTCATTGGTTTCACAATTTATTGGATCACCCAAAAGGAACTAGGTGCATCTCTAATAGATTTTTATACATGTCCAATAGCGAAATGTTGCATCTGTGACATTGACACTGCATAATATAGGATGGGGTGGTACAATCATTGAGGTACCCAAATTTTAATAATTGTTGATGCACTACAACAATATATGTATTCTTGATTACTAAAAATAATTCTCTTGTTGTATCATTTTTAGCTTATGACATCGGAGACTCCTCCACATCTCCCTATGTCTATTGAGTAGAGAGTTGTTGTTGTAGTGACCAATTCTAACCCATTGATTGAGGTATGTTATTTAAAATTATTAATATTAAAATTATAAAATGATATTCATAAGTATTATTTGTTGGAGTTCTTTCTGGTAAGGAACATATTAGGTAGATTTAAACCCAATACTAGGAAGCATAAGACATGGAAAAGCCTAAGGATTAGCTAAATCCTATATTCAACAAGGTTAAATCTTAGTTCTAGGCCAACTTCAAAAGAGTCACTAGGACTCCCTTCACTTTAGGCTCTGTAAGGAAAAGGTGGGAAAACCTTAGGAATTGATATGACTAATTGATATTCTTCTCTTCAAAACTATCCCTTATAGCAGAAGGTGGTCAATGTTCTTCTATGATTTGCCTATAATCTTCCTGATCATAGTACCTAATTGTAACGAAAGAGAGGGTAAAAGAAAATAAGTAACGACCAACACTTTTAGTTCTTCATTACATAAAGTGGTAAATTGATTATTTTTTTGTTATGTATGTTTTGCAATTAGATGAACCAGCAAATTGTTCTTGAACTTAATTGACCAGTGTCTTATCCATTGTGATATAGAGTCAAAACCAAAAAACTTGGACCTATTTAATCAACTTGTAATTAAATGTGTCAACAGTGAGCTTTGAATTTCACTCTTACCATATCCTTCCAATAAACCCTAAACCCTATCACTTATAGAAAGCAATTGCTTAATTCTTTGAATCAACAATAATTAGTAAGAGATATATAATTTACTTAAATTGCATTAAACTAAAAGAAACTTGTTCATTTCAATCTCAAGATTATAGGTGTTATAAGGAAGGAGACAAAACCCAAAGACACAGATATGTAGAATTTCCTTCTTGTATTGATTTCATGTGAAAATTCTTACAATACTAATAAAGACTCGAAATAAAACTCAAAACTAGACAACTGATACTTGGTATTAAGTGTATATATTCAAGTATACAAAACTAATTACATTCACATAACTACAAAACTTTGACAGACTATAAAAAAAACATAAAATAGGAAAATTCTATAGACTTTCGATCTCTACTCCACATCTTGGAAATCCTCATATAGGATTGCAATGAGCTACAGATGGGAGGAGGACATGTGTCAAAACTTAAATGGATAGAAAGGTGGCAAGACATGCCTAGAAAGTTATACAAGACATTCCTTAGTGTTTGATCTGAAAGAGGGAAGTAGTTGAAGAAGTTAGTGGGTGAAAAATTATGTTAGGCACTTTGACTTTACTCTCCTTTGTCATCTACTATCTTTAACTTCTTTTAAAAGCTTCAAAATCAAAATATCTATGAGAGATTTCTTCTTAATACATTACTTAGCATATCTGATCCTATCCAAATATCTCGCTATCTTTAAGCCAAAACTTTTCTTAGCTATTCCCTGTTGGCAGAGCCTTTATTTCTCCCACCGCTTCCCATATGTAGATCTCTCGCTTGGTGGGCCATTGTGGTTTTAACCTCTTCTAGGTCCTTTGTGATTTTAGTCCATCTGGCATTTGTTATGGCTTTAGAATCCACTAAAAATCCGTTCAAATTTATTTCAGCCCTAAACAAGGATTCAACTAATTTATTGAAAGGGGAATCACTACTATCTTAAAAAATAGCCACTGTGGCCTCTTGAGTCAAAATTGCACTAAAGGAATTACCACTCCTACCAATCACTCACTATATTACTAGTATCTAAAATAAGTGATTTGCAAGGCTGAATTCCCTGAGATAGAACTTTCATCTTCCATTGTATAAATTGTAGTTTCCTAGCGTAGAAGCCAATTAATTCCTTCAATACTTCTAAGCCCTCCTTCATTGTGATTATCTTATCAGGAAACTATGTATTTTTACCCATTAACACAATAAGCCTCTCCAAGAATTAAGTATATGGCCCCAAAATATTGAATGTGGGTGATAGCCATGAAAGTGCTTCATTGCAAAATTGCTCAACATTTTGTAAAATAACATATAAAGTATGGGCCTATTGTGATATACTCCTTAGAGTTTCAACCCTATGGCTTATCATACTTTAAGGGGAAAGATGTCCTCATCTCATTTCCTTGCTGAGTTGGTGGAGCATTAATGCTCATTCTTTTATGCTCTACTGTATCCTTTTCTCCTAGCTTATCTATTTGTGTAGTGGTCTCTGTCATGACCTTTGATGGCTGCTCTTGATCGTCCTATTCTTTTCTCTATATTGCAATAGCCACTTGCTCTGCATTTTCCAATTTCTCTCTGAGAGATGCAACTTTAGCTTCCAAACCTTGAACCTTAACCTCTAGCTCTTCAATCTTGTCTTTATACACATGGCTCTTCCTAAGCTCATCATCATACAACTTGCTTACATCTATATAATCATGCACAAACTTGGCAAGTTTGGTTTCTATCTCCTCTACCTTGTCCTGATTCATAAATGAAAAATGTTTCATAGCCTTTGAGATTTCTTTACTAGAAGTTCCCTACAAAGTCCATACAATCATACTACCCTATTTAGTACTCTGCACATCCATCAACTTGGGCTTATTTGATGAGGGATCCATGCTCAATACTACCAAAGATTTATTGTCAATGTTAAAACTAGATCCTCTCTACAATCCACCAACACCATAAGCTTCATAAGAGATGACATTCTCTTGTCTTCTAATTTGATCAAGCATAAATGATTTCTCCAAATAAAACCTAGGCACCAACATCATCCCACTTCTCTGCACTAGATCCATGGTCTCCTCTAGAGTCATGACTTCACTCTTAGGATGATAGGCCTACAACTTCTCAACCAGCTCAAGCTTTTGCTCATCAGTCTCCCTTGGTTTCATCTTGAGTACTAGTTCACTTTGTTTTACCTTGAATAAGAAGCTCTTGAACTTAGTTGACTTGAGGAATACATTATCCTCTATAAACTATTGGGCTTGGATGATCCTGTCATCTAACCTTGCTTCTTCTAGTGTCAAGTTAGTCAATGTGTTTTCTGATGCAATTACTTTGTCTTGGATATAACTCTATCTCAAGTCAACAAAGTACTAACTTTTTCCTAGTAGAATCTACAATGTCCTCTATTTTACCTCTATAGGGATGTAAACAACCTTTTGCCTTTAATTCTCCTTGGTGACCCATGATGCCTCAGGAATGTCATCTTCCTCTAATTCTAGAGTCACATTAGGTTCAAGGTTTTTAGGACACACCCTCTCTTCTTCTCCAATGGGTCCCTCTAGCATTTGGGCCATAATTACAACATTGTTGTTAGATTGTGGTGACTGATAAGGAAAGTACTATACATACTCCATAATTTTTTGGGTACTATTCATAGATTCACCACTAAAGTTATGGCTAATTTATGACTGACATGTTATAACCCTAAAGCAGTTTAATACTTGTATAAAGGGGTTTAGGGTTGGGTATTTTCATTATGTTGTGATGCAAAATTGCTTCTTGTGATAGTATTGAGTTGTAAGGGATTATGGATTGTAATCAGGTTTTAATCATTGGATTGTAATATGATTGGACTTGCTGTTTGGTGGACATAGCCCAGGGATTGGGTGAACCATGTTAAATCTTGGTGCCTTGTGTTCATTTTTGTGTGATCTATTATTTTCTGTTATTGGTTATATTTGCATGTAGTTTTTATTTCTATCTATGGTTTATCGTAACAAGTGGTATCAGAGCTTAGTTGTCTTTCAGTTATCCTCTCCAAGAAAGTCTCACAGTTGAGTGAGAGTAATGGAAAATGAGGGTAAGTTGAGGGTTGACAAGTTTAATGGGCAGAACTTCTAGTTATGGAAGATGCAAATGGAAGACTATCTGTATTAGAAGGATTTATGGAAGCCGTTGGAAGGAAAAGCCAAGAATCAGGGATCTATGTCAGATGCTGAATGGGATCTTTTGGATAGAAAGGCACTCAGAAGCATTTGGTTATGCTTGGCACCATTGGTGGCATTTAATATTACAAAAGAAAAGATGATAGAAGAGTTGATGAAAACCCTAGTGACACTTTATGAAAAGCCCTCTGCTTCAAACAAGGTATTTCTCATGAAGCATTTATTTAATATGAAAATGGTAGAAGGTGGGTTTGTTGTAGATAATTTAAATGAGTTTAATACTATTACTAGTCAGTTATCTTCTGTGGGTATCAATTTTGATGAAGAAATTAGGGCTCTCTTGATTTTGTGTTCTTTGCCTGAAAGTTGGAATGGCTTGGTAATGGCAGTGAGTAATTCTGTTCTTGGATCTAATACCCTAAAATGTGAAGATGTGTTCGGTGTTGTGTTGAGTGAGAAAACTTGTAGAAAATCCTCAGGTGGATCTACATCAGGAAGTGCTTTGAATGCACAAAGTAGGGGCATAACAACTGATAGAGGAAGTAACTCTAGAAATCATGGGAAATCAAGAGGAAAGTGAAAGGGGAAGAGGTCTCAATCGAGAGGACCAAATGATTACTGGTATTGTGGGAAACTAGGGCACAAAAAGAAAGATTGCTAGAAATGAAAGAAAAATGAAGGAGATAAATTAGATGGAGACAAGGAGGCAAATGTGGTAAGTAACAAATCTGAAGGGGATGCTTTTCTTCTGTCTTTAGAAAGTGTTGATGATTCATGGGTTTTAGATTCTGGTGCTTCATTTCATGCTACAACTCATAGAGGTTATTTCATTGATTATGTCCAAGGGGATTTTGGGCTTGTTTATTTGGGGGATAATGAACCTTGTCAGATTGTTGTTTAGTGTGGAGCCTGATCAGTCCCTAAGTGGGAGATTGTTAGATTGTGGTGACTGATTAGGAAAGTACTATACATACTCCATAATTTTTTTGGTACTATTTGTAGATTTTCCATTCATAGATTTTCCACTAAAGTTATGGCTAATTTATGACCGACATATTATAACCCTAAAGTCATTTAATACTTGTATAAAAGGGTTTAGGGTTGGGTATTTTCATTATGTTGTGATGCAAAATTTCTTCTTGCGGCAGTATTGAGCTATAAGGAATTACAGATTGTAATCAAGTTGTAATCACTAGATTGTAATAAGATTGGACTTGTTGTTTGTGGATGTGGCCCAGGGATTGGGTGAACCATGCTAAATCTTGGTGCCTTGTGTTCATTTCTGTGCGATCTATTATTTTTTGTTATTGGTTATATTTGCATGTAGTTTTTATTTCTGTCCGTGGTTTATCTTAACAATTTTCAGTGACCATCTTGCTAATCCTATGAGGATAGGGGATATCCATATAAAATCCCATGAAATTGGGATCAATTCTGTTCATCTCCCTCTCTGCCCTTAAAAAATCATCAAGTTTATACAACTTGTTTGCTGCCTTGCCATCTGCAACAATATTGGGAATGAGGTCTTCATGGGGGAGCTCCTTGGTACTTGGTGACACATAGCTCCTAACTTCTTTGAGGGTTTTCCTCATCCAATTATCATGATCATACATCTTGTAGGGGCTAGTTGACAAGTTGTAGTGGTGCACAAAATAATTAATCCAATCAAGGGCTTCTTTTCCAATTGAAAAGTCCCCCACCTTAAAACATCTACTTAGGAAAGTTCCTTTATGCACTTTAGGTCCTAGATACTCCCATTAACCATAAAAAGTTGCCACGTGAATTCAATTATACACAACCTAGGGGGAATATACTTTGGCAATATGTGGGGTGGTTGGGGGCAACCATATACTCTCATCAAGGAAAAAGTTAGAAAAGGAAAAATGTCCCCTCAATTATGGTCTAGCCTTTTACTTTCAAGGAGAAGGGTTGGTCTCAAAAGACTCCTTAAAATTTTAGGTGCCCTAAAGTAACCTAAGTTTAGCATTTTCATTATGACAAAACTAAAATTATTGAAGAAAGAAATAGAATCAGAAAAATGGTATGAACTATCCCATACCCATGTCCATAGTTTAACTAGAAGCTCTACATTTGCATAAGAGGTGTAATCAAATAAATTAGGGCTTATGTACCCCATGTTCTTGTATAGGATTAGGTGCATCAATAGGGAGTAATGATAAAATTTGAAGTTTTTTATCTCCCCACTCTGAGCCAGTGTAATATTTTCTTTCATCACCTCTAGAATATGTTCAACATAATCATATTCTCCTCCATGGTATGATTCTTGCACATCTCTTGTAATGATAAATTCTACTCCATATACCATGTTATTTCCATCTTTTCCAACCACCTTGTGGACACCATACACTATTTTTACAAAATGATTCTTAAATTTGTCCAAAGGCATAACCTTATCCACCTTTTTAGGGTAATCACCCACATTCTTTAGGTCCATGGGAATATGCTGTAGCATAAACTTCTCTATGTAGGTTTTTGTGTTTCTCTCAAAATTCTTCTGTAGATCCTCCAAATCTATAGGTTGGCCCATGGAACCATCCAATCCAAAAGATTCAATGAATGAAGCATGGTCCAGTGTACAAAGAATAATTCCATCTCTTCTATGGAAGGATTTGGTGGCTGGATTATATGATCAAATTAGGGCCTTTACCAAATCCACATCCACAAAGACCTCTGGAAGGATCAATTTTACTAGGTTCTTCTTCCAAGGATTACAAATAGGGACCTTCTTCTCTCTATTATGGTAGAAATACTTAAAAAACTCAGAACCTATGACTCCTGAGCATGTAGCATCTCTACACAATGTGTAGGGGTTGACAAAAGCATGATCAGCTTCTACATTGGTATTTGAGGATTTTGGGAACAATTTTATCCATTCTTCGACAAACCTAATGGGTTTCCTTTGTCTTTTTTTCCCTCCCTTCAAAGTTGAAGTCTTTGCAACCTTCATGTCTAATGCCTGAATCTCTTCCACTTCCTTATTAGACATTCTAACTATATGTTGGAAACCACTGGGAAAGATCTATACTCAGGCATTGAAAGCAATAATCTGCATGCACTAAAAACTCTACAATTGAGTGAATTCTCTTCTCTCTGTGAATGGTAATCTTTACTTGATCAATGGAATGCCTTTATAGTTTGGTGTAAAACATCAACATTCCTTTTCTATTGATTTTTAGCATGCTTGAGCCTTAAAATCAATTTCTTCTATCACCTCAGGGGAGTGTCGCTGTTACTATCTACCATTACACTTTTTATATATTACTCAAATCTTATTGGTTGAGAGTCCTTTATCATTTCTAGATTAGAAAAAGTGAAAATCACATCTCATGTTAAACTTAGCGTTTATGATCCTATGATCAACTTAGAAGTAAAACCCTTCATAACATCTTAGGTAGGGAAAAAATGCTCTACGATCTTACAATTGTTACTAAAGAAAGAGATCTCTCATATTATCTTATGATGGAAGTAGAGGCTCTATGATCTCATGCTACCTTGAAAGTCAAACCCTTATCGCACAATCTTAAACCTTGAGAAAAGCCTTTACGATCTCATGGCACACTAGTTACCATGCCATCATAGCTTACCATTAAATTCTTTATGATCTTATGAGAGGAAGCTTACACTCATTAGCATAGCTTCTTATCTCACTTTCCTTTGCTTCATGATCTTATGATCGTGATTTATCTACCATTTTGTAACTTTAACAGTTACCCTTCAAACCCATACAATATTATGAGAAACTATTACCCTTTGCCATCGTAGCATCACTGACATTAACTTTCATCTTTATGATCTCACAAAAAATTGACCTCGTAGCATCATAACACTTTATCTCTACCCTTGAAATCTTATGACACACTATTTGGCATAAGATCAGAGAGCAAAATCTATAATATTGACAATAATATTGAAGACAAACCTATGCAAATATGCTTCTGGCCCCATTGGTCCAACTTGGTATCCATCTTTATATGTTGCATCATTGACCAATTAGGATAGGACTCATGTCACCTCTTTGACACTAAATTTCCACCTTTCCTTTTCATTTGTTGCATTGCGATCTTATGATCATAAGTCCCCCATAGCATCGTAAGCTTGAAATTTCTTCCTTATGACCTTATGATACACATTGCTTCACTTCATAAAGCCTTGAAACTGCTGTTGAGATCTTATGATCTAATACCTTTTCTACCATCGAAAAAATTCAGCTACTCCATTATATTTCACACTTTTATGATCCTATGATAAACTAGTTTTCATAAGGTCGTGACCCTTCTCTTCCTTATCTACAATCCCATTAATGCTCATTTGTCATAACTATTCATCTCAGAATGGTTTTGACAATTGAGTGTCAACACACTTAAGTTATTTGCTAAGTTCATGCCAAGCTAGCAACATATGCTGAGTATAATATATACAAGTGCCAAGTTGCAATATGTGTCGAGCCAAAAATATAGTAAGTGCCGAGTCACTCAAGTGCCAAGCAAATAGATAGTGTCGAATGAGTATATGTCCCAAGTGAACAATATATGCCGAGAATGTTTAGGTGCCGAGAAAAATTGAATTTCAATAAGTGTTGAGCATCAGTAATCAGCAAGTGCCGAGCAACATAGAATCAACATAAGAGTTTGTGTCTTCACAAAAAAAGATGTAAACCATTTTGCATGCTAGCTAATGGATAGATCTTGAGGCTTAGAGATAAGATTGAATCTATTTGATTCCCTATGTAATCAAAACACAACCAATCAAATAATTGGAATGCTAAAGAGGCAAAATGGATGAATCTTAGTTGTAGATTCATACCTAACCCTAAGTCATGAAATATTTTTAAAGGGAGACGAAGCCCCATAATTCATAGGGTGTATGAGAGAGCATTAGAGAATGCATCTGAAAAAGGATGATAATAGTGAAAAGGGGTAAATTTATTAGCATACAATTGAGGTGACTTAGAAGAAGGATAACATTGCAAAATCAATTAGCATAATAGAGGATCAAGGTTACAATATTTTTATATCAGATCAGAGAGGATCGAGATGAATTGAATTAGGATTTGAAATTAGTAATACAAGATTGTAAGTGTATCAGATCAAACATTCTACTGTACTTTCTAACAACTGTATCAGCAAAATTAAATCCTATGGATTTAGGTTGGTTTGACAACCATTGTATAAATCCTTTAACAGGTTGACATTCTAAATGAGTGTTCTAAAGTCCTTTAACGAGGAAAATTTTTGACAGGGTGTTAAAAATTCTTTAACAGGGTAGGATTTAACAATAATTTGTAAGCCTTTAATAGGGTAGGCCTTTCATAGGGCAGATCATGAGAATGATCAAAACATGTAATCTTAATAGGCAAACTTTATTGCTCTAGTAGTGAAGAATTGTGGGTGTCATCCCCACCCCAATTTTACCTTCTCATTGGAGGGTTTTTGGGTAATAATACCTGGTGTCAAGTGTTTATGTGTTTGCATCTTCTTTACATGTTATTTCTATATGTTTATGCATGCAATGTTTTAAATTTAAAAGTTTTAAAGGTTAAAGTTCAGTATTTCTAATTCACCACCACGCTCCCCCCCCCCCCCCCCCCCCCCCACACTAGAAGTATACTCCCCACTTGTAATTCCAAAAATAACATCTTACACCTTGGTTAAAAAACCCTTTCATTAGAACTTACAATGATACAACACAAAGGAATTGTAAGATCAGGAATCTCATCTTTTATATTTGCAATCCTACGACCACAACATATCTTAAGATCAGGAGACTCAAATTTTAACCCTACGATCACTCGCCAACCTCTTTGATCATAAGATCTAATTCAAATGACAAACAATCTCTCACTTAGAAATAAAAACTTAGGGTAAGGGCCATATTGTGAATATTATGGAATTTTTGTGAGAAAGATGAAGACATGATCCTAGGGCATCATTTTTTCACACTAGGGAAACAAATTAATAATTGGTTTAGGGCATAAATATCATTTTAGGGTCATCCTATGAAAATGAAAGAAAAAAAAATATAAACTTGAACATCACAAACATCTTTTCTAAAACATTTTTCACCATAAAATTTGCAAATTTAGCTTGGTGAAAATAAGGGCTATCAAGATTGACAGATTATTTTGATCATTTTTGTAGGGTCTTGTCACTCCTAGTCATCTGTCTGCCTTGAGCTTGAAGAGAGTGACTATTTGTTTGCAGTAAGTAAATACTTTATTTTATGTGTACTTATATTTCAATTTTGATACATAATTAATAGTTATTGATTCACATATACTTTTGATTGTAAAAACTCAAGCTATAGAAGAGTATAGAGTGGCATATGAGAAAGTGTGTTAGGAAGACCTGCTCATCCCAGGCATCTCCCTCTGTATGATATAAAAAGATAGCTAGAGATTTATTTTCTTTCCCTAGAGGGAAGGAATAGATCTATAGGGATGTTTTATTTTATTCCTATGTGAAGTCATTGGAAATCCATTTTGTATATTATACTTGATTATATATATATATATATATATATATATATATATATATATATATATATATATATATATATATATATATATATATATATATATATATATATATATATATATATATATATATATATATATATATATATATATATATATATATATATATATATATATATATATATATATATATTCTTGTTTTATTTATATCTAGCTTGTTTATCTTGTTACATTCCCTACCTTGTTGGAAGTGATTATGTAACTTGGAGTGTTACATTTTATATGCATTGCTGACTATGACATGTTTCTTTGTCTTATACTAGCTTTATTTACTATCATAAGTCCATAGAAAAATTAGTGCACCTTGGGTACACCTAGGTCCAACATGCACATAATCATTTTGGATGATCAGTGAGCAAGATGAGAGGACCCTTTCATTTACCCAACCAATAAAACCTAATAGAGCTAACATAATGGTCCAATGTTAAATAGAATGGAAGATGCACTAATTAGAAACTTTTTATTGTGCAATACTACAACATTTTTTGTCAACTAAAACTTGGTCTCCAAAACCCAATCATGTGGACCATAAAAAATGGAGCTACATGCACTTAGTCCTTGGGGACACCTTCCTTGTGCACTTCATGGATCTCAGATACCCATCATGTTTTGAAAATAATTCGAAAAGATCATTGTTGAGAGAGAATATTGAAAGAGGGAAATTTTTGAAGAAGACTATGTGTTTCAATCATTGTTTTTTTAGTGATGTCAAACTTGCTATTTGCTGGTAAGGCAACTACTTATAAGATTCAAGTACTATCAACTATTTGATTGATGAAGAGGATTTGATCAAAATATGTAACAATAGCACCTAGAGGAAAGATTGAGTTATCATTATGTAATGAAGTACAAGGATCAATTAAGACAGTGATGACATGATGTCTTGATAATCTACTTAAGGTTACAAAGGCTAGTTACACTAAAAAAGAATAGAAGAACAAGTCACACAAAGTTTATCTGCCAAGCTTGCCCTAGTGGATAGTAAGTGCTGAGAAAAGTTAGTGCAAGCCAAGCAGAAAAATTAGTTGGAGCCAAATAAAAGTTCATGCTAGTGTATGCTGAGTAGAATAGTTGATGCCGAGTAAAGTTTAGTTAATGCTGAGCACTAGTAAACATTAGTTCATGCTGAGTAATTTCATAGTGGATGTTGAGCAATGTAGTATGTATCGAGCATCAACAGCTTGATAATGTTGAGCTACTGCATTATTTAAAAGATCGTAGATTTGATGAATCTGAGTCAACAAGTTTATTTTCTTGGATCATGTGAACCGGGTGGAAGATAAGGTTGATGAGCTAGCGGCACAAAATTTGAGGTAAACTATTTTTAAGTGAATTCGAAGTGGATTCTAGGAGAAGTTTCTAGAAGAGATATGAGATATGGGTAGATACATTGTATCCTACATAATCCATCTAAACCCTAAATTGGATGATGGAGAATGAGCGACAAAATATCTTAATTTCCTATTTATAGGTATGGTTGGTCATGAAGCAAGGTTTCATGTGCAAGAACCTAAGGGGAGACAAGGAGTCAAGAACTTTTCTTCATCAAGTGACCTAAGAGAAGAGTCTGCAATGGCATGTTAAGCAAGAAGGCTTAAGCATATGAATGCTTGAAGGGTGAACAAACCATCAGAACTGCAAAGTATGAAGGCCAAGAAGAATAGAGGGCTGGATAGAGATCTATAATCTACTAGTGAAGTTGTATTAGATCAAAGCCTTATTGTTACTCTCTAACAATTGTATCAATCTAGGGTAAATCCTTTGGATTAAGGTTGACCTAACAGTCATTTGAAAATCCTTTAACCGGGTCATATTTCAAGTGAATGGTCTAAAGTCCTCTAACAAGGCTCACTCCTAATAAGGTGATTGAAACCCTTTAATAGGGTCACATTTAATAGTGTGTATTGTAACCTTTAATAGGATTGGCCTTTCACATGGTATCACTTCAGAAGAGTGAAAATAGTAGCATGTTACTGGTGGATTTTTCCAAATTTAGTTTCCATGTCAATCATTGTGTCAAGTGTGTTGATGAATCTATTATGTTTCATGCTTTACATTTTTGCAAGTTGATTTGACAATACCCTACAAGTTTTTAGTGATTGCATAATCTTATGAATGCATGCATGAGTATTAATGTTTTATGGGTTTACTAAGCTATGAAAAGTTTTATTTCTACATCTAGACCTTGGATAATTGATTCACCCCCCATCTTAGTTATTTTAAAGTATTCCAACAATTGGTATCGGATCCATCTACTTAGGAGAACTAGTTTGAAAGTACTAGAAGTACAAAGATCAAGATGTAAAAAAGAGAAGTACCCAAGCTCAATAGAGATAACTTTCCTGCATGGAAAAGTTTGATCAAGCTACACCTTGGTGGACTTGGAGATCATGTAAAATCTACCATTTTTATGGAGCATGTTGATCTTGTTGGTGCCCCAACTATTGAAGATATGGGGAAGAAGGAAGAAAACAACTAGGAAATGGTGGAGATTACCTTTGCCCTAAGTTATGCCAAATTTGATGATATCAAAGGTCTTGATAGTGCAAAGTAAATGTGGGATGCCCTAGCTACCATCTATGGAGGAGAAACCAATGTTCTTAGAACCAAAGCTGAAAGCCTCAGAGGTAAGTTTGATGAAATCAGAATGGAAGAAGGTAAGAATATTGCTCAATATGTTGAAAGGATAAAAGAAGTAGTTAATGCAATAAGAGAAGCAAATGGAAAACTAGGTGATGATACTGTTTTAAGAAAAGTTTTGAGAATACTATTATCTATATATGTTATTTGAATTTCTAAAATTCAAGAACTAAGATGTATTTTAGGGAATAAGCTATCACTTGAAGGTCTTGTAGGTAGACTCACTGCTTTTGAGCTATCTAACTTTGACAATTACAAGCCTAAAAAGATTGAATTTTCTTTCAAAGCTAAAGTGTCATTAAAGGAACCTGATGAAAAGAAGAAGAAAAAGAAGAAGTATGCATCTAGTGATAGTGATATAGATGAGGAGGATGTTGAAAAACTTGAAGCACTACTAGCAAGAAGATTCCACAAAGGTAAAGACAAGTTCAAAGGTAAGTTACCCATCATTTGTTTCAATTGCAATGAGGTTGGTCATATTGCTACTAGATGTCTAGAGAAGAACTACAAAGGTGGTGACAAGTACATGAGTAGAAGAGATGAAGACAACAAAGATTACAAAGACAAAGGGAAGAAGTCTTGCTACATTGCTGAAGAGGAAACAAAGGATGATTTTGATGAACATGATGATGAAGTGGTGTATGTTGCAATGAAGGACAAATATGATGAAGATGAGGCAATTGCACTTGTGATTTGTGTGAACAAGAATGATAGATGGATCACTGACAATGGATGCTCAAATCACATGAATGGAGACAAAAGTAAGTTCACTACCCTAAATTGTTATGATAGAAATAGTGTAAAATTTGGAAATGTGCACCATGTTTGATAAAAGGGAAAGGTTCAGTCAAACTCACAGATAAGATTTTATGTGACAATGCTTACTATGTTGAAGGACTTAACTATAATTTGTTGAGTGTGTCACAATTGAACTATCTAGGATGTAAGGTTGAGTTTGAAAATAAGATTTCTAAGATATATGAAACAAGTGGGAAACTGATTGGAAAGGGTGACCAAACTAGAAGTAATCTATTCTATCTTGATATAGAGGATGTTACTTGTGTTGTTGTAAAATTTGATGATGTATGGCTGTGGTATAATAGATTATGTCATGTTAATTTTGATAACTTGGTTAGTATCAATAACATAAAGAAAGTTAGTTGTTTGCCTAAGTTGAAGAAGCCTGATAATGTAATGTGCAAACAATGTCAGTTAAGCAAGATGACAAAGTCAAGTTTTAAGAGTAAAACTTATACCTCTAAAAGAATACTAGAGATTGTTCATACTTAATTGTATGGACCCATTGATGTGCAAAGCTATATGGGAGATAAGAACATAATGCTATTTGTTGATGACTATTCTAGGATGATGATAGTTATGTTTTTGAAATAGAATCTGATGCTTTCCAAATATTTAAGTGGTACTTAGCAAGAGTTGAAAAGGAAACAGGTAAAAGTCTAAAGTGTTTGAGATATGATAGAGGAGGAGAATTCACATCAAATGAGTTTGAGATGTTCTATAATGAAAAAGGAATCAAAAGATAAACATCTACCCCTAGAACCCCTCCACAAAATGGAATAGCTGAAAAGAGAAATAAATCTGTAATGGACTATGCTAGAACACTCATGATAGAAAAAAATGTTGCTTTGAAATATTGGATAGAAGCTATAAGTACAACTATTTATACCTTGAACCATGTGCAAATCAAGAAAGGTACTCATTCAACACCTTTTGAACATGGTACAGATACTCACCCAATGTAAAATACTTTAAGGTATTTGGAAGTAACTGTTACATTCTTAAAGATGTTAGGCATGATAAGCTTGATGCAAAAAGTGAAGAAGGTATATTCCTAGGATACTCCACAAGAAGTAAATCTTATAATTTTTTAAATACTAACATTAACAAAATTGTGGAAAGTGCAAATGTAGTGCCTATCCTCGTTCACATGTTTCTAGATACATTGTTGCTATCATAGTCGAACTCTATTAGACTAGCTTTGTGTTGATGGTTAGTAGCATTGTTTTGAGACTTTCAGATAATGTGTTATGGATTCAGTTGATATGTGATGAGATTACTTAGACTCTACATTTCATATATGCATGATGATTATTACAATATTTCTAGTTATTGATGATTATTAGTTAGATGGTTTATTATCACATGTGTTTTCTTATGGATACTTACCCCATACTTGCATGCGTATGGTGTGCATGTTTGTTCTCTTATTTTATGGCATTTCTAATGTGGTTAAGGAAGGGAGTCGTAGTCACCTGCTAGTCGAGATCTACACTTTGCACCACTTCCTGCCATTGCCTATTTAGCTTAGCATATATATATATATATATATATATATATATATATATATATATATATATATATATATATATATATATATATATATATATATATATATATATATATATATATATATATATATATATATATATATATATATATATATATATATAGTATGTACATGCATGGATTTTATGCAAGTTGCAGGTACTGGGTATCGATTTCCCTGAATTGCCAAGTGGAGCCTACCCTATCGCACTATCTCAATGGTAAGAGAGGGGAGATAAATTCTCAAGTCCGAATCCTAAACCCTTAAAACCATTTTTCCTAAAGAGGTGGGACAAGTATCTGAGATATTTTACCTTCCGAATGTGTCGGATGACATAATTCGTGATTTTAACCCTTTTAGACTGATTTTTGTATGGATTGTTCTATGACGGGTTTTCATATTTTGTCTTGGAGGTCTATGGTGAATTTTCTATTAATTAAGTCTAAAATTAAAAGATTTAATTAATAATTTAATTTTCTTTGTGGGAAAAATTATTATAATATCATGATCTTTAGATATTTTGATTTTAATTAATTAAATGAGAATTAATTGAGAAAAAAGAATTAAATAAAAGAAATTAAAATTTATAATAATAATAATAATAAAAATAAAAATAAATAATAAATAAATAAATAATAATAGAAATAATAAAAGAATTAAAATAAAAGTTATAAGTCTACCTAGGAGTAAGCGCCTCTCTTGATTGCACATATGTCAACAACACAGGAGTTAGCGCACAAATTAAGCACATGGTGTCTACAACCTTGTGACTCATCTAGAAGGTTGGAAAAGACTCATGCTAGAGACATTCTAGGTGCTTCCTGAGAATTCTTTATATTTAGTCACTCCTAGAAGCTCAGAGAGTGTGTTTGGAGGACCTGGGAACGTTGGAGAAGGAAGGAGCTTGCTCTGTAGATTCTGAGGAGAAGTGATTTAGCATCAGTGTCTAGGTAGACACTTGTGATTTTTGCATATGATATTTCCCTTCTTGCACTTCCTGTCCTCTTCGTGTCTTCTGAATGCTTTCTGAGGATTTTCATATGTTGAATATCTTGGTTGTATGCATTTTGTCATGGGTAGTTAAATTTTATATGAGAAAATTCCACATGCATAGATTTGAGGAATATATGAGATTAGGGTTTTTCTTATGATTATGGACAAACCTATTAGAAGGAATAATGGATAAATTTAGAGAACAATTATTTTAAGGGAAATTCTCAACTTATACAATAGGATAGCCCTTTTTATTTAAAAACTATATATAGGTTCTTTTTTAAAAGTACGCAAATCTGCATACTTATATGCTTAGTAACACTCTGCGTGTATATATATATATAAAACAAAAAAACACACACACACACACACACACACACACACACACACACACACACACACACACACACACACAGAGTTAAGCGCTGCTTATTTAAAAATCGCAGTGAGAAAATGTTTATAAAATAAAACCAAATCGTATTTGGGCTGAGCATTTATTAAAAACATTTTTTTTAAAATAAAAAAATTTGCAAATTTTAAGTGGGTAGGGAGGGATGAACCCGTACCCCCACCCCACTTTGTACATATAACAGAGGCCAGCGACACTGCTGCCGTAGGCTCTACGAAAGTGTACTGTCACAGGTCTGCATCAACAGGCCTGCACGGTACCCCACATTTATGGAGACGCTTTTGATTTGAATTGCGGCATGGATGCATATATCAAAGACATCGACCACAGTCATATGGCGGGTACAGTCCCGATACTCACGCCTCTAATCAATCAATTATTAAGTTTATGCATATAACGTTTGTAATTATATATATATGTATATATATATGTATGTATATATATATATATGTATGTATGTATATATATATATAAATCTTAATTATAACCATCCTTATATATATATATACTATATATATTAAAATCTTAATTATAACCATCCTTATATATATATATATATAAAATATATTAAAATCTTAATTATAACCATCCTTATATATATATATATATATATATAGATATATATAGGTTGTTAATAATTAAGGTTTTAATACTATTAATTTTTATATAGTGATTTAATTCATTTAATTATCAACATGAATTTTAATATAATTAATTAAATTTAATAAAGATTAGATAGCATTAGGGGGGTAAGTCTTTACCCAAATAATGTATAACGTATATTCCTAGAACATTTAGGAAATGTAAAATCTAGGAGTTGTGGGGAGAGACTTTCATCTATCAAAACAAATACTTGGGTTAGAGAAGAACGTATAAATAATCCCTCACTTGATATCTAAATCTAAAATGAAAACTGGAACCCCACATTTAGTTCAACTATGTAATTTTAGCAAACCAAAACATGTGCTTGCATTTTGTGTTTTCTCTATGCTTCTTGTTTTGGGTTTTTGGGTTGACTAGTTTGTTGACCAGTTATAGGACATCTACCAAAGGCTCGGGAGTTATGATTGTGATGTCATGATGATGTCTTTTGATTTTGATCTTTTAAACTCAACCATGGTTATGTGATGGTATGCTGATTGATATTGTCTTTAGTCTTCATTGTGTAAGCTGTGGTATATGTAACCTTTTTATGAGTTATCGATTAGTTGTATTTGGATTATTTTCCAGATACTGATGGAATTGAATTTTTTATCTGATCTTGATGATGTCATGATGTGACATGTTTTAACTCGACCATTTTGGAGTCTTTGATCAGTATTACTTTGAGATACATTTTGGTTGCATGTTGAGAACCAATGGATATTGTGATTATCATTGTCATTTTTAGTTGCCAATAGAGAACTATTGTGGTCATGATTATCTATGGATGCTTTTTAGTTGCTCATGGAGATTTGATGTTTTATTATGGAATATCTTTGGTATTTTTCCAGTCGCTTGTATAGGACTATGGCGATTTTGTGATTTATGATTCCATGAGCTTAGGGTAGGTTATCTACTTGTAGTGTCGAGAAGTGGCTTGCAATGGGGGCTAGGGCCCTGAGTAGCTGCCAGGGTAACTCATTGTAAGTTGTTTTAATAAGAGAAAACATTACACCTAATACTAACTTAATGAACCTAATAAGATAATTGTTTGTTCTCGCCCATGCCTCGAGTGCTAGTACAGATTAGGATGGGAGTAGATAGAACACTTGGTTGCGACCTTGCATTCTGTAGTATGCCTCATCTATATGAGAGGATACTAGTGGCCACATAGGGATCACTAAGGGGCCGAGGTCTATTGGGAGACTGCCAGGGTAACTCTAGCATGATCTGTGCGATGACACTTTCTCGCTTGCATAGTAGGTTTCCTACATGTCTTTGTTGTGCCTTTGAAATTAGATGTCGGTTTGTGATTGGAACCTTTGAGTTAGTATACTTTTAGGATTCTTGGACTTAGAGAGTATTTGTGCTATGTGATTGATAGCCTATTTGGGACTTGAGATTATCTCCTCAACGTAGTGGGAGTGGACCATTTAGGTTCCACGCAGTTGGGTTGTAGTGCTTTTCCACTCTTATCATTTCAGATCCATCTGAGACACCATGGCCGATAAATTTTTTGATTATGATGGTGGACACGTATCCTTATATTGATGATTAGCATATGATAGATGATGTTGTTTACTTATTTTATGTTTAACTTTGCATGATTAGATTTCTTTCTACATATGATGTAGTATGATTTAGGAGTGACATTCCTACTATGTTAATACCGATGATCTCTTTGGTGATTTGGGATGTTACGCATGGAAAGATGGCTAGGGCCCACGATGGTCTAATGATGCTATTTACAGTTGGGAGGAACCATGCACTTAGTTAATTATGTGTTATGAATTATGGATATCTCTTATGATGATGTATCATGTATGACATGTGGTTTCATTTACCTTGTTGCATCATGGATTAGAATTAGGATGATGATGTACTTTATTTTCATAGATGTATATTCTTTTAAGCCTTTCATACCTTGTGGCATGTACAGTGGATGATCAAGCAATTGAAAATGTAAATTAAGAATGTTGGACTTTTCATTATTATTTCATGTGGATGTAGTACTAGATGGTATTAATATTAGTTAATTTAATTGTGATTCAATGTTAAGGGATCTTTGAAGAATGTAACTTGTTATGTATGTTATGTTTACTTTCAGTTAATGATGTTATTGATTTCACTACTATGTTGTGAATGGTTTACTTTCATGTTTCAAAAAAAAAAAAAAAGGCTACCAAACTTAGTGAAACTTTAGGTTAATTCTTTGGATCCCTTGGTGGGACATTACAACAAATGTTAACTTTGATGAATATACTGAAGTGTATGAGGCTGAACTTATGAAAGGATGAGAAGAATACAAATCATTTGTATACTTTTATTAAAGTATGCCTACTGAAGAAGATACTACAAATCAAGTTACAAATCAACAACAAGTTATAGTGACTAGAGTCACACCCTATGAATATCGAGTTGCATTCAGAAACCAAACTACATTCAGATGTCGAGTTACAGAATGAAGTGGATGCACATTCTGATTCTGAGATTAGTGTACATGAAATAGATGCTAAAATACTTGATAGAGATATGCATAGTGATTTTGAAGTTGAAAGACAAAATGAAGAAATAAGAGCTGAGCCAAGATTGTCCAAATATGTCAAAAGACATCATCCTACTAATAAAATCATTAGATATAAAGATGCTAGACCAATGAAAAGAAATAGATTGAGAAGTGAAACATGTTTTCTGAGAATGAAGGAACCAAAATCAATGAGAGATGCTATAGAAGATATTGATTGGTATAACACCACAGAAGAAGAGATTGAACAAATAAAGAAGAACAAAACATGGAGTCTAGTTCCTAGACCAGAAGACAAAAATGTGATTGGTACCAAGTGGGTATTTAGAAATAAGCTAGAAGAAAATGGTGAAGTCACACAAAACAAAGCAAGATTAGTTTTCAAGGGATATGCACAAGAAGAAGGAATTGACTGTGGAGAGACATTTGCCCCTATTGCTAGATTGGAAGGAGTAAGAACTTTGCTTGCTTATTCTACATACAAAGGTTTCAAAGTTTATCAGATGTATGTTAAATCTGCATTTCTGAATGGCATATTAGAGGAAGAAGTTTACATAGAACAACTAAAAGGTTTTGTTGACCTTAACAATAAGAACATGGTATGTAAACTACATAAAACTCTATATGGTTTGAAACAAGCACCAAGAGCATGGTATGAGAAACTTCATAATTATCTTGTGAAGATTGGATTTGAAAGGACTGATGATAACAACAATTTGTACATGAAGACATAGAAAGGAAAAGGTATTTTTTTATCTAAAATATTTGTTGATGATATCATATTTGGAGGTCAAGATGCTTTATGTAAGGATTTTGCAAATTAGTTGAAGCAAGAATTTGAGATGTCTATGTTTGGGGAGATCAAATTTTTGGTGGGTTTACAAGTATATCAGATGAAATATGGTATATAAATCACTCAGTCAAAGTATGTCAAGGAAATATTGAATTTTTTTGATTAGAGTATTCCAAACCAGTAAGTACACCAACGGTGATAGGACATAAGTTGTCAAATAATGATGATTCAACTAAAGTAAATCAAACGTTGTATAGGTCTATGATTGGTGAATTTTAATATGTAGTACACAACAAACCTAATATTGCATTATCTATATGGATAGTTGAAAGATTCTCTACTAATCCTTATAGGGAGATTCACTTAATGGTTGTGAAGAGAATAATGAGATATCTAAAAGGAATAGAAGAGTTTGGTCTATACTACAAGAAGAATGAAAAATTTGAATTGAGAGCCTACATTGATGTTGATTGGGCTAGAAATATTAATGATAGAAAGATCACTAGTGGAGGAGAATTTTTCTTAGAAAAGAGACTAGTTACATTTACTAGCAAGAAACAAAATTGTACTTCACAATCTATTGATGAAGCTAAATATGCTGTTATCGATGTAAATTGCACAGACATTTTATGGATCAAATAGCTACTTAAAGGAATGAAGGAAGAAATCTTAGAACTACTGATACTTGTAGACACCTAAATTTGATTACACTGCTTTGGTAATCTAATTTAGCCATCTCTAAAGGCATCATTAATTAAATTCTTATTTAATTAATCCTTTGCCATCCCTAGTTGATTAATTTAATTAATCATCTATAGTCCTAATTGATAAATCAAATAATCTATTATTTATCAATTAAATCCTTTTCTCCTATCTAATCCCAAAAATCCCCGGTTATTAAATAAATCTATTTGATAAATGAGATCCTCAAATTCAAAAATCCCTAACCTATCTCTAATCCTCCATTTAGCCTAATCCACCCGATCCACCCATACTAACCAAGCTTAGCCACTAACTCACCCACCCTCATTAATGCCATCCACTTGCACATCTCTAACATCCCTAATCTAATCCTAAACCCAAGCCTAATCCACCCCCTAATGTTGTCACATTCCTTAAACAAGTTTAAGACTTTCCTAATCCAAACCAAAGTCTCCCCTCAAAAAACCCAACCAGTAAGTCATGAGTGCTCTTACAAAACATAAAAGACTCTTACAAGCCCACTCATAACTCTTACACCCATCTTCCACACTCTTCCCTCTTCCACACTCATTCCTCTTACATCCCTCTTACATACTCAACCCCACTCATCATGCCTTTAACCAACCCTTTACCCTACCCTCTCACACTCATCCTCCTTGTGACAAGTGTCACCTTCCCATTGGTGCTAAACAAGCACAATCCATGTGCTCCCCTTTGAGTGCATCTTAGCCCTCCTTAAGCCTTCATCCATCCTTGCATCTAAGCCCTCCATCTCTCTACCCCTTAGCCTATAAATTGAATCCCATCCCAAGCCATTTCATCAACAATCTTTGAGCTAAAGTTACCATGCCCTTTTGAGAGCCAAAAGCCATACCCATACCCTTATAATGCCAAATTGAGAGCTCACAAAGCTACCAATTTGCTATTATCCATCTCCACCATTGAAGAAACTTTGAGCATTTGAGCATACATCCCCAATCTACACATAGACACATCTCAAAAACAAGAGAACAAGCTCATTGAGAGAGCCTATCCATGGCTCACATTCTCATTTGAGTTTGTCTTCTCTTTGTCTCTCTTATATGTTATGTTAGTTTAATGTGTAAATGCTTTCATTAGATTAGTATTTTTAGCACATTAGATTAGTGTATACAATACTTTATTGTGATAATATAAGTGCTATCAATATATCAAAGAATCTAGTGATGTACACAAAGACAAATCACATTGCAATCAAGTATCATTACCTAAGATAGTTAGTTCAAGATAAAGTGAAAATGGAATATGTTAACACCAATGAACAAATTTTTGATTTCTTCACAAAATCATTACCTAAGGATGCTCATGAGTATCTAAGAGGTAAACTAGGGGTGACAAGGGGATCTTACTTTAGGATCTGCCTAAAGTAATCACAAAGTTGAAACTTCAAATTAGTCACAAGCAAGGTGACAGAGGAAGAAAATGAAGAAATTGAAAAAGTCAATATCTACATGTTAAGATGAAAAGTCTTTGGAACATGTCTTTGGCAATGTTATCAAAGAGGGAGAGATTTACTAATCAAAAGGTATATAGATCAAGCCAAAATGTATAATCATAGAGGGAGATGATATTGCTAATCAACAGTATGATTACTGATCAAGAGGGAGATATCAAGAGATTACAATATTCAAGAGATTGTTGTCAAAGAGATGGAGAGTGTTACTGATCTTAGAAGGAGAAAATTGATGATATTGTTGATCAGAGATAGAGAATAATATAAGAAAAAGGGAGAAATCCTAATCTACTTAGTCAGAGGGAATTATAAGAAATAATTTTGTAACCTAATCAGAAGATGGAAGTTGCTAATAGAGGGAGAGATATCATTACAAGTTTTCTTTTTGGTATTGTCTTACTGTTTTAACCTAGTCAGTTTGGTTGAATAAAGGTGTTTACCATTTGGTTGATTAGTTTGGTTTGCAATCAATGCTAAAGAGGGAGATTATTTAAGATAGATTGGAAAGATCATTTTTGAGAGAGATTATTGAAAGAGGGAAATTGTTGAAGAAGACTATGTGTTTTAATCATTGTTTTTTCACTGATGTCAAACCTGCTATTTGCTGGTAAGACAATTTCTTATAAGATTCAAGCACTATCACTTATTTGATTGATGAAGAGGATTTCATCAAATGATGTAACAATAGCACCTAGAGGAAAGGTTGAGTTATGATTATGTAATGAAGTACAAGGATCAGTTAAGATTATGATGACATGATGTATTGATAATCTACTTAAGGTTACAAAGGCTGGTTACACTAAAAAAGATTAGAAGAACAAGTTACACAAAGTTGGTCTGCCAAGCTTGACCGAGTGAGAAAAGTTAGTGCAAGTTGGGCAAAAAAATTAGTTGGAGCCGAGTAAAAGTTCATTCTAGTGTATGTCAAGCAGAACAGTTGATGCTAAGTAAAATTTAGTGGATGTTGAGCACCAATAAACTTTAGTTCATGTCAAGTAATTTCATAGTGGATGCTGAGCAATGTAGTATGTGCCAAGCATCAGAAGGTTGATAAAGTTGAGTTGTTACATTATTTACAAGATTATAGATTTGATGAATCTAAGCTAATAAGTTTATTTTCTTGGATTATGTGAACCAGGTGGTAGATAAGGTTGATGAGCTTGTGGAAAGAATTCAAGGTAAATCATTTTTTGGAAAATTCAAGGCAGACTCTAGGAGAAGTTTCTAGAAGATATATGAGATATGGGGTACATACATTGTATCCTACCTAATCCATCTGATCCCTAAATTGGATGATGGAGAATGAGAAAAAAAATTCTTAATTTCCTATTTATAAGAATAGTTGGTCATGAAGCAAGGTTGTCATGTGTGAGAATCTAAGGGGAGACAAGAAGTCAATGGTTTTTCTTCATCAAGTGACTTAAGAGAATAGTCTACAATGGAATGTTAAGCAAGAAGGGTTAAGGATATGAATGCTTGAAGGGTGAACAAGCTATCAAAATTGCAAAGTATGAAGGTAGAGTAGAATTGAGGATTGAATAGAGATCTATAATTTGCAAGTGAATTTGTAAGTTATATCGGATCAAAGCCTTACTATTACTCTCTAACAATTGTATCAAGCTAGGGTAAATACTTTGGATTAAGGTTGACCTCACAGTTGTTTGTAAATCCTTTAATTGGGTGACATTCCAAGTGAATGATCTAAAATCCTCTAACAAGGCTCACTCCTAATAGGGTGATTGAAATCCTTTAACAAGGTCACATTTAACAGTGTGTATTATAACCTTTGATAGGGTTGGCCTTTCATAGGGTAGCACTTCAGAAGAGTGAAAAGAGTAGCATTCTACTAGTAGTTTTTCCCAAATTGGGTTTCCACATAAATCATTATGTCAAGTGTGTTGATGAATCTTTTTATTTCATGCTTTACATTTTTGCAAGTTGATTTGACACTAACCTTCAAGTTTTTGTGATTGCATAATCTTATGAATGCATAAATGAGAATTAATTTTTTATGGGTTCACTAAGTTGTAAAAAGTTTTATTTATACATCTAGACCTTGGATAATTGATTAACCCCCCTCTTAGTTATTCTAAAGTATTCCAACATCATAAGGTTCGAGTTATCACCCTCCAAAAATTATTGTCCTAATAAACTTAGTGCTCCTTGGGAACACATAGGTCCAATATACGTGAAAGAATTCTTAAACTTGGTGACAAAAATGAGATGCCCCTACCATTTTCCTAGCCAACTAGAGCTAACAGAACTGGCAGAATGGTCCCAGGATGAACGATTTGAAAGATGCACCAATTAGCAACTTTCAAGTGTATGACACTGCAAGTTTTTTTTGTAACTAGAATGTGCTTTTTGAATCAAAATAGAGTTGATTATCCAAGAATAGACCTACATGCACTTAGAGGGGCCATACACCATCCTTGTGCAATTCATAGATCTTGGATACCCATCACAAGGTGTGAGTTATTGCTCTTTGAAAATCAATGTCATAATTGACTTAGTGCTCCTTGGAAACTATTGGCTATTTTTGCCCCCATTCAGCTCGACATTGATAAACGATCTAAGAGATCTTTAGTAGAATAGATTCTTTCTAGATGAGATCAGATGGATTTTTTTTCATGAGCTATCTTCCTATTTTTGTGAAGTGTGAGATGTTGCCATAAGTTACCATTCTGACATTTCCTCATACTACGATGGTTTTTCAAGGCTCCAAAATCTAGAATTGTGCTACATGGTGGAGGGTCCCATCTTTAGTGCTTAGGTCCACCTAACATGCACATGCATAGATTGATGATGGAGATTTAATGGAAGATTAAAAGATCATCACCCAATTTGTCAAATGGAAAAAATACGAGATGCTACCACGTGTCTCCATTCCAGATTTCTTCATGCTTTGATGCCTCCATGAGACTCTGAAGCCTCGAATTGTGTGAGATTGCACCACATGGAAAATGATCAATGAATCTCATGTTTTCATGTTATACCTATTCATCCTCACAAAAATGTGGGATTGTTCCACATATGATGAGTGCTCCAAATGAGTTGGCTTTGCGAATCCAAAACTAGCAGAATTATGTCAATGTTGATTCCTCCATGTGTGCCAGCTCAAATTTTGTGGGTCCATAGGTGGTACTATTTTTTTTCTATGATTGGTCCATGTACTTCCAACATGATGCTACCAAGTGTCACCATTCTGACATTTCTTCATGCCACAGAGTCTCTACAAGGCTCCAAATCTTGGAATTGTACTAAACTTGGTGGATATGGTGCATCTTGGGGGGTCTCCTCACTACATCTTAGTCGTTCATCTCAAAGAGAGGATCTGCATCAATGGTTATGATTTAATCTTTCATTGGGATATTTCTTATGGTATCTTCATCGATGATTATCATCTGGTCAACCTTGCATGTTGTAGGCAGATAACACATCCTGTTATTCCTCCCCAAATTTTTTGTAGCAACATGAATCAGCTTCACCTAGCCACGACACACCATTAGGACATGTGCTTCAATTCCCAATGACTTCTTGGGACTTGTTTCTATGATGCCAATGCGCTCCATGCCTCTATAATGCATGAAATGATTAGATTTCAGTGATTTGATCTCTTATAGTTAGGTGCTCTTGTTTTGGCTCTTCCTATCACTTATAGTAGTGATTGCACTTCATAATCATATTTATGTACTTTATAGCCTCAACTCCATTGATTTTGGAGTTTGAAGTCAACATTGTATCTAGGTTATGCCTGTACCCTATAAAAACACATTTTTTGTTATTCTCGGGATCTCTTTTCTCTGATCTTTTGTAGATTTATTCTTTATAAATGATTTTGCCTCCTATTTAATATAAATTATTGTTATTTCATCAATTCTTAGCTAGTTAAATTTGTGCAATCTATTATGCCTCATTTTCTTAGATGTATTTTGGTGATTGTAACACCTTAGGATTATGTTCATTTTAATTAACTAATCTATTAAGTGAATCCATTATATTCCTTGCATGTTTATGTTGATTTCTTGGCTTATTTTATGGTGTTAAGGTTGAAATAATACAAATAGTATTATGTCTTATAGGGTCTATTGGATTTTAGTGTAGTTATTGGAAGAAGTAGATCAACAATCTATCAAGTGCATCACTGCATTTTCCCTTTCATCATTTTGAATTTTTGTTTCCTTCTCCCTTTTCCCTTTAGTCTTAGTTAGGGGCACCTAGATTGTAAGGAAGCTGGCCTTCTCTAGAGATTCAATCTTTGATTGCAAATTCCCACACTTTTGAGATTGTTTCCATGTTACAAAAGTTTGGTTGAGGGTCATATCTCAAGTAGGGGTGCAAACTTTTGTGTCAAAATTTTTTGGCATGCCATGTGGGCCTACATTCAAGCTTATTAGAAGTCTACTAGTTTGCTGGTGTCAAAATAACTACTTCAACTTTTATACTAAGAAGATAGTACTTCTCTTAGCATTTCAGCCTCTAAGAGGCTCACATTCAAGCACTTGGTGACTCCATCTCTACATCTTGGTTTACAGAATAGAATTACAGCAATTCATGCCCAAGGTTCAAACAACGGCATCTTCGAGAGGTAATTTTCAGTTTACTAAGCTTTCATTTTCAAATCCTAGAAGAAAAAGAAGTAGAATCTCTCTATCACTAGTTAGGAGTTTAGAAGTAGCACATACACCTGCTAGATCTTGTTCTACTCGTCTAGTTAATAGATCAAAACCTAGGGCACCATCTTTTCATTTGAATAGATCATTGTTTCACATGGACCTCTCTAGGAATCAAGTTTTTTCTACCTTTAATGGTGGAATCCCTCTTACTTAATGCCAAAGAAATGATATCCCAATATCTCCCCTTAAAAGTCTACCATAATTTATTGGTGAAACTTATAATTACCCCATAGAGTATATTCATGAAATTTCAGATATCTCCAATATACATGGTACTATAGAGGATGATTTTGTTTCTAGACTCTTAGCTTCATCATTAAAGGGAAAAGCTTTACAATGGTATAGGGGATTACCACATAACTCTATCAATAACTAGGATGAGTTAGGAGAAAGATTGTGCAAACATTTTGAAGATAAAAGTGACCATTTATCACTTTTAGAGAAGATAACTAAAATAAAGTGAGCACCTCATAAGTCTATGACAAATTTCAACTATAGATTTCAAAAAACCTGGGATAGAATTCTTGTTGCAGTGAAGCCTACTCTTGGTAAGGCTTTCTTGCATCATCTTAAAGCTTTTAATAGTGATATTGCTATCACATTGCAAACTATAGGAGGAGATACTCTACCAGCTAGATATAAAATTTCTATAAAGGTGGATAACACTCTAATTCAAGGAGGAAAGTTAGCTCTAAGGATTCCAATGCCACTCTTACCTGACATGCCTACACGTCAACCTATAATGGCTCCCATTCCCACTACAACTAAAAGTTATCCACTTGTTGCTACTACTTCAACTTCAACATCTTCTAATGGGATAGATAAAATTGAGGCCATGAAGTGGGTTATGATGTAAAATATTGATGAAAAGTTTCAAGATCATAGTTTTGATATGGAAAGGAGGTTACAAGATCATACTGCAATGATGCAAAACATGAACAAAAAATTGGTGACTTTAGAGAGTCAACAAGCTCAAGGTAGTAGGCCTTTTCATCCCAATTATTAGAATACTTCATTCAATAGGAAGCCAAATCATGGTCATGCTCCATACAACCAAAATAGACTCATGCGTAATGTAATCCCTATAAATGCAAGTGCAAATCTAGTAAGGATTATCGTTGTTCAAAATAATTTGGCTCAAGAACAAGAATATTGTTCATCTTGTAAATTTTCTTATGAGCAATGTATATTCCACAGAGAAGAGTCTTCTCAAGCCTTGGCTACACAAGAGTAAACAACAGGGCAATAATATGACTTGAATCACCCCACTACTAGTTTCCAATCTCAACAAAAGGGGGTTGCACTTTCATGAATTATCAGTCTAGAGATTATTGCCATGTAAATCATGATGATAATGATGGCATAGCTCATAATACTAGGATAAAAATGAGAGCTATAAAGGATGCTCTATCCTCTTCATCGAATCAAGTTTCAACTTTTAAGGCTATTCCACATGCCACAAGTGCAAATGTACAACACAATATTGTTCCTCCATTATGAAATTAGAATAGCAAGAAGACTAAAGAGCTGCATGCTGTTCCTATTCATATACCAAACCATGTAGTCACTAAGGTTCCAACCAAGTTAGCATACACTACTCTCAACATCATAGATCAAATGAAGAGGATCAATATCAATGTTCCTTTATGGGATGTTCTTGCAATAGGATCTCAATTGGAATTACTATAACAAGAACTAAAGACTATCAAAGTGTAGAATGTACCAGCTACTATGGATGGAGCAGAAAACTTCATGCAACCTATAGGGGAAGAAGAAAAAAGTAAGAAGAGTAAGCCTACTCCATTTTATCTCTCTTTGATTATTGGAGATAAATTGGTACATAATTGCATGTTAGACTTTGGAGCTAGCAGCTTGGTTATACCAAGGTTTGTAGCTGATCTTCTTGGTATTAAATATGAACCAATGTCTAAGGGAGTCATTCAATTAGATGGTAGTTATGTTCCAATAGTGGGAGTGTTTAAAAATGTAGAGATGGCATTGCATGCATGTCTTGGGTGTACTGTTATACAAGACATATAAGTTGTTGAGATTCCTCCTTATTTTTTTATTTGCCCATCTAGGGACTTCAACATAAAAATTGGTGGCTATATTATATTTGATTGGTCCTACATGTTCTTTAAGACTAGATATGGAACTAAGGCTTCCATAAAAGTAGAACCATTGGTCCTTAATCACATAGAGAATTATACTCCTAGTCCCATAAATATAATTACACAATCCATGAAGAGGATGAGGAATTCATAACTCATGAACATGTTACTCTCTTAACAATGGTTCCTAATCATCTTTTAGATGATTGGGCTAATGCTTTCCAAAATTGATCCAATACAAGAAGTTGAAGGGACATGCCTTGGAACTTATTGCATATTTGAAGAGGGCGCCCCTCTTCCAAACCTCATGAAAGAGCAAGAAGATTCTAATGGATTATGGAATATTTTATTTGATGGCTCAAGAAATAAGAATGGTTATGGTGCTGGTATGATGTTTGTTTCTCCTAGTCTAGAGAAATATTACTTTTCATATAGACTCCAATTCAGCTACACTAATAATGTGTCTGAGTATGAAGCCTTGATCCAAGGCCTCCAACTTTCACAAAGAAGGGGTATAGAACTCTTGAAAGTATTTGGGGATAGTGAGTTGGTGGAAAATCAAATTCTTCTTAAGTCATATAAACATAGAGTTTGGGATCTACTTGAGGGCTTCTAGGCATTTAATATTCAAAGTGTCCTAGATGTAAAAAAAAATATGTTGATAGAATTGCAATAATTGTTACTCACTATGATATGCCAGAACATGTTTATGATGTAAACGAACAATAGATCAGATTTGTTGTAAGGCCTATTGTCCTAGTAAATTATTGAATGAATTGGCAAGTCTTTGATTCTAATTTGCAAATTATTAATTTTTTACAAAATGAAGTAGAGTTCTCTACTAAGAATTAGTCCAAGCTACAAAGCTAGAATGGAGATCAGATTGTGAATCTTAACAGATTTAGTCTCTTTAGCTGACATATTTAACTCTAATGATCAAGCAAGAAGCAAAGGCTCAAACTTGACTACAAGGAGGGATGACTATATACCTATCACTATCATTGATGGAAAGACTCTTAAGTTGGGAAAGGTATACTCTGAGGCAGAACAAGAAGTTTTCAATAATTTATGTCAAGAATTTAGTGATTTTATTGCTTGGACATATGAAGACTTAAAAGGTTTTGACCCAAGCTTATTTCAGTACACCATATGTTTAAACCATGATGCAAAGCCTACTAGACCAAAGTAAAGACCAGTCAACCCCAAGATCAAACCCTTGATGCGATAAGAGCTATCCAAACTTATAGAAGCCAATATTATTTTTCCTATTAAACACTCTTCATGTGTATCCAATCTTTTTCTTGTTAGAAAGACGAGTGGAGGAATCATGTTGTGTGTAGATTTTAGGGACCTTAATAAGGCTCCTCTTAAAGATCACCACCCCCTTCCTTCTATGGAACAAATGCTTTCAAAGGTGAGTGGTTTAGAGAGGTTTTCTTTTTGAGATGATTTTTTAGGCCAAGTTTTAGTCTAGGAGTTAGACCGATACAAGACAACCTTCACTACTAAATGGGTTACTTATGCCTATTGTAAAATGCCTTTTGGACTAACCAATGCAGATGCTACATTTAAAAAAGAAATGGAGATGGATTTTGAGGGTGTGTTGGAAAATTTTGTGCTAATATATCTTGATGATATAACTATCAATTCAAAGCATACAACATATCACTTTGATCATCTAAGGCAGGTGTTTGTCAAATATAGAGAGTATGGTGTATCTCTAAATCCAAAAAATGTGTGTTCTCATTTGATCAAGGAAAGCTCTTGAGACACATTATGTCAAGATATGGGCTAATGATAGATCCAAAAGGGTAGAAGCGATTCTCTCTCTCTCCCACTTCCTAGCCACAAGAAAGGTTTGCATAGTTTCCTTGGTAGGATCAACTTTGTGAGAAGGTTCATCCTTGATCTTGCTTCTATGGTAAAGCCTCTTACCACCATGTTGAAGAAGAATATGATGTTTACTTGGACCAAGGAAAGAAAAGCCAACTTTGAAGAGATCAAGAAATCAATTGCATCAACTCCCATTATTGTCATTCCCAAATTTGATAAGGATTTGATCCTCTATTCTTTTAGAGGAGAATCAAGTATAACAGTTGTTATAACATAGTTAAATGAAGACAATTTGGAGCAGCCGATTACTTTCTTTCATGAGGGGTTTGAGGATTGTGAGAGCATATATAGCTACGTAGAGAAGAGAGTGCTTGTTGTTGTAAGGGCTCTTAATTTTTTAAGACATTTTCTATTCCATAACAAGGTCAAACTCTTGGTTCCACATGCAAGTGTGAAGGAATTCCTTTTGAACAAGGATATTAATGATAAGAGAGCTGGATGGATCACCAAGGTCATGGAATATGACATTGAAATTAAGATCGCCAAGCTTGTGAGAGGAAAAGGACTATGTGAGAAGATGGTCTCATATTTTGAGACACCTAAGGAGGCTTCCCTCGTAATACATAATGAGCAACTAGAAGAGGATGAAAATTAGAATGATTGATTGCATGATATGACTACCTTCTTGGTAGAAGGGAGAGATCCATAAGGCCTAGATAGAGCTGAGAGAAGAAAATTGAGGTTGTATTCTATTCCTTATGTCCATGGTTGGAATACTATTCACAAGGGATTCTAATGGAGTCCTATTGAGGTGTATCAATATAGATCAGATCAAAAGGCTATTAAAAGAATTCCACAATGGCCCTGCTAGTAGTTATTTCTTAGCTAGGATTACTACAATGAAGATAATGAGGGTTGGATATTATTGGCCAAACTTGTTCAATGATTCTCATAAGTGGGTGAGGAAATGTGAGAAATGTGCCTTCTTCCTAGGAAAAAAAAGATTAGCTACCTTTCCCCTTCACCCTATTCAAACAGATCGACTTTTTGCTCAATTGGATTTAGATGTTATTGGTCCAATAAACCCACCCTCTAGTTCTAGTCATAAATAGATATTAGCAGCCACATATTAATTCACAAGATGGACATAGGAAGTATCTTTGAGAGATGCAACATAAGCTTTAGTGGTTGAGTTCCTTGATAGAATAGTGACCAGATTTGGTGTTCCTTTAATTGTCATATTAGATAATGCTATGTCTTTTATTGGAACTCATATATGCTCTTGGGCCATTGAACATGGAATATATTTGAGCACTTCTTTAAATTATTATCTCCAAGGGAATGGA
The DNA here is from genome assembly GCA_028749045.1 of Cupressus sempervirens. Taxonomy (NCBI): domain Eukaryota; kingdom Viridiplantae; phylum Streptophyta; class Pinopsida; order Cupressales; family Cupressaceae; genus Cupressus; species Cupressus sempervirens. The sequence continues at coordinate 213,393,190 of CM053789.1, forward strand.
CTAATTGAGTCCTCCAAAAATAACCTCATCCGAATAATAAAGAGGACAATTGAAGATAATCAAAGGTGTTGGCATACCAAATTAAGGATTGCCCTTTGGGTTGATATAATTACATGCAAGAGAGAATTGGAAAGTCACTCTTCATGCTAGTATATGGAAGGGAAGCAAGGATTCCTATTTCACTTGAGTTTCCCTCTCTTGAACTAGCTCATCAATTGGAGCTAGTTGAATGATGCTATGCCAGTTAGGTTGGTCGAAGTAATGGAGCTAGAAGAAAAGAGATAGCAAGCTATGCATACACTTGAGGCATATCAACAACAAGTTAAAAGGAGTTTTGATAGGAAGGATACAATTAGGATCTTCAACGAATGAGACCTTGTCCTCAAGTGGGATGCTGATAGAGCTAATCCACCACACTCCAAGTTTGATGCTATGTGGAGTGGTCCATATATTATCACCAATTGGAAAGAGGCCAATGCTTTTCAGCTATTTGGGCCCGATGGTGAAGTTATTCCAATCTCAATCAATGGGATTCACCTTAAACCTTACTTCTAGAGGAGGTTAAAGGTTTTGTGTAAATATTAGAGTAGGTCTCTTATCTTCCAATAAGTGCATGTGCATAGCTTTCTCATTTTGGAGCTATCCCAAGCTTTCTAGAGCTCTCCAGAGCTTTAGTTTTTTGTTGGTTGCAGATGCATAATCTTGTGAAGTTGCAAGTGAGACAACATGTCATTTCTTTTGGTGACTCCATGCCCAATGGATTGCTTAAGACCACTAATCTATGCTTATTAGGCAAGAATTCCCTCTACGTCACCAAGAATGGTGGCTATTTTTGCCCCCATTCAACCTAGCATTTATAACCGATTTGAGAGATCTTCAATAGGCTATATTCTTTGTAGACGAGATCCAATGGCTCTTGTATTTTTGTGAGCTATCTATCCATTTTTGTAAAGCATGAGATGTTGCCACATGTCACCATTCTAGCATTTCCTCATAGTGTGATGCTTTCTTAAGGCTCTAAAATTTAGAATTGTGCCATGTAGCAAAGGGTCCCATCTTCGATGCTTAAATCCACCCGACATGTACATGTGCATATCAATGACATAGATTTAGTGGAAGATTAAAATATCACCACCTGATCTATCAAATGAAAAAATGTGAGATGCTAACACACATCTCCATTCTAGAGTTCTTCATGCCTCGATGCCTCTATGAGACTCCAAAGCCTAGATTTGTGCAAGATTGCACCACATGGTGAAGGATAAATAAATTTTGTGTTTTCATGATATACTTGCTCATCCTCACAAAAATGTGAGATTGTTCCATGTATGATGAGTTCTCCAAATGAGTTGGCTCCATAGGTCCATGATTAGTATGGGTATGTTGATGTTGATTCATCCATGTGTGCTAGCTCAATTTTTGTGGGTCCATGAGTGCCAGAGTTTTATTGTCCAAGATTGGTCCACGTAACTCCAACATGATGCTAACAAGTGTTGCCATTCCAACATTTTTTCATACCACAAAGTCTTTGCAAGGATTTGAAGCCTAGAATTACACAACAAATACTGAGTCTAGTGCATCTTGGGGGGTCTCCTTGCTACATCTCACCCCTCCATCTTGAAGAGAGGATCTACATCGATGATTGCATTTTAATATTTTGTTGGGAGATTTCTTGTGACATCTAGATTGTCTATTTCAAGGAGAAGATTTTTCATTGACAACCAACATCTTTTCAAGGAAAAATAGATATATTCCCTGTGGTCAACCCTATAATTTGCAAGCAGATAACACATCCTATTATCCCTCTCCAAGTTTTTTCCAGTAGCATGATTTAGCTTTGCATGGCCATGACATGTCATCAGGGTTTTTTCTTCAATTCCCAACAACTTCTTGGGCCTTGTTTCCATGGCTCCAATGCACTTCATGCCTCTTTAATGCATGAAATGATCTCTTGACATTGGGTGCATTTCTTTTGGCTCTTTATTATCACATCTAGTAGTGATTTCACTTCATACTTAGATTTTTCTTTGATTCTTCATTTATTATGTACTCTATAGCCTCAACTCCATTGATTTTGGAGTTTGAAGTCAAGGTTGTATCTGGGTTATGCCTGCACCCTATAAAGGCAAGTTTTGTTATTATTCTTAGGATCTCTTTTCTTCGATATTTGAAAATTTACTTTCTATAAATTCTTTTGCCTCCTATTCAATAGTAATTACTATTATTTAATGCATTCTCAACCAATTAAATTTGTGCAATTTATTATGCTTCATTTTCTTGAATGTATTTTGGCAATTGTAGCACCTTATGATTATGTTCATTTTAATTAACTAATCTGTTAAGTGAATCTATTATTTTCCTTGCATGTTTATGTTGATTTGTTGGCTTATTTTATGGTGTTAAGGTTGAAAGAATATAGATAGTTGTATGTCTTGTAGGGTCTATTGGATTTTAGTACAATTATTGGAAGAAGTAGATCAAAAATCTATCCTATGGATCACTGCATTTTCCCCTTTAGCATTTTGAATTATTGTTTCCTTCTCCCTTTTCCTCTAAGTCTTATTTAGGTGCACCCAAATTGTGAGGAAGACAACTTTCTCCAAAGATTGCAAAGTCCCACACTTTTGAGATTGTTTCAATGTTACACAAGGTCTTTTGAGGGTCATACCTCAAGTAGGGGTGCATACTTTGTGTCAATAGGAACACGTAGGTCCAACATGCAAAAAAGCATTCTAAAAGATTATTGATCAAAAAGAGATGTCCCCTACCATTTAATTGGCTAACTAAAGCTAACATAATTGATAGAATGGTTCTAGGATGACTAGTTTGAAAGATGCACCAATCATCAAATTTCAAGTGCATGGCATTGCAAGTTTTTTTGGTAACAAAAACATGCTCTCCAAATCCAAATGAGTTGAGTATCCCATAATGGACCTACACACACTTAGAGGGGCCCCACACCATCCTTATGCACTTCACAGATCTTGAATACCCATCACGAGGTCTGAGTTATTGCCCTCTAAAAATTAGTTTCATAATCAACTTAGTGCTCCTTGGAAACACCTAGGTCAATCATTATAAACAAGATGCACTAATTAAAAAAAAGTGTTTTTATTAGCATATAAATATTAATTTAGGCAATGTATATTGAATATTGTCATTGAAATCTACAAAATTGAGTCTTGGTAGTAGTATCATAATAACATTCATCGATACATACTAATTTCTTGACTGTCTATTTTCAACCTAGCTCTATTTAAGGCACTAGTAGGAAAGAGCTAAAGAGAGAAACCTCTGATTTTGCCCAAAAAAATGAAATATTAACATTTACATCACATGGTTTTGCAATTACATCTAATCCAATAAACTAGTCGCATCTTCTCTACCCTTTAATATCTTAAGTATTGCCTCATGCTGTGACTTGAAAACCTTCCAAAGAGTCTTATTGTATAGTTTTCCTCCATATTTAATCAGGCAGACATTTGATGCAACAAAAAGGTTTGAATAATGAAGAATCTTCCTCTCTATTTTCTGATCCTTGAATAACCACAAGTTAGCGTTCTTCATATTGTATCATATAATCCATAAACCAGTTACAACAACTGCACCTATAGGGTATTCTAAACCTTCACCATCTGTAACTAAGTGATCCAATCTCTTTTTTGCCTCAACACAAGGATATAAATAATAATGTGACCCTTCTTCATTATCCTCAAGTGTAATAACAACAAAAACATGGCATGCATTGATAGAAACATAATATGCTCATTAATACATCAAATAGCATCAATAAAAGTAACAAAGTTAAATATTAATTTCACATGGAAATATTATCTAGTTGTACTAGAACAAATAATTAGTCAAAGTCAATTGATGATTCCATCTATACCATTTCCAATACTCATGGGGGATGATAGCTGTCGACTGGAATCAAAACTCATAAATACCATTTGTCTATCCATTCAATTGAGTCACATCCATCCCAATCTTCCTCTACACATTAAGGAAAACAACATACCATCTATCATATGTAGATACTCCATGAACTTGCATAAGTGCTTCTAAAAGTGTGAAGCTCACTCAATCTTGCCAATATAGAATGATCCTCATATGGTGCAATATTAGTATCATCTATCAACCAAAAAATCTATGAACTGTAGACTCACCTTCCTTACTTGCACCTATTGTAGTGTTACATCACTTCATGATATTATCTGCATTTGTCAATGTTAAATTGTATTTTTACATTAAATATTTACAAGCTAAGGCTCATTTGATACATGTTCTTGCACCATCATACTCTCCCTTTCCATGACCACCCTCTATGAAATTCCACATATACTGAATACTAGTGCACCTATGCATCCTACTCAACCAATAAAACATCTGTGCATTCTTGAATTGAGATGCACACTTATTAGACCAATGATGTGTTGATGATATGATATACCCCTATTAGCCCAATTGTCATAGAATAGTTGAAAGAAACTTGCTATCCCTATTTTTGAGTTTCCATTATTCATTTTCATTTTTATCCTTCACTTTGAAAATCCATGTCAACAATTCTTTCATCTTTCTTTCTACTTAGATGTTATCTTATCTTATCTCTGAAAGTCATGTCTTGTGATTCCTCTTCATGAATTTTACTTCAAACCTCTTTGAACATGTTTGAACTCTGGTGTGGCAGAAGTGTTCTTTTTAACTACTTCAAACCACTTTGAACCTTGGTTTAAAGCAGTTCAAAGTAGTTCTGCTACTTGAGGATTTAGATTCATAAGTATTATTGATTTTTGAAAAGATAGTGGTTCTAAGAGTGTCAGATATAGTGTAAGATACGATGTCAAAATAATGATTAAATCATCCATTTCAATTAATCATCACTTGATGTGGATAATGAGTTGGCATTATGAGTAATAAAAGAAAAAAACTTTTTTTTTTTGAAGCTAGATCAGTTGTCAGGGGGTTTGTAATTATTGCAAGGACATTCCCTTAAGATGATCATTTAATAAGGTAGTACCATCTCTATTTTAAATGTGTTTGCTAGGCCATGATGATCCAATTTTAATTACCTCATTATCAGGTGGTAAGTTCACCAGTATGTTAACTAACCTTTAAAGTTTCAAGTTCATGGCTCATTTGTTTTATCCTACACTGAGGTGAATTGAAGGCGGAGCAACAGTGGAAGAAGGTAATTTTTCTAGTTTTATTTTAGTGAATTATAAGTGACAATGTGAAAAATCTCTTACTTCTCTTTCTATGTTGTTGTTCTGAAAGACAAAGTGAGGTTGAGGTGTGTGTTTCCTTTTTGTTAAAAATGAAGTTTGTTCTACTTTTTTTTGGGAATGTTTCCAATCTTGAATGTAAAAAGCCTATAATCTCTGATACCAATTTAATGGGAGTTAGTCTTGACAATCACAAGAGAATTTCCTTAACTAGATTGATGAGGTTAAAGGGTGCTTAGATATTTTGACGAGTGGCTTACTAGAAGTTATTGCTTTTCTCCTTGCCCTGTTAAGCCCCAAATTACTTCAGTTATGTATTGACCATTATGATGTAAGAACCAAATTTTTTTGAATAGGAATGAGGAACTAGTGTTGTCCATCACCATAGAGGCCATTTCATTAGTCTTGCAATTACCAAAATGCAAATTTTCTTCCTTTGGTCCTACTTAATCCCTAGTTTAGAACAATGAGAACCTTCTAAATACTGCAACCTCATGGCTTGTAAGTGGATGGAAAAATTATAAAGGAAGTTTGAGGCTGGTCAAAATAGATACCAAAGACCATATGAAACCTCATATTCATTACTTGATGGTTTTGTTACACTGAGCTAAGGGGTCTGTTGATGTCTTACATTTTTAAGATTGGATGTATCATTACATAGATATTGTCTTAACTGGGAAGCCATTTTTATATTGGGCAAAGATAATAGCTAGCTCTCTAAGAAATCAACTCAAACACTTGAAGATCTCAAGACAGGAATTCTATATGTCCTCTTACTTGACTTATTGCATTGCATGTGTTAGTAATATTACTTCCATCCCTCATGATCCTTGGAGTGAGGATATCATTTTTTATTAATTTTTCCCCTTGTTATAGAAGGACTCAATGTTGGAGGAGTTCATAAAAGTGCATGATGTCTTAATAGGGAATGTGCACCTAAGTCTTAGAAAAAACCTGATGTTGAGGATATCCCTAGAAGCTCAAAAATTAATCCAAACCTATGGGAGATTTTACATCCAATTTCCAAAGTTCACATACTTGAGAGTGGGGAATTTGAAGAGGAGCTTGTTAAATTGCCTCATATGCCCTAGATTGCTTCATCATCATGGAGATATGTAGGTAGTTATTTTTTGTAATTAAAGATAGTCTTCCTTAGGAAAAATGGGAGTCTATTTTCCCCATCAAACTTGGACTTCTAGCCTCTAGCACCATGATTAATGCTTTTGTAATTGGAAGTAACCTACTCAGCTTCAACCTCAGGTTTTATCAAGGGAGGAGGAATTTTGATAGTAAAGGTTTTGCAACATTAGTGCTCGGGATAAAAGGTCAACCTTAATCAACTTCTCACCTGTAGGATTTGTGGAAAAATTGTGGCGATGAGTGTGAAGTGGTTAAAAGAGACCACTTGAGGTTGATGCTCCCTTCGATTACATCATTAAACTAAAGTTCAAGTTGGATGAAATGATTTAAGATGATTCAAAAATTGTTGAACTAGGGTGGGAGGAAGCAAATGAGAAAATTCGATTTGAAGTAGATTGGAGTAGAGCTAAGGAAGATGATATAAATCTCAAGAATAGATCCATTTTTGCTTGTACAAACAACCAGTTGAGGAGAAAGAGTATGAGATCAGTCAACAAGAAACATATTGTAAATCTCCTAAAATAGTTTCTTTCTCTAAAACTCTCACCTTTGACATCCCATTTTCATCCCATGCTACACATAATATTTCAATAGCTAAAAAGTAGAAGGAAGTGGCATCCCCAAAGAGGTTTACGATCCTTAGAACTAGGTCTAAAACCAAGTCTACAGTGCTCACTCAGGAAATGGTTGAAAGGGGAACTACCATGGATCAAGGGAAAAATAAAGTAGAAGAATGCACTTTGTTAGACAACCAAGAAGGTGATGTGGAATTGATACAATCTCGCAGTTCAGTCTAGTTTCATGAATCCTCCTAAACATAGTCAAGGAATAACGGCCATTTCTACGATCCTAAAGGAATAACGGCCATTTCTACGATCCTGCCTTGGCTATCCAATTCAGTAAGCAAAAAGTGTAGTCTCCAACCCATGTTTATGCCTGTTAAGGTCATAGTCATGAAGTATGCTACTCATGTCCCAAAGAATAAGAAGATGAAGAATGACGTGCAATTGATCAAGGATCCTATAAAGGGTAAGGTTATAGCAGAAGTAGCTACTTATAAGAAAAAGAAGGATTAGAAGAAATCAATGCCAAGGACTTCAAGATTATTACTATAGACTTGTAAGTCATCTCCAGAGACACCAGGAATAATTTCTTCAAGTTTTCTATAGACCATATGTTAATTCAATCTGAAGAAGACAGTAAGGAAAAGATGGAATTGGAGAAGCTGATAGTCAAAATGGCCGAGTGTATAGACTCCTTGATGAATGTTGGTGCTCTCTTGTTGATTCAAACACCACAAGATTTTGATCCTAACTTATGAGATAGTCAACAGATGGTTAGGCAAATGCAAAGGGGAAGATTTCTTTTAGAAGTAATGAATGAATGGGTGGAGTCTATTATGAAAGAAGGAAGAAAATTTATCCTAGACTTCACCACTACATACATAGAAGGAGAGGTGTTGCTAGGATAAGTTCATACCCCTATTCTAGTATTGGATGCAAATTAGAGTCAGTGCTAGGCCATTGTGTTTTAAGTACATGAGGTAGAGAAATATGGTGTATTGAAGTTCTTGAGTGAAGACCCTATGAAAGCTATGGATTCCTACATGCTATTAATTTTAAAAAGCAATATGAATTGGAAGGATTCTATCTCTAGGGTAGCCATAGAAGAAATGCGAGTGGTTGAATTTGAATTTTTTGGGATGCACAAAGAGATATTGAAGGATATAAAGATCATAAACCCCACCAGTATCTTTCAATTTGATGATGGTAGTATGGATTCTAATACCTTGACTAAAAATTTTAGTGACACCATGTCTGATATCAAAGATAGTGATAGCCCCTCCTCTCAAGACTTCAGCATAGTAAATAACATCAAATCAATGTTGTACCTAAACAAAGAGCTCATGCTTAGAAAGAGTCAGATTATTAGGGAACTAAGGTGGCATAAGGATGCATGCAAATCATAGTTGCTTAGTCTGAAGAACCCCCATTCTCATGTAGTCTAGCCTTTAGAAGCTAGAAGTTGGTCAAACAAATTGTGACGAATGGGGAGAAGCCCATCAATGAAGTTTAGTTATGGACATTTATCTCTTAGTTTCTAAATTTTGAAAAATTGTTTTAAAACTATATACATTTGTAACTATTTTTAACTGAAAGGATGGGTTTTGATGGAGGCTTTTTTGGGTTTGTGAAAAACTATAAATTTTGAAGTATTAAATTAGGAAAGGGTTAGATTTTAGTTAGTTAAAAAAATATTCATAGCATAGTATCTTTTTGAAACTTTTCCTAAGATAGTAATAGATAGAAGGCAGTGATATATGCAACTGTTATTTTTTTAAGGCTTGGTGCTTGAGAGATTCACTTTAAAATATAGATCTATTAGTATTTTGCCATGGTTTGAAACTTGGAGTTTGAACTAAATCATTTGCATTTACTTTGAGAACTATCATGATTAATCATGGATGATATCCATTACTATTTCTTATAATTGTTGTGCATGTCTCTTCCTTAGCATGAATCTTTATGTTGTTATAGGATTGAAGTTGCTCTTAAAATTTATTCTATTGTGAAAATGCTTTGTTCTTTTCATTCATTTTCTAAAATCTCTAAACTTTGAATTTTACCTCTATAGCTAAGAGTACGTGAGAGATCCTTAGGCACTTTTAGGAAAAAGTGCACATTTATGTTATTCTTTTGTTATTTTAGATTCATTGATCATCAATTGAAAAGGGAGATGTAACTATAAAAATTTAGAGGGAAATGGTTAACATAACATTACAAAACCATTGTGAGCACCATTGATCTCCTAACTTGGGCATAGATTGAATTGTTGAAATTCATAAGGAAAGACAATTTCTTAAGTAACAAATTTTTGGTGACTCTATTGGGGAGTCCTTGGAAAAAGAGGACCAAGCCCTTATAAAGTGGTAATGAACTAAAATGCTTCTACCACATGATGAGGTTTTTCTTGTTTTGCAACCTAATCTAGGTTTTGAAAATACATCAGACGACATAATTTCAAACTTAATGTCGGTGGCCTAAAATCTGTGTCATACCAATCAATAGTTTAGTAGGTCCTAGGTATTCTAGAAAGAGAAGAGGAATGCACTAAAATTTTGAGAGGTGTGCCAGAAGTTCAAGAAGTAGTAGTGGAGGATAGACTTGTGCAAGATCCCATAAGACCTTAAGTTTCAAGAAAGGAATTAAGTCTGGCTAAGAAAAGATACACTAGAGGAGAGAGGGAGAAAGGGATTTTGATGAAAACTTTTAGCCTTTGAAATACTTAAATTTCCTTCCACATTCTTGTCTTTAGGTTTAGGAACTAATTCCCATGTTTCATTCTTCATAATATGATCTACTTCTTCTTTCATTGCTTGCATCTAGTGATCATCCTTACATGCTTCATCTGCACTCTTAGGTTCCACTTGAGAAATCAAACATAATTCCTCATTCACTCTATTCCTTGTCATCACACCTTTATCCTTGCTCCTAATTATCTTCTCTAGAGGGTGATGCTTTGTCATGTTTTTGCTAGAGGTAGGAGTTGACATCTCAACTCTTATCTCTTCTCTAGGTTTAGATCTTTGTTCTTCTCTATGCTCAATAGATACATCATTTTGCAAGTCATTGTTAGTCTCAAAAAGAACTTCAACATTCTGTCTAACAATTCCAAAATTATCCTCTTCTTCATTAGAGTTATAATCTACTATTTTTATCGTTAGTACCAAACTTTTCATCAATCTTTACATTTGCACACTCAACTATTGTCTTAATTCTAGAGTTGAAACATCTGTATGCTTTACTTGTCAATGAGTAACCAAGAAACATACCTTCATCACTTTTAGGATGAAACTTACCAATATCATCATCTCTCTTTATGTAACACTTCTAAATATCCTAAAATACTTGACTAATGGTGAATGATCAAACCATAACTCATAGGGTATCTTGCTCATACCTTTTTTGATATGTACTTTGTTCAAAGTATATATTGTAATGTTAATTGCTTCTCTCCAAACATTTTTTGAGATGTCATTCTCAAATAACATTGCTCTTTCTACTTCTGCTACTGACTTGTTCCTTCTTTCAACAATCCCATTCTGTTCAGGTGTTCTAGGTGAAGATAATTTCCTTTTGATTCCATTCCATTCACAGAACATGTTGAACTCTCTAGAGGTGAACTGTCCTCCTCTATTTGATCTTAAACATTTAATCTTGACACTGGATTCATTTTCAACTCTATTCTTAAATATCTTAAATTTCTCAAATGCTTTAGACTTCTCTTTAAGAAATGTTACCCACATCATCCTAGTGAAATCATAAAAAAAATCATAAATCACCTTTCACCATAGAATCCTTTGGTTCTTGTAGGACCACTCAGATTTGTGTGAACAATCTCCAATTTTTCTGTAGTAGAGAACTTCTTGCTAGGAAAAGACACTTTCCTCTGCTTATCCAAAATACATTCCTTGCAGATAACATTAGTAGGCTTAATAATCTTAGGAAAATCTCTTATTGCAAATGTACTAATAACTTTTATAATATTTTCCAAGTTTTTATGACAAAATCTTCTATGACATAGCCAACTATCATCAACCTTTGCAACCAAACATGTTATTTTAGTAGGATTCAACTAAAATACATTACCTCAAAATCTAGTTCTAGTATCAATCAACTTACCATCTTTGTCTTTGATAATTCAAGTCTTCTTTGTGAACTGCAATATATATCCCTTGTCTACCAACTATTCAACACTTAACATATTATGTTTCAAACCATTAACAAAGTAAACATCATCAATGTTAGTTTTACCATCAAGAGTAATAGATCCAATCCCTATAATATGATAGGTTGCATTATTACCAACTCTAGTAATTCCTCCATCATGATTTCAAAAGAACAAATTTGTTCATATCACCAGTCATGTGATGTGAACATCCACTATCAATTATCCAATCTGATTTCTTCTCAACTTGGGTAACTAGAGCTCTTTCCTCTCTAATTTCTCTATCAAGATCATCTTCCTTGATAGCCACAAATCCTAATTCATCATCACTTTCTCTCTGACCTATTTCATCAGATTCTTCATCCTCATTTGCATATAAGCAATTTCTATTCTTATCTCTTCTAGACTTAAATTTTCCTCTAAACTTTTTCTCTCTTTTAGGACATTTAGATGCATAATGACCATATTCATCACAAGTTCAACATTTAAAAAGTTTCTTACCATCTTTATCTCTTCTTACCAGAAGGGTTATTCCTTCTTCAATCTTCTTATCTTCTTTAGATTTTCTACTACTAGAAAAGTCTCCTCTTGCACTTGCACTTCTTGAAAAATTAGTTTGAATGTTCAGAGCACTAAAATCTATCTCAACTCTGGCTTGTTCTCCATACTATCTCAATTCCACTTTTGTAGACTCTAATTTTCCAAGCAATGTTTCCTTCATGAATTCTGCAGTACAGGGCATTACTAGCTGAATCATTTGAGCTATCTACTTAAATAGTGGTGTCAAAGTTTTCAAGATCTTCCATATAACTTCATCATCTTGTTTAGTTCTACCAAGAGACTAAATTCATACAATAATTTATGATATTCTACCAACATAACTTCTTACAGATTCATCTTCCATCATCTTAGCATCTTGAAATGCAGAAATCCAATTTTGCAATCTCATTCTTTTTGCATGATAATCACCTTCAAATGTAACTTCTAATGCTTTCCAAATTTCATAAGAAGTTTTTAATGTCTTTCCTTGATTGTATTTATTCTCTAGAAGAGCTGATAGTAGGGATTCTTTGGCTCTCATGTTACACATGAATAGATCTCTTTCTTCCTCACTACATTCATCAAGCTTTGTTTCTTCAATAATTGTCTTCTTAGCTTTTGTCAAAAGCCAATATCCTAGACCCATCCATAACAAATGAGTCTTCATCTTTTCCTTACAACTATGATAGTTAGCCCCATTGAATCTTGGACTATCCTTCTTGAACATATTCACTATTGATCTCCCAAAGTTGTTAGGCCTTATCTTCAATGACCTAATGCTCTAATACCAATTGTTAGAATATATAGTCCACTAATATAACTAGGGGGGGGGGGGGGGGGGGTGTGAATTAGTTATCCAACTATTATCATAATCATTAACCTTAAATAAACTTAACCACATGAGTAATGTAAATTGAAACCACAACAAGATACTCATACACAATTAACACTAGATATGTTAACTAGGAAAACCCTTGATTAGAGGAAAAACCTTGGTGGGGATGGTACCCACAAGATGATGTACTAATATAAATATTCCTTGTTAGAGGATAGACCATGTTAGGGGTCTATTACAACATTTAGTACATATGAGTCCCTATTAGGAGACTTTAAATCCCTATTAGGAGATTCCAACTCTGTGAGGAGTTGTGCCAACCTTGTTAGGAGTAGTGGAAGACAACTAGACCCGCTGCCCAAATAACTTCAAGGTTAAGATAAATGAACCCACTATCCAAATGATCTCTATATTATTCCTTATAGAATAATATAATTGAAATGTGTCTCTATCTTTTCAACTAGACTTCTTCTCTTTCAGATCTTGTAACCAAATCTTATACTACGCATCTAATGATCCCTTGGATCACTTACACATATTCAGTAAGCACTCTACTCCTTCTCGCTCTGTGCACTAATACTTCACATCCCACTTGGTCCTCTAATCCAAGTCCACATTACAAGTAGGGAAAACAAATTTCCTTTATACCATATCTTCACAATAATTCATTGAGTCGGCCTTGAGACTTTTTCAATTAATTAAAATAAGATAATTAATTAATTCATAGATACAATGGCACTGTCAGCTCACAATCTATACAAAAATTTATATGTGTGAAACCACATCTTGTGTACACGTTGGCATCAACACATGAATGTACTTTATCACTTTGTTTCTGCACATCTCCTTCATTACATCTCAGATGAAAGATAATGATAGATGATTTGAACTCTATTTTCCAATGCTCTATTTCTGCACTACTTCCAGCAAATCAAGTGTAACTTCCATACACAATCGAATTAGACATAGTCCTCTTAACCACATCATCAAGAAAACCTCATGAACATGTCTTTCATTGTGCATCATCTAAAACTTCCTCAACTTCTACACATCATAAGATTATTGATTGATATTCTTCTAGTCTTTATAGAATTACTGCTATGTTGACATCAATGAAAAATATAGTCATGAATGCAACATATCAATGCTCTTCAATGCTTAGGATACTGCCCCAATGTAGTATCATCAAAATTCATGCTAACATTTGTCACATTACATGACCCTACTTGAACTATCTTGATTTAGAATCAAAGAAATTAGAAGATTTATACAAGAGCCAATGCTGCTACTCTAGGTTCCAAAGGGAAGGAGCATATACATACTAATCTAGAAAAGATTATAGACATTAAAATCTTATCTAGAATAGAGATAGTAGCCAACTCTTCTACCTTTGGTATATTCAAATTCTGTAAATCTTCCTCCATTTCTATCTATCCAACAAAATACTTGAGGATGAACCCTGAGGAATTAGACAAGCTAGTCCAATATGTGAAAAGAGAACCTCTCACAAGTGCTCAGTTCATTAATAATGTCAAAGAGACCCAAACAGATCATGAAAAACTCATCTTTGTATCAAAAGGTGCTTGAAAAGATCCTAATGAGACACTGTATACCCACACCATCAAAGGGGTAGTTGAAGAAAGGAAACCCAACCCATTTTACATATCTCTACTTTTGAATAGGCAAAAACTCAATAATTACATTATAGATTTAGGAGCTCTTGATAATATCATGCCATCTCTAGTGGCTAGGGCCCTTTGTCTTTATCTCACCAAGAATTTTGGGTGTTGTTATTTAATGGATGGTAAGAAAGTACCTCTTGTGGGTCAAGTCAAGGATGTGCAAGTTGTTCTTGCCACCTATCTAGATAAGAGATTGAAATTAACCATCTTGGTGGCTGATATCCTGACCAGTTATGGAATGCTACTAAGCTGAAAATTTTGCAAGGACATAGGAGAAGAAATTAAAATGGACTTGTTTGAAGCTTTGATTCTAGTGGGTAAGAAGAAAATTAAATTGGAACCAGAATTGTAGAATAAATACACTATGGTGCCTTCAGATAACCCTAAAGCCCAAATATTGTATGAAGAATGTCAATTTGGAAACTATGTGATCCTACCTGACAATGAGTTTGAAGTAGGTGAAAATGAAGCTGAAACAACAGCCTTGTGGGTGATGGAATTTGATGGTAGTTGCTCTAATTCGAGATTAAGTGTTGGGGTGGTTTTGATTTCTCCCCCAAAGGACTTGTTCACATTCTCTTTCAAATTGGATTTCAAAAACATAGATAACACAACAGAGTATGAAGCCCTACTATTGGGATTGCAGGAGGCCAAAGCAAACGGAATAAAGCAACTGAAGGTAAAAGGTGACACTAAACTAATCGTGAAATAGGTAAGAAATCAGTTTTGTGTAAAAAATGATAGACTGAAGGATTATAGGAACTTGGTTTGGGATGAATTAAAATTCTTTGATGCTTTTTCTATTTGGTTCATTCCTCATTCACACAACTCTAGAGTTGATTCCTTAGCTATCTCTGCCTCATTACTTCTACCACATCTTGATTTAAAGAATTATGACTATAGGATAGAAATGATTTATAGGCCTAGTATACCAAACAATGTAGATCACTAGTAGGTCTTTGATGATGATTCATAATTGAAGAATTTCATGGGATGTATTAGAAGCTTTTCTGATGTTTTCTTTAAAGGGTCAGGAAAAGACAATAAGTCAGTAGGAAAAGAATTAGATGAATCTAGGGAAGTGATATAGTTGAAAGGGAACAAAATACCAAAGGGGTTGGTCTCTCTTGAACATCTGTTCAGACAGAAAGATGACAATGCCATTAGAAGAGTGGATGTTCACAATGATGGTCTGAAGGAATATGATAATATTAATATCAGTGATGAAGGAGGATCCTAGATGGATTTCAATTGGGCAAACCTGCTCTAAAAGGGAAAAGAGGAGTTTTCTTAAGCTTCTAACAAGATATAGAGATGTCTTTGCTTGGGGTATGAGGATTTGAAATTTTTTAGGAATGAAGAGTTCAGACACCACCTACCTTTAAAGCCTAAGGCAACCCCTTATCAATAAAAGATAATAAATTATAACCGTAAAGTGTCTGAGGTGATTTTGAAGGAAGTAGAAAAAATGTTGAAAGCCCATACTATCTATCCAATTCACTATTCTACTTGGATAGAAAACATTGTCCTTGTAAGAAAGAAAAATGACGAGATAAGGATCTATGGATTTTAGGAACCTAAACCAGGCTAGTCTAAAGGACAATTATGCACCTCCTACCATGGATCATGTTCTATAGTATGTTGTTGGGTTAGAGGTCATGTCAATGCTCAACAAATACACAAGGTATAATAAAATCAATTTATCTTAAGAAGACCAATATAAGATCACTTTTATTACTCCCTAGGGTACCTATGCTTACAATAGAATGCCTTTTTGGCTTCATCAATGTAGGGGCAACATTATAGAGAGCAAGGAAATTTTTTTTCAAAGACTTATGAGATAAAATGATTGTAATGTAAGGAAACTTGGCAATAAAGAATATAACCGTTTCCACATAACCCATAATAGATCTGAAATAAATACAAAATTAAAAATCCACATGCAAGAGAAAAGACAACATACCCACAAAATGTGACACAAGATATACCCTGGGAAATCCTCATTGAGGGAAAAAAACCCAGCCTCCAAAAGCATCCATCACCCTGTATTATTCAGCAAAAATACCATTGCCATACAACCATGGAAGCCTTCATGGCCATAGCCACAACCAAGCAAACTATGTGAACAAGCATGAATCCACACATCCCATGCCATGCTTTCAACCTTCACAAATGCTCCCTTGGCTAACCTGTCAAGCCTTGTCCCGCTCGACTCTTGCCTTTTGTCTTCTCCTTGTCACTCTTTTTCTCTCTACAACAACTACCCTTGTGGCTGCTTATATAGTAGCAAGTCCCACAAAACCACTAAGTGGTATTACATAAACCATGTGCTACCTAACCCACTGACCCCACATTTAATATTGGGCATTTAATTGTTTTTCCCAATATTAAATAATTACATGAAATATTATCACAATGTTACAATACAACTCATCAAGAATATTCCATGGGAATCTTTACATGTTGCACGTCCATCTAGGTACAACATTACATAATAAAATAAAATAATAAAATAACAATATTATGCAATGTGTGCAACACCCATTATCTCAACAATCTCCCACTTGTTGTATACATTGCATAGGGTCAATCCGTAGCCACATAAATGAACAAGGGAACAATCCCTCCCAACACATCCACCATCATGGATCAAAATACACCAAGTGCTCCATCCTGGTACCCACAAAAAAATCAAAGTATCCAGCATCTCAAACATGAATGATCTCACCTCCTATTATGCCACTCCCACTGGACATACATAGAAGCCATCCAAAGAGAAAGCCACCCAACCTGTTGCATTAGAAGATCATAAAATCCTGTACCAACTAAAATTCCAAGCACAAATAACCTGATCCAAAGGTAATCACATGTATCCGTAGTTGTCAAAATATCCATAGCTGAAATAGCACCCACAACAAAGTGCCAAACCCATCCAACTATCCATACCTCCAAAAGGTATAACAAGTGAATCTCATATCACTGACATATCCAATCTACAACCTGCAATCACAAGCCTTAAGAGCAATACCTGCCACATATATACCAAGAAGCTCCCACTGCAAAAGATAATGTCAAATCTATAACCAATCCACTCACAACATCTCAAAGAAGTGAATCCATGTAGTATCAAGGACATCCACAATACATAAACTGATATCCTGCAAGAACAACTCTCCAATGCTCTCCCAAGTTCACCACAACCAACAGAGGAAAGAGAAAGAAATAACCATGTCATATCTCACATGACATACATGAGCACAAACTAGTGATCACAATCTCCAACCAATCTCAAATCCAATGTAAGCAAAACTGAACATCCAGGAAGATAACCAAGACCAGAGAAACTATGCAAATCAAACCTGTATCATGTCCTTCTACACACACCTCTAGATGTAAACTGTGAAAGTTAGATCTCCTCCATAAAACCCCAACAAGAAGCCTCAACAACACCCAAACCATACCATATAACTAATCATGGATGTAAGCCTCTCACAAGAAGATCAAACTCAATAAACCATTCCTAAACCAAGGAATAACCATTCCTAATCCAAGGAAAATGCCCAATATAAAACCATCTCCCAAATTCAACCAGCATAACAACATATGCACATGGAGATAACCAATGCTAAACCATCTCTCAAATGAACCCTCCAGAACTAACTCATGTACCATAGCTCAAGATCCATATCCATGAAAGACAAGCATAAATATAATGCAACTGAGAGAAAATAATGGGCTATACCTCTCAAGTAGCAAACCGCCGAGTAGACCAAGAGTGGGGAATGAGAATGCTCATCAAGATACCCAAGTCTCCAACCAAGACTCATCTAAGAACAATCTCCTCTCAAGTCCATATCAGGTGACTGCCCCTCGAACTTCCTGCTGAAACCATCAACCGTCCCAACAAATACTTCTCTAATCCAAGAGAAAACAACATCACCACCGTCTCTAAGTATCCATGAGCACCTGTAACAAATCAATCCATGCCAACTCCAAATGCAACATAGAAATATCATGAAGTATCCAGCTTATGATCAGTGTACTCAATACCAAGAAACTAAACCAAGATCAATGTCAAAGTTCCAACCATGGCCTCAGGAACATAAACATGACAACATGATCTAACCATCTCAACCAAAGAGATAACATGCTCTATATGAACACACCATAACTTGTCACAACTCTAAACGTGTATCAAGAGTATACCATGACATAATAATGAAACCATCCTCATACCAAGGATAACATGCCAAATAAAAGCATAAACCACACCTTTTCCAAGAACCTTGTAAGTCCTCAAGATGCAACCATCTCCACACACCATGAAGAAAACCATCTCCACATACCAGGAAGAACCATCTTCATACACCATGAAGATAACAAGTGCACCATGCAAATGTCAAAGATGCTTCTGCGACAACAGGATCTAAGACAAACCTCCAACATCTGCAAACACTCAATAAATATATCAATGCCAAAAACTCCCACTCAACCGTGGTACCAAGTCACCTATGGAATCATAGAATCCATCCTCTCCAAACCAAGAAGATATAAACCAAACCAGGAACTAATCCTGCACTATCACCCCATCACTGTCACAAGCTCCCACTAAACCATGTATCCAAGCTATCTAAGACATAATGATGAAAATACCATCCTCTAACCATGAGAATCAACCAAGGAATCAAACCATCAAAGAACTCAAAGTGCACATCATGAGCTCCTCAAAAGAAAACCAAATAACCATGATCCTCAAACAAGAAGATATACCACCATAAATGAATAAAAAATCCAAGCTAATGAACATCAAGGATGTACCTGTATAACCAATCATGTCATGCCAAAATCCATGACACCATGATCACATTCGTGAACCAAGCATCAGGCTCTCAATATGTCCAACCTGTCAGCATAAAATAGTCAACCACAATCCTCCACCATGACTATCCCTGGTAACAACATCTCATCCCTTCTACATGAAGATAAAAATAAATCATGTGACTTAGGGCATAGACAACCCAAATCCAAGCCACCAATCTGAATATGCATCAATAATGAAAGATCAATGGGCAAAGACAACCCATAACCAAGCTATAAATGCAACCTGTAAGTATAGACCGCTTACAACACTGCACAACTTGTAGACCCAACAAGTCATCATGCATATCCAAACCAAACACTGATAACCATATCATCATTAGACCAATCTGAAATATGAACTGAGTATACAATGACATCAAAAACTTAAATCTCCAATGCCATAAACTCACAATGTTACCATAGTCAAAATATATCTATAAACTATTTAGATCAATAGATCAACAAATAAATCATGCCAAACTTGTACCAAATCTAAACCAATGTGTAGAGCTTTCCAAGAGCTTTCTGTTGACTACATGAAGTCCAAAATCCGACTTTGTATGCCCAAGTTATGCCCTAATCTGTGCTCAAAATAAACAACATCTGATTTTAGGGCTCTTAAAACCTAAAAAAATTTCAAAATCATAGAACCAAACCTGCACCATCTTGTAGAGCTCTGAATTAGCTTTCCAACGCCTATAAGAACTCTGAAATCTGATATTCTGAGAGAAAGTTATGACCATTTTACTAAGACAGTCTTTTTACTATTTTCAGTACGATTTTTAATTTTTTAATTTTTTCAGTGACGAAAATTCCGACGGGATTAAATTTGACGGCCATCATGGGCTGAAACCAAAAAATTCTTTCATTTCCTCTTAACATGGCCAAACTAGGGCATATTATATATCAAATTTTATGAAAATGTCGACCTGGATCCAATGGAGAGGTCTGTTTTTACCCAGGAGGTCATTTCTGCAAGCTACCCCCAAAACCCTCAATTAAATAAAACATCCAAAAAAATCCTTTTCTCCAACAATTTCACATGCCCAAATCTTTTAACATCCCATCATAACGACAAATCCAAAGTCCTTAGATCTGCAATAAATCATTCATATATCTTGCCCTTTCTTTTATCCTCTCATGCATTTCCATGGATTCAATCTAGGGTTACAATAATAAAACCATAACTTTGATACCACTTGTAAGGAAACTTGGCAATAAAGAATATAACCGTTTCTACATAACCCATAATAGATCTGAAATAAATTCGAAATTAAAAATCCACATGCAAGAGAAAAGACAACATACCCACAAAATGTGACACAAGATATACCCTAGGAAATCCTCATTGAGGGAAAAAACCCCAGCCTCCAAAAGCATCCATCACCCTGTATTATTCAGCAAAAATACCATTGCCATACAACCATGGAAGCCTTCATGGCCATAGCCACAACCAAGCAAACTATGTGAACAAGCATGAATCCACACATCCCATGCCATGCTTTCAACCTTCACAAATACTCCCTTGGCTAACCTGTCAAGCCTTGTCCCGCTCGACTCTTGCCTTTTGTCTTCTCCTTGTCACTCTTTTTCTCTCTACAACAACTACCCTTGTGGCTACTTATATAGTAGCAAGTCTCACAAAACCACTAAGTGGTATTACATAAACCATGTGCTAAAACCATGTGCTACCTAACCCACTGACCCCACATTTAATATTGGGCATTTAATTGTTTTTCCCAATATTAAATAATTACATGAAATATTATCACAATGTTACAATACAACTCATCAAGAATATTTCATGGGAATCTTTACATATTGCACGTCCATCTAGGTACAACATTACATAATAAAATAAAATAACAATATTATGCAATGTGTGCAACACCCATTATCTCAACATGTAATATATCTAGATGATCGAATCATTTACTCTAATAGGAGAAAACACCATTTGAGTGATCTTGAAGTAATGTTAAACAAATGTAGTTTGCAAGGCATATCCATGAATCTTAAAGATCCATTTTCTTTGTGGAGGAAGGTAAGCTTCTAGGATCCATTATTTCTAAGAGGGGTATAAGAATTGATCCAGATAGGATTAAAGCAATCCAACAATTATCCCTACCTACCAATAAAGTGAGTTGAAATCCTTCTTTGGTTAGATAAATTTCTTGAGGAGTTTTATTCCTAAGTTCTTAGAGAAGGTGAGATATATGTTGAACATAATGAGTGAGAAACACCCTTTCAGATGGAAAGGGGAAGGAAAAAGGGCTTTTGAGGGTATCAATATAGCTATTTCAAATGATCCTATGTTGGTCAACCTAGATTTTAAGAAAGATTTTATCATATATTTCTATGCCTCAGAGCATACTTTATCTAGAATCTAGATTCAGAAAAATGATCAGGATGAAGAAGTTCTAATCACCTTCATGAGCATACCATTGAAAAAGGATGAACTAAATTACACTCAGATGGAGAAACATGCATTCACTATGGTGAAAGCACTAAAACAATTTAGGTATTATATTTTTCATTCCCATTCTATTGTGTATGTACTTGAGACTGCAGTTAAAAGCATACTGACTCAACAAGAGATTGGGGTAAACAAGAGAGCAATAAGGGGGGCCAATATTCAAGAATATGATCTTACAATGAAACCTATGAACTTAGTTAGGGGATAAGGCTTCTACAAATTGATAGCAAAAAATAAAGAGTCTTTACCGGGAGACATACCTATTGAACCCACAGTTTTGTTAGTTAGCTCGAGTGATCCTTGGTTTTCTAATGTAGTATACTACTTGACCTATGCTGAATGCTCAAATAATTTTAATTATAAATAAAAATGCAACCTCTGGTAGAAAGAAACCAAGTATGTAATCTCACATGGTATACTATACAAGAGAGGCATTGATGGAACCTTCCTGAGATACGTAGACAGTAAGCAACATGATAGGTTATTGAAACTATATTATTTAGATGTTTGTGGTGGGCATTTCTACTCTATAGTAAATACCTTCAAAATTATTAGGAATTATTTTATTGGCCAAGCATGTTCAAGGATGCATACTTGTATGTAAAAAATTGTGAGAAGTGTAAATTTTTTACAAGCTGCCCTTAGCTTGCAACGGTACCATTGAGACCTATAGTAATTGATGATCCTTTCTACCAATGGGGTATAGATTTCATAGGACCTTTGAATCCCCCATCCAACATAGGTCATGTATATATCTTGATGGCTATGGATTACTTCACCAAGTGGGTGGAGGCAATCCCTACAAAGAAAGCTAATTCCCAAGTGGTGTGTGATTTCCTAATGAAGTTTATATTTGTTAGATTTGAGGTTCCACAGAAGATAGTGGCAGATAACACAACCTATTTCTCATCTAAAGAAATTTCTATGATTTTTTATGAACATAGGATATCCTTGGCTCATTCATCAAATTATTTTCCTTAGGGAAATGGGTAGGTGGAATCCAACAACAAGAATCTAGTCACCATAATGAAAAAATTGGTAAGTGATAATGCTCAAAATTGGCATAAAAAGTTGTATGGGGCACTATGGGTTGATAGGATCACACCAAAGAGTGTTATCAGCAGGGCCTATTTTGAGTTGGTTTATGGAGTTAGAGCTCAAGTATCCTTGCTACTGGAATTATTTATTATGAAGTTGCAATCGGTAATTGAGGACCCATTTTTCCATGATTCTCTAGAAAAGAGAGTAATGTATTTGAAAAAGCTTGAAAAAGAAAGGGATAAACTAGTGGACCATATCACTAAACACTAGATAAGGGTTAAGAAAATATTCAATATGAAATCTAGAGCCTATAATTTCATGAAAGGAAATGAGATTCTATTGTGGGACAAAAGGAAGGAGCCGAAAGGTGCACATGGTAAATTTAATTCATTATGGAAAGGCCTATTTGTTATCACATAAGTCATTGGTTCAAATGATTTTCACCTAAGTTACCCTGATGGTATAGGTATATCCTTTACTTATAATGGACAAGACTTAAAATTGTTGAAATTGTAGCTTCCCTAAGTTTCTTTCCCTATGTGCATATTCTTTGGTTTTCTTGGTTTTTCCTGTTGTTACTTTAATTGGTTTCCTATTTTGATTCCCTTTCAGTCAGTTTATATTCCAAGTATTATGAGTTCTCTATGCACTCCATGTAGACAATCCCCAATCAAAGCCACTGTTAGCCCTATTTTTGAGTCTCCATTTTTTATTTTCATTTTTATCCTTCACTCCAAAAAATGCATCAACAATTCTTTCATCTTTCTTTTTGCTCAGATGTCATCTTATCTTATCTTCTAAAGTCAAGTTTTGTGATGCCTCTTCGTGAATTTTCCTTTAAACCTCTTTGAACTCCAATTCAAAGTAGTTAAAAGTAGTCAACTAAAGTTTAAAGACCAACTCTTGATCTTGTAGGTGGGAACCATCAAACATGGTAGAAGTGTTCTTTTGAACTACTTCAAACCTCTTTAAACCTTGGTTCAAAGTAGTTCAAAGTAGTTCTCTTACTAGAGGTTTTACACTCATGAGTATTATTGATTTTTGAAAAGACGATCATTCCTAAAGTGTTAGTTACAGTGTTAGGATAATAATTAAGCCATCCATTTCAATTTTCACTTGGTGTGGATGGTGAGTTGGCGTCACAAGTAATAAAAGGGCATATCTTTTTCTTTGAAGCTAGATCAGTTGTCAGGGGGTTTGTAATTATTGTAATGACATTATTTTAAGGTGATCATTTAATAAGGAAGTACCATCTCTATTTTAAGCATGTGTGCTATGCCATGATGATCACATTTTAATTACCTCATTATGAGGTGGTACTTTTTCCAAGATGTTAACTTATCTTTAAAGTTTCAAGTTCATGGTTCATTTGTTTTATCCTACGCTAAGGTGAATTGAAGGTGGAGCAATAGGAGAAGGGAAGTTTTCTTGTTTTCTTTCAGAAAATTATAGGTGAGAATGTGAAAAATCTCTTACTTCTCCTTCTATGTTGTTGTTTTGAAAGACACAGTGGTTTTGGGGTGTTTGTTTCCTTTTTGTTAAAATGAAGTCTGTTCTGCATTTATTCAAGAATGTTTCTAGTCCTGAATATAAAAATCCTATAATCTCCTATACCAATTTAATCTCCTAAATTTATATGTGAAGTGACTGAATAGAAGAAGAAAACCATGGAAGAAAAAGCTATGATTAAAGAAGACAAAAGATTTTTGGCCAACAAACTGCAAGAGAAATCATCAGAACTAACCAAGATCTTTGACATGCAATTGGATACTCTAAGTCAAATAATGAATGCCAACTATGAATTGAATGTCAAGGACATTGAGATAAAAACATTGAAGTTGCAAAATGAGCAACTATAGAATGACCTAAAAAGGGGAAAGGAATTTGCTGAAAGTTTCAACAAACCAAGTAAAGCCATCAAATACTTTGAGAAATTAATGAAAATGCCTAGATCTAATAATGACACATCAAGACTGAGATACACATGTACTGAAGAAGGAGAATCATCCAAAAGTGCTAAAGAAAGGAGCAACAAAGGTAAGAACTCCAAACCTTCTTGTCATAATTATGGTAAGAAAGGACATACTGCTAATATGTGTAGGAGCAAGACTACAAATTAGAATGTCAATCATAAGAGCATGGTTTACTATCATATGTGCAACAAACAAGTTCATCAGGCACATGAATGCAGAACCAAGACCATGCACACACAAAGATTTGAAGGATATTGCTACAACTATCAGAAGTATGGACATAAAGCTTTTTAGTGCAAATCCAAATCCATGTGGTCATTGAATAGCCAAGAAATGGTAAGGAGCAATGACAACTCTAACTAGGATTATAGTACAAGATATATCTTTCATTATTGTCAAGAATATGGACATGTTCCTAAGAATTGTATTAGGACAAACTTTAGAGGTGACTACAAAAGGTGGTTGACTCAAACCACATGTTTTAGCTATTTGATGACTAGTCACATCAGTAGGTATTGTCCAACAAAGTCAAAGGTACCAAGTTGTGAATTTGACAAAGGCAAAGGTAAGGTAGATGCTGAAAATATTAGAAAATGAAATGAACAAGACATGGAAGAAGAAAGATGATTGCAACACATCACATGGAGAAGGGATCACTTCACCCAATGGGTCAAGTGATCACACCTCATCAAAATAAGTAATCAAGAGGTATGTGGGATTTATATTTAAAGGTTATATCATACATTAGTTCCAAAAGGACCTAGTAATGACAAGACTACATTAGCATGAACAAAGATGCAAGATGTTATTAGGAATCCAAGTAAATTCTTTAAGTTTTTCATGTTATTGCCGAGCATGAAAAGTTTCCTATATGTATCAGGTGAAATGGTAGAAGATCCTGAGCTAATAGACTGGTTAGTTGATGCTGAGCTCATAGCAATTATTGAGTGAATAAAATGTGAATGGATATTGAGTGAGCCTAAAATTGGTTGATGCTAAGCTTACATTTGTATAAGAACTCAACATTTATTATACGGTTTTCAAAGGGTATTTTATCGATTTTAGTTCATTTCACATAATTTCAAATTCAAGAAAGAGCAAGGAGAGTAGAAGGTAATCTAGGAATCCATTCAAAGTAGTTGCAAAATATTTTAGAAGTGATTCTATACTAGTTCATTGGATCTTATAAGGTATTTATCAAGAGTCGAGCTATGGAGTTTATATTTTCATAAACCCTAGTTTTACAGAATGGCTTCTAGCTCAAAGAATATAGAGGGAAAGGAGGTTTTCAATGGCCAAGTGGTTACTAATGAAGTTAAGAAACTAATTTTCAAAGCTATTCTTGATATTGCTTACAAGAAAGATCCTTCTGGTGCATTATCCATGATACTACCAAATGTTTTAATGGTGCAAGATGTTAGGAAATGTTATAACTATAAAATAGGTAGCATTGCTGATATAGAGATTAGGGAAGCATACAACAGACTCTATGATAATGGTGTGTTAAAAGAAGAACTCAAAATTGTTGAGAGGAAAGGGTTAAATCATGACCTTGATTTCCTAAATGTGTTCAAGAAAAAATGGATTAGGATAGTGCTTAGTTGAATTCATGATGGTTCACTATGGATGGATAATGGACCTATGAAAATTACTAAGAGGATTATCCATATCATTACTCGTTATCCAACCCTAGATTGGCCTAAGACACTAAGAAGTGATTTGAAGGAGGTGATTAAGAAAAACACTAGAGATGTATGGAACAAGAGAGGCATGACAATTGACACAATCACCGATCCTTTGATAGACTTTATTGTAATGGTTATATCACACAAGTTTTACCAATCTAGTAGATTAAACATTGTGCCTTGTATGGCTATGGATGTAGTATATAATTTTTTAACAAAAGATCACACATATGATCTAGTAGATCTATAATTGCAACAATTGATGGAGAACCTAGGATCTATAAGAAAAACAAAGAGTGCATAATGTAATCTTGGTTCTATTTTTATATGCATATTCTTTTATGTTCAAAATACTTTTCCTACATTTGGCATAATTTATTGGAAGACAAATAGGTTAGTAGTAGTAAAAATTGGTGAATATATTGAACAATTAGGTGAGAATTTTGAAAGTGATGACATGCTATTTTGAAGACTTCAAGTAGTCAATGAAGGAGAGATTGAGAATACCAGTGTCACTAGTAGAGAAAAAATATGATGATGTATGTTTTCTAGTGCATGCTAATTAAACTTTTGTACAAGTTGCTACACCGAGGGTGAGATGGTTGAGGCCATTTGGATATGAAATAAATGTGGATAAAGCCTCTATAGCTATAATTGCATTACTTGTAGAAGAGGTGGATAAAAATGATAATACATTTGGAAACTATGAAATGGCTAAGTCCAAAATCACAATGGAACTGAAGACTGACTCAATTATTAAGAAAAAGGATAATTTAGTGAGGAAATTAAAGGCTAAATTTGGTAAGGGTGCTAAGCAGGAAGAAGAAGAAGAAGAAGAAGAAGAAGAGGATGATGAAGAGGAAGAAGACTCTTAGGAACACGCACCTCTTGCACTAACTCAAGTAATTGGAGAGGACCAACAGGAAGAGGAGACTGAATTTACTAAAGGTGTTGAGGGAGAAGAAGCCAAGGAAGCACCTACTCCTACCGAGAAAAATAAGAGGAATGCTAAGGCCCAACCAGTAAAAAAAGCTAAGAAGGTAGCCAAGCTAAGTTAGCCCAAGCCAACTACACTTACTACAAGGGCTAGTGCATGTGCAACTGCAAAAAAGGAAAAAGAGAAGAAAAAACCTACAGAGCAGGGAGGTCAAAAGTAGAAGAGACAAAGAAGCAAATATGTTGCACAAGCTGAGTTTGATGAGGTGAAAACAAAGTCAGATGTCAATAGCCAATTTAAGATGGTGAGTCACAATCCTTTATCAAATCTTGAGAACCTTTGTAAAAATGTTAAGAATATTGTAGACTTATCAGGATTTACACATGTTGATTTTGATAATTTGGGTAAAGTCAAGAAAAATCAAGTGGAAGAGGCCATACATGCCATAATGAAAAAATTCAAGACTACTCCAATAGAGATTGCCAAATTAATGCCAAAGAGTTTATATGATAGAGTTGAGAAAAATTGGCACTATTATTTGGACTTGGAGAGAAAAATAAGAGAAACCTCACTTGCACAAATGATTCTTAAACTTAATAAGGTACAAATTGCTAAGGCTATAAAGAAGTAGTTAAGTTGTTAGCATTTTACAAAATAATATTGAAGACGTAGTTAAGAAGTCCACACAAATATGGAAAGTAACATATGGACTTGCTATAGTAAAGGAAGGAGAAGAGGAACCCATAGAGGTTAAGGATGATGAAGAAGATGATAAGAATGAAGGTACTTTTGAGGGAGGAACAAACATGCATACAAATGACAAGGCAACAACTTAGCCAGAACAAGAAGAAGAACAGAGTGTGCAAGACACACAATTGCCTAGTGTTAGTCCTCAACATGTCACAAGTGAGAATATTGAAAAAAACATAGTTAAGGATGTTTCTGATGTCAAAGTTTAGAACATCAATCCCCTTATGGAGGAAGATCTCAAGATACTAGATCAGCCCACAGTACAGGAAAAACTTTGTGATAATCCTGTATTGGTGAGAGTGGAAGAATTGTAGAAGATAGTGACTAATATAACAAGGGTAGAGGTGAATCCACAAGAACCACCTTCTATCATCCCTTAAGTCATTTATGTAAAACCTTTGGACAAAACACCAAAAGCTACATCTAAAAAGGTTGATATAATTGCAGAGGATACAGTGGAAACACAAGTTACTACTAAACAACAACAAGAAATAGGTTAGATACTTATCTACACCTACAACATAAGATCAAGGTGCATCAAAATTCATTGTGGAAGTCAAGGGAAAGCTTGAAGATAATGAGTTGTCACCTAAGGTGAAGGAGCATGTTGCGATCCAAGCCCTAGTAACCTTACTAGCATCTGGCACTCCTTCCACTAACACTCTTTAGAAGCCGAGCACATATATAACACCACTATAGGTCTAAGTGTTGATATTGAGTTCATCAAAGGTAGAAGAAGTCATACAATATGAAGATGTGAGCCTTGATGAAGAAATTGTTCTACCCAAGTATGAATATGATATAATGATGATAGAATAGATGGGCATACTCCAACAAGCCCTAGCAATGAAGAAGCATCAAGAAATGCGTAGAAGGGAGCATACGTAGAAGTAGAGATTGTAAGATATTAAAGACATCTTTTTAGATGCATTTAGTTTGAAAAATCTAGATGAGACCAAGCCACTGGTTGAAAAATTGATAGATATAATGGAGAAGGTCAATGATGTAGACCTAGATACAAATGCAAAACTACTAGAATGGTCAGAACAGAAGTTTGAGAGAAAAGTGAATGAAAAGATATTAGGTGACATAAAAATAACACAATTTGCATTGGAAAAAGGGTTGAGGATGTGAAGAAGGTACTTGAGAACATATTCTCATTGTACACTAAATTGTGTAATCCAACACTCTTCACCCAAGAAACCAGAAGTCACATTTTGAGCCTGGAGAGCTAAATCAATTCATCAGGTGCAAAACTACCTACAAATCTAGCTCAAAGTGAAAAGCACTTTAGGAAATTGCTACAAACCTAGAGTTAGTTTCATTTTCAACATATGAGGCCAACGTAAGGGCCAAACTAATTAGCACTGAAACCACTCTAACCGTTCATATGGAAAGTTTGCACAAGGAACTAGGTTATGTTGAAACCCTAATGAAGAAAGACCCAAATATTTCTACATTAGATGGTCTAGTCCACCTTGCTACCAAGCTTGCTATCCAAATCAAGTCTTTGGATGTAGCATGTGAGAATTGGGATGCAAATCTCAAGATAATCCGAGATGTCCATAAATCTTTTCTAGACAAACACACACTAAGTGTATAGCCCATTGACATAAGTGCAAGCACAAAACAACATGAAGTCAAAGAGTATTAGTTAAGGCATATTTACTTAGTAGGAGTATAGAATTTTGGATATAGAATGGATTTATTAACTCAGGGGGAGTTATTAGATTTTGAAGTATCTAAGTTGTTACAAAATTTTTCAATTTTTAAGTTTTGTATATAAGCCGAGATCAAGTGTTTTTGACACTCATATCAAAAGGGGAGATTGTTGATCTTAGATTGGTTTTGACAAGTAAATGTCAATGCACTTAAGTTATTTACTTAGTTCATGCCAAACAAGTAGTACATGCCGAGCATAACATGTATAATATAGAGCATGTCGAGTCCATGGTGAGTGTCAAGCCACTCATATGCTGAGTGATTCAGGAGCTGAGTGAAAAGTGGATGCTTAGTGTATGCCATTAGAGACTTCAGGTTCCAAGTAAGATATTTTTAACATATTTGTTTGTAATGGCATAGTTTTAACATATTTGTTTGTAATGGCACAAACAACTATGTAAACCATTTTTGAGTTGAATTATAGATGAATTATGATGTTTTGGAGATATGGACAAATATTAAGTTGGATTCCCAATGCAATTACATGTAGCCAATTAGAAAATGGGAAGGATTAAGTGGAAAAATGAATGAATCATAGCCATGGATTCATACCTAACCCTAAGTCACCTATGTCTTCTTAAGGAGGACAAACCATAAACTTTCTATGAATGAGAAAGGAGTGAAGATAGTAGTTTGCATGTGCAAATAGAGCATTCATGGTGGCTAAGGAGTTATGAAGTGAGACTACATTACAAAATATATTAGAGCAAAATATAGGAAAGAAGACAAAAGACAACAAAGAGACATCAGATCAACAATGATCAAGAAGAAATCAAGAGGTGATCTGTCATCAGGAAAATAAGTTCTAACCAAAGGATCAATGCCGAGACATTCTAATAGGTGATTTCAATCAAAATCTCTTAACAGAGTAGTCCTAATAGGATATATTGAAATCCTCTAACAAGGTGCTCAATTGTGAATTAAAGTCCTTTAGCAAGGCATGCTTCTAATAGGGTGTTGAAATCCTCTAACAGGGTGAGACCTAACAGTCTTTGTAAGACTTTAACAGGGGAAACCTTTCAGAGGGTAGATCATGTCTCATGATCAAAACATTGTAACCTTAATTGGATACACTTTATTACTGCAGTAGTGAAGATTTGTGGGTATCATCCCCACCCTAGTTTTACCTTCTCATTGGAGGGTTTTTGGGTAATCATATCTGGTGCCACATGTGTGTGAATGTTTACTTGCTTACATGTTTTAGATTTACATGCTTTACATGTTATTTTAGTTTACTCATTGAATGCATGAGATGGATGTGTTGTAAAATTTTTACGGGTCTAAGTTTTAACTACTAATTCACCCACCACCTCACCTTTCAAAAGTTTACCTTTCCTATTGTAATTCCAACAATTACTAGAATGCACCTTTGCCACCTTTGGTCCTAGTCAAACCCTAGTTCAGTACCAAGAGAACCATGCTAAATATGAAAACCTCATGGCCTAGAAGTGGATGGAAACAAATTATAAAGGAAGTTCGAGGCTGCCCAAAATAGTTACCAAAGACCATATGAAACCTCATATTCATGACCTGATGGTTCTATTGCATTGAGCTAAGGGGTCTACTGGTGTCTTACTTTTTGAAGATTGGATGTATCATTAGATAGATATTATCTTAATTAGGAAGCAATTTATAGATTGGGTAGAGTTGATAGCCAGCTCACTAAGAAATTAATTCAAACACTCAAAGCTCTCAAGATAGGAATTCTATATGTCCTCTTCCTTGACTTATTGCATTGCATGTGTGAGTAATATTACTTCCACCCCTCATGAACCTTGGAGTAAGGATATACTTATTTATCAATATTTCCCCTTATTATAGAAGGACAAAGTGTTGGACAAGTTTAGAAAAGTGCATGATGTCTTAATAGGGAATGTGCACCTAAGTCTTAGAAAAACCCTGATGCTGAGGATATCCCCAGAAGCTCAAAAATTAATCCAAACATATAGAATCTTTTATGTCCAATTTCCAAGGTTCACATACTTGAAAATGGGTGGATTAGAAGAGGAACCTATTAAATTGCCTCGGTACACCCTAGATTGCTTCATCATTGCAATGATATGTAGGTAGTTGTATACTGTAATTAAAGATAATCTTCCTCATGAAAAATGGGAGTCTATTTTCCCCATCAAAATTGGACCTCCATCCTGTAGCACCATGATTAATGCTTTTGTAATAAAAAGTAACCTTCTCAGCTTCAACCTTAGCTTTATTAAGGGAGGAT
Source organism: Cupressus sempervirens (assembly GCA_028749045.1). Taxonomy (NCBI): domain Eukaryota; kingdom Viridiplantae; phylum Streptophyta; class Pinopsida; order Cupressales; family Cupressaceae; genus Cupressus; species Cupressus sempervirens. The sequence goes on from CM053789.1 coordinate 213,425,005, forward strand.
GAATTTTGATAGTAAAGGTTTTGCAACATTAGTGCTTGGGATAAAAGGTCAATCTTAGTCAACTCCTCACCTAGAGGATTTGTGGGAAAATTGTGGTGACAAGTGTACAGTGGTTAAAAGAGACCATTCAAGGTTGAAAATCCCTTAGATTACATCATTAAAGATGAAGTTCAAGTTGGATGGAATGATTGAAGATGATTCATAAATCATTGAACCAAGCTGGGAGGAAGCAAATGAGAAAATTTAACTTGAAGTATATTGGAGTAGAGTTGAGGAAAATGATTTAAATCTTAGGACTAGATCTCAGAAAATAGTTTCTTTCTCTAAATCTTAGGACTAGGTCTATGGTGCTCAATCAAGAAATGGTTCAAAGGGGAACTACCATGGATCAAGGGAAGAATAAAGAAGAAGAACTCACTCTATTATACAACCATGAATTTGATATAGAATTGATAGAAGATTTGAATGTAGTTTAGTCTGGTTTCATGACTCCTCATAAAAAAGTCAAGGAGTAGAGACTATTTCTACCATCCTACCTTGGCTATCTAATTCAGTAAGAAAAAAGTGTAGTCTCCAACCCGTGTCTATGCTTGTTAAGGAGATAATCATGAAGTATGCTTCTTGCTCCCAAAGAATAAGAAGATAAAGAATGACACATGGTTGACAAAGGATCCTGTAAGGTAAGGATACAACAAAAGTGGCTACTTACAGGTAGAAATAAGGCTTAGGAGAAATCAATGTCAAAGACTTCAAGGTTACTACTGTAGACCTGGGAATCATCTCTAGAGACACTAGTAATTATTTCTTCAAGTTTTCCACTCATCATATTTTAACTCAATTTGAAAAAGATAGTATGGAAAAGAGAGAACTAAAGAAGCTGATATTCACCATGGCCAAGTATATAGACTCCTTGATGAATGTTGGTGCTCACCTACTGATTCAAACATCACAAGCTTTTGATCCTAGCTCATCAGATAATCAATAGTTGGTTAGGAAAATGCAAAGGAGAATGTTTCTTTCAAAAGAAATGAATGAATGGGTGGAGTCTATTGTGAAAGAAGGAAGCAAATTTATCTTGGATTTCACCACTACATATGCAGAAGGAGAGCTATTGCTAGGAGAAGTTCAAACCCTTATTCTAGTATGGGAGGCAGATTAGAGTCGATGCTAGGCCATCATGTTTTAAGTACACAAGGTATAGAAATATGGTGTATTGAAGTTCTGGAGTGAAAACCCTATGAAAGATGTGGATTCTTGCATGCTATTCATTTTAAAAAGCAAAATGAATTGGAAGGATTCTATCTATAAAGCAGCCATAGAAGCAATGTGAGCAGTTGAACTTGAAGTTGCTAGGTAGCACACATAGATTTTGAAGGATATGCAGATCATAAACACCACCAGTATCTTGCAATTTGACAATGGTAGTATGGATTATGATACCTTGACTTAAAGTTTTAGTGACACCAATTCTGGGATTAGAGATAGTGAGAGCCCCTCCTCTTAAGAATTCACCATAGTAGCTAACATCAAATTGATGTTGTACCTGAACAAAGAGCTCATGCCTAGGAATTGTCAAAGGATTAGGGAACTAAGGTGGTGTAAGGGCGTGTGCAGATCAAATTTTCTTATTTTGAAGAACCCTCATTCTTAGGTGGTCCAGAAGTTTACAAGTGCCTTCAGGAGATGGAAGTTGGTCAAACAAATTGTGGTAGATGGGGAGAAGCCCGAAAACAAAGTTTCTCAAGTTCAGAATTTTGAAAAACTATTTTAAAACTATATACTTCTGTAGACATTTTAATTGAAAGGCAGGTTTTTGATGGAGGCCTCTTTAGGTTTGTGAAAATTTATAAATGTTGGAGAATTAAACTAGGAAAGGGTTATATTTTAATCAGTTAAAAAAGCATTCATAGTGTAGTATCTTTTAGAAAATTTTCTTGACATAGTAATAGACAGAAGGTGGTAATATATGAAACTGTTATTTCTTTAAGACTTGGTACTTGAGAGATTTACTTTAATATATAGATCTATTAGTATTTTTTACATGGTTTGATACTTGGAGTTTGAACTAAACCATTTGTAGTTACTTTGAGAACTATCATGATTAATCATGGATGATATCTATTACTATGTTTTGTGATTGTTGTGCATGTCTCTTCTTTAGTATGAATCTTTATGTTATTGTAGGATTGAAGTTGTTCTTAAACTTTATTCTATTGTGAAAAGACTATGTGCTTTTCATTCATTTTCTTAAATCTCTAAACTTGCAAATTTTACCTTCGTACCTAAGTGTACATGAGAGATCATTGGGAACTTTTGGGAAAAAGTGCACATTTATGTTATTCCTTAGTTATTTTAGATTCATTGATGATCAATTGAAAATGGAGTTTTACCTATAAAAATTTAGAGGGAAATGATTAACAAAACATTTACCCAACTGTTGTGAGCACCATTGATCTCCTAACTTGGGAATAGATTGAATTGTTGAATTTTATAAGCAAAGACAATCTTTTCACTAACACAACTATGTAAAAACTCTGTAGAATGTGTCTGATCATCACTAATGTAAAAATGGTACCACCTAATTATCTTTCTATCATCCTCTATACTTGTAGATGTATGCATGAATGCTATATGAAAAAATATTGAAACCTATTAAGAAGTATAATACTTTTCTTGCACCTCATTTTGTGGTTGTAGTGTGTCGTTCTCTGTGAAGTCCCACTATTGAGACCATTTTTTGACCATTATTGGTCAAAATTTTGACCCAATTTTTGATCAAAATTTGACCAAATTTGACCAACCCATTCATTAGAATTTTTTCGGTCAAAATTTTGACCAATACGTTGGTTGAAAAACCTCCATAGCCATGGTACAAGTTCTGCTAGGAATTGGTTGAAATTTTGACCAATGAAGGTAGAAAATTTCGACCAATAAAGGTAGAAATTTCAACCAATGATGAAATTTTTTTTGACCAATAAAGGTAGAAATTTCGACCAATGAACGTCAAAAATTTTGACAAATAAAGGTCAAAAATTTTGACCAATAAAGGTAGAAATTTTGACCAATGAAGGTAGAAATTTCGACCAATGAAGGTCAAAAATTTTGACCAATGAAGGTAGAAATTTTGACCAATGAAGGTAGAAATTTCTACCAACAGGTAGGTGTAAATTTTTTTTTAGGCATTCTATAAAACAGTTGCATGCCTTGCGTATGATATGACATTTTGCATGCATCCTGCACTCTCTCATCTGGCTGATGATGGATTACGGAGAGTGATCTGAAACCATGATGCTAAAAAACACACAAAATCAAATCCAAAATGAACTTGCATTACAAATGGATTGTGGAAATCTGATATTGTTAATTTTGCATGCATGTCTACCAGGACAAATATATGTTTAAGTTGTGATTGTCCTGGTAGAAATGCATGCAATTTTACCAATGTCAAATTTCCACAATCCATTTCTAGTGCAAGTTCATTTTGGATTTGATTGTGTGTTTTTTAGCATCATGGTTTCATATCACTCTACGTAATCCATCATTAGCCGAATGAGAGAGAGTGTAGGATGCATGCAAAATGTCATATCATACGCAAGGCATGTGAACTATTTTATAGAATGCCTGAAAAACACTGAGAGTAACTAATATGAAAAATATATAATTAGTTATATGATTGAGACAAATAATGTACCAGTGAGTTGGTCAAAATTTTGACCAATGGGTTGGTCAAATTTGGTAAAAAATTTGATCAATGAATGTCAAAAAATGAACCCAAATGCACTAGTGCAAGTATGCTCGCCAAGTTGACTCTTTGAGTTCGGTCATCAAGTCACCCCACCAAAGTGCCTCATCAAGGTCAATCTTTAGGTCCGCTCATCGAGCTTGCTCACTAAGTCAGCTCGCCATGTCACATCTCTAAGTGGCCTCGCTAAGTCAACTTGCCAACTTGCCCCACCAAGTTGCCACTTTAAGCCCACTCACCATGTTAGATCACCAGGCCGACATCCCAAGTTAGCTCGCCAAGCTGACAATTGAAGTATGCTCACCAAGTTGACTCTCTAAGTTTTCTCACCAAGTCTGCTCCCTAGGCCAACTCTCCAGGTCAGCTCACCAAGTCACCCCCACCCAGTCACCTCAACGAGTTGACTCATTAAGTCAGCTCACGAAGTTGACTCACCTAGTGGTTTTACCACCTTGCTGCATAGAGTTGCTTCTCTAAGCTCGCTCACCATGTAAACTCACTTGGTCGACATGCCAAGTTGACAGTTTAAGTTTTCTCATCAAGTCACCCAACCAAAGCGCCTCATCAAGGTCAGTCTTTAAGTACACTTAGTAGGTTGGCTCACCAAGTCACTTTGCTAAGTCACCTCACCAAGTGGCCTCGATGAGTTAGCTCACCAACTTGCACCACCAAGTTGCCACTTTAAGTTGACTTGCCATATTAGCTTGCCAAGTTGACTCCCATAGTCAGCTTGCCAAGCTGACAATTCAAGTACGCTCACCAAGTCAACTCTTTAAGTTCTCTCACCAAGTTTTCCCCCTAGGTCAACTCTCCAGATCAGCCCACCAAGTCACCCCCATCAAGTCACCTCAATGAGTTGACTCTTTAAGTCAGCTCACCAAGTCTACTATTCAAGTACGCATGCCAGGTCGGCTCGCCAAGCCCACCGAGTCATCTCACCAAGTTGATTGTTTGAGTACACTCACAAATTTGACTCTTTAAGGTCGGCTCGCCAAGCCAGTCCACCAAGTTGGCTCTCCCACATGTCCCACCAATTCCCCAAGTCTTCTCGCCAAGCCGACAATTCAAGTGCTCTCACCAAGTTGACTCTTTAAGTTTTCTCACCAAGCCCATCCCCTAGGTCAACTCTCCAAGTCAGCTCACCAAGTCACTCCCACCCAGTCACCTCAATGAGGTGACTCTTTCAATCAGCTCACCAAGGCATATCGACTGCATAGTATCAACTACAAATCTAAAAGGGAAAAGAAAAATAAGATATCAATCTGTGCGTGTGCGGGCACACACGCGAGCATGCATGTGTGTGCCATGTAAGTATGTTTAAGCACATCAATGGAGATTAATTTTTGTGTGCACATAATTTGTAGCATATTCTTAAATACTCCTTTCTATGAGCATTTATATCTTGATTATGATTTAAAAATTGAAAGACTCTAAGCACTTTGCAATTCATGTTACCTTAAAAACTCATGAGCATCTTCTTGTTTTCCATATCCAAGGTGATTGCCAATTTTTTTAATTCTAGAAAGTATTCTAATTGGTGATAAGGCACCATCTCCTTCTCTCACCCTCAAGACAAGAAACTCAAGCTCACACATGAAGCACTAGTCTTTCTTCTGACCTGAGCAGACCCAACAAATAGTATAGGTTATTATTTTTGTAAGCCACAACTAATATTGCAATGCGTGTGTCTAAGGATAAATCTACTGAGAAATGATAACATACATTTTTGAGAATGTGATCCATGGAGTAGATAGGCTTCAAGAGGTTTTGTGTATATCAGGCACTGAAGCAGCACGTTAGCAAAGCAACTGCCAATAGACTAGTGGAAAGGCAAGGATCATGAATAAAAATCTAGCCAGAAACTAATTCTTTACATTTAAAAATTACAAGACCGTCTTTCTACAGGAAACAAAAAAAGAGCTTCAGAGAGAGAAAAAAGGTATTAAATTGAAGCTAAAAATAAATAGATAGAATATAATGATACATGATTAATGAGAATATACATGATGAAGTATCACCCCAGGTTGTATTGCCAATTCATCATTTGAATGAGAATATTCAAATTTTAGATCATAAACATGAGGGAAGTAAAAATTTGCTCATGGAACAAAAGCTACTTTGGATCTAGTAATGTCAAATTCAATTTCAAGAATACTTGTATAAATATTTGAAGTTTTGACCTCAATTGTGTAGCAGGACTAACCATTTCAATGGTCCTTATTAAGATGGGGAACATGCTTTATTTTGGGAAATCAAAAAACATAAGAATGTACAGGATTGAACATCAACCAACTTGTATTAGACAAAGTGTCATACAAATCATTAGCAATCTATGCATTTCCAATTAGCTAGAATTCAGACACAATCTGTCCTCAAATTATTGCATTGCAGTTGTGTTAAAATGCATTTAATTGGGGAAGTTGTCAATTACAAGTATTCAGATTAGTTCCTTTTAAGTAATGATGTGCATGGCACATGATTAGGATCAGTTGTTGTTAAATAATCAAATGCATAAAGCATAGATGATATGAATTGTGCACTACAAAAGCAACATGAATTAAGAAGCCCAACTTCGAATGGCTCCTCTTTTGCTTTAGTACTAAAACTTTTATAAAGTTTTTCCATCATAAAGGTAATTAATAAGGAATTTTTTCAGCCAGACAAAGTAAGCTTCTTATTTCCATGCCAAAAAATAGCCAAGTATTTAGATAGCATCCAAGAGAATTACTTTGTTCATAACAGACAACATTTTAGAGAACAAAAAAGGAGACCAAACATAAATACATAACTGATCCTTTGCAGCTGTGCTCATTGACAATTACAACAATAGTTGTGTCCAGCTGGCAACAATAGACTTCTTGCTGCAGCTGTGTGTCACATAATGTTTCAACTAGTATACAGCCAGCCCCACTGAACTGAAGCAATTGAGTGTCACAAATACATTCTTGATAATAAAATATAATTATCATAGTACATAGAATGAGGTAATTTAAAAAATCATTATAATAATGAATAATAGAATGAAATGCTACTATCTTAATCTAGACTCCAATTTTTTTTCTAGCAAATGAACAGGAAAGGAGTTTGAATGAGAAGCCATAGTGATTTCTTTTCATCTGATTAACTTTGAGAGTTTCCGATTTTAGGCCGCTTGGTGATATTTGCAAGGTCCAATAATGACAAAAGGGGCTGAGGAATTGGTACATGTAGTGATTTGTACATTTTTCTAACATTTTCATGAAGTGACCTGGATGCTTGCAATGGCTATCAAAACTCAAGAAGCTCTCTTCCATCATGTAAATTTACATGCAGCCTACTTGTTCACTGTCACTTGCACCATATTTTTTAGGACTTGGATGGTCAGTATATTCAAGTGGATGCTCACTCTCTCTTGAATGGCCACTTAATACATGTGGCTTCTTCACTTCCTCATTGATATGCAAAGCTATCCTTCCAGATGACTATGTGCAGTCTTCTGCATGATCTATAGAGCTTCTAGGTTCATCATCAAGCTTTCTAGCCCTTACTAAATCTGTAAATTGAGATGTTTTCTTTCCACCACACATAAAATGCTTAATATCTTGTGGAAAATGAGAAGGTGATAGAGGTCCTGCATCATTTATTGAAGTCATGCACTCTGAAGAGCTAAAAATATCCTCCTCATCACTAAAAGACATAGGTGGAGATGGCGGAAGACTGTATCTTGTTATCCCAAAAAGAGGAATGGGTTTAAGTGGTGAAGAAAAGTGCACGTATGTGTGAGAATGCTTCTCTTCTAAAGCTACTCTCAAATCTAAGTTTCTCTCTCATTCCAAAATAAATTTCAGTTGATTTGAAACATGAAATGCAGTTACATCATTAACCCTATCTTGTTTGATTCTTGATATTGAACCAGCTTGATAGAATGTATTTTTAGTTTTGGGCTGCAAACCTGAATCATTTTGAGACCATTTTTGAGTATTTTCAATTTTCTTACTAAAATATTGCAGTTCAGTCACTTTACAATTGGAAGTGATTGAAATGACTTCATTGGGATTTAGAACCATTAATGTTTCCTCAAGTTCCTCTTTAGATGAGTGTATAGAAAAACAAACATGCCAAACACCAAACTGGTTTCTCCTTTTAGTACTGATTTTGTTTGTCTTCTGGAAATAAATGGTACATGAATCAAATCAGAACCTATGCCTTCAAGCTTCTCTTCACATGCATACCACTGTGTAGAAGGATGAATAAAAAGTGGCTCTGATTGACCACTTTTTTCAACCTTGGCAAACTTTTCTTTTGCTCTCAAATATAATTTGGGGAAGCCTTCACAGACCTACACATGAATATTCCAAGAAGGATAATATTACCATAAAACAAGCATAATAGGAATTGGCTAGGCAACATCACATAAAGAGAAAAGACTGACAAAAATGATTCTAAGATAATGGGACATGAACATTGAAATAAGGGTTTAGCATTGTATTTCTGACATGGCTTCTAGTTGGATGCAATATACCAATGTTGAAATAGTCATCTACATTGGACATCTCCTTATAAATTTCCTAGTGAGACACATAATTAATAATATAACAGATATCCCTTTGAATAATCATTACCACATGATAATTCCACCAACAAGCATCATACAAATTGCTAACTAGTAAGATTACCACTACAAATGCACACCGAGACATTGATACACACAATAACCAAATAGTATGAATTAATATGATTACCATTAGGAAATATTTGTTAAGAATCTAAGTAGCCATGATATTAGTAATATGGGACATTGTGATATCATGATCAAAATTTAACTGTGTAATTCTTTTTTAGTCAAACTCATTGACCTGTGCTTCATGAGTTAAATCATGATAGCAATATCACAATTTGACTTGCTGTGGAAAATATCTCCTACTTATCAATGTGGAACATGACTCATCATTCCATATTGACTAGATATAAAGCTTCTCAATCTCATTTTGGAGAGGATATGAGATTAGACCTCGGTCCCCTTTTATTCATTAGATCTGTGTATTTGAACAATTGGCCATTGGACTTTAACTGTTGAATATTTACACAAGGAAGAAGTATAGAAAAAGGTAATAGAACAGGAGAAATCATGACAAAATTAAAAGAAAATAAATCAATAGCAATCAAAGTCAACTATTGACAAAGACAAAGAAGAAGATAAGGCACAACACTACCTGAAATTTGAATTTTTTGATAGGAAAATCAATAAAAACTGATTAACTGAGAGTCCGAGCTATAGATCCCACCATGACACAAGTAATTCCAGTTTATTTTTCTTCCTTCAATTGACTTTCCATTGGACCAATCTCAGATTGCTTGAAACCGTTTTGCCTCCTGCAATCCAACAAAGAGTGTGTATCAAATCTAGCAAATTTATAAATAATCAAGTCATCTACACAATCATGTTCATATCATTTCAAGATCAAAAAATACATAGTTAAATGTAGTCGAATCATGGTGTCATTACAAACAAAAATGCACGTTGAAGGAGATTGTACTCCAAAGTTCAATCAAGGGTCGAGATAACTAATTTCAAATCCAACTTTGTCTATTGAGGATACTGGCATAGGTATTAGCAACAAAGATAGATAAAAGTTTATTTTACCTTATACTCAGTTTAAAGGAGCAGATTCAGTCGGTGGAACAGGTCTTGGACTATTTTTTTCCAAAAATATTAGTGGATTATCTAGAGATATCGTTGCAGTTCACTCCGAGGTTGGTAAGTTAAGTAAATTCACATTGATGATGCCTTTTGAGCTTTGTTAATTTGTAACTAAAGATGGAGAGGTAGGGATAATATGATTTTACAAAAGAGATTGATGTGAGAGGATTGGATGACACAATATCTCAAAATAAATATGTTGATTATTCACTGGCAACAAGCCAAAGAAGCTGATTGTAGAAAATAAGGAAACTAGAAGAAAGATTCAATCTTGCTTGAGATGACGTGGAGAATGGGAAAAAACTAGTTGATCTGTGTCATAATGGGTGTTCATATGACATGATTTTGATTGATAAAGAGATGTCTATTATGAATGGTTTAGAGGTAACTAAGAAGTTGTGGACTATGGGCTTAAAAATGGCAATTGTGGGAGTAATTGGCCATGCATTGGATAGTGGTAGAAACTAGTTTCTTTCTTTTGGTGTTAATATCTTCTTTATAAAAATCTATCAAGGAATCAACTAGTTATAATTGATGCCTAGAGCCAGTCTATCTTATGACAAATAAGACAGACTGCTTCAAAATGTTAAACTGCTTCAGAAATTGGCAAATTTAAAAGGTATACTATATACAAAATGGGCATACCATTTCGGCTGGAAAGTTAAGATCAAATGATTTGTAACTCGGCCAAAACCCAGTTGTCAAAATTGTCATAGTCAAGTCTATGCTAGGATGTGCTTGAGAATTTTCATTAAGATAATCATCAAAATGCCCTTGGTTCTCCTTTGCTAATGTTAAATTTGTGACCTACATACAAGCACAGAGATTTTTACACAATTTACAATTAGATTAACTTCATTGATAAGAATCAAAGTGATTTTTTTATTTATGTATGATGCAGCATACCATTCCCTCCATTTTAGAAGTAAACCACCACACTGTTGCTTCAACTTTGTCAATATGCTTCTTTCATGATCATCATTTGCACTTTTATCAAACAAAAGTCTCTGTGCAAGCTTCTTCCTACAATTTCGACAAATATTAATTATATATCACAACACATAACAAGACAAAGTCCTAAATTTTAAAATAGCATTATATGGATGAAGATTGTCATTCACGTCATGAATTCCAGATGTGTAAAGTTGCATAGCTGCACACAAAGACAACCTGAAAAGACTCTTTGTGTATGGTCTGCATTAATAAATATTCACATATACATAGAAATTAATACATACACAATAAGCTCAGCTATCCCAAACTATCTATTAGAGTATGACATCTAAATTCAGTGTCTTCCATCCATGAAGGACTATCAATAGAGACATGTTACTAAAAGAAAGAAAATAACACACTATTTTTCAAATATTGATTTACTCAAAAGAGAATACCAATACATGTACTTATAAAAGAGGCACACTCATACAACCACAAGCCAACCCACATATTGGCCACACTGTTTGACAAGAATTAATACTTAGCGGAACATTTACCAGTTCACTAACAAAAAATAGTAATATACCCATTGGAAAGTTGATTAGTTTCTACACAATATAGTGTGTAATACTAATCAATAAAATGTTTTTATTCTAAAACTTTGCTGGATTAAACTTAAAGATTTTTTAAAAATTTCTACTTGACCTAACAATCCTCTTATTTGTCAAATTGTGGACCTAAAATAAGCTAGCTTAGCTATGATACAATTACTATCATAATGAGCATAGAAGTGAAAATGACTTAGGGCCATTATTTCCTACCTGTTGAAGATTGTTCTTGTTTCTTGGCTTGTTCATAGGCAGCCTTAAAATGAATTAGGGCCATTATTAGCTATATGCATTATAAAAGTTACAAAAAAGGATAATAGTGCAAACTTCATATTACCTAAGCTTTAGCTTGGCAATGTTGCCTATCATGTTCTTTCTTTTTATCATCCCTTTCCTTGCGTAGTCACTCATATTTCCTGTGATGCTCTTCAATTTTATGTGCATTTGGTTCAACCTGTGTGTACATATCAAATGATTATCATCCACTATCTCTAAATGTTTGTTACTATGCATATAGATTGTTCATTACCTTAACTAAAACAATTGCAAATGCCTTATTACCTTCTTTAAAACAATTACAATTTCCTCATCATAATCTAGACTTGATGCCAGATGTAGATCCTTGGTAGTTTCTTCCCATTTACCAAGCATTGCTCTTGCCATTCCTCACGCTTTATGGCCTTTGGAAGAGTCTAGGTTAATCTACACTTGATAATTCCAAACAATAGTCATTTAAATTTTTTTTAAACAATTAAAACTAGACTAGTACAAAAAGAAATTGAACCATATATTAAGAATATGGAGTATGTAACCTGGACATACCAAAATAGAAAATGTATCATATTCTAATAAACAGAACTCTACTATTATAAACATTGGATTAGATTGTTTGAAGTAATAAAGGTGAACCGGCTAAATAATGGGCTAATAAAACATGATGTATTGCTAGTGAGAAGCATTAAAAACTATATTAATGGTATGTTAGCCTGCACACCCAGATTCTGGGTCAGTTCAACCATGGAGATTCCCAGGGTCCTGTCAAATGGGTCATACCAAACAACCCTTCTATTCTACAAACCTTAATGGGTGGTCCACATTGACTATCCAGGCAATTACCTCCTCAGGGAATTGGCATAGCAGATGCCTATGTACCAGCTTTTGCTGCCTTCTACATTAAAGAAACCTATTTTGAAGATATTGGCTAAAACCTTGGTTTGGTTGCCTTCCAGGATTTCTTCCACATCTATGGCATCTTTCGCCACTTTGGTGGTGTTGGTTTAAGTAGCCCTGTGCAAAAGCAGTGTAAAAATCACAACACACACATTCAACACTACCCCAATTTTTGAGGTTGTTACACCAAAGCAACCAAAATGTGTCTTGTATTGCCACCAGGCATAACTATGAAAATCAGTTACTCTGTGGAATTTGAAATTCTTTTAGCTTGGTAGATTACATGACCTTTTCGTAGATTGATTACCTTGACAATAAATTAGTTTTTTCAATGTTAATTATGTAAAAGCTCTTGTGCCAAATTTTAATTTGACATCTCATTTATTTATTTATTCTGGCTTGACAGTTTAGGCACCAAAAGGTGAAAGGTATAAGGAAACAATACAAAATTATAACAAACACCCTTCTGCACAACAATACAAATATAGTAGAGCAATGAACTTTAAAAGTTAGATGATAAATCAAACATAAGAATAAGAGCAGAGTGTTCCACATATGCTCAATCAAGTACAATAAAGTTTTTACTAAAAGCAAAATATTTTAAACACTAAGGCAAATATCATTTTACCCATGATAATCTTCTAAAGACCCATATGATGCTGATTACTAATTTTATTGTTTAAACATTGCACAATAAATATCTATCATTACAATAAGTTTGGCATTCACATTGAGGTAGTAATATGATATACTCGTGAAGATATACTAGTAATTGTCCATTTTCTTGTTTTCAACTTTTTCTTTTATTGATATTTTAATTTTTTCCATTTATGGTTGGATTGCTAACTTGGCATAGAAATAGCATGATTTTCTTTTCCATAATTGAATAGAATAAAACAAAAAGTAGCACATTCAAAAAATAACATTATCCTGTAACAACTCGAACAAGTTGTAATAGGTTAAAAATGGCATGTCTAGGACAGGTGTAGTGGTATTGAACAAAGGGTAGCACATTCAGGAAAAAAAACATAATCCTGTGACAACTTAAACAAGCAAAATCTTACAAAGGTAAAGCAAAAATTAAATTTTACATGCCCGTGCAGGCACTCTTCAAACCACATGTACTCTGATTAGTTTGAGTTAGTTTTAGCACATGTCCACAGATGGCCATATTTGGATTTGACAATCTTGATATGTAAATATACATGTCTGTGTGTGCACATGCATGGATGTGTGTGTGTGTGAGAGAGAGAGGGAGAGATCAGTTACATTCGAATGAAGGAAAACATTAATATTTAATTAAATTTGAATATTGATAGATAATTGTCTATCATTTTGATAATCTTTTAGATAAAAAACATTCGCTCCTTATTTATATTTTGTAAGTAAAATATCTTGATTTATATGTGGTGGTTTTTCTATTGACCTTCTATATCATCCAAATTTTATTGTTTCAGATTTTCCCTTTTGATATTTCAACAAAGCTTCTGATTTATGTTACATTATTTCTCAAGACTACTTACAACCTTATATTACTGGTCTGCCTTTGAAGGGCTGATATCATTAATCTATGAAAATATCCATTATCTGGATTCATGTATTTGGTCACATATCTATATCTACTATAATATCATATTATTTATGTTTCCATTAACAGTGTTACAGATGAATTCCATAGTCCTAGTGTGATTACCATAGATCAAACTAGGATTACTGTTGTCAAAACAGTTCTAGATTTACAGGTCTACCGCCTATCTATGTTACCCTGCATTTTGGGGATGGGGTAGAGTGGGGACAACAGGATTTGTTTTAGGGATGGGGTAATGGGGGAGCCTATTTCTTAGGGATGGCAAGGGATGGATATTAAATACAATAGGAAAAATAAAAATATAGAAAGTCACCAAAGTGATGCAGTTAAATGTAGAGGTGGTTGAGAGCAAGAAAATAATAGGTACCAAAGGTAAATGCAGTTACATGATATGACAAATATCTTGGTAGGTTAGAATGAAGTAAATAAATGGGAGTTTGAATAGGTGTGTAGATTCTTATAACTAAAACTTGCATCCAAGAAATTGTGATGTCTATAGAAACTCTGACTATGCTACCAATTTCTTTGCTTACGGTGTAATGTGATAGCAATTCAAAAACTCTCAAAATCTTGATTGTACTATTGCCAATACAAATCCATATGTTGACAAATGCAGTCAACAAAATTGGGAATTTCACATTGTAATACATCAAGGCAGTGCATAAATGATAAAAGGATATTTATAGCTTGATTTGGTACAGGCTGAACATGAAAGTGCCACCTGTTAGCAGGTACATTAATATAAGGAAACATAAATTAAAGATAATATTAGCATTTGTTAAAGTGAATATACCAGTCCAAGCTATGGTTTGATCTCTACTTACATTTTGCATTGAAAAGTCCCCAACACTAGTCCACTGTCTTGAAGCTATTTTATATCAAGTCATTTCTCATATTTTAAGGGTACTTCTAGGAGTCAACCTATTAACATGCAATTCTACTAATGTACAACAATCTTCCTTGAAGCTTCTCAATACCTTTGCAGGGAAGGAAGCCCTCAAGCTAGTTTGATAGTTCAGACGCAAATGTCAATAGTCCTTGGTTTAGTCCATTTCATTTCATATGATCATTTGAAAATTGTGTCACTCTAAGCTCTCAATTGTTTCCTCTTGATTGATCATTCGATGACTATTGAATGAGAGCTTTGGGATAAGCTATAGGGATCCATCAAAGCATAAAGGATTTTGTCAGACAATGTAGATGAAGTAGTAGCATTTTCCTTGGGAAACATGCTTGCAAAATGGAAGCATAGATAAGTCATGTGAACTGTTTGATAGGATGCCTGAATGTAATGTGGTCATCAAAACTCATGGTTGCTGGATATGCACAAAATAGATATATTGAGAGAATATATTTGTTTAAGTTGCAACTGCCCTGGTAGACATGCATGCAAAATGTGGAATCCTAGACGAATAGTTCAACTAAATTCTCCTCCTGGAGGAAGGCTACAAAAAATACATAGTTCAATTGAATGGTCCATAGATACCATCAGGATCCTATTAAACCACATGCTTATGACTGCATGGCACTCTGCACACAACATGGCAAGGTAATATATAGAATGGTTGGTTGGCATCTATGGGCATCTGAAGAGAAAAAAATTCCCTGATAGAGTTGATGAAAATGCTTATATTAGGATAAGAAAACTCTTTGGTTGCTATCTTGTCTTGTCAAATGTCTTGTATCAGAGATCCTATAATGGTATCCTCGAATGATACTTAACGAAGGGTGAGATACCACTCATTTTTTGAGAGGCTCATTCAAGCCCCACTAGAGGACATATAGGTGGTAAGGCCCTAGTTCAAAAGGTAATTCATGTGCAATACTATTAGAAAATGACCCCTCATAATTCATGTGCAATATATGTGGTAAGGCTCTAGTTCACTCGTAGTTTAGTTGGTCAGACAGACTGATCCCTCATAATGGAACTATTATGCCAAGAAAGATTTCCCCTGTAATTATGTAAATATCATCTCAATCTATTTTAGATTGGTAATTAAGCTGGAATTTGAGCATTCAGTAAAACTTATTATAGATATTATTGAAAATATACTTTGTCGCTTTGTTTCCACTATAACAATTCATGTAAAGCCAGAATACTGATGTTTTAGTAGTTGAAAGTTATGTAGCTGTACAGAATCCAAATATGTTATGTGGAACATCACTTTGCAGACTTGCAATGAGGATCAAACAAAAGAGAAAAAATGGAACTTTCTTAGCAGATGTATTAAGATATATTTGATCTATAGAATTGAGTTTAGCATCTTATAATTATGACTGTATTCATGTTAAGCCATGACATTGTGATTCTGTACACTACTGAAAGCTCTCTTGATTTAGCCTTCCCTTGGTCAACATATGAACATATCAATTGGAAAAATAGCTAAAATGTAATAAGTATTTCATTTTCAATCTTGAAATTCAGATCATTTCTGATTAAAAGTGACCCAAGAAAATTCTTATTGAACCAAACACATTGATATTATTTTATGTTTAAAATGCTCTTCTATCAATTCAAAAATGAAAAATAGATTTTAGCATTTATTAGATCCCTATGATTGAATTTGTAGTTATATAGAATGTAGCCAATTAGCCATAACTCATGACAAACATTTATTTAACTGTACTGCTTGGTGTTGGTTATAACCTAAAGATATTTAAGGCATAAAAATAGTAAACTGCATAATTTTAAGGATTCAAATTTTTATGAGTTCCATGATGCTGAGAATGGCAGGAGCTTGTTAATAACTTGGTTGATATGTACAATTCAAAAGTAGTTTATTTTGTGGAAGGAGCAAGTTTTTTAAGAAATGATTCATCTTTTTTTCAGAGGATTTTAAATATATCCGAGGATCACTGCAAAGCTTCTGTGCTGGAAAGTAGTGATTGCCAAGAGAAGTTTCATGCCTATCTTACAAAAACAAAGGTCATGACAGATTAACAAAGGAAGGAAATCGTATATAGTGGTAGAACCACTACACTTTAAAACACTATGAGATTTTAATAAGGAATACTCCAATGCTACACTTAAAACTAGATCTTAGGTTGTCTAAAATGGTAGTTTGAAGGAAAAATAGGTCATAGATTAGGTCTGTACATCAAACAAACTAGGTTACTTTTTAAAGGAAAAGATAAAATAGAAGTGAGTTAAATAACATAGATTTACATTGCATGATGAGTAATCCAAATTCAAAAAGGATGAAGAGGAAATATGTGCCTAAATAAAAAAGCAATCCTAAAAGATCATCAAGAAGGATTTGAGGATGCTACTAAGAAAAATAGTGTGACCACAATTTTGCCAATCTACACTAGAATTCTTCATCTCAGGTCCACTTGATTCTGGAAAACAACTATTAGCTACTCCCTACCAGAGATCATGTTAACCAATTATTACCAAATTAAAAAAAAGTTTTGATTTTATTAATGAGGGGCCAAAGCAATACAAGTTTTTCTTTCTAAACTAGCATTGTTTTATGAAGTTGAATGGCTGGTTACTAATTTATAGAAACAAGATTAGCACCCTAATTAGAATCATTCTAAGGTGCCATCATGCAGATCCATGTCATCTAGAATGAAAAGGAAAGCATCAATGGTGCATCCAATTTGTGTTTAGCTAGTTTTGTTATTCACCTAAAAATGAAAGAATGGCACAACCTTGATTGGGAGAAATTTTGTTACTTGTTAGCTGAAAATAAAATCATTTCAGCAGGCAAGGGTGCATGACTTGTTAATATTTTATGTGTTTCTCAAATAGATTATGTGGATTGTCAAGCAAAAGCATCATAGATGAGGTCTGAACATGATACAAACTATGCCACTTTTCAAAGTAAATATTTAAATCACACAGATCAATATTATATGCAAAGCAATCCAAATCCAGAAAAGATGAAGAAAAAAGATATGTCTAATTAATTAACATAGACCTAAAAGATACTAATAGAGGATTTGAAGATGATTTTCAGAAAAATGGTGCAAATGCACATGATTTTTCCAATGCACACAATAAATCTTATAGTCAGGTCTGCTTGAAGTCAAAAAACAACTATCAGCTACTAATTGCTGAAGATAATGTTCACCAATTACTACCACATTGAATCACAGGCTTTTCTTTTATTAATGAGAAAAATACAATTTTTCCTTTCTAAATTAGTATCCTTTCCTGAATTTGGATATCCTATAATTTTTTGTGAAGACAGAGTTAGTGCCCTTATAGGAACCAATGTGAGTTGCCATCATGCAGACCCACTTTGTCTAGAATAAAAGACAAAGCATTTATGTTGCATCCAATTTGTGCTTAACTAGTGAAATACACCTCTACCATGGATGTAAAGCACAATGAGAATGAGAGAAATTGTGTTACCTATTACCTAAAAATAAAACTAGTTGAGGAGGCAAGGGTGCATGAGTTGTCAAAACTTCATGTGCTTCTCAAACAGTTTCTGTGGATAACAAGCAAAGTCTTCACATACCCTCATACATTTTAATATTGAAACACAATCAATATTTTGTTGATAGGGAATGTTTAGTAAAATGAAGCAGAGAAAAAGAAACATAGTTGCAGTAGCACCCTTCTACCAAAAAAACACACCTCGTATACAATAATGGATAAGATCATGGCAACAATAATAATTACTCATTGCTAAAGAATGTGGTATCAAACAACCGCCAAGACAATTGGGTTCAGGGTGTACCAACATCTCCTAGTAGCTATATATAAGTGTAATTTATTGGTGACATCATTCTTGCCCAAGATATAGAAAAATTAATTAAAAAGATACTAAAGTCACTATTAACTATGGAGAACCGTTCAAATGAAAATCCTGGACATTGCTAAACTTCTGAAATATGCAATCATGTAAACTAGTGGAACTAATGCCATCATTCTCACAACAGACTTAAGATGCCTAGCATGTGATAAGAATATATAGGTTGAGCTAGATAAAATCTAAATTCTAGCCTTTTGTTCTCATGAAAAACTTACCCTGGCCTCCATTTGAATGGTTTAAAGCAGTAGAAACCTCTTGCCTGACAGAGCGTTGCAACTCCAGCTACATGTTCATGCAAGTTTCCACCATATGCTATAAGTCACTCATTCCTTGTTGGAGTCTTTCTATTTCACTACTTAAATCATTTATGGCTTCCCACTCCTCGTCAACAACCAAAAACATTAGAGGGTCAGATTGCTTAACTAAACGAGCATGCTTGAAACAACAACACTGAACAAAGATACGTGAAGCCATGTGCTTCCCTTGTTAAAAAATAGGGGAGATGCTATGTAAATTTCCAGCATGCCTTGCGGATCAGGATGCAAGATTATGGCATTTTGATTTTCAGGAAATGTATCCAAACACTACCGTCTGATCCTTTTTCTTCCTAATTCTGAAAACGTAGGTTGTGAAAGGCATATGCTCTGTAGATGAGGATGCAAGATTATGGCATTTTGGTTTGCAAGAAATTTATCCAAATCTGATTAATGTCTTCAAAACTCTTGTGAAAATACAAAAAACCCATAGGCGTACAAAAGAAAAAGAAATGCATTTTTGAAAAACAAAGAAATGTGTGTTTTTTTTGAAGTGTCATGTTGGTCAAAATTTCGACCAACACGGGGCTTCCATGTGCAAAAAACAAATTTTTTACCTTAACATCTCGACCAATATAAACTTATTTAGTTGATGGTCGAAAATTTTGGTCAAATTTTTTTGTTCAATGTAGTAGTGTCCACTACTAAAAAAATGAAATTTAGTGGAAATGTGTCTATGCACAACTTAAATTGCAAATCCAACCATCATGTCCTATCTATATGCCTTGTGTTGGTGTAAATAAGTATTTACTTATTACACTTTACTTAAGTTTACTTAGGTTAATGCATTATTTTGTTATTTCTTAGGTGAGACACTTAGGACTTTGCATACTCTTATGAGTTGTCATGTTGACAATAGTGGAGTAAGCAACTCTAATTCAGCACATGGTGTCTACAACACTGGAGTTTGCATAATTAATTGATTTGTCATGTAGATAACATAGTTATTCGCACTCCCATTTTAGCACATGGTGTCTACAACATAATTTTGCATGCTACACCTTTGTAGGGTTATCCTCTCATCATCACACTTACTCCTATGCTTAATGGAGGATAACCCACACTTGGTGGACATGTGCCTAGTTGTATGAATTATCATGTTTGCTGATTCTTATGCATTCTAGAAGCATTCCAAAGGCCTTTATATATAGGCACTCCTAGTGTAATTTTACATTGGATGAATATCATATCATCATTCTGATCATACTCTTTTGGTCTACTGTTGTGCTTGTGCTTGAGTTCCTTGGTCTTGGGTGAATTTTTCCTTAAGGAAAATTCTTACATGGTATTAGAGCTGAGGGAGATTCTCTTCACATAGCCATTTGAGACCATTCTTGCTTTAGCACCTCGACCCAGATCTAGAGAATTCAGAGAAATTGGGAGCATCTAGAGCTAAAACAAACCTCCCCATTGAGTCTAGAACATCCATTCAATGAAAATTGACTATAAATTTTCCTATATTGGGCCAAAGTTGATTTTGAGGCAATGTTTTTTTGCAAGCCAAGACTTGAAGGCCTCGATTTGCAAATCTGGTATGATCTATTAAATTTGCACAATAATTTTGTTCAAATCTACAATTATTTTTTCTCTGCAATTATTTTTGAATTTAGGAAATTTTCAATTTTTTTTGTCTAGTAGGGCTTGTAGAGAATTTTTTTTTGTAGGAACCAAGCAGTGAGACCCTAGCTCCTATAGGAATATTCATTGTAACATTAGAATATTCCTCCATTCAGCGGACACATTTTACTCATTTCTGGCAGTGACTTTGTAAGTATCAGTCAAGTCCACAAAGCTAGCAACCGAATTGCCCAACACCAATGGCCTCATACCAATGACTCTTTTATTTTCTATCTATGGTGTTTTCTTTTTATACATCCTAAATCATGTCCCCACAATGAATGTGGGATTTTACACTCACTTTCAGAAGATTTTAATCTCATCACCGGTGTTTCCAGCCCTTAGTGGCTTCTTTTTTGTCACCGCTATTTCTTAAACCCTCGTATGGCTTCTTTTTTGTCACCACTATTTCTCAAACCCTCGTAAGTGACATATCTTTTTATAGTGATTCGACTGAGCCATGCAACATTCAGAGATTCACTAGCCTTGGACATGCAAAGATAGCCAATGACTTTGCCAGCTGAATCAACAAAATATAGTCAACAAAGACACGTGGTAGTAGCTCAACCTGCCACGATGGACACCCCTGTCGACTCAGTACTCTTGTTAGATAAGGACACATGTCCCTCCATGTTAGATCCAAACCTGAAGATGCAGGTAGGTCACGTCTAATTTATTTGTACAATCCATGCAAAGTGACATCATCATCCATATGGTACATCATTGCTAACATCATCCAGGAGCCAAATTATTTGCTAACATCATTATTTCATGCATTTAAAATTGATGACTGTATGACCATAATTCCTAGTCAATTTTGAACTACTGCGATGGCCATTTGACTATCAAATTTAACTTTGTCTTTTGGTGATCAGACTCGTCTCCAGATTTATTTTTGATTTGATAGTCTGACTTTGGGAGGCCATATCTCAGTCATCAGGACTCTAAATCAGGTGTGATTTTTTTAATTTTGGCTAAAATTTCCCAAATTTTTTAATGGTGTAGTTATTTTTTAGTTTTGGTACAAGGATTTATTAGAAATTGCATCTTTTGGCAATTATACTTATCCAATCCTGCATTTTGCAACTTCAATTACTCCATACGAGCTCATCTAAACTCGAAATCAGGTTCTATTTTTTTTAAAGTGCATTATTTCTTTTCTACTTTCCAAATTTGCAATCAGACTATAGGGTTGTGTGGACAAAAGTCTCATTTTTAGAATTAGGTCCTTTTCAACATTGTAATGCTTTGATATAACTTCACAATTGTTGTATATCTGAGATACATTACAACATTCTAGTTTTGAACTCTATAAGGAGGTTGTAAAAAGGAAAAATTGGAAGTCCTCTAAGGCCAAAATTGGCAAGTGGCTATTGTAAATGCACTATAGATAAAGTGCCAAAAGCATCTTTTTGGGGTGGGGGGGTGTGTGGGGGGGTGTTTCTTGGTGTTGTGTTCCTCTTTTCCTATTATTTTCTTTCATTTCTTGCATCATGGGAAATTTCAAGTTTCCAAAATTAACACCACATATCTATGCTACATGGTCAATTAAAATGTGGTGTCACTTAATGCATAATGGAGTTTCTCAATATGTAGATGGTACCCTTCCTAAACCAATAGGTGATCAAGTATCTACAAGTGAAATCTCTACTTGGGAAATAGTAGATAGGAAAGCCCTAGGTGATATTTGTTTTGGGGTGAAGACAAGATCATGTATTAGATCCAAAAGTCTCATACATCCAAGGAAGCTTGGGATACCCTCAAAAACCTACGTGGTAAAGCGCTTGAGGAGGATTTAAAAAAAATTGAAGATGAGCTTGTCTCCTTAGATCCTAAGACATTTGATTCTATACGGAATTTTATTATAAAGGTGAATGAATTAAGAACGAAGCTTGATTATTGTGGGAGTCCTATTAAAGATAATAGGTTAATCTATCTCATTCATAATAAGCTACCATCTAAGTACTCCACATTTTTTTCTTATTACAACACCACAAATACTACATTAGGGGTTGCCTATCAGAAACTCTCTTTTGATCATTATGCTCAATTGTTGGATGAAGAAGAATAGAAGTTGAAATCAATGGGGATTTTGAATTCATCCAAGTCTAAGGCATTGGTGGAAAATAATGAGGGTTCTCAAAATTTAGCTAGTCAATCTTCAAATAAAGGAAATTGCAAGAAAAATAAGTGGAAAAATAACACACAAGAGGATTCAGAAAAGACAACACCACCATCAAATCAACAAGGCAAGTCTTCCTTGAATTCAAACAAGAAGGGGGACACTAATAAGGAAACACAATGTTCCACTACCTAATGCCTATAAGGAGAAGGGATCCTCATCTTCAGATTTAAAGGGAAAAGGGTAAGCACTTATGACAAACTCAAGTTCTTCAATAGAATGAATTCTTGACTTAGGTGCCTCATATCATATGGGTTCTTCAAAAGGAGACTTTTCTTCATTGAAGTAGTCCAAGGTACTGCACATATTTGTAGGAGATAATACAAAAATGGAAGTTAAAGGGAAATGACAAGTGGAGATGGAAAATGGGGAATTCAAAGATGTTCTCTATGTTCCAAACCTTAGTTCTAATCTCATCTCAATTTACCAAATCACTCACCTTGGAGATGGTGATAAAGTTGAGTTCCTTCCAAATTCAATAATGGTGCACACTCTCAAAGATGATTCATTAGTTGCAGTGGGGAAAGTTAATCATGACACAAGGTTGTATTCTTTCTCATACTTTGTGCCTAAGTCTCCTTTACATGCCTTGTTGACTCAATATCATCCACAAATAAAATTATGGCATGAGCGGTATGGCCATCTAGCCTTTCGCTATCTTCAACAACTTTTCTCAAATAACATGGTCAAAGGTCTACCTACAATCAACTTTTCTAAAGGTGAATGTTCAACATGTTCAATGGATATAAATCTAGAGAATAATTTTAATAAAGGGAAGTCTTCAAGAGCATCAGTTGTTCTTTAGTTGGTTCACATGATACTAGCAGGTCCTTTTGTAGTGACATTAGTCACCCAGGGTTGCTATAGACTCACATTCAATGATGACTTTTTATGGTACACATGGCTCTACCTTCTTCATCATAAGAATGAAGTGTTGGGCAAATTTCTAGCCTTCAAGAGTCGTGTTGAACAAAAATCAAGGAAAGCCATCAAAGTTATAAGGATGGAAAATGAACGTAGATATGTAAACACAAGACTTAAAGAATTTTTCAAACTTGAGGGTATTGATCTTCAAAGTCCACCAACATTTAGTTCGCACAACATATATGTTATTAAATTCAAAGTTATTAGTTGTGCAAATCACATACTTAATAGGTCTCCTCATAATGCCTTAGATGGAAAAACTCCTTTTGAGGCATGGTGCGATAGAAAACTAATTGTGAAGCACTTTAGAGTCTTCAGTTGTTCAACATGGGCAAACATATCTTCCACGAGATGCAAGACACCATCACCTAGGCCTTGTACTTTCATCAGATATAAAGATAGTGTTAAGGCATATAGACTTATGGATCCTGAGACACATGAGATTTTCATAGAGAGGAATGTACACTTTGAGGAAAGTTCACCCAACTTATCCTCTAATCCTCTTTACACTTCATACACTATGGAAACTGATAGTGACACCAGCAATAGTGGTTCAATAGATTTAAATATGTGGGATCCTATTGATAGATGTAGGGAGAGGTCACATCATCAACACATTCCATATGCATATATTGCCATAGTGATAGGTCCAACACAATAGGGTACACCTTGTCTTCTAGCTCTAGAATCAGTGGATGACTTCTTGACAAAAATTACAAGTTTTTTTGTGGAGTCACACATTGTGGATTTGGAAGACATCATTGATGATGTACATCTTCTCTTTTATGAAGAAGATCCTTCTTCAGTTGTTGTGAGGGCTCACTCTAAACCTCATTTCCATTCTCTACATGATCGATCTTAAGAGGTTGATATGATTGTGGATTCTTATGTACAAAAGTTGTAGGAGGTCTCTTTATCATTTAAGAAGATAGTAAGTTCATGGGATAGGTTCTACATCCATCCTTTCTAGATCCGATATTGTTCTTTTTAGTAGCATTGGAAGGGGTGACAGTTAGTATTGACACAGGGACAATTGAGCAAGTTTCAAAGGCATCATTGATCATCAGGATTCTTATTCTTTCTGCACACAGGGGAAGCATCTCTTTTGTACCTATGATAATGTTTCTTCCAAAGGGGAGGAACATTATTCAACAATCCTGGATCAGCTTCTACTTTGGAGTAGCTATCACTGATTGGTATTCTTCATTAGGGGGGACTTCCTTGTCTCCTTTCTTCCTCTATTTTATGCGGGGGGGGGAGAGGGGGAGGGAATTTTCCTTGAATGGGGTTTTGTCCTTCTCCCACTTCTCTATTGTATATACTTGATGTATGTGGTAATGGGGGGGGGGGGGGGGGGGGGGGGGGTGGGGGGTGTCTTCATTACTCCATTCATCCATGCATCTTGTTTTTCATCTCTCTTTTTGGGGGAGGTTTTTTTCCATGAGGTTTTCCCTCTTTCTCCACTTTATGAGAGGTTGCATTGAATTATGTACATGGGTACCTAACATGGCCTAGTAGCTGGGACCCATCTTGCATTTCATTCTAGCTTTTGTAAGCTTAAGTGCATTCCCCTAAGTTGCACTTAAGGGGGGTGTTGGTGTAAATAAGTATTTAATTATTACAATTTACTTCAGTTTACTTAGGTTAATGCATTATTTTATTAATATGCATTATTTTATTATTTCTTAGGTAAGACACTTAGGATTTTGCATACTCTTATGAGTTGTCATGTTGACAACACTGGAGTAAGCAACTCTAATTTAGCAGATGGTGTCTACAACACTGGAATTTGCATAATTAACTAAGTTGTCATGTAGACAACATAGTTATTTGCACTCCCATTTTATCACATGGTGTCTACAACATAATTTTGTGTGCTACACCTTTGTAGGCTTATCCTCTTATCATCGCACTTACTCCTGTGCTTAATGGAGGATAATCCACACCTGGTGGACATGTGCCTGGTTGTATAACTTATCATGTTGCTGATTCCTATACATTTTAGAAGCATTTTAGAGGCCTTTATATATAGGTACTCCTAGTGTACTTTCACATTGAATTAATATCATATAATCATTCTAATCATACTCTTTTGGTCTAGTGTTGTGCTTGTACTTGAGTTCCTTGGTCTTGGGTGAATTTTTCCCTTAAAAAAATTCTTAATCCTTGCATAATTGTAAATGATTTTTTAAAGAAAAATAAATTGATGAACTCATATACTAGATGTTTTCAATCAATAAATCACATCTTTTACCCTCTTTCCAATCTTTTGGACAATATGTCACAGTCTTATATTTTCCAAAATTTACAATTTCATTTCAAATTGCATGTGTACTATCCATATATTTGCAAGTCGATACATATTGCAAACCACCACAAATAAGGCATGTACCATTCAAGCATGACAACCTATAAAATTTTTGACCATCTCCTCTTTCACATAAGATGGTAGGAATTAATTCCCTTGAAGATCTAGGTGGCTCCTTTATGTTACAACCCTAAAAAACAAACTTAGAATGAAAAAATACACATACATGCCTAAAAAAATCAAAATGGTTAGAAAATTCAATGTGTACCCTACAACAACTAGTTGTACATGTGTGATTTATCTTCACATAAAAAGGTTTACATGTTTTAAAATATCTTTGACTAATTTTAATTTGAGAATGCGTATCAATAAATTTTGCAAAGAATTGAGTCTAAGTTGATTCCAAAAATTTTTTTGCACGCGGATCGTGGATTCAAGTACTAACCGTCCTTCTTAGAACATCTCTTTTATTAGGAGATACACGTGTTATTCTTCCAAAAAAATCAATCAACAATTTCAAAGCTTCAATAATTTCTTCATGTTTTTGCTAGAGTCTACCACTAAATGTCAATAACTCATTTTTTGTTGCATATTCTATTCTTTCATGCCTTCCAATGGCTCCCATAGAGTACCTCTACTTATCTTCAATGATTTGCTTGTGTTGCTAATGAGTCAATATTTCTTTGCTTAGGTGCTTATTAATGTTGATGTAAGTATGTGTCTTGTGATATTACTATCTTTGGTGTGTAACTTACAACCCACTTTGTCATATGTACTCATTAGATTCTTTACACTATTTTTTTCATTTGACTCATCCATCATTATTAGTCCAAGAATCTTCACAACAGGCCTAAAATTTAAATTCCTCATCATTTCAACAAATAATTGACATCTTCGTATCATATTGATTTCTCCAGAGAATAATCTCCATATTCAAATAACTTTTCTTTGACAAGTATGCTTTAAAATGTTGTTAGACATTGATTGCAAAATGTTAATATGAATATCAATCAAATATCTTGGCTTTCTATAAAAAAATGTTGGGGGTATACTAATATCTTCATTGGACTAAATATTATGAACATCACCATTACTTTGGGTGAATTATGTACCTTCAAGGTTCGAAGATGGTGTGCCTTGGCAATAAGATGTGAAAGAAAGAATATCACCTACTTGGTATGTTGATGTTTTGCCTTCAACATGACATGATGGAGTGTGTATACCATTGAATGTAGAACAAGATATCTCTTCAACATGAGATGATGTTGTGGCTCCAATATTGGAAGATGGTGTACCTACAAAATTTAATTGTCTAGTTGAGTGTAATAGTTCCATTCATTCTCTTTGTATTTCCAATTCTAAATCTATGTTTTTTCTCTTATTTCTTCCAAAGATCAATTGTTGTTAGTGGCTTGTAATTTTCTTTGTTCACATAATACTCTCATTTTATCACTTTTCTTTGAAAATTATCTCTCATTCTCTTTCATTGTTTGAATTTTGGTTTCTTCCTTAGCATGATGGTGAATTTTACATGACAAATAGTTGAAATATACAAATTACAATGATTTCTAAACATCAAATCATTCAAACATACAAATTACAATAATTTTTATGAATAATATATTAAAACTTGTCATATAAAAAAATAAGTGATGTCTATAATCATATTGAACATTTAAAATATTTGGCACTAACCTCAAATATTTTGGAATGTTTATTTTCAACTGAAATACTCAAGGTAAATGATTGATTTTGGTGTTTTTGTAACTTCCAATGCCATGAAAAGTGTTTTTCTATCATAAACACAACATAGAACAAGGAATGTGAGCCTAACTCAATATAAAAATGCCTTATTATCATTTTGTGTATTTACATATAGTGTGATCACACTATATGAATGTAAATTTATCTCCTTTCTTATCTATCTCTCACACACTCTCTCTCCACCTTGTTCCCTATCTCTTTTCCTATATCATGCCCTCTCCCTCTTCCTATCTCATCCCTCTCTCTCTCTCCCTCTCCTTCTTCCTATCCCATACCTTTATGACTCATTACAAAAGGCCTTAGAACTAATTATGAAACATTAAGACTCCTCTAAGCATGTTAAACATTCTAGGAAAATATTTTGGTGTCTTCTACATCCTTATGGGACGTAGTGTGTCATAAGAGGTCATTATAGAAAATTAAAACCCATTAGTACCCCTTACACCACCTCAATTGACTTAGGATGTACACTAAGGGGAAATAATATGTCCTTGAGTATAAAGGCATCATAGGGTACCCTATGACCCCTTTCGACCCATTTCATGACAATATATTAACTCCTGGGGGTCCTACGACTCCTAGGGACATATGTTGTTGTAGAATGGGTCAAAATGGGTCTAGGGTACCCTTTGACCCCTTTCAACTCATTCCATGACAACATATGAACTCCTAGGGCTCATAGGACCCCTAGGGACATATGTTGTCATGAAATGGGCAAAAGGAGTCATAGGATATCAAACAATTAGAATATATAATATGTCCCTAGGGGTACTACGACCCATAGGGACATATGTTATCATAGAATGGGTTGAAAGGGGTCATAGGTCATAGGGTACCCTATGATCCCTTTTAACACATTTTATGACAACATATGAAATCCTAGGGGTCCTACAA